>CAJGYO010000006.1:73067163-74267163 GCA_904845875.1 Miscanthus lutarioriparius | reverse complement strand
CAATTTTCTCATTTTTATATTAACACATGAGCACTGCGAAGTACGTTTTGATGCAAGTAACAGCGAGTTGCCATGTAGCTAAGTTCCTTGTTGTGGCTGACTTTTTTTTACCATTCTTACCTGATATTCTGAGTAGTTCTGTCTATTGTGCTGTGGAATATCTTATGATTCTCCCAGTGGTGGGGCAGTGCTATTAGAGGTCTCCTTAAGGAGATGCGCAAGGCCTTAACTCTCTAATCATTCTTGTTGCCTGGGAGATATGGAAACATAGGAACGCCATTGTCTTTGAAGGTGCTGGACCAAACATTCAGACTCTCCTTCTCACAGTGGCTAATGAAAGCAGCCTGTGGATTGGCTGGCGCCTCGGCCTTCCATGAGCTCCTCTTTAGGTTGCTAGGCCCTGACCCTTGAGGGTGGTTGCAGGTGGGCTGGTTGTGGTTGTGTTTGTGTCCCTTAGCTTGGCACATCCTTTTGTAGTCTCGTGTGTGTCATTGTGTTGGGAGGGGCTTCCTTTAGCCTCTCCCTTTTCTGTATATAGTTTGTACCTCTTTTCCTTCTTATAATGGAATGACATGCAGATCTCTTGTGTTGTTCGAGAAAAAAAAATTCTTATAATGTTCCATTCTCAGTATTGTAAATCATGTTATTCCTTTTATGCTTTAAATGTGGATGCTGTTTATTTGCAAAGTTTTATTTGAACTTTATTCTTCCATACTGTCTGGTGCCAAATCCCTGTATTCTTCCACTTCATGATTCCTGTATCATTTTCATACCCTATAGGTTTGGGCAATCTTTCCGCTGTAGCCCTTCTTCCTCTACTTATATATGGCTTTCAGCTTGGCATAACTGGTGCTGCAATTTCTACAGTTGTGTCCCAGTAAGTTCCTATCATCAGTGGTACTATGCAGTTATAAATTTGGATCACTGACAGAACTTTTGCTAGTTACAATTTGAGTTTGTCTAACAATGTTTCCATTCACGATGCAGGTACATTATTACTGTTCTTCTTCTTCGGTCTCTAAGTAAAAAAGCTGTTTTGCTTCCTCCGGGAATAGATCAGTTAGAGTTTGGTGGATATCTAAAATCTGGTGAATGTCTGATGCAGCCACTCCACTAGTTAATTTTGTTCAGTTGTGGATTTGTGGTGCATTCTATATGAAACTTCTTCATAATGTGTTTTTACCGGCTTTTGTAGCATCTTTGGTATACTCATTGTCTGGTTTGTCAGAGTTTGGATCTTTCTTGCTTGGAGCTTTGAGCTATTTTGCTTAATTTAGAAGTTTGACCCATTGATAATTCCATTTGTGCCAGCATGATGCATTTAATTTGGTCCAACTCAACTCTGAAAAGCAGAAATAGGGCACTGAATGTCTATGTTCTAGGCTTCTTGCTAAAGCCCACATTGTCCTTTATGAATTCCTCATTCTCTAGCCACTTGTATATCTTCACCATCAGCGAATCAATTAGCTAACATATGGGCATTGTGTCATTTTAAATTAGTTATCTGTTTCTAGGAGGAACATTTATGGATCTTTTGTTTTGGGAACGAACATTTATGGATCTGATTAATGCAATTAGGGAAAAAGAGAACCAGTTTTTCCAAACACCATAAAGTTTGCCGTAAGTGGTAAAAATCATGAGGCTAATCTATAGTTTATGGGGGTGCAAAAGACCTTAGAAGCATTTGGCAATGATTTTGTTGTTAGGTTGCTGGTCAAGTTTTTTTTTTGGGCATTTTTTCTCTTATTTTTTTGGACCTTGCTCTAGTGGGCTTGTATGAGTCTTCTTAGCTCCTCTTTTCTTAATACAATGATGCACAGCTCTCTTGCGCGTTTGAGAAAAAAAAGTAAGTTGTAAAAATCCATGCCTACAGCATACAGTCCTTTGAGATCTCATGTCAACCTTCTGGGCACTAATACACTCATTTTCTGTTTTCCTATTTTCTTATTTTCCTTATTGTTTTGGCATCTTTACTTATCATCTATGTATCCTTGGATATGTAGGTGGCATGCTGTTGGGAAGAACTCTTTCAATTCTGTTAACTATGACCATTGGTACATCAATGGCTGCTCGGCAAGGCCCAACAGCGATGGCCGCTCATCAGATTTGTTTGCAAGTATGGCTTGCTGTATCTTTGCTTGCAGACGCTTTAGCTGTTTCTGCCCAGGTATGTATGTTCAGTTCTAGAAGTCATCCTCCCGTTAAAATTGGTTTCCCTAAACTCTGCTGGTCAACTATACTATATGCAGAGCCTGCAAACTTTTAGAACATACTATTATATACTGAGATTGTTCTAGCTTGATGATCTGATCATGATCTATCAGTTGTTATAGTCCAACTAACTTTTCTTCTTCTTTTAGGCGCTGATAGCAAGCTCTTATGCAATATTGGACTACAAAAGGGTTCAAAAGATAGCAATGTTTGCATTGCAGGTGAAATGTATTTCACTTCTTTTTATTTAAAGTTTAATTTATGCATATGGATGCACGTTTTCACTATTTTTTGTATGTTTTTCTCTCTTCCAGATAGGAGTGTTTAGTGGATTAGCTTTGGCCATTGGATTGTATGCCTCATTTGGCAATATAGCTAGACTATTTACCAGTGACCCAGAGGTCCTAATGGTTGTCAAATCTTGTGCATTGGTAAATCCTCCAACATTACTGCTAATTTCTGTGTCATTTATGTCTTTTTCTAATGTTAAATTTCGTTTCAGTTTGTCTGTGCCAGTCAACCAATTAATGCCCTGGCCTTCATCTTTGACGGTCTACACTATGGTGTATCAGATTTTGACTATGTTGCTCAAGCTACTGTATGTTAACTAGTCCTCCAGCTTTTTCGTATCCTTTGTTTTTCAATTGTTTATTCATTTCTGTATTTTTCTTTCTATAGATTGTGGTTGGTGTTATGTCTTCACTCGTCCTGTTATGGGCTCCATCTGTATTTGGCCTGGCTGGAGTTTGGGCTGGTTTGACTACACTCATGGGGTTGCGTATGGCTGCAGGCGTTCTGAGGTGATTGTGTTTATTATTCTACCTTGTACCTCGCACAATGCATTTGTGATCCTGCAATTTATTTTTTCATTCTATTAATCTATTTTATAATAAAAAATCATATTATGATGTTCTGTAATTTCATAAGATTGATGTGGCTTAGCAGTAAAATTGACATTAATAGATGTTAAAGACTATTACTGCTACTCATACTGGTTAGATCTTCCACTTGTCATCATGACTTCATTTGTGCAACATGTTTGCTGATCATCAGGAACAGATTACATCAATGCCAGGAAGCATTGTTTTTCTGTGATCTTTCAGAGATCCTCACTGTTTGTGTCACTTTTCTTAGCTTCAGCTAGATAGGTGAAATTTATGCCATGTGCTTTGTACCAACTGGCACCTGGTAGCACATAGAGTTTCTTCATTTCACGAACATGACGCTTTGGCTGGTAAAATGGCGCATTTTTGGAGTTGCTTATTAAATAAACACCCTGACTGACATCTATGCTTTTTTAGTTGATGCAATGCATGCTCTGTTATGCTCTGATATTAATTAGTGAACTCACTGGAAAAAAAACCCTCAGGTTGCTATGGAAATCGGGGCCTTGGTCATTTTTGCATGAGGAGCCATAAGCTGAGGTTCATCAATTACCAGCCTGTGCAGTTTGGAGTTGTTAACTTGTTGCTGGGAATTTACATCACTGCAAATATTACCCGAGTATCATGGACTCAGTGAAGCTGTTACCCTGTTACTCCTCTGGCCCAGATCAAAATCTGACTTCATTGCGATTCTTGTCGAGAGAATAAAATCAGTCTGCTAGATGGCATGGTTTAGTGAACCATTGGTGCGACCTTTTGCTAACTCCTTTTTCTGCTAGCAGCTGTGCAGTTTCTCTACAAGAGAAGATAACAGGGTCATGCATATATAGCATTGATATATGTAACCCAAGGCGTTTGATACTGGTGTGTTTGCGTCGTTTCATAATTCTTGATTTTGTTGCCAGATGGACGAACGATGTTCAGTTTGGACACTCTGATCAGATAGAGTGATTGAGGTGCCTCCGAATGGTACTCAGTGTAAATTATTTTAGAACCTTTTTGTTGATTAGGTACATGCATGTTCCATACTTTGGGCCATGTTTGGATTAATTACTTGTGCGAATGTGGTGTTCATGCGTGTAACATGTATGTACAATGGCGGCACCAACAAATTACCGGCACACAAGTGATCCGAACCGTACGGTTCGGTAGGCCTGCCGGCCTGGGGTCCGAATTGATGACTGGCACACACAGCATCATCCAAACAGCCCAATGCAATGCATCCCCGGGTCTTCTCGTCTAGAAGCCCGTCCGCTGCCAACTCCTCTCCGTGTCCCACCCCAGGAACGGACGGAGCTGCAGCCGCGTCCCAAATCCGAATCCAGAAGGGCCCTTGCTTGCCGTGCCTGTGCACCCCCAACTTTATTACAAAAACCAGACGCCTCTGGCGCCTGACCTCGCCTCCCACGCGAGCCTCGGTTCTTCTTCTTGGCTCACACGAGCCTCACCAGCAGCACCTGCAGTTCTTTTCGATCTTTTCACCCCTTGTCACGCACGCCTCGACGGGGCGCGGCGGCCGTGGAGTGGAAGACATGGAGGTCGAATACCACGAGGTGAGGGTGAGAGGAGTCTGCTCCGCGCATTGCGGTGGGCGACTGGTTGTTGGTTGATTTTCCGCCGGGCCTTCATTTCGTCCTTGCTGATCTCCGTTTGGTGCGCTTCTTCTTCTTCCTTGGTCGCGGAACGCCATGGATCGGACGGCGGACTAGCAGGAGTACGTGCGGAACTCGAGGGGCGTGCAGCTCTTCACCTGCGGCTGGCTGCCCGTCGCCACATCGCCCAAGGCGCTCGTCTTCCTCTGCCACGGTAATAATTACGTTCACGCGGAGTAATGAGCTTAGCTGTTCCTTTCCTTGTTTCATCAGTTACCTGTTAGCTCTGCACTAGAATACAGATACACAAACCGTCGTCACTAACAGCTCTTTCAGTTACTACTCGTTCTCATTTGTGTTCGATCGTGTTGCTTGCCTCAGGCTACGGCATGGAGTGCAGTGGCTTCATGAGAGGTATGTCACATCTACTCCATCGCTTCATCGACTTTGGTCGATGTGCTCTTGCAGTTGCATGTCTTTCTGTGCTTCCTTTCTTTGTGTTGGTTTCTTTTTCACAATTTTTTGGGAAAAAAAATGACAGAAAGATCAGTATATATGTGTACATTTTTTTTTCTCTGAAAGGTTCTTGCTCCTTTTCTAACTTTGCATTATATATATTGCCAATCTTTTGGATTGTTGTTCATCTCCACTGTTCCACGCTCTTCGATCGATGAAATAAAAATCCCCATATCCTGCTAGTATTATTCTCATAAAAGTTGCCGTACATGCGTCACCTTTTATTGAATCGGCTGTGTTCGGCTGATACATAAGCGTCGTGCATGCAGTAACGACCTTGGTTTTTTTTTTCCTCCGGCATTCAGTAAAAGCAGTTAGTATCAGGTGAAACAAATACTACCAAGGACAATATATAGTAGTTCGTTCGTATGTACTTTCTTGTAAACAAAAGTTGTACGTACTATTAAACATAAACATATATACGTGTCTTGATTAGCAAACCACATCTTGCTGCCGCTATGTGTTGGGTAGTGTTCCTTGGTCGTCGCCGGGGTTCAAACAGTTGACCTGACGACAGAAACAGCAGCAGCTGTTCTGTTAGCTATGTACGTAGGCCTCGTTTAGATTACAACTTTTTTCAATCCAATGAATAGTACTACTTTCGTCTTATTTGGTAAATATTGTCCAATCGTGGACTAACTAGGCTCAAAAGATTCATCTCGTGATTTCCAACTAAACTGTGTAATTAATTATTTTTTTACCTACATTTAATACTCCATACAAGCGGCTAAAAATTAATGTGATGGAGAGAGAGTGAAAAAACTTGAAATTTTAAGGGTATCTAAACAAGGCCGTAGCTCAAAAGCAGCAGCGTAACATAGTAATTTATTTAATGCGTCCCGGTCCACGGATGTTGATAAGCACATCACATTGCATGCACCTGCGGGCACGGCGAGGAGTATACATCGTGCAAGTACCCCTGCTACCTGAAAGGGTAGACATGAGCAGTTACTCCTCGCTAGTGGATCTGGCTCGGCTCATCTCCTCCGCATTCAAACGCCGTCCCGGGTAGGTCGTCTCAATTCAAGGCACCTGCCTGCACCGCTCGCTGCTGCTGTGCTGGCGTGCTGCGTGTCCTCCGATCGTGTCGATGCCTGACCAGCGCCCAGCTCAGGACGTCTCTCACCAATCTCTCCACTACTGTTGCTTCTTCTGAGGTTTTGCATTTTAGTAGTTGCTTCATTCATGCATGTTACTTAACAGTGGTTTAGGTGACAGAAATGTCTAGACAATGCGCTGCACGTGCTCGTGCTCTAGCTGTTCATCTGGTCATCTGTCAGCCTCCTTAATTAATGAATTCACAGTTGGCTGGCAAAAACCTCGGATTGCCTTAACTACACAGATAAAACCAACTGACTGCAAATAATTAACATGCTGCTCGATTACTTGTAGTCTGGCATACATATCACGTCCTGAATACGATGCTTTGCTTCTCGCCGGAGCTTTCGCCGGCCACTTTCCCCATCTAACCAGTAGACGTTGTTGTTGATGATGAGCCACCAGCCCACCAAACCTACATGCACCAAACCAACACCATTTTCTTTTCTCGCCGATATGATCGCCGTACTTGTAACGCGACCACCGATCTGGCCGCCGTACGTCGCCGGCGAGAGGGGGCGCTTGGACGGGTGAGCTGCCCCCGACCAACCACCACGGCCCAGCCCGGCCGGGTTGCCATCACCCACGCAATAAGCGCCTGTGCTTCGTGTGTAGGAGTACTTGTTCGGGTGCTATATGAGGGCTGGATGGAGTCAGATCATTTCATTTTCATTATGATATACAGCCGGTTCGCCGGGTGCTGATACGATCGTATACGATCGTGGATAATTACTGCTGACAGGTTTGGTGTGAGAGAAAAATATTATTCTGACTGAAAATTTACGATCGTTTACGACCAAGCGAACAGGCGAACAGGCTGATAGTAGCCGTGTGGTGGACTGGTGGATGGTGGTCAGTGGTCACTAGTACTCGCTAGTCACCACTCATCAGTAGGAGTACTTGTATTGCAAATCCCTAATACAGTAATGTACACCCAACCTAACTGAAAATTGTAAAACCATACAGAAATATTAAAGATTCTCTAAACCAAGCATGTGTGCTTGAGTTTTGTCTGTTGGTATATCTGGATTGTACGTAGAATATTTCTCCTCTTTTTATGTTTTGATGAGGTGATGATTGAAGTACATATATCATATCGCCTGCTTCGTCAGCGTAACCTCATTTTCTGGATGGATTTGGTTGATACATGGAACTCAGTTGGACGGGCATAGTACTTGGTAACATCGAAGTTCTTCCAGTTTTAATAATCGTATAGGCCTTGTTTGGATGCACATGTATCCATCTCAATCCACATGTGTTGAAGTGGATTGGAGTGGAATTAAACTAAGTTCCATTCCAATACATGGGAATGGAAGTGATACACATACATCCAATATATAATATATAACGAAAGGTTAGGCATTTAGACTCTTGAAGAACGAGAACTTCTAGAAGCTCATCATGATTGACGATGGCCCCAAGGCTTCGTGCAGGTCGGCTTGATGGCGCCGATCGAGCCTTAACTGCGTGGAGGTCGTTGCAGTGATGGTGGATGCACACAACTGCACAGCAATGGCGGGAATGGCCGAACATGTGGAGTACTTGTAGGGTGGACAGGCCTCATTTATAGTGGATTGAAGGCGTTGTCAATCAAGAATTTAGGCCTCCTCCACCTTCTTCCCTATTGCTATGTTTAGGATGCTTGTTTTCAAGGCTCCCAACTCCCCTTGGCATTGCAACTTTCTGGGATTGGAAATGTTCTGCAGCAAAGCACAGCACAAGTAGTTCAAGTTAGAGACTGTACAAATGCTTGGGATCAGGTTTTGTAGTTTAGATTTAACATATGGGAGATGCAGTAGTGTTCGTTCATTTGGCTTGTTTTAGTCAGTTGAGTGGAAATCGTACCGACAAACTAACCTGAATAATAATGTCTATGTGTGAAGTGAGGACAACGGTTTATCATTATAGCAAAGCACAGCATAATGTGTATTCACTCACTGATCCTCATTGTTTCTCAATAATACGAATGCGTGGACGATCGATGAGTGCAGAATGCGGCGTGCGGCTGGCGGCGGCCGGGTACGGCGTGTTCGGGATGGACTACGAGGGTCACGGCAAGTCCATGGGCGCGCGCTGCTACATCCGCAGCTTCCGCCGCCTCGTCGACGACTGCAGCCATTTCTTCAAGTCCATCTGCGGTGGGTGAGCCTGAGCGTGAGCTAGGCCTAGGCTGGCTGCATCGTTGATTACCTTCTCCATCTGCCATTCCTATTTCCTGATCAGATCGCTTTCTGAAATCTCTGAACCTGCTCCTATGCCTTGATGCAGAGCTTGAGGAGTACCGGGGCAAGAGCCGGTTCCTGTACGGCGAGTCCATGGGCGGCGCGGTGGCGCTGCTGCTGCACAGGAAGGACCCCGCCTTCTGGGACGGTGCCGTCCTCGTCGCGCCGATGTGCAAGGTCAGTGGGTCCTCGTCTGAATCCTCTGCTTCGTCTGCACGATCAGTTGCATGCTTGTGCTTGCCTGAACTGAAAACTCTTGTCCGGCCTGTTGCGTTGCCGGTGGACGCAACCAAATTTGTTTGTTTTCAGATATCAGAGAAGGTGAAGCCGCACCCTGTGGTGATCACGCTCCTGACGCAGGTGGAGGACGTGATCCCCAAGTGGAAGATCGTGCCCACCAAGCAGGACGTCATCGACGCCGCCTTCAAGGACCCCGTCAAGCGTGAAAAGGTCAGTCATCTCATCGACGACTGCCTTGCTTTTTTACAAAAATGGTCTTGTCTGAAAGAAACGCTCTTATGATGCTCCTGCCATGCCAAGCAGATCAGGAGAAACAGGCTGATCTACCAGGACAAGCCACGGCTCAAGACTGCGCTGGAGATGCTCAGGACCAGCATGTACATAGAAGACAGCTTGTCACAGGTACCACCAGGCTTACCCGATCACGTTTTTTTCAGTCTCAATGTTGCATTCGACGGTAGAATCTGTCTGTCAGTCACAGCAGTTCAACTCTGGTTCTGAACTTTTTCTGAATGTTTGGGCAGGTGAAGCTGCCGTTCTTCGTGCTGCACGGCGAGGCCGACACGGTGACGGACCCGGAGGTGAGCCGCGCCCTGTACGAGCGCGCGGCCAGTGCTGACAAGACCATCAAGCTCTACCCGGGGATGTGGCACGGCCTCACTGCTGGGGAGACCGACGAGAACGTGGAGGCCGTCTTCTCCGACATCGTCTCCTGGCTCAACCAGCGCAGCCGGAGCTGGACCATGGAGGACCGCTTCAGGAAGCTGGTGCCAGCGACGGCCAAGTTCATCGATGGTGACGACGCCGTCGACGGCAAAGCGCAGACACAAGGGCGTCCTCGGAGGCGGCGGCCGGGCCTCCTTTGCGGGCTTGCCGGCCGGACGCATCACCATGCAGAAATGTGAATACAGAATTACCGTCCCGGTCCCGGATCAGATGAGCGCCTGCTTCAACAATGGCAAATAAGGAGTGATGATGTGCAAATTTGTAATATATAGGTCTTATATGCTCGTCAAAGTTCCCTTCCCTCCATTGCTGTGAACATTTGCTCGGTCTTGTGTTCCATTGCAGACTGAAACTCATCATGCTCAAATATATGTAAGCTTATAACGCTATGACCTTGAGATGTTATTAGCATTCCGGATAATCCATTAACAATGCCATTACAAAAAGTAGGTTGTTACATAGTATATAGCATTACATCCAAATTTAGGAAAGAGCAGCAGTACAGCAGTGCCATGATATTTTCGTACTTGGTAACAAACATTTGTATATTCCTATATTACGTATGCAGCCATGACCTTTTTGTCCGTGTTGTATAGAGCAACCGAAGAGCATACCACCAAAACTGTCCAGATCTTGCTCCCGCCCGCTTTTGTATCAAGTGATCATACAAACTGAACAAACGTGTCACTTTAAGAAGTTGATTGAGGACTAAGAAAGGCCACCAGCTGCCTCAGTGGATTCTCCCTGGTCCCCGAAGATACGTTTGCGGAAGTCAGTGACCATGCGGGGAAGACCCTCACGAAGGGGAACCTTGGGCTCCCAGCCAAGGAGCTCTTTTGCGCGGCTGATGTCAGGCTTGCGCTTGTGTGGATCGTCTGCAGTGTTTGGACGGAACTCGATGCGTGCGTCTGGGTCGATGGTGTCCTGAACCACCTTGGCCAGCTCCAGCATGGTGAATTCTCCCGGATTACCGAGGTTGAATGGTCCAATGTGATCCCCTTCCATGAGCTTCATCAGCCCTTCCACCTGCAGAAAATGTGACACCAGTTTAGTATACCTATAGAATCAACAAAATTGGATAGTAGAACAAATGACTGATACTCATCACCAAGCATGATTTCTGAATAATTGAATGTCTTAGCGAGAAATGACTGACAAAAGCATCTTTGGTAGATCATAAATATGCACTCCCATCTCTGATGAGCAATAAAGCATGGGATATATTTAGCATATGGATCTTTTCAAGGATGCTGGTATTTATCAACATGTTTGAGATACCAAGTTTGTAGATAGTTTCTATGGTATGCCTAAGATACTACGCAAATAAGATTAAGCACTCATATGACGCATATTGTATATGTCAGGGCATTTGGTATTGGCAGGTTTGTTCAAATGCCCCTTTAAGAGTGATAGAGGGACCCACCAAATCTGAGACATATTGAAAGCTCCTAGTCTGCTTGCCATCACCATAGACTGTCAAAGGCTCCTTCCTCAGAGCCTGAATAACATAATTCATGATGAGCATCTTATTACCAAAATACAAAGTGCATATACATTAAGGTGTTCAAAGAGGAGGCTGCAACTGGTGGCTACCTGAGCAACAAAATTACTGACAACACGGCCATCATCAATGCACATGCGAGGACCATATGTGTTAAAGATCCGGGCAATCCTTACCTAAATAAAAAAAACAAGCTAACATATTTGTACTGTAGCCCACAAAAATTAATCTGAATGCTATTGATATCAAGCATTCAGATGGCATAAAACCTCAAGGTTGGCACCACGATGGTAGTCCATGGTTAATGTTTCAGCTGTACGCTTGCCCTCATCATAGCAGCTCCTGACACCTATAATTAAAACAGAAGTATTTTCATTAATAAAAAAAATGCTTTAAGAGTACATGAAATCAAACAGTACATAACAAAATACGAAAAGGCTCCCATTAGGATATGATCAGACGTTCCTGTCAAGATCAACTATTTTTCTTGGTTCTTTTCAGCCTCTTGATTCCTCTCTCATGCTCATTGGTTGCACTAGTTTGGTTAAACTAAGCTGACCTAGTGCGGTTTTATCATATTCTTCCTTTATTAGGGAGGGATCTACATAGTGGCTGTCCTGCTTGAACTAATTCTACCAACCAAAAGTGTCCACTTACACAAGAAAGATCCAAAGCATGTACGCCAAACATTGAATCCACAATCAACAATTACCAGCATTTCTAATTCCAGCCAAACATCTCTTTGCCCAACAGTTCATAGGAGCAGTAGCTTCACAACCAATGAGCAAATAATAGTGCTATCTAATAATGGCACATTTAAATATCGTGTTCCAAAGAAAATAAACACCTGCTAAAAGAGAAGCACCAGAATTAATGCCAGCAATGAGGATATCCCTGTACTTTCCACTAATCTCCTATGATCGACTCAATCGATCTGTTTGATGGAACTGTTGCATTACAGAATTCACAAAAAATAATATTTTGAAGAAGAGTTGTTACCTATAGGGTTGACATTGCCCCAATAAGTTTCCACCTGAGGGTGCTGGAGGGGATCACCATAGACCTCACTGGTGCTTGTAAGTAGGAACCTTGCCCCAATCCTCTTGGCCAATCCAAGCATGTTCAGTGTCCCAACAACATTCGTCTTGTGCCATCTCAAAAGTTAAAGTTCACAATAACATTTCAAAAAGATAGAGCAAGCACTAACATGTCCAGCTTTCTTCTTGGACGTTCTGACTATTTGAGGATCTAGTTTGGTAGCTAGGCACTTAGGCTTCACCTCCCCTAAGCACACCAGCACTAGTAGATGGAAAAAAGAAAGACATATGACAGTGAAGTGATAGATACGCAACACTATTTTGAAGAAAGGCCACAGCCTTGACCTATATTTTTTGCAGCTACAATCCAAACTTTTCAACAGCTCGACTAGGTCCAAAGTCTGCTTGCAGCTTTGACCTTTACTCCTGGTACAAGTTAGGAAAACATGAAGCAATCATGTTCATTAAAACTAGAATTAGCAGGCAACCCAATCCGAGATCACCAGATCCAAGAACCTTTCTTCAGAGCAATCCAACCATAGAATTTTGTATGCAGGAAGGAGACACTGACTTAAAAGTATGAAAACCATATAAAAGAACTACGAACCACACATTTCCTACAAAAAAAATCAACATTTCCTACGAAACAACATATGAAATTCGTTCAAATACTCTACTTTTACCAACCCTCATTCCAAAACGTATCTTTACCTTCAAAAAATAATCAAACCCATATAATACATCAGGAACAAACAAAATTAAACCATAAAGAAAAGATAACACAAAACAACTTAGCAATGAATTGAGTCACAGCCATCAATCATTAAAATAATAACAATAAAACGAAAGTAAATTTGGATTATAGCATTCAGATTCAGATGAAGCAACTGAGTGAGGATATGATGGTCTTGATGGGGTTGTACTTGTAGTGCACGGGGCTGGCTGGGCAGGCAAGGTGGTAGATCTGGTCGACCTCGAGCAGTATGGGCTCGACGACGTCGTGGCGGATCACCTCGAACCTGGGGTTCTGGAGATGGTGCGCCACGTTGCCCTTGCGCCCCGTGAAGAAGTTGTCCACCACGATCACGCTGTCGCCGCGCTCCACCAGCCGGTCCACAAGGTGGCTCCCCACGAACCCGGCGCCGCCCGTCACGAGCACCCGCAGCGCGCGCCGACGCAGCCCCAGGGGCACCTTGCCGCCGACGGACTCGTGGAAGGACGGGTGTCCGGCGACGGCAAGGTGGTTGAATCCGACCGACGCGGCAGGTTCGGACGGCGATGGGGTGGAGGGGGAGGAGAAAGTGAAGAGGGCGGCAGCGAAGAGCATGCCGGCGAGGGCGAAGACGGGGCGGTGCTCGGCGGCGGCGTAGCGCGCGGCGCGGGAGAGCCAGGAGAGCGGCTTGGAGGGCTTCGGGGAGTACTCCCCGCCGTTGGAGGCGGAGCCTGTCGCCGCGCTGCCGCCACGGTAGGTCAGCTCCGACGCCATCTCCGGCGAAGGGCCTGGATGTAAATTTCAGTTGGGGCTTTGGACCAGATCGTGAAGTAGTAGTATGGAGGAGTCGGCACTCAGCAGTGAAGAAATGGTTTATATCGTGTGCGATGCGAGAGGCGAACGACCTGTTCGTTGAAATGATATGAGACGTCGGATCGGTGATGGACGGTACACCGGTAGATTTGCAGGTGCTGCAAGCCACCTCGTGAGTCGTCAACGTCCACCGGCTTTCCACTTCACCTTCACGAGTCACGACCTCACCAGCAAAGAAACAGAGTTGCCAAACGATTGAAGTTGGATTTCAACTAACCAAACGTCCAAACATGTTGTGCGAGAATCACGGAGGTTTTCACATTATTTGTGTGATGAGAATTAAGCGCCCAAGATTAGTGATGTAGATCCTTCTTTTGTTACCGTGTCTGGAATGGCATCCATGTTTGGTTTTTTGGAACTCTGTAATGTAGTGGCTTGGTAGAAACTTCAACTGGGAGGTAGAGTGTGGTGCTTTGAGCACGTCTATGAACCTGCTTGTAAATGTCCTGTTCGCTTGATCGATAAGTTATGACTGAAAATATTGTTGGCTGATTTATTGTGAGATAAAAATATTGTTCGTTGGTTGAAAAAGTACGGCTTATAAGCCAAGCTGAACAGGACGAAAAGCTGATTTCCCCAGCAAAACTCTTTGCTTTCTATATAGCGGGGCCTTTGGCCTTTGGTCTAAAACAATATCGAGAGGACTCAATCCACTACTGCTACGCTAACCAGTAAAAAGGAGGATTCGGGGATTATTTGATACTAGGGGTTAATTACGCTAATAGATGAGTACTCTCTCTATCCTGTAACATTCTATGAATTTTAAGACAGATTAAGAGAGAACATAAAAGACGCATGTACCCTCATTTAATGGTGACTAGTCGATAAATGGAAAGTATTTACACCCTATTCGCTTGATCGTTTCTGTGGCTTATAAGCCGGCTGATGCTGTTTTGTTGTGAGAAAAAAATACTGTATTATGGTTGATAAGCATGGCTGATATGGTCAAGCGAACAGGGTGTTAATGCAAATTTGATTTTTGTCCTCTAGAATGTATTATATTTGAGGATAAATTTTGAAGGTTAGAATACACTATATTATAGGAAGGAGGGAGTAATTTGTTGCTCAAACCTTTAACTAATTGTTAGCCAATCTTAACTGATTTGGACTACTTTTTAGTCCAATAATAACTAGCCCTAACTGATCAAACAAACTCTAGACATGAGTCTGCAGTTTCATCATCATCCTTGTTCGTGACCATACGCGGGCCTGGGAGACTAGGGGTCGGAGCCCAGATTGAGGAACTCGCATGCTGGCGACATCCATGACCATGGAGGAGATCTTGTGCGACAGAGTCGATCAAGCAGACCGTGTTCGAGAAGGTGCAGCTGGAGCTCAACCAGTTCGGCCTTGTTGTCTACAACGCTAACGTATACCAGAAGATGCAGCAACATATATACAGAAGTCGGTAGGGGCCAGCCTAGCTGCACATGATTGCTAGAGCATCTGGCCAAGGCTGATTGGTTCTATTTCTAACAATGAATCTGGCCCAGGGCCGATTACGTTTACCAAGCTTGGCACGCATAAGTCTGTCACGACATTTGACTAGAAAGTTGTGCTTGTCATCTCATGGAAAGCAATTGAAGGTTCTTCTGTGTGTACTTGTATCTACGAAAGAATACAAATAGTAAAAGGAGAAGGATAAAGTCATCACTGATATCAAGCTACGTCCAGTCAAAGCCTCGGCTTATAATGGCCAATTCCAAAATAAAATAGGAAGTCACAAGGTTACTCATCAGCTCATAATGGGAATGCCAGGACATTAAGCCAATGAGGCCCTTTATGTGGTGATCACGCATCAAGCCGATGTACTTATTGGAGTCGGATTAAGTTTTCCTCAATCGGCTATTATGATCGGCTATTGCAAAACAGCAGCGCGTCTGAGTAAAATTACAGCTAGTCAAGACCCCAAGATGCTGCAAGTCGCTGCAGGTAGATACTTTCCCTATTGAGAAATTGTACATTTACGTGGGAAGTAAAATCTGCTACGTCGTGCTCCTACCCAAGGCAAGATCAGATTATTTCGAATGAAGGAGTATATGAATATATGAAGACAACCGACATCGCTGGTGAAAAGTATATCGGCTATTTAAGAATATTATTTTCAGTTCTCTATATAGCGGCACTGTAGAAGCATACGAGGATTCCAGATGCAGCAGCCGATAAGCGCACTGGTGAGAGCATCATTATATTAAATCGGTCCTAAGCGGAGGCGCTTATCGGCTCGGAATGGAGGAGCGTACATGCAGATACGAGGTACATGCCGGTACATGCCCTTCTATGCTTGGCTCGCATATTATTCTTTAGTCTTTGTTTTTCTTGTCACCTGTGAACAATCTATCATAGGAAAAACATGTTATCTAGGTAGTTGATGAATGAGATATGGTATGATGAAAAAAACCTTGTTTTTTTTGCAAAGTACTTGGAAATTTTTTTTACAAAAATTCAAAATCAATAGATTGTCTCTTTAATGATGTTGAATTTCCTACCAGAGCCATATATTAGTCTTATTAAAAACCTTCCACATAAGCTGCTTGCTCTATGTTGAGTTTTGTCAAGTCTTGTTGACCCTTGTTGAGAGATTTATCATGTTCTCAAGATCAAGATCATGTACACACCACATGTATGTGCTGCTTCTATACTGAAAGTACGCAAAAACATGTTTTTTATCCATCTCAAAAGATTCTGCTCCTACGCTAGGAGAAGACAAAAATATGTTAGGTTTTATTAGAATAAATGCTCCAAGTTCTTGATAATATTTCTCTCAAAAATTTGTTATAAAGAGAGACATGGGTTATGTGAAAATATATAGAAGATGGATACAAAAGAAATCCAAAATAAATAAAAAAAGGGAAAAGAAAAAGATAAGAAAAGATAGCCCATGTTCTCTAAAAAATATTCCATATAAGAGAAATATATTTCAAAGAGCATAGTAGAATTAGGTTAGCCACCAAATATTTCACGCACATGCACATCATGATCTAAGAGTATGACATTTTCTCATTGGATCGTGATTTGACCTTACAATATATGCAAGATAAGTACGCTACATATTTTTATCCCTACCTGAACTCCACATAGGCTTTTTAGAAGTAGGATAAAGAGAGACAAAGCAATGCTTTGATAAGGAACTATTCACATCGAGCGATCTGAAAGAATCATTTGAGGAGCAAAGCTATGTTTTACTTTGATAATCTTTCAAAAACCTAAGTTTTCTGAGCAGGAGAAGCGATGATGATTGTATTCTAATCCGTTCCATTCTTCAACCACCCAAGATGGCGTGGTAGACACTTCAAAGTTCACATGTGTAGGTGAGGCTTGGAATAAGTTAATATTGCTGCCAGTGAATTCCTCGACTCCTTGGAAGAAGACTATCGGCTAGAATACCTGAGCTTTTATGCAGCATATTTTCATACTGCCGGTTAACTTGTGTTGCTATGATCGAGTTTGTTGCCAGCTGATAGTTCATATTTGTGCGATCGATTTAGCATGGTGTTCTTCGGCTAGTCACATATACAAATACTTAATGGTCAATAGCAGGGAAGAGCCCGATGTTCATGATTATTACCTTTAGATAGCCTATTGTAATTATAGACTCGGGGGGCCAACTCCTAATCGGCTAAAGCAGATGGACGAGGATGCAGAGAAAGATCAATTTTGGAGTTATCAAGATCCAGAAGAAGATGGAGCCGATGCAGCTTTCAGTGATTACAATCAGTTGTCATTGACTCAGGGAAAGAAGACCATCGAATCAAAATAGTTCGAAGCATGAAAATTCATACTCCGAACTAGGGGGGTCTGTGTTGACACCAAAATTTAGTAAGCTTTCTCTGAAAAAGAAGAGATCGGCCGATGATGTTGAAAGCAAGAAAAATCTCCTAATCAACTTGGAGGTTCTAAGACATGGGAGGACATCGGTTATGGACAATGGAGTTGGAGTCCAGGTAGGATACTTGCTGGTTTCATGCACTTGGGATACGCCAGGCTGTGCAATGGATTGGTTCCGTACAGGCCAGGCTAGGAAGGAGTCCAACATATTCATCAATTGAAAAGGGAACAGGTCTCCAAATTCCATGCGTATCATGTTAATTACCTAAATCTTGATGGTGTACGTGCATGAAGAAAAGGAAAGCCAGCCAGATTGAGAGTTGGCTTGTACGTGCGTAAAGAAGATTGAAGGAAGCCCGGGATAAACATAGCGTCCAGGTGCATATCAACAATAAAGGAAGCCAAGACACTATCATACACGTGTATGCGTATATATTGGCTGGCTTGATGTCACGTTCATATACAAATCACGTGCATGCAAGATCAGATGTTAAAGGAATATGGAAGCAAATGGAAGGCAAGTACAAGGAGAATAATCTTACGTGCAACTTGTTTGCCTAGGAGAGAAAATCAGGAAATATACTGTGGAAGATTTGGGAATATTATATTCCGTTTGCTTAACGAACAAGGACACGTATATCATGTATGTGCATGTACATGGCCGGCTAGGTGTCATATTCATATACATGCTCGGCAAGGTGTTTGCATAGAGGATCTTTGCCGGTTGAATTAAACAAGAGAAGACACGTGGGCCAAAGAAAGCTTTATTAACAAGAACTCTACAAAAGGGGAAATAGAGTCATTGTATTTTAAATATTTTCCTTTGTTTTAGATATATCTTGTTAGACAAGTCCCTTCAGGACTCTTATCCGTCCGGGGTATAAATATAAACCTTCGGCCATTGTAATAGACATCCAATCAATCAAATACAATTTACTTTTTTCGGCTCGATGCCAACCCTTAGGAGTAGGAGTAGAGTACATCCCAGCGAGTTCTTCAACAAGCAGGGCTGCATCGGTCCGGCCGACCTCTAGCTTGTCTATAAGTACCGTCATAGCTTATACTTCTGTTTGTACGGCTGCATCGGTTAAGTTTGACCTCCACTGCGAACTCTAGTATAAGCCAGTTATCGACTCTTGTCTAGTTCAAGTACGGCTGCATTGATCTGGTCGACCTCCACTGCTCGAATTAGATTAAGGTCAAGTTATCGGCTCTATCTAAGGGTGGCGTCCTTCAGATAGATTCATTAAGTTACCGATCTTGCTGACGTTTTTATTGTTATTGATTTTTAGCAACATCAATCTACCCGATCGAGATCGGTCTAGATCAACCTCATATCCTTTTAGTCCATCGTTTGCTTTGTTACAACACGATATCTCTTACAATGAACGACGGGTTATGTTTTATTGGCTGTTCTACTCCGATCTTGCTTGTGCATAGTATGCAGTTAAGGCACGTATAATCTTGAAGAGGTTTACTGGCTGGTTAAATCTGGTCTATAGCTTGCTATTATGGCTGCAATGATCTGGTCGATCTCCCACTGATGGCACTGTAGATTGGAGGATGCTAGTTAGTAGATTTATTCTTGATTAGGCGTGACTTTAACTGTTTGCTATGCTTGCATCGGCTAAATAGCCAATCGCCTATGCTTTAACGCCTACAGTGTGTCTACATGATTCTATTAAGCGTGAATAGATCTATGTACTTTAAGGGTTTGATTTGTTGTCTTTATCATGACTGTATCGATCCGGTCGAACCCCACTGTTAGAGATAGTAGGTTAAGTCTGATGAGTCCATGTGTTTGTCCATGTGAAATGGTCGATTGTTTACACGTTGTAGTCTCTTTTCACCTGAATTGGCTATTTCAGCCGATTCGCTTGAGCCTTCACATATAGCATGTCTTTCGGAAAGCCTGTCGAAATATAGATGGTTTTACGGATTCTTCGGTTTTAGTTTGTTATTATCATCATAGCTGCCATCGATCCGGTCGAACCTCACTGTTGATGGTAACAGATTAGATTCAGAGTGTTTGTAAGTCCATTTGTATTAGACAGTCGATTTGTTCACATGTTATATCCTTTCTTGATTAGATTCATCGGCTCAATGATTCACACTGGTAATATCCACCTAACTGACGATCTCATTTACATCTATGGGCATTGTATTTATCAATATAAAATTAATCGTGATCTATAAGCTTTACTGTCCGTAACAGCCGATTTATGTGCGTATCGGCTATTTAGTTGATTTTCTCGTCTGGCTGCTCCCGAAGCGGCACACTTGGAACTGTCTGGGCAAAGACCGGAATGTTCCATCTTAAATTACTGATAAACTTTCTCTCCTTGTCAATTGTAGGTCAAATTGACTGGCACGCCTCGGGAGGAATTCGTAGGATCGGTTAACCCTGCATTGAAGCCAAACGGATCTCTGGGCTCATCCTAAGCAGATCCTTCCAGCTTGCTATGTGTCGACGTTTTTGCGTCAACACCAGCCGAGCAGGCAGCTAGTCCTCGGGTGGAGCCCTAAAATGAGAAAAGCACATTCACCGCAAGGTGAAGTGTGCCCACTTAGTCCCTGAGCCTGACAGTAGGTGACGTTTTCACATGGTGCCAGGGTCAGAAACAACAGTAAACAGAAGAAAGTCCCCGGTGTGGTGAGGAACCAAGTCATAGTGACGACGTAGTCCCTGAGCCATAAGTGGAAATCTTGGAGGAATCAAATCATGGAGAAAAAACTAGAGTAATGGCTGTACAGTAGGAGTTAGTGAGCCTTAATGGTATTGCGATAAAGCCGGTGAATATTCGGTGTGCAGTAACAAGTTGCGGCGAAAAATGGGTGATATGGGTTGTAGTTACGTGGAAGCCCAGGTAATGGCCCACCACGCCGCTTCGGAGAATTCGGAGAGGCACAAATCATGGAGCGGTTTCCCAAAAACCCTTGAATGCGAAAAGTGGGGAGGGTGCTTTATAACTGTGCCGCCGCACTCCGCGCTCCCACCTTTGTCACTTCGCCACTTCATCTTCCTCCTTAGCCCTCGTGCTTCCCGATTCACATCCACACGTGCTTCTGCCGCCAGTCCTAATCCAAATTTGAGAGATGGCGTCGAAGAGGGGAGTTGGTAACCCAAAGAAGGCGACCACCGGAGCAAGCCGTGACAATGAATGGGTGCCATCGCTCATGGGGGAGACGGAACTCAACGGGATGGTGGAGGCGGGCGTTCTTCCTGACCGTGTCACCGCTAGATGGCGTCCGGCCGACGGTGAGCCCTACCTGATGCCGCATACCGACAAAGTCATAGTATTTGAAGATTATTTCTAGTGCGGATTAGGATTTCCTGTTCATTCTTTCTTACGGGATCTGTTGGTGTTCTGGGGAGTGAGTCTATGTAATATGTGTCCCAACACCATCTTGCACATCTCCATTTTTATCCATTTCTGTGAGGCGTATCTTAGAATTCTTCCCCACTTCAACCTCTTCCGACACCTGTTCTGGCTGAAGAAGAAGGGCGGCGGCGGTTCCAGAGTGGTCGACGGCGTGTATCTGCAACTTCGCGATGGGATGGCGGGCGAGTACATCACTGTGCCGCTGAACACCTCGCTGAAGGGGTGGAATGACAGGTGGTTCTACATGAAGCAGAGTCATCCTGCCATCCGCTGCGGCGTCAACCACATTCTGGAGAACCAGAGGAGCTGGTCGGAGAAGCCGAGCAGTGCTGATATGGATCAGGTGAGGGAGCTCCTCGGCCTAATAAAGGTCAAAAAGATGAATGGCTGGTGGCGGCGAGCTTCATAGTGCGCCACGTTCAGCCCTGTGAGAGGGCCCACGCGGGTTTTGACTTCAAGGGGGACACTGATGGCACCCGTGAGAGGACGAAGAGGCTGTCGAAGGAGACTGTGCTACGCTGAGCAGCCAAACTATTCGCTCCAACACGCCGTTCAGCGTTCCAGGGCAGACAAGAGCCTTCAACTGCACGAACCCACCTCCTTAGGTAAAAACCTCAACTGTTGTTCCTGATGCTTTTTATCCTGTACCGCTGCCGATCAGTAAACTGATTCACTTGTGGAAAGATCCATTTGCAGGAATGAGCGGCGTACTTCTCGGGCGTGCTGAGGAGCGATTAGCCGAAGGTAGTGGACGCCCGGCCGACCACTCAGCCGGAGGAAGGTGCCATCTGCGCCTCGTCGGAGTCCAAAGGTGAAGGTGCTGGTTGGAAGGTGAGTCCCCCCGGGTGTCAGAGAAGGTTCAGGGAAAAGGGCGGTGATAGATGAGCCGGCCCACAAGAAGAGGAAGACGGCGGGTGTAGCTCCTCCTCCGAGCACTGAGGTGCCAGCACGCAACACGCACGCAGAGGTCCCATCGGGAGGAGGGGAAGGAGTCCCCGAGCAGCAGGCGCTGAACCAGAGTGGTCAGAGCCAATTCTACGATGGAGAGGCAATCGGCGAGCTTCTGGCCAACCTAATCGATGGATGCGATTAGATCGTCGTTGTTGATCTGCCTCCTTGGGTAGCGGAGGAGCGGGCGGTGAATTGTTGATGAAGACGGCCTCAGAGGCGGTTCCGAGATCGAATCTACAGTCATAGGTGTTCGGGTGATTGGCGTAGAATCGATATGCACCGGGTCGATGAGCTCTCCATCTCCGTCAGTGTTGATGACCTAGGAGATCGATCCGACCGTGAAGATCTGGCCGGGCTGTGGGAGGGACGAAGAGCCTGCAAAATGTACCATCTTGTTCGACATGGAAACATCACGTAGACCTCTACCTGGCGCACCAATTGTTGACATAATATCGTCGGCAGTCCTCCGAGGGATATCCCACGAAGGTAGATTGATCGGCAGAGATGCGTGTAATCGAGAACAAGAAGGCAATAGAGACACAAGAGTTAGACAGGTTCGGGCCATCAGCGTGACGCAATACCCTACTCCTGTGGTCTGTTGGATTGTATTAGCTACGATGTGATGTTGCATGTGTTTTGAGGGGGTCCCTGCCCACCTTATATGGTCTAGGGTGCAGGGTTACAAGTCGGTTAGATCTAGGAGATAACCAGAAAGTAATAACAGATTACAGGAATCATGGGATCAAACATATCCTAACAGATCTCGTAATATCTTTAGAATATCTTCCCGGTGTCTTGCGGGGCACGCCGAGCAACGCCGTGCTTCGCAAGGCTTCGTCTTGTGGGCTAGGCCACCCCTGGGGGCGTAGCCCATGCAGTCTGCCATGGGTATCCGGGGTCGTACCCCCCACAATTACCCTCTAGTCTCAATAATTTTGTTACAACGTGAATTCTATCTCGCAGGTAACCAATTTTGGGTAATTAGTCATCATAATTACACAATCAGTGCAAGCAGCACAATAGGGCAACCATAACAAGAGGCTTTGTACCAATCTACTCCTTAAGATCAAATTGACATATATAATGTGTTTTCTAGTTAATTTCTAAATCTGATTTTGAACTCTCGGATCGCTTTATTGTGCAAAAGTTTGCCCTCTACGGTGGAAATGAAATGCGATTATTTGCAGCTATAGAATGTGGTGGCAACCGTGTGATCACCGTGATCTATGTTTTTTTGTTTCACATAGGATTATTTGATTGCACTGATTTGATAAATTGACATGCACAAAGGAAAGGAAGAAACAAGGAGCGAATCTAATCAACTTGGGAAAAGCTAAATAACACTTGGTTGTTTTGTTGTCTCCCGACACGCGATTTGCTGTCCGCTGGATCAAACACACGTAGCTCCCTCTGCTGTCAGATTTGTCTCTGACGCCTTTTTTTGTGTGAGTCTCTGTCATGTGGGGTCCACATGTCTATGCTATTTTTTCAAATTTTGGGAGTCACGCCCGATTTGTGGTGAGCCTTTTTCCTGTGTACCATTATGAAAGATGCTCCATTCCTACATGCCACTAAAAAGTTCACACGGACCCTGGTGCCATGACGCTAAACTCTTTTGTCGAACACACCATTCCGTCTCCATTCGGTTTGGTTTTGACCGTTTGGCGGCTCTTACATGTGGGACCGGGCATGAAAAATGTCCATGTTGCCCTTTCAGTCATGGGCATATGTGGAGGTTGTGTTGATGGATATTGATCGGCATCTCCCTCAGTCTCTCACTTTCTCTTCTCGCTCAAGTCCCTCAGTTCTATAACCCTAGCGACGGTGGATCTAGCGGTGGAGGCTGTAGCTACGGCTGGGAGAGAAGATGACGAATCCCCTGTGCTTGTGGTGGCGCATAGGGTAGTGGAGCATGGATTCGACCGTGGATATAGAGGATAGGCGTCGCATGGCAGGGAACAAGGGCATGGGCGAGCGATCGGATTGGCTTCTGGATGGGTGAGTTCACTGCTTCCCCCTTGGTTTCATGGTGCCCCGTGTTTGTAGTGTTGATTGCTATTTAGTGCCCTGCGCTTGTGCCCCGTGTTTATAGTGTTGATTGCGTGCTCCTTGTTCATCTGTAGGATGGACGCAAAAAGTAGCTACAACTTAGAAATCCGGATTGTTGCTCGCAATTCTCATGCGTGGTGGTTTTTGTTGAACAAAGTGGTGGATGCTGACCGCACTAACTTCATAGACCTGGTTGCTGAAGTTGTCGACAAGTATCCTCATGACTACAGTGATATAGTGAGATTGTTTTATTTTTGCATGGATAGTAAAGTGAACATCCAAGTCTGCACTAACCAAGATTTGGTTGAAATGTTTGCAAAACATAAGGCTTCCAAATGATGCTTGTTGACTGTTGCATATCATAGCCCAAATAGTGAGTCCCCTATGATTTCTGATTAGGATTCTGGTAGCACTGTGAACTTTGTTGAACCCCCATTCACCCCTTCAATTGCTTGTCCAAGCTTAGCAGAACCAAGCCATGACACACACACACACAATCTGTTGAACCTAAATACCTGGCTAACCCAAACCCAATGAATGAGCATGTGGGTGTTGATGAGGAAGGGTTGTATATTGACCTTGGTCCCTAATATCCCCCACCTCCTCCCAATCCTCAGAGCCAAGGTGGGGGTAAAGAAAGGGAAGGTGAGAGTTCTAGTGCTGATGAATCCTCTGAGATAGACTCTGATGATGAAGTAGAAGACATAGATGATATGGTTAAAGATAGGGAGCCAAAATATATGCCTGATGTTGATTATGACAAGAAGGACCCTCCTATGTTAGTAGGAACAGTGTATTCAGACATGGATGCTTTTAAGATTGCTTTAGCTACTCATGCCGTTAAACATGAGTTCAACTATGACATTTGAGAAGAGTGATATAGGGAGGTATAGGGTGAACTACTCACAATAGAGTGATGGCTGTAGGTGGAGACTTCGTGCCTCAACTCAAAGGGATGGGCACACTATTAAGGTAATGTGTTAGTTGTGGCAGAACCACCTGAAATAACACGCTTACGGAGGCACTCGCCTTCCACAAGACACTAAGCACCCCAAAAGCAAGCTACAGCGGGCGATATCCGTCAGGCACACCCTAAGTGAGAACCCAAAAGATCCACATTTTTCCCAAGGATCCAATAATGAGAACGAGTTACAATACAGGTCCATTTCATACATCAGAGTTTCTTGAAAATTACATTATTACATTACCAAATATCAGAGTGCGGAATGATAAATAGCGGAATTTAAAATAAACATCTATTGATAAGAACGAGGATCCGTCTGAGCCCACCAGAAGAATCCTCCACACAAAGGTACTTCTCATGCATCACCTGCAACAAGGGTAAATAAACCTTGAGTACACAATGTACTCGCAAGGCTTATTCGATTAGTGGGAATAATTTCCCAACTTCAAGGAATATGATAAGCTTTATGGTTTGCTGGTTTTTTTAGCAAAAAGCAATACTAATAGTGAGTCCTTATTTATGTAATGATTATCAGCCGTATTAAGTTATTATCTATGTAGTCTATATAAGCACATGTTTTACTTTCAAGCAAGAGTTGAGTAATCAGTTCCATTTCTTCTTCTTTCAACTTTCAGTTCTTACTACGATGCTAGAGGTAAGACAAGTCATACCGACTCAGTGGTGATTCGCGAACCAATGTGCCCAGCTGGGTGCCCCGAAAACACATGCCCCGCTTGTACCCTAGGCACAAGCTGGACTAACCCATCACCCTCCTATCCTAGGTATCTAGGTCCCCGTTCAAACTTGGGACTCCAAGCCTCCACTCCTGAGTCCCGGACTCAGTGCGGTGCAAGGACCTCCACCATCTCTGCCTCCAATCAGTCGGTCCGGAAAGAGCCAGATCCACGACAAGAGAGCAACAAGTCTTCCCTGCGCCCATACCCAAGTATGCACTTGGGACAATAGATCTGTGACTTGCCTCGCGTCCATTGCAATGACCGATCCATTGTAACCGAGCTATGCCATGTTGGCCGCAGGACACAACTCTTTACACCCACCAGAACCCAACCATATTTCTGCCCGGTCACCATTTTCCTTTCCACCATTTTATCATGAGTGATCATATTTATCACCTATTTGTGAGTAACGACAGGTTACCCACGCTACCGACATCCTGAGCATAGCAGCTACTCGACCTATATTAGTAGGACTCATGGGTGGATATATTTATGCACGTAGTTTCCATAAAATGCCTATAACTTAAATGCACATCTTATATGTATATTTAGTGATAAAAAATAGGGGTTATGCACCGGGGCTTGCCTTAGGCAGGCAGGGTGTCAGTAAAGTCAGCAACTGATGGCTCCAGGACTCCCTCCTGCACGAGAACCTCCTCCTCATACTCCTTGATCACCTCCTCATACTCCTGCTCGCCCGCAATCACGAACTCTACCAACTCGTTATCTACATACATGAAATGATGATGCAATGCTTAGTAATACGGCAACAACTCTTAAAATAAGAATACATCTACCAAGCTACTAAGCTAACTCTAATGACTAATACGCAAAGTTACCTATTATTCTCATTAAACTGTTATGAAACATTTTATGTATTATCTTAGCAACTAAAGGCATCCTTATTGTTAATATCAATTTACTATATATGATAAAACAAGGTGCACTAGCTACCATATTTATCAACCTATTCTAAGGCTACAAAAATTACAGTGAGCACATAATAATACAATGAACCTATTGTAAATTTTTTTTGGGCTAGCACTTCTACCAATGCATCACAAAAATTCATTCTCTAAATAACCAAAATAATAATAAGCATTTCAAAATAATAAAGTAACCCTAAAGGTATCACTAAACTGTACGAACTATATACACTAACAGATAGATCATGAATTTAGGAATCTAACAAAATTTATTTCACAATAAATTCAAATGAGCTCTAGAGATGAATAAAATGATATGGATGGGTAGAGAGTGATTTTAGATGAATTTAGGAAAAAGAATCAATGGAATCGGAGTTCGTATGAGGGAGATATTGATTGCGCAAGGTGCCTGTTTAATTAATTTCGAAAATAAAAATGATATTATTGGAGGAGGCTAATCACGCAATTGGACTTGTTGACTTGCACATGGCTGTGGGTCTTTGGTCCATGATGTGATGAGGGGGTGTGCTGGTTCATTTATGCAAGTCAAGGAATTAATGGAGGAGATATAAATCTTGCCAAGTGGTATGCTAATTGTCGGGACCTAATACCGGGGTACTTAATGAGGTGGAACTAATGACCATCAAACGTTGACACTTCCGATCAGATGAGAACTGAAAGTGCATCTAGCCCTTTAGTGGGTTTTGGATGATTGAATGACAACATGATTAAAGGTCTAACCCATTTGCTAAGTATGGACAGGTGATAGGTTATCTCACAGATACTTAATGAAAACCAAAATGATGTGTTGTTGTATAAACAATCTAGTTCAAGCACAAGACAACAATGCAAATGGAATTCATTCAAAGGCTTATTTGTTGTGGGATTTCTATGTGCTATGAGAAAACAAGCTCTTAAGTATTAATTAATGAGACATAAGGGATTGTATATGGAATGGTCTCATATTTGAAGCTTGCTAAATTGAAATGAAAAAGACAACAATACAAATGAATGGATGATTCAACACAAGATGTGACTTGATGGCTTGAGATGATGAAGATAGCAAGGAAAGGCTTCGAGGTACTAAGCAAGGGTGAAGGGCAAGCGACGGCTTGGCGGCCGAAGAACCTAGCTAGGGTGAAGAAGAAAGTACTTGCATTTAGTTGAGGTACTAATCAAGCTACGATGGTCATATTGATGTGAAGGATCAAATCACTATTGGAGTGTTTGATAGAAGTGACTTGATACATTTGGGATTATTCAAATTTGATGAATGGAATCAAGTCATGTGCTCAAGATGGCTATGCTCAAGTGAAAAAGATCAATATCAACATGTTGGCGCCCTCACTTGATGAAGATTGGAATACACGACTTCGGTTCAAAAAGAGCAACTCAAAAGGTTTTAATTCGTTATACTTTTAAATTTGAGTACATAGGAATGCCGTACTATTAAGAGGGATGCATCATGTTGATAGATAATGTTTCATAAGTGCTCAAGCCAACCCATGTGAGGTTTGAGTGTTTGAGAGACAAAAGAGCTAACTGACTTGTTGCTGGTCTGGCCATACCGGACGTGTCCGGTATGCATACCGGACGTGTCCGGTATTTGCCCAGTATCTGTAAAAATGTTGTTCTCGGGTTGGTTCGTCGGGAGTTCCGATATAGGTCAGGAGTTCCGACGGTCGGGAGTTCCGACGTCTCACTTTAACTGTCTTGGAGGGTTCACTGTCCTGGTCATATCGGACGTGTCCGGTATGCATGACCAGAGGCCAATGGCTAGTTTTCCAAAGCCTTGAGGGTCGGGAGTTCCGACGTGAGTCGGGAGTTCCGACGGTCGGGAGTTTTGGCATGCATCGGGAGTTCCGACACCTCACTAACTTTAACTCAGTTACATTGTTTTCAAATTTACTGAGGATCGGGAGTTCCAACGTGAGTCAGGAGTTCCGGCGGTCGGGAGTTCCGGCATTCATCGGGAGTTCCGACACCTCACAACTTCACTATAACTTAGTTACCGTTGGGGCAGTGTAAGTCATACCGGACGTGTCCGGTATTGCAACGGCTATAAAACGGCTAGTTTTTCAAGGGGGCTATAAATACCCCCAAGCCTCCACCTTTGGAGGCTGCTGGTTCTGCTGAGATAGACACACGTTTTTGAGCCTTGCCAACTCTTCTAAACCCTCTCTTAGTGAGTGTGTGATCCAAATTGCAAAATCAATTTGTGGGTTAAGAGAGAATTTGAAAAAGAGAGCAAGCCACCACTTGAGCACTTGTGCATATTGTCAATCTCATGATTCGCATTTGTTACTCTTGGACTCTTCGGTCCTAGACGGCTAGGCATCGCCGGAGAGCAACCGAGAGATTGTGGTTGCTTCGGAAAGTTTGTAACGGTCGATTCCACCGCCTCGGAATCATTTAGTGGAAGGAGGAAAAGGAGTTGGAAAAGACTCCGGGTAGAGTGACCTTCATGGTACCCTCTAGGGCTGACCTTCGCTGGATCGCCCGCAGCCCCCTCAACGGAGAGTAGGACTCGAACGAGTCCGAACTTCGGTAAAACAAATATCGTGTCTTAATTCGCATTTCATTTGATATTTGTGTTGCTCCAGCTCTTGTGGAGGTTCTCTGTGTATATTGTCATCTCTAGTAAGTGCCTGCAGTTTGGTTCGAAGATAGAAATCGAAAGGAGCAAGTTCGGTGCTGATCTGCAGAAACCGTGTATACCGAACACGTCCGGTATTCATACCGGACACGTCCGGTATTAGAGCTCTGTGCTGAAAATATTTATTTTCAGTTCTAACTTTGTGTTGCAGGGTTGTAGCTTCTAGATACATTCTTTATACCTTATATACTCTGTGACTAACTTGTGAGGGGTGGTACTACTCTTTATTTGGAGTTTTCATTTTGGAAACTCTCTTTACTAATCGTTTCCGCATTTAAAGGTGTTAATTTTCAGAAACGCCTATTCACCCCCCTCTAGGCGGCATCCTAGGTCCTTTCAATTGGTATCAAAGCGAGGTTCTCACCTAAAGCTTTACCGCCGTGAGAAAAGGATGTCGACGCCTATCGAGTTGGAGCCGGTGCTTCTCCAAAATGATGGTTCAAACTTTCTACCTTGGTCAATTCATGTACTCAATGCTTTTAGAGATATTAGTCCTATTGTTGAGCATATTGTGTTTGCAAGCATACCTCTTCCTATAGTTGATTGGAGCAACTATAAGAATTTATCAAAAGAGGAAGAGATATGCGTGCAACTCAATGCTCAAGCTATTAATATCATTTTGAGTACATTGAGTGCAGAGGTTCAAGATGAGGCAATATTCAATGGATAACCACCTCCGGAGAGTGCTCATCTCATTTGGACCAAACTCGTTGACTTATATGGAGAATCCAAATGCGATGATGCACTTGAGGACGAGTCAATGGAAAGTATGTCCATTGTGTCTTCATGCAGCAAAGAAGCCTCACAAGACCTCAAGAGCGCCGAGCCAGAGCAAGAAGTGCAAGCAGCACATGACTTGTTGTCTGCCTGCACATACCGGACGTGTCCGGTATGCCTACCGGACGTGTCCGGTATGGCCAAGGCAGCAGACCAGCAAGCAGCTATTTGCAGCGATGCTCAAGCTCGGTGGCGACCAAGTGATGAGTCAACCTCAGTATCTTATGATACTCATCACTTGTGTCTCATGGCCAAGAAAAGCAAGAAGAAGGCTAGCAAGAGAGATCAAGCCAAGGAGATAGCACGAGTAGATGATCAAGTGGAGAGTGATGTTGAAGTTGAAGACAACTACAACCTTGATCATCTCAACCACAAAGACAAGTTCATCATCATGAAGATAGTTGAAAAGAATGATGAGCTTGAAGAAGAGATTGAGAAGCAAGAGCAATCACTTCAAAAGCAAGAATTGTTTCTCATCTCTAAGATGGAAGAACTAAAGGCTCTAAGTGAAAGGTATGAAAAATTGTCAATTGAGCATGCTTTAGTTACTAACTCCTCTTCTAGTGTTTCCCAACTAGAGAAGGAAAACTTAGAGCTCAAGACAAGGCTAGATGAACTATCAAGCAAGTACAATGTGCTACAAGCAAACTATGTTCATCTAAAGTGCTCTCATGACGAAGTAGTAGAATCAAGCATCATGCTTGAGGTAGCACATGAGGTTGTGATCACATCGGTAAAATCCTCTCAACCTCTCACACATTCACTCACTAGTACACCATCTCAATTAAATGTTTCTTGTACTAATGAGTGTGCTCCTCAAGCAAGCCAATCTTCGATTGAGCTAAATCTCATAGAAAACATAGAGCTCAAAGAAGAGGTGAAAAGATTAAAGAAAGATGTGATTTGGTTGAAGGGTAAGGAGAAAGCACAACCTTCTCAAGATAACCGTGATAACATGGTGAAGAAGCTTGAGAAGGGTTCAAACCTTGCTTTCTCCAAAACCCAACAAAAGAATCACATTTCGAGCAAGGCCAACTCAACCAAGAGCAAGAAACATGGAAAAAGGTTATGCTATGGTTGTGGATTATATGGACATGAGTGGGCTATGTGTCCACATAAGAGTTGGGCCGACAAATGTGAAGTGGCCGATCAAAAGGCTTCAATCAAGGAGGCCAAGCAAGTGAAGAGTGATGGACAAAGCGCTTGTCTCATGAGCAAGAAATTGGGGCACCCTACCAAGAAATGCCCAATATATCAAGGGTCAAGAAAGGTAGCCCAAGTTGCAACAAGAAGATGCTATGGATGCAATGAGAAGGGCCACAAGGTTAATAGATGTCCATACAAGCAAAACAAGCATAAAGCAAACAAAGGCCACATATGCTATGCTTGTAAGAGAAAGGGGCATTTAAACTATGAATGCCCAAATGGTAACGCTCCTAAGCCGAACACATTTATTTATAATGATATGCTTAGGAAGATCATAAATGGAGTTAACACTAGCAAGGTGATGAGTTCATCACAAACTAGTGCTAAAGCCATTTGGGTGCCTAAGCACTTGTTGACTAACTCAAAAGGACCCAACAAGAGTTGGGTACCAAAGTGTGCTTAGGTTAATGATGTAGGTACTTGGTGATGAGATGAAAGCATCGGGGTGGTTGAGCAAGCAATTTGACAATATTCACTCAATCTATCAACCAATTCTTATCATAATTCCTTATATGGTTGACCCAAAGATAAGTTAATGAATATATCATGTATTTCATCCTCACCATTGATAACAAGTACCTAAACCTAAACCTTATAGGATAGCCACTTTGTTTACTTTATGCTCAATGACTCACAAATAGGCATGTTTGTGAAATATTGAAAGTGGCTAATTATCTTTACTTGATAGTTATCATGTTTGCCATATGATGTTTTTAATAATTCTCTAATAGAGCAATTTATTTGTTGAGATGCAAGTATCAAATAAATAATAGAGATAAATGAAGAATCACAAGCAGTGAATTAATTGGTTCTGTCCTGCACCTATCGGACGTGTCCGGTATGGCCAGGGACAGAAAGTTAGTGTTTTTGTTCAATGTATTCCGGACGTGTCCTGTATACAACCGGACGTGTCCGGTATTACAGGAACCAGAACACTAATTGGATTACAACTGAGTCTTTGATTCATATATTTTCATAATCACTAATTTACTCAGAAGCTTGTGATTTATTAAAATCTAAGTGGATTGTGAGCATCTCCCGAACTCAATTTTAAATATGGCAATTTTATTTGATTTATGGTCAAAATAGAAAATTGGCTCCCGATTTCTTAATAGAATAAAAGTGCTTATTGAAAGTTATTCAAATTACTTAAAGCACTTATTTAGGGGGAGCTAAGATTCTATTTTGCACCATTGTGGACTAACAAATTTATCTAGCACTCTTTGTAGTCCTTTGGATGAAAAATGAATTCGTATCTAGTATGTTTATTTGGCAATCAAGGTCAACATAAAGATCATCATGCCATGTATCTTCTTAGTGGTATTATTGTGGGCTCAAGGTAAAGGTATGTTTTTACATATATGCATTATAAGTGCATCTAAGACCCTTTATATGTTAGAATGTGCATTTGTGTGACATAGGAGAGATGTTTTTCAAAAACCCCTAACTAGCATGAGTAGGAAGTGTGAATTTGAAAAACTATTTGAATCTTGGTCTTTGTGACCTAGCCTTGTTATGTGATGATTATAGCTCTCCTTGATTGTTTGATCCGCTAATCACACATGACATGGCTCTCTTGAGTCCACAATCTACGTTGTCTCACTCTATCTCTCTCAAGCAAGCAAATTATTGATTATGCCATATATTTGGAAAAGAGAAAATCAATTGATGGCATTGGATAAGAGAAGTGATCATATTCGATTTGGATCAAGATTTTATATCTTTTTGGACTGAGAAATAATAAAAAAGGGGATTGGAAGAGAGAAAACACATTTTGGAATAACTTGGGCCAGCCCGCGTATACCGGACGTGTCCGGTATAAGCAGGACTATAAAACCAGCCTTACCCCTTTGGCCTAGACAGACTCATCTTCTTCCAAGCCACCTAGCCGTCGTCTTCTTCCTCACCTAGGGCGACCGAGGATTTCACCAACAAAAGAGAGAGAGGGAGATCGCATTGGAGAAGGCTTGCATCAAGATTGAAGGCCCGAGGATCTAATTTCACATCGCCTTCTCATCTCTTCTCCAAAGGTACCCTAATCACGGACCTCGTCCGATCTACATGGTCAATGCATGATTTTAAAATTCCTCTGGTCAATATGCTACATTGGTGATGTAGAAGCAATGCCCAAAGTTTGGAATTGATCGGTGATGGTTTGAATCAGGGAACCCTGGTTAGGGTTGCTGGGCGCGCATATCGGACGTGTCCGGTATGGCCCAGCAGAGCAGCTCCTCTGCTTTCTTTTGATTCAATCCGAGCATAGAATTGTTTGTTAGGCTTAGATTCTTTTGTATCTTCGTTTTGCAAACTTATTGACTGTTGTATGTCAAGATAGTTGTAAAACCATGGATCAAAGATTCTACGTCTAAATTGCAATTCGAGATTAAATTTGGGCATGTATCTAAAATTCTTTGGAAATCTTTTGGATACAGGGCAGCAGCTATGAGTGGAAGATAGGAGCCTAGATCTAAGCACAGGCATGATCCAGCACTAGAGAAGCACAAGAAGGCAAGACAGGAGATGCATCTTGGATTCTAGCCGAGCAGCAGGAGGCCTACCAGAGCTGCCTCTAGTGCAGCACCTCAGTATGTAGAGGGATCAGAGAGCTCTTCCTCTGACACTGACACTGATGAATTCAGAGTGGAGTCCAGAGAAGAAAGAAAGAGGAAGAGCACTCACAGAGGATCAGATGATGACAGCTCAGATGAGGAGCAGGAGATTGAGGAGGAGGAGCCAGTTCCTCCAGTTCAGCACCAGCCTGGTCAGGGGATGCATTATGGTCTCCTTGAGACACGTTTGCCCAATGTGCCCTCTTATGTTCCTAGAGTTGACTTCAGGGGAAAGGGTATGACCAAGAGAGCTAGAGATGAGTGAAGGGTTGATCCGAGGGGTTTACCTAAGGTTCAGTATGATCACCGCTTCCAGACAGCCTTTCACCTAGACTTCTACTCTAGTGTGATCCTCACTAGGAACCCTGTGATTGCTAGGTCTCAGTGGATTGACTGACAATATATTAGAGAGTTGCAGAAGGCCTCAGTTGATCATGCCATTGCCATCTATCAGAGCACAGGAGTTTATGAGATCATGGAGTTCCAGCATGACTGGAACACAGAGGTAGTAGCTCAGTTCTATGCTACTCTATTCATTGAGGAGGATGAGAGGTGGATGCACTGGATGCTTGAGGGCCAGTGGTATAGTGTTGACTATGATGTATTTGCCGCCCACCTTGGCTTCTTAGAGGATGATCTCCAGAGGGACAGGATCCACACCGAGCAGGTGTTACCTCCTGAGCAGCTCGCATATATGTATCCTCCTGGTGGTGAGAGAGGAGCAGTGGGGAAGATTCTAGGTCTTCACCCTACTTACAGATACCTAGACAGGATGTTCAGGAAGACTATTGACTGCAAGGGTGGAGACAAGGGCAACATTGCTAATTATTCTAGGAACCTACTCCACAGGATGGCACCTGATGCTCGGCCCTTCAGCGTGTTTGATTTTATTTGGTCCGAGATCAGGAGTGTGGGAGAGAGGCCCCTCAAGGGCTGTGGTTTTGCTCCTTATATCATGCATATGATTGAGCAGGTGATAGGGCACATGTTCGAGTATGACAAGATTCATAAGGCCCTGAAGATTGTTGCAGATCTGCATGAGACAGGATTACCTCCAGCAGGACCAGGAGGAGCAGCAGCAGCACTAGAGGTAGATGCACCTGGGAGTGGTGCACCAGTAGGAGCTTCACCTTCACCACGTGCTCCTTCACGTTCTACTTCACACCGTGGCAGTCCTCCCTCGCCTATCCGCAGGCTTTTCAGCTCCATATTTGGGATGTGCAGAGACATCCAGACCAGGCAGCAGAAGGAGAGGGAGGCTAGGAGGAAGGACACTCGGACTTTGAAGCAAATTACTTCTAATCTTGAGCTTGATCCTCCTAGATCTCCTCTATCAGATGAGACAGCTAGTGAGCCTGAGACTGAGGAGCAGCAGCAGACTAGATATGATAGAGAGTATGTTGAGTTCATTCAGCGACAGCAGCAGCAGCAGGCACCACAGCACCCTGACACTCTTCCACTTCAGGCTCATGTGCCTACTCACTCTCAGCCATGTCCTAGTACTGTAGATGAGTATGCTACAGATTGGTGGAGTGACCTCACAGGTGGTGGCGGCTACTACGGGTCTAGTGGCTATGACCCATCCGTCGCAGGTGGTTCTCATCCAGCTAGTGTTACACGTTCAGATGACGAAGATGTTGGGAGAGATGATGATGATGATGCTGAGTGATGCCAGAGATCAGATACAGCTTGCAGCCCCTTTTGTCCTTAGTTTGTAATTGTTGGACCTTTGTGGTGATAGATGACAAAGGGGGAGAGAGACTGATTAAAGCTTCGGGATTTTTGTTTCATTTGCTTATCTTTGTACCTGAAGATATGTACTGCAGGCTGTAGTTTTTGTTCATGAGCTTCATTGATGTATCTTGAGTTTGAGATTGCATTGTATCATGTGAGAGATGAGACTCACTTTTGCTTTATCTATGGATCTATTGAGATATGATCTTTATTATCTGTGGCTTGTGGACTTGAGAAAATGTGTAATGAGTGCTATGTGTGGCATACATGTGTTGTATTTATTTTTCATAAGGTCTATGCATGATAGAATGAAAATATTTGATGTGATGTCTTTATATTTATTCTTGTGTGATATATCCTGTCATATGCATCACAATTCTATTTTGTCACACACACATGCACCCCACGGATGCAATGATTTAGGGGGAGTCTCCTATATGTTTTAGTATGTGCAATTGACAAGTTGAGGTCATTTTGTGAATTCCAATCACAAGCACATATTAAGGGGGAGCCTCTCATAAATCATTGAACCCAAAAGCTTAAATGTTTATATTATTTTATAAGCTTTAATCAAGTTGTCATCAATCACCAAAAAGGGGGAGATTGAAAGTGCATCTAGCCCTTTAGTGGGTTTTGGATGATTGAATGACAACGTGATTAAAGGTCTAACCCGTTTGCTAAGTGTGGACAGGTGATAGGTTATCTCACAGGTACTTAATGAAAGCCAAAATGATGTGTTGTTGTATAAACAATCTAGTTCAAGCACAAGACAACAATGCAAATGGAATTCATACAAAGGCTTATTTGTTGTGGGATTTCTATGTGCTATGAGAAAGCAAGCTCTTAAGTATTAATTAATGAGACATAAGGGATTGCATATGGAATGGTCTCATATTTGAAGCTTGCTAAATTGAAATGAAAAAGACAACAATACAAATGAATGGATGATTCAACACAAGATGTGACTTGATGGCTTGAGATGGTGAAGATAGCAAGGAAAGGCTTCGAGGTACTAAGCAAGGGTGAAGGGCAAGCGACGGCTTGGCGGCCGAAGAACCTAGCTAGGGTGAAGAAGAAAGTACTTGCATTTAGTTAAGGTACTAATCAAGCTACGATGGTCATATTGATGTGAAGGATCAAATCACTATTGGAGTGTTTGATAGAAGTGACTTGATACATTTGGGATTATTCAAATTTGATGAATGGAATCAAGTCACATGCTCAAGATGGCTATGCTCAAGTGAAAAAGATCAATATCAACATGTTGGCGCCCTCACTTGATGAAGATTGGAATACACGGCTTTGGTTCAAAAAGAGCAACTCAAAAGGTTTTAAGTCGTTATACTTTTAAATTTGAGTAAATAGGAATGCCGTACTATTAAGAGGGATGCATCATGTTGATAGATAATGTTTCATAAGTGCTCAAGCCAACCCATGTGAGATTTGAGTGTTTGAGAGACAAAAGAGCTAACTGACTTGTTGCTGGTCTGGCCATACCGGACGTGTCCGGTATGCATACCGGACGTGTCCGGTATTTGCCCAGTATCTGTAAAAATGTTGTTCTCGGGTTGATTCGTCGGGAGTTCCGACGTAGGTCGGGAGTTCCGACGGTCGAGAGTTCCGGCAAAGGTCGGGAGTTCCGACGTCTCACTTTAACCGTCTTGGAGGGTTCACTGTCCTGGTCATACCGGACGTGTCCGGTATGCATGACCAGAGGCCAATGGCTAGTTTTCCAAAGCCTTGAGGGTCGGGAGTTCCGACGTGAGTCAGGAGTTCCGACGGTCTCACAACTTCACTGTAACTTAGTTACCGTTGGGGCAGTGTAAGTCATACCGGACGTGTCCGATATGCATACTGGACGTGTCCGGTATTGCAACGGCTAGTTTTTCAAGAGGGCTATAAATACCCCCAAGCCTCCACCTTTGGAGGCTGCTGATTCTGCTGAGATAGACACACGTTTTTGAGCCTTGCCAACTCTCCTAAACCCTCTCTTAGTGAGTGTGTGATCCAAATTGCAAAATCAATTTGTGGGTTAAGAGAGAATTTGAAAAAGAGAGCAAGCCACCACTTGAGCACTTGTGCATATTGTCAATCTCGTGATTCGCATTTGTTACTCTTGGACTCTTCGGTCCTAGACGGCTAGGCGTCGTCGGAGAGCAACCGAGAGATTGTGGTTGCTTCGGAAAGTTTGTAACGGTCGATTCCGCCGCCTCGGAATCATTTAGTGGAAGGAGGAAAAGGAGTTGGAAAAGACTCCGGCTAGAGTGACCTTCATGGTACCCTCTAGGGCTGACCTTCGCTGGGTCGCCCGCAGCCCCCTCAACGGAGAGTAGGACTCGAACGAGTCCAAACTTCGGTAAAACAAATATCATGTCTTAATTTGCATTTCATTTGATATTTGTGTTGCTCCAGCTCTTGTGCAGGTTCTCTGTGTATATTGTCATCTCTAGTAAGTGCCTGTAGTTTGGTTCGAAGATAGAAATCAAAAGGAGCAAGTTCGGGGCTGATCTGCAGAAACCGTGTATACCGGACACGTCCGGTATTCATACCGGACACGTCCGGTATTAGAGCTATGTGCTGAAAATATTTATTTTCAGTTCTAACTTTATGTTGTGGGGTTGTAGCTTCTAGATACATTCTTTATACCTTGTATACTCTGTGACTAACTTGTGAGGGGTGGTACTACTCTTTATTTGGAGTTTCCATTTTGGAAACTCTCTTTACTAATCGTTTCCGCATTTAAAGGTGTTAATTTTCAGAAACGCCTATTCACCCCCCTCTAGGCGGCATCCTAGGTCCTTTCAAGAACGCTACTGCGTTTCTTGTCCGAACGATGGAAGACTGGTTCCGCCTCGCCCGAACTCCGAGGGCTAGGCTCCGCCTCGCCCGACGGCTAAGGGCTGCCTTCTCCTCGCCCTACCCCTGAGGGCTGGCTCCCCTCGCCCGACCCTCGTGGGCTGGCTCCGCCTCGCCCGACGTCCAAGGGTAGGTTCCGCATCGCTCGATGGCTCAGGGCTGGCTCCGCCTCGCCCGACAGCCGAGGGCAGACTCCGCCTTGCCCGACGATTATACCCTGCTCCTTCATAATGATGAGCACAGGGTACGACAGGACATTCGAGTCAAACGCAGTACCAAAGGACCATGCCCTGCACCGCTGCAGGAAAGTACCGTCAGGGTACGACGAGATGGGCGCTTTAGACCATTCCGGGCATGGCAGAGTCCAAATAGTGTTGTAGGGGCCGCCTTCAGTCCTCGGGCGTGGAACCTGACATAGACACATGACAACCACTATGGTCCAAGATGAGACTCGCGCCCTCTACAGTGATGAACATACAGTCACCGTGCCGTCCGCTCCCCACAGGGCTATAGGTCAACACCCCTGTCCGACACGCTGCCCGAGGGCGGGACGGGACGTGACCACTTGCTGATCCGGTAAGGGCATGGCGTCGTCAGCACACAGGCGTCCGGTGAACGTGCCAATCCCTAACACCGTCTGACCGTGTCAGCGAGGCTGGCTCAGCGGAAAAGGAGGACCCAACACCTTTGGAGGGGCCCTTGGCCTCTGGTTTTTCTCCTTTCTCCAACATGTATCCCCTGCTCCCCCTTGGTCTATAAAAGGGAGGGCAGGGCACCCCGTTGAAGAGGGGGATCAACTCACAAAAAAAGATCAATCGGTATGATTCGACAACACACACCATGCATACAGCCAAGCAGCGACCAAGCTCTTGGTGTCCTTTCGACAATTCTATCAGAGACTTGGGACCTTTCCCTACTACGAACCTTTTTCGGTACTAATAACACGAGCAGCAGCAGACTAGACGTAGGGACATTTGGCTTGAACCAGTATAAACCTCGTATCCTTTAGTGCACCATCTGGGCCTAACACACAACAATTATAAATTTACTAGCCGGTGTTTGTTCGAAACACCGACAGTTGGTGCGCCAGGTAGGGGCCTTTGCACGTTCCAAATCAGGCCTCGGATGGCTAACCACGCAATCAGCTGGGTCCTGGGCACACATGTGTGTTTCGGTGACCTGGACTTCATCGTCATGGTGGGAGGAGAGTTGGTGTTGGCCCATCTCACCATCCAATCTTTCCCCTCCATCGGCTCCAGCTACCGGAGGCTTGAGTACCAGCCCGGCGTCTCCCTTGGATCCCAACTATCCAGGGAGGCGATCCCATCCCCCACAAACAATGAGTTCGTGGGGATGATCGAAAGTGTCATAGAATCCCTCCACGGCCTCCTCATGGAAGGTCCAGGGTCGGACTCTGGCTCTGACTCTAGCAGGGGGAGCCATCATCCCTCTCGAGAATGCTTCATGGTGGAAACCTCTGAGGGACACGTCGAAAGCGCCTCTGAGAAGGAGGTCACCCCGGCAGGCAACCTTAGTGACGGAACCGAAGAAAGAATGGTGACCCCATCCCATGTAGGGGTGGAGCAACTAAAAGCCTGAAAACGGGAGATCAACAAGGCCGGACAACAGCTTGTTCGGGAATACGCGTTGGTGGATCGGGAGATCGAACGCCGCGGAGACGGTGGGCACGCACGCGTCGTGGCCCGCGACGTAAACCGAAGGATCATCACCAATGATGAAACCCTTCCTCACTTCGCTCGGATGAGCCAGAACATCGCCGCCGCCATAGCCTTGCTCCATGGCCTTCTAGAGGCCACAACGCCGGGCCCATCGTGAAATCCGCACGTTGCTCGAGCGTGCGGCGGCGCAGCAGGCAGAAAGCTCGTTGTCTCGATGACGCGAGCTCGACGCCAGCCAGCTTACGCCCTCAGTACATCCCGCCAGGGACGCATCAGTCCACCAAGCACCACAAGGCGGCGGGCAGCGCATTGTGACCCAGATACATCAGCGTCTCGGCCGTGACCGCGACGCACGCAGCACCATCGACGCCCGCAGGCGCACCTACGTCGACCCAAGGGATGGAGCCCACCACGGCTATCATCCTCAACGCGGTGGATGCTACGACAGTGGCGAGGACTGGAGCCCGAGCCCTGGCCTGCCAGGCCCTCAGGCCTTCGGCCGGCACATCCTCAACGCTACGTTCCCGCCAAGGTATCGATCACCTACTAACATCCCTAAGTACTCCAGGGAGACAAACCCCGGGCTTTGGCTTGAAGACTATCGGCTTGCCTGTCAAGCCAGTGGTGCGGATAATGATGACTTCATTATCTGTAACCTTCCACTGTTCTTGGCCGATTTGGCCCGGCCATGGTTGGAACACCTGCCGTCCAACGCAATCCAGAGTTGGGCGGATCTAAAGGAGATCTTTGTGGGAAACTTCCAGGGCACGTACAAACGCCCTAGGAACCCATGGGACCTCAAGAACTGTCGTCAGAATGTCAGTGAGACCCTCCACGGGTACATCTGGTGCTTCTCCCGGTAGTGCAACGAGCTCCCTAACATCGCCGATGCCGATGTGATAGGAGCCTTCCTATCCGAGACGTCCTGTGAGTCCTTGGTGCATAAGCTAGGACGCAAGGGCCCACGAACCACCAAGGAACTCCTGGACATTGCCACCAGCCACGCCTCAGGAGAAGAGGCGGTCGGAGTGATCTTCGATCGCCTCGAGGGCAAGGCAAGGCGGGACGAGGGTACCAGCGAAGGCACCTCCAATTGTTTCGCCAAGAGAAAGAATAAGAAGCAACGGCACGAGGACTCACTCGTGGCTGCTACCGAATGCAAGGGTGGTCGGAAGCCCATGAAGGGCACTCTGAATCACTTCGAGAAAATGCTCGAGGGGCCGTGCCCGAACCACGCCTTTCCCGTAAAGCATCAGCTCAAGGACTACGGCCTCATGCGAAAGTTCTTGTCCGGGAACTCCAACAAAGGCGAGCAGGGGAAGGAACCTGCCCCCACTACAGATGATGCTGAGGAGAAGGACGATGGCTTTCCAACACCGATAGGCTACCTTATGATCTTCGGAGGATCGATGGCCTATGACTCCAAATGCCGCCAGAAGGTCGCACACCATGAGGTCTACACCGCCCAACCGGCCACACCTCCCTTCCTCCAGTGGTCGGAGTCTGCCATAACCTTCGATCGGACCGACCATCCAGATACCATCCCACACCCAGGGAGGTATCCGCTTGTTGTCGACCCGATCGTCGGCCCAAAACGGCTCACCAACGTACCGATGGGCAGAGGCAGCGGCCTCAACATCATGTATGCCAAGACGCTCGACGAGATGGGCATCGACCGGACGAACCTCCGCCCAACCCGAGCACGTTTTCATGGCATTGTGCTCGGGAAACAGGCCATGCCATTGGGACAGATCGATCTGCCCATCACCTTCGGTGATCATTGGGTTCCCCGAAACCTTTTGCGCCATCTTGGGACGACGATGCTACGCGAAGTTCATGGCCGTCCCCAACTACACATACCTCAAGCTGAAGATGCCAGGCCCTCACGGGGTCATCACCATCGGTACCTCATTTTAGCAGGCCTACGAGTGTGAGGTCGAGTGCTGCGGCCACGCCACAGCAATCGTCGCCTCCAGGGAACTCGCCGCCCTCAAGGAGGAGGTTGCCGAAGAAGCGCCCGACGCGAAGAAATCAACCGGGTCATTCGAATCGGCAGAGGGCTCCAAGGAGGTCCTCATAGATCCCAGCAGCTCCGAGGGTAAAACAGTACACATCGGTACCACGCTCTCCTCTGAATAGGAAAGCGCGCTCATCGACTTCCTCCGCAACAACAAAGACATCTTTGTGTGGAAACCCTCGAATATGCCAGGCATCCCGAGGGAGGTCGCCAAGCATACCTTGAAAATCCACCTAGGCTCCAAGCCGATGCAGCAACGCCTGCGTCGCTTCGACGAGGAAAAGCGCAGGGCCATCGGTGAAGAGATAGCAAAACTATCGGCCGCCGAATTCATCAGGGAAGTACACCACCCAGAATGGTTAGCAAATCCCGTTTTTATCCGAAAGAAGAGCGGGAAATGGAGGATGTGTGTTGACTACACGGGTCTCAACAAGGCATGCCCAAAGGACTCGTTTCCTTTGCCGAACATAGACCAAATAGTCGATTCTACCTCAGGGTGCGAAACCCTCTGCTTCCTTGATGCGTACTCCGGCTACCACCAAATCGTGATGAAAGAGTCCGACCAGCTCGCGACGTCTTTTATCACCCCCTTCGGATCATTCTGCTACATCTCAATGATGTTTAGTCTAAAGAACGCTGGGGCTACTTACCAGCGCTGTATGCTCAACTGCTTCAGGGACCTCATTGGGCGGACCGTTGAGGCCTACGTCGACAACATCGTAGTCAAGTCCAAACGGGCTGGCCACCTTGTCGTCGATCTTGAGCAAACCTTTGCGAAACTCTGGGTGAATGGCATCAAACTCAATCCCAAGAAGTGTGTTTTTGGGGTCCCAAGGGGCATGCTACTCAGCTTCATCTCCGAGTGTGGCATCGAAGCCAACCTAGAGAACATCTCAGCCACCACAAGGATGGGCCCGATTCAGAACATAAAGGGGGTTCAGTGAGTCACAGGGTGCCTCGCTGCCCTCAGCCGATTCATCTTGTGCCTCGGCGAATGAGGACCCCCCCATTATCGACTCCTAAAGAAAGCCGACCACTTCGAGTGGACAGCCAAGGCCCAGGAGGTGCTTGATATGGTCAAATTACTTCTGACAAAGCCCCTGGTCCTAGTTCCTCCAAGCGACGGAGAATCCCTCCTGCTATACATAGCAGCCACCACACAAGTGGTCAGCGCCACCCTGGTAGTAGAGCGGGAAGAAGAGGGGCAGGCCCTCAAGGTGTATCACCCTGTGTACTTCATCAGTGAGGTACTATCTGACTCTAAAACCCGCTACTCCCAAATCCAGAAGCTCCTATATGCCATCCTCATCACCAAGAGGAAGCTACGCCATTACTTCGAGTCACACCCTGTGATAGTTGTGACGTCGTTCCCCCTCGGTGAGGTCATCCATAGCCAGGATGCCACAGGAAGAACCACAAAGTGGGCACTCGAGCTGATGGATCAAGGCATCACGTATGCCCCCCGAATGGCGATCAAGTCCTAGGTGTTGGCTGACTTCATCGCGGAATGGACCGAGGTCCAGATGCCACCGGCGGTCATCGATTAAGAGTACTGGACGATGTACTTCGATGGATCGCTGATGAAGAAGGGCGCCGGCGCAGGGCTGGTCTTCGTATCACCCCTTGGGGTCCGCATGAGGTACATGGATCGGCTCTATTTCCCCTCATCAAATAATGTGGCTGAATACGAAGCACTCGTCAATGGCCTGCGCATCGCCATCGAGTTGGGCATCCGACGCCTCGGCATTCGGGGTGACTCTCAGCTGGTCATTAACCAAGTCATGAAGGAGTCAATCTACCACGACGCCAAGATGGCTGCATACTACCAAGAAGTCCGATGGCCGGAGGACAAGTTCGACGGCCTCGAACTCAATCATATCCCGAGGCACCTCAACGAGGTGGCCGACGCACTCGCGAAGGCGGCGTCCGGTCGAGAACCGGTGCCAACGGGCGTCTTCGCCGGTGACAAGCACAAACCCTCGGTGTGCTACGAAGGGTCAGAGCGGGCCAATGATGGCCCATCTAATCCAGCCCCGGGGGTTGACCAACCGACGGCTCCACCCAGTCCCGATGTTATGGAGCTTGAAGAGGATCCAGCAACAGAGCCTGACCCTCTAGACGACTGGAGAACACTCTACCTCGACTACCTCCTCCACGACACGCTGCCGATGGACAAGACGGAGGCTCGATGGCTCGCACATCGCGCCAAATCCTTCGTTCTTGTAGAGGGAGAAATCTACAAACAGAGCCACACCTGGATCCTGCAGCTCTGTATCCCCATCGAATAGGGAAGACTTCTGCTAAGCGACATCCACGGTGGGGTCTACGGTCACCATGCTGCGTCGAGAGCCTTGGTTGGGAACGCATTCCGACAGGGCTTCTACTGGCCCACTGCAGTAGCTGACACCGAGCAAATTGTACGCACCTGCGAAGGGTGTTAGTACTACGCTCAGCAGATTCACCTCCCGACCCAGGCACTCCAGATGATCCCAATCATGTGGCCCTTCGCGGTCTGGGGGCTTGACCTAGTTGGACCTCTCAAAAAGGTGCCCGGGGCCTACACCCACCTGCTTGTCACCATAGACAAGTTCACAAAATGGATCGAAGCTTGGCCGATCTCCGCAATCAAGTCTGAGCAAGTTGTGTTGTTCTTCCTCGACATTATCCATCGCTTTGAGTACCGAACTCCATCATCATAGACAACGGCACGCAGTTCACCGGCAAGAAATTCATTTGATTCTGTGATGAACAGCACATCCGAGTCGATTGGGCTGCCATCGCGCACCCTCGGACGAATGAGCAGGTCGAGTGTACAAACGGCATGCTCCTACGGGGCCTCAAGCCTAGGATCTTTAGCCGGTTGAATAAATTCGGCGCACGCTGGGTCACCGAGCTCCCAACGGTGCTTTGGAGTCTGAGGACAACTCCCAGCCAGGCCACTAGCTACACACCTTTCTTCATGGTCTATGTTTCCAAGGACGTCCTCTTGACGGACCTCGACTATGGAGCACGAAGAATTAGAGCATACGACAAACAGGGAGCCGAGGCATCCCACCAAGACGCCATGGACCAACAAGAGGAAGCCCGTGACATCACCCTCCTCCGTTCGGTCAAGTACCAGCAGGTGTTACGATGGTACCATGGCCGATGGGTGCGGGACCGAGCCTTCAACGTCGGGGACCTTGTTCTCTGCCTCTTGTAGAGCAACAAGGACCACCACAAGCTCTCCCCACCCTAGGAGGGGCCGTACATCGTCGCGGAAGTACTTCGGCTCGGTGCCTACAAATTGAAAACCATCGACGATGAGGTCTCCACCAACGCCTGGAACATTGAGCAGCTACGTCGTTTTTACCCTTAAATAAACACATACTTTTCTTATCAGTTTTTTCCTTCAGAAATCCCCGGTCTTAGCGACATCCGACCCCTGCAAATTGTAGGGGGTCGGACCTCACTCGGGGGCTGATATAAGTACATTTATCTGACAAAACACTCTCTATGTCACCTTTGCAAACATTCTCTAAGTCTTCCCTCTTTCTCTCACGGCAAGTCCTAAGGGCTAGAATTTCAGGAACAAAGTCTGAGTATAAGTGGTAGGACTGCGGGAAACCCACGCCCCACCGGCTACGGCCTCCTTGCTCACCAGCGTGATCTGAACTGACTCACCCGCACTCCTAGCTTTTATAACCTGAGCCATGGGAAGGGTCGGAGGGCTCCAAAACCTCTTCTACAAAAAGAGGAAGCTAAAAAGCTGTTTGCCGTAACAAAAGATGATTTTTTTTTTCATTTTTTGCACAAATTCACCACTTACAAAGAGATTTCATCACGAAAAGGACTAATGTACTCTTAAATTCAAAGGACTGTTCACTCGAGGGCTCTCCCACAAACTTATTCAATTACAGTCTCTAACCAGCCCTACTACGGGTACTGCTACGGTCGTCGCACCATGCTCTCCATCAGCGATGTCCTACCACTCCACGGGATCCTCGAAGGCGCCATCATCTGCAACGTCGAGCACCACACCGGCGACTGTGGTGCCCTCCGCCGGGGCATCCAGGGACTGCGCCATCGTGATTAGCCGCAACCCTGACAACAACACCTCCACCGGGGCATCCAGGGACTATGCCATTGTCATCAGCCGCAACCCTGACAATAGCGCCTCCATCGAGGTGTCTGGGGACTACGCCATCGTTATTAGCCACAACCCTAACAACGGCGTCTAGGCGGGGGGTGCCTCCCACCGAAGGAAGGCCGCAACGAACGACGATGAGGCCGACGACGCTCGGCACCCTCCAGTGCCCCTCCTCCTTCGACAGCGGTGACCCCTTCTCAGCAAAGGTAGCCCACACCATCTCATCTACGTTGGATGACCTCCAGCTCGACATCATGCTCCGGATTCACGAGCGGATCTGTGAGTTTTTCTCTCCCTGCCATTACCCTCTCTCACTTAGGAACCGCTGCAACACACGAACGCATCCGGTGGAAAGGAAGGAGAAGAGGTAGCGGCTCAGAGGCTGGCGAGGGAGTGGGACGAGAACTCCCCTCCCCCTCCCTATTGAAGGAAGAGGCGCGGCAGCTGAGGAAAGGCGAAAGGTTGGGACAAAAAACTCTCTGCCTTCCCCTATTCAATGCAGATGGGAAATCAATGCTGACGGGAACCCGAGGAGATGCGCTGGAACCGACGGGACACGCTCTGGTCGACGAGACGTCACCTGGTCAAACAAGACGTTGCCTGGGTGTGGCCCACCACTAATGCGCGCCGGGCGCGAGAACCAGGGCACACCTGCATGTAGGTGACCCTCCGCTTCCCCAGGCAGGACCTTGGAATGACCCGATGACGGAACCCCCATCCAGGGGGGCCAACAGGCCTCCTAGGTCTATTGGGCGGCCCAGATAAAACAACGAATGAACGACCACTGAAACATAAGCACCTCTGTTTACTTACTTTGAGTGTTAATCTCTTTACCTAGCCTTCAACCCCGGCAACGGCAGAGGCACAGACATCGCTCGGGGGCTACCGAGGGTGTCTATTTGTTTAGACATCCTCTTCGCCCGACCCCTCCTTATGTTTAAAACCGGAAGTGCGGTATGTGGGTATAAAACTTTGAATACAACTGGACGAACTGCCAGACCCTACGCCTCGACGACTACGGTGTTTTTTGTTCACTAGCATAATCGAACTCACAGTTCCCCGTACCTCAAGCCTCAGCTCCCGCCTTCCTGAGAAGGGTTCAGAGGGGTCCCCCTATAGAACCTCCTTCGAGGAGAAGCTGTTAGGTCACCTAAGTCAATCGAGCGGCTCGGATCACCGCCGAGAGACAAAAACAAAAAATGGCGATGCTTATGCAGGTTACGCCGACCTCATCGCAAACATCAGACCCGAACCCCACACGGACATGTCTGGTAGGAGCTTTCCATCGCTCATACCACCAAGGTAACGTTACTGACCCCCGCTTTCGTTCCAATTAAGTCATACACTAAATCCATACATCCAAATGTTGCATATGCAAATCCCTGCATCTCAACGCTTCGTGTCGCATCACGAAGCGGCAGACGCCTCATTCAATATGAGCGGCGACCGACCGAGGTTCAAAGGCTGGCCCACGAAGGGCTCGAGGCCGCCTCGCGTCAAATAGAGCCAGGGGAGAAAAACCGAGATGAGCCCCAGCGGCCTTGCTCAACCCCGCTCAGAAGCGGATAGGGACATCTTGACCTTTCTCGTTTGATTCTAACCCTGTGCCAAACCCAATGGGCCACCTGAGCCTACCAAATGGCTCGAGCATCTGTCGGGAGGCGGGTTAAGAAATAGTGGAATGCCACATGAGGGCTCTACCGACCCTGTTAGTGAATGATGGACCCAGATTCCACACGAACATACCCGCTAGCGAGCTCATTGAGCACGACACTCGAGCCGTCGAGGCAAGTGTCGTTAACTCAGCCCCTATGGTTGCGGAAACTGAGGATGGGGTGACACACGAAACACGGCCGACCCCTGTCAGACCCTAAGGGGCTTGGGAGCTTGGGCCGCTCAATCTGAAATCGAGAGACCAAAGTTCAAAGGCTGACACACGAAGGGTCCAGGGCCACCTCGTGTCAAACAAGAGCCAGGGGAGAAAACACAGATGAGCCTCAGCGGCCTTTGCCCAACCCACATTGAGGCGGACAAGGTCTTCTCAACCTTCTAGTTCAATCCAGCCTCTAGCCGAGCCCATAGAATCCCCATTGAGGGGGAATCTATTGGAAGGCGGGTCAAGGAGCAATGGAACGCCACCCGAGGGCTTTGCCGACCCTATTGCAAAGCAAACGGGATCAGATTATGTCCGAACATCCCCGTTAGCGATCTCATAAAGCAAGTCACTTGAGCCACCGAGGTAAGCGACATCGCCTCAACCCCTCCAGTTGCAAAAAACCTCGGACGGGGCGACAGTCACAAAACGAGCCGGCCCTTGACCAAATCCCCACCACGCGTAGGGGCTCGGGGAAGGCTGGACCAACGATAAGACCAAACACATGGTCACACAGCGATCGCCAAAATCCTAAGTAAGGGGAATGTGTGAATACAAACATAAGCTCGCTACCCTCGCTCCGGTCTCTAGTAACATCCGACCCCAGCGACTGCAAGGGGTCGGATCTCACTCAGGGGCTGATAAAGGTACGAGTACCTCCTTTTATTTTTTGAAACAATCATTACATTAGACCATCTCCTCGCATCGAGACTGGCGGCAAGGTTCAAGGGAACAGATAGGTAAGACTGCAAAAAGCCCACGCCCAGATGGCTATGGTAATTTTGCTCACCAGCACAATCAAAATTTCCCCTAAACGACTCAGGCCCTATAGTCTTAATGAGCGGAAGGGTCGGATCGCATAAATCTTTTTTCATTACAAAAAGGGAAGAAGATAAGATCAAACAAACGAAATGAAATTGTGAAACAAAGTTACGAATCTATTTTCAGACATGAAAGTACCGACACTTGTTCACATATTACAGATAAACGTTTATCAAACTTATTCAACCAACTACTTCCACGAAGGGAGAACCATTCCTTTCAGAACGTTCGCCAGGTTCAGCGCAAGGGGAATCACCGCCTTCTCAATCTTGTCTAGCTCAGGGTCTTCATAACTAGGAGCGAAGCCTTGGCTCATTACCTCCAAGTTGATCTCCTAATAATAATGAGAACGGGCAACAGTGAAGGCTTGGGTGATCCCGTCGTGAAAGGCGTCCTCCTCAAGCTGGCCCACCCGCGCCGTGATACTAGTGGCACGAGTCGAAAGGGAGTTGGTCCCCTCCCCTTGCGCCACCTGCAGGTCATCGCAGACCACCACAACGACGGCACGAAGAAGATTGTGCTGATCGCTTTTGGCTTGAAGGATCCCCTGCACCTCGGCGAGCTCCATGCCCAGCCCGGTAGAAATTTCCTCGGCCTCCAGCCTTCAGGCCACCGCGTCTCCAAGATCTGCCCAAAGGGCCCGGGCCTCCCGACGCGCCTCGTCGCGCTCTCGGATCGCCCGGTCAAGCTCCTCGTGGGCCATGCTACGCTTCGAGCGAAGTCTTTCTTCGGTCCAGCGCAGCTCGTCCCGCTCCCGGCGTAGCCGGGCGATCACCTCGGCATCCTGGTTCGCCCTATGCTGCATTGCCATGGACCTATCCTCGGCCTCCCGCCTGAGATCCTGCTCCATCTCTAGCTTAGCCAAGATCTCGATGGCCCGCTGACTGGCCTCGGCATCCTTCTGGAGTAGCTCGTCCCGCTCCTTTCAGATCCTAGCGGCCGCCTCCTCGTCCAGCTTCACCCTCGCCGACAGGTCCTCAAACATCCCATGGATCTCCTTTGCGTCCCAACACGCCTCGGTTTCCCGCTGCTAGGTGGCGGCGAGCTAGGCGCTCAAATCTCCGCGCAGCCGAGCCTCCTTGGTGAGGCGGTCCCGTTCCACCTTCTACTCGCGGAGGAACCAGGATTTCTCCTGGCTATGAGCAATGAGGGACTGAAAGGAAGACCAATGTCAAAAATACAAAAATACATGATGACGAAAAGAAAAGTGAGACGAAAGATAAAGCGGATACCCGACCATTGGGAACAATGACGTCGCACAGGATGACCCGGGCCTGATCCAGGACACCCATCATCGCCGAGATCCCTTTGTCAAGACTCCCCCGCTCTATGCTCTCGGTAGCATCGTCGAGCGAGAAGAGAGTTGACATTGGGTCTTGGGGATCCATCCAGTGGAGCGGCTGCTCACCCCTAGCGGGCGAGCGGCTACCCCCAGCACTAGGCCTGAGGGCAACCCCTGCTGGTCCTCTCCACCACAGCCATGATGCCCGTAGTCCCTCCGGCTGTGTCCTCCTCCTTTCGGCCCGCCTTGGGTACCGCAGCTTGGGCCGCCGGTGTCACGGATTGCGCCGCCCCCTCGGACGCCACCATGGCGACATCCAGCTGCGCCGGGCTCATCGCGGTCGCAGTCACCTCCGCCTGGGCCTTCGGTGGCACAAACTGTGTTGCTCCCTCAGATACCACCGCGACTGCGTCCGGCTGCGCCTGGCTCGTCAGGGTTGGGGACCCTCCGGCCGCATCCTCCTCCGTTCGGCCCGCATCGAGAGCCGTCGCTTGGGCCGCCGGAAGCATGGATTGCGCTGCCCCCTCGGACACCACCGTGGCTGCGTCCGGCTGCTCCTGGCTTGGCATGGTCGTGGCCACCTCCATCAGCAACACCGGCCCCTCGGCTGGTGGTGCTGCGCCCACCACGGAAGATGCCGCCTACTCGGCGACCACCGAGGGCGCGGGCACCACCACGGGGGCCGCTGGATCGGCCGATGAGGCCACAACATCATCTCCACTCCTGCCCAAAACAGGGGCGACGTCGGGCAGCAGTGTCTGTCCTGCCTGAAGGGCAAGACTCTTCTTGGGCGTCAGCCCTAGAGAGCAGCCCCATCGCAAGAGTCTACAAGAAGGTAAAAGGCATAAGGTCGAAACAAAAAAAGGGGGAACAGGGGAATCAGTGGCCTACTCTAGCGCCTTTGGGCGGTGGGAACGTTTTGGGGATGAACCCCTAGACCCCTGCCCCAACTCGTCTGGGCGGGACCGCTTTGAGCCTGCCCCCTGCTCCCAGGCAGGGGGCTCATCTCCCTTATCTCCGAGGGCACGACAACGGAGCCACCCCACTCTGTCGATGCCTCGGGCGTGGCAGCGGATCCACCCACCCCTGTTAGCTCGTGGGGCGCGACAACAGAGCCGCCCCCTCCATCAGCACCTCGGGGGCAGCAGCCGATTCGCCTCCCCCCATCCACTGATCCTCCGGCGGCATCCCAGATGGAGCGGCAGATTCTCTGGCTCCCACCGGCCCTGAGTATGGGCCGATGGTTCAGCCCACCTCCGCCGACGTCATGGACTCGCTTCCCTCCGCATGGAACGGGAAGGGTCCCTACATGGGCTGGTGGGCGTCTGTCAGCATATCCTCGTCCTCTAGGACATCCCAATCCACGTCGGCGGCTACCTCATCGTCATCATCGTCGTCATCATCGTCATCACTGCCTATCTCCTCTCCTCGATCACGCGCTTGCCGCTTCCAAAGCAACTTCTTCTTCCTGAGCTCCCTCATCTTTTTGTCCCACTCGGTCGCGATATGGTTCACTTTCGCTAGGGTTCGATCCTTCTGCAACGGAGCCGGGCTTTTCTTGAAGAATAGTGCCCCCGGCTGGTCCCGCCACCCCTAGGGTCAGCTTCAAGGGGTCAGAAATTCAAGTAAAGGAGTACGGAGGAAGAAAATTTACAAAGTCAATAAACCCTGGTTCCGGCTGCATTGGGGGATGCCCCGGCACCAGAAACACAAAGTCAAGGATGACGCCAGCGGTGTCCTTCGAAGGCTCCATCGCCTCCTTGATGCGTTGTGCCACTTCGGAGGGAGGGAGTGCTTCGTCGACAAGCACCGTCCCTTCGAACGACGCTCCGGGCGCCATCTGGTGCAGGGGAAGCACGCGCACCATCAGTGGCGCCACCCTCCTCACGTGATAGGCGCCAATGATCCTCGATCCCTTCATGCCCCTGTCCTTTAAAGTTTGGAGGGCAGCGAGAAGGTCGTTGATGTTCTTCTTCTCCTTGACTAGGACGCCCCACCTCCATGACCCCAGGGCCTCCTTGATGACGCACTCGGAGAAGACCGGCAAGGGGGTGGCAGCGTCATCCTTGACATAGAACCATTGCGAATGCCATCCCTTACTGGAGGTCAACAGATGCATTAATGGGTACACTTCTGCCCAGTTGTTGCGGAGGTGAATGCCGGCGCATCCCACCGGCGCGTGCAGCTCTTGCTTCCCGACCCGTCTCTTCAGAAGATTGACGGTGAAGATATGCCGCAATAGGTCGAAGTGGGGATCAATCCCCAAGAATCCCTCGCACAGGGTGACAAACGCTGCAATGTGCTAGATCCCATTGGGGGTAAGGTGCTGTAGCTCCACCTGGTAGTAATCCAACAACCCCCGAAGGAACGGGTGAGCAGGTATGGCGAATCCTCGCTCATGGAAGTGAGCGAAGGACACAACATACCCTTCGGGTGGCAACGGCTCGTCCTCATCATCGGGTAGCCGCCACTCCTCGGCGATGGTCAGCGGGTGAACGAGGCCACGGCGAATGAGGCCCTCCAGGCACTGAGGGGTGATGCTGGATCTACCCCACGGCTCCATTAAAACGATTGGGACGGGGGTGGACATGACTTCAACGGTAGCTGTGATGCGGATGCGAGTTCAAACGGTGGCTATGACGCGGATGCGAGCTTGACGGCAGCTGTGATGCGAGTGCGGGAGGCTCTGGCGATTGGCGGCGGAGGTTGACGACGTGAAGGCAAAAAGGCGGAGTACGGAACCCTGGGGGCGACGGATGCGAGAAGAGCAACCGTCCGCCTCGATCTCTGAGCCTGCCACGACACACCACCGTGTCACATCGTGGGATACGCACCCGCGATCCCTATCCTTTCCCACCAAAATCGCGCCGGACGGTTCGCCTTCTCGAGCGGATCGGACTCTTTTCCCACTGGGGGGATACGGGTTAGAAAATTTCTCCTCTAGCCCGTATGGGCCTAGAAAGCCCAAGGGTCGGCCCAACAGTCTTGATGGCCATCCCAACGAGGGATAGGACTGTGAGCGACTAAGACGTAGGTACGCGAGCATTAGTAGGGCCTCGATCCACGGTCGAGCCCCAGCCAGGCTGACCCGGGACGAAATCCCCACGAACAGGATACCAGGGTTCCCTTAAAGCTATCCAGTTGACAAAAACCGAGTCTCATAGCCTTACCCGTGAAGGGTCTAAAACACCCCCCGAGTGATTCTGCCTGAATCACCCGGGGGCTCGGGGGCTACACCTATCGGGTGCGCTCGCGCGCACCCTCTGGCGAACCAAAACACCCCTCGGGGCGATTTTGCCCGAATCACCCGGGGGCTCGGGGGCTACACCCATTGGGTGCGCTCGCGCGCACCCTCTGGCGAATCGAAACACCCCCAGGTGATTCTGCCCGAATCACCCGGGGGCTCGGGGGCTACTGTCGGAGACCTAATATCGGCGTACCTAATGAGGTGGAACTAATGACCATCAAACGTTGACACTTTTGATCAGACGAAAATGCTACTGCGTTTCTTGTCCGAATGATGGAAGACTGGTTCTGCCTCGCCCGACCTCCGAGGGCTATGCTCCGCCTCGCCCGACGGCTAAGGGCTGGCTCCACCTCGCTTGACCCCCGAGGGTTGGCTCCACCTCGCCCAACCCTCGAGGGCTGGCTCCGCCTCGCCCGACCCCCGAGGGCAGGCTCTGCCTCGCCCGACGTCTGAGCCCAGGTCCCGCCTCGCCCGATGGCTGAGGACAGGCTCCGCCTAGCCCGATAGCCGAGGGCAGACTCCGCCTCGCCCAACGATTACACCCTGCTCCTTCATAATGACAAGCATAGTGTACGATAGGACATTCGAGTCAAACGCAATACCAAGGACCATGCCCTGCACCGCTGCAGGAAAGTACCATCAGGGTATGACGGGACGGGCGCTTTGGACCATTCTGGGCATGGCATAGTTCAAATAGTGTTGTAGGCGCCGCCTTCAGCCCTCAGGCGCGGAACCTGACATAGACACACGACAACCACTACGGTCCAAGAAGAGACTCACGCCCTCTACAGTGATGAACATACAGTCATCAGCGCCGTCCGCTCCCAACAGGGCTATAGGTCAACACCCCTGTCCAACACGCCGCACAGGGGGGTGGGATGGGACATGACCACTTGCTGATCCGATAAGGGTGTGGCGTCGTCAGCACATAGGCATCCGGCGAACGTGCCAATCCCTGACACCGTCTGACCATCTCAGCGAGGTTGGCTTAGCGGAAAAGGAGGACCCAACACCTTCGAAGGGGCTCCTTGGCCTCTGGTTTTTCTCCTTTCTCCAACATGTAACCCCTGCTCCCCCTTGGTCTATAAAAGGGAGGGCAGGGCACCCCGCTGAAGAGGGGGATTAGCTCACAAAAAAGATCGATCGGTACGATTCAACACCACACACCACACATACAGCCAAGTAGCGACCAAGCTCTTGGCGTCCTTTCGACCATTCCATTAGAGACTTGGGACATTTCCCTCTCTCGACCATTTATACCCCCTACTATGAACCTTTTTCGATACTAATAACATGAGCAGCAGCAGACTGGATAGGGACATTCGGCCCGAACCAGTATAAACCTCGTGTCCTTTAGTGCACCATCCGGGCCTAACGTGCAACAATTATAAATTTACTAGCCGGTGTTTATTCGAAACACTGACACTAATAATTAGTGAATGACAATAATTTGTCATTTAACTTTGTGGCTATGGAGCTCTCACGTGGAGAGAGATGATGTGCTGGAAGGGCAACTTGGACTTCACGATGCTTTGTTGGACGTGATGACTGGGTGGATCCTAGTGAATGCTATTTGGATACATTAGTGTGGGTCTAGAAATAATGGATGAGACCGCGGGTCAAGGAAATAATGGAGAAGGAGAATGAAGGAATTCTTGCAGGCTAGCTACCTCGGTCGATTATAGCTCGGGGAGAAATCAATAGACGTAGCTTTCTCGGGCAAGAACTGAGGAACTTGATTTGAGAGGGAGAAGCAAGTGAGCAGCGGAGCGGGATGGCTCGGTGGCTCGGCATGTCCTTTATAGGTAGGAGACATGGGGCTAGAGGTGGAGCCAGCACTGGGAAAAACGCCTGGCGTGCGCGACACACTATGGCAGCGGCAGCGCGACGTGCGCTGATAATTTTGCAAGGCAATTAGCAAGCGAAGTAAAGGCGGGGGTGATTAGAACAATGAGAGAGGACAGTGGCGCGTCGCGAGATTGATGGAGATATTGCTGGTCTTAAAATTGGGTGCTAATCCACTTTTGACAAAAGAAAAAGTATTTGGATTAGTCACACTTGGACTTGCATGCACGTGGCTAGTTGAGGAGTGTGTTTTGGGATTAACATGTAGGTGCTGCTGGTGCATGAATGTGTTGCGCGGGTAGCAAGCGAGCGGCGTGCTTAGCGGGCTGAGCCTGTGGAGAAGACGACTTGTGCAGAGAGGAGCATCATGGTGAGCTAGCACAGGGTAAGAACGTGTAGCCCTACAGCAAGGCATTAATGGATGGCACGTGAATTTCTACGAGCTGCTGCGGTCGGTCATCTTTGTTTGCTGAAGAGCACGTGCAACACGCTAGAGGCTGTTGCCTAACTCGCCATTCATGACACGGCGAAGTAATGACACTGTGGTGAAACTTGCCAGTGAAGGGTACTGCAAGCGTGCTACGTGGGCTTGCTCTACGAGTGTGCTGAGGGCGTGCTCCGAGGATCAAGAAGGAGATGAAATAGCGAGAGATGGAGTTGGATCAGGATGACAATAGTGAGTTGAGCTATGCTGGAGAGTATTTGGACAAGGAATAAATTAGAGCTCAAATTGAGAATTAGTGCAATAAAATTTAATTTCTCATTTTACCACATGCAATAATACATAAACATGATGCTCATGACATGGTTTTAGCAAAAAAATGTACAATGTAACACTGAGGGTGTTACAAATCTACCCCCCTAAAACAAAATCTCGACCCAAGATTTCATGTGCCTGGTGTGAGAAAGAGATAGGAATTACATTTTGACGCAGCAACTAACTATCAGAACCAGAAAGGAGGTTGGGGTAATGCTTCAATAGGTAACTCTCTTGTTCCCACGTGGCCTCATCCTCTGAGTGGTTTTGCCATTGCACTTTGTAGAACTTTACCACACTGTTCCTCGTCACTCTTTCTTTCTCACCCAGGATTTTTATAGGGTGCTCAACTTAAGTCAAATCTAGTTGGAGGGGAAGCCCTTCAACTTCTATAGCTTCATCCGGTGCCCTCAAGCATCTCTTCAATTGCGACACATGAAACACCTTGTGTACCGCAGATAAAATCTCAGGAAGCTAGAGACGATAAGCAATGGGGCCACATTGCCTCAAAATTTTGTAAGGACCCACATATCAGGGAGCTAGCTTGCCATGGATACCAAAACGATGTACTCCTCTCATAGGAGATACCTTGAGGTACACATAATCCCCAACTTTAAACTCCAAAGGCCTTCTTCGCTTGTCTGCATAGGCTTTCTGTCGGCTCTGAGCTGCCTTCAAATGACGCTGGATAAGGACAACTTGCTCTCGAGCCTCCTTGATGAATTCTAGACCAAAGTATCCACGGTCTCCCACTTCAACCCAATTAAGTGGCGTCCGGCATTTCTTCCCATACAGAGCTTCAAATGGTGCCATGCGAATGCTCTCTTGGTAGCTATTATTGTAAGAAAATTCAGCTAACTTCAGGCATCCATCCCACTTCTCAGGAAAAGAAATGGCACAAGCTCTCAACATGTCTTCGAGCACTTGGTTCACCCTTTCATTTTGGCCATCAGTCTGGGGGTGATAGGCTAACTGCAGAGGAGACTAGTTCTAAGACACTCCTGGAGTTGCTCCCAGAAGCGAGAGACAAAAACTGATCCCCTATCGGAGATGATAGTGAGGGGAACTCCGTGTAGAGTCACAATCCTATCCAAGTACAACTCGGCATACTGTCTGGCAGAATATTTAGAATTCACTAGGAGGAAATGAGCCGACTTGGTGAGGCGATCCACAATGACCCAAATAGAGTCATAGCCCTTGTATGTGCAGGGTAAACCCACCACAAAGTCCATGGAAATATCTTCCCATTTCCAAACAGGAATGGGCAAGGGCTGCAAATATTCTAGAGTACGCATATGATCTGCCTTAACTCTACCACAAGTGTCGCACTCCGCGACGTGCCGGGTGATGTCCTGCTTCATGTTGGACCACCAGTACAAGTGGCACAGATCATGATACATCTTGTTCCTGCCAGGATGAATAGACAGATTTGAATGATGGGCTTCATTCAAAATCTTCCTTTTCAGCTCCTCATTGGATGGGACCACCAGTCTATCCTTGTATCTCACTACTCCATGCTCATCAACACTAAAGTGAGGGCCACGCCCCTCGGTCATCAATTTTCTGATGCGGGGAATTTCTTCATGGTCTTGCTTTTGCTCTAGTATAATCTGTTCAAGCATCTCTTAGGTCAAGGCAATGTGAGCCAACACTTCTGCATGGTTGAGAGACAAGGTTGTTTCCTCAACCTGGCGTGACTTTCGGCTCAAAGCATCTGCCACTACATTGGTCTTTCTTGGGTGATAATGGACTTCCAACTTGTAATCCTTTATCAATTCTAACCATCTCCTTTATCTCATATTCAGCTCAGACTGAGTGAAAATATACTTGAGGCTCTTATGATCTGTAAAAATATGCACTTTGTTGCCCAACAGATAGTGCCTCCAAATCTTTAGAGCGTGGACCACAGTAGCCAGCTCTAGGTCATGGGTGGGGTAATTCACCTCGTGCTTTTTTAGTTGGCGCGAAGCATAAGCTATCACACGCCCATCTTGCATAAGCACACACCCCAGCCCCGTCTTCGAGGCATCACAATATACATCAAAGGGTCGGTCAATATCCGGTTGGGCCAACACAGGGGCAGTGGTCAGAAATGTCTTCAGGGCTTGGAAGGCTTCTTCACAGGATGGGCTCCAATCAAACTTAGCTTCTTTTTAGAGCAGCTTGGTCATTGGCTGGGCTATCTTGGAGAAATCTGGAATGAAACGCCGATAGTACCCCGCGAGACCAAGGAACTGATGAATCTGGTGCACAGATCTGGGAGACTTCCAATCCAACACATCTTGCACCTTGCTGGGATCTACTGAAACACCGTCAGGTGTCAACACATGCCCCAAAAACTGCACTCGATCTAACCAAAATTCACACTTACTGAATTTAGCATAAAGCTTGTGTTCCCTTAGTCGAGACAGTACTATCCGAAGGTGTTGGGCATGCTCTTCATCATTCTTGGAATAAATCAGTATATCATCAATGAATATTACCACAAACTTGTCCAGCTCCAGCATAAAGATTGAATTCATCAGGTACATGAAGAAGGCAGGAGCATTGGTGAGACCAAAAGACATCACTAGGTACTCATACAACCCATACCTAGTAGAAAAGGCTATCTTTGGTATATCATGTGGTCTGATCTTGATCTGATGATAGCCTGATCGGAGGTCAATCTTCGAGAACACCTTGGCACCAGCTAGTTGATTGATGGAACTTTGATAGTAGGTTGAACTGCAAAGGAGGTTGAAGGATGCACACAAAATTGTGGTGCCCTACAAGAGATACCAGTTCTGTTGCACCTTTGCAGTTCAATCTTTGTGTATAAAGGTTGAACTGCAATCTTTGTGTTGAACCTTTGCAGTTCAATCTTTGTGTATAAAGAATGCACACAAAGATTGAACTGCAAAGGAGGTTGAAGGATGCACACAAAATTGTGGTGCCCTACAAGAGAGTGTATAAAGGTAAAAATCTTGCCATGGATAAGATTTATGGGCCTTAGGACAAAAGTTTTGATAACCTGTATAGGTTTAAGGCCCAGTTAGATGAATTGAGTCCTGGATCATTTCTTTTCATTGATAATCACACCATCAACAATAAGATCAGGTTCAATAGGCTATTCTTTGCACTGAAACCATGTGTTGATGGATTTCTTAGAGGCTGTAGACCATATCTTGTAGTAGATAGCACATTTTTAATAGGAAGGTTTAGGTGATAGTTGTGCATTGCTTGTGCAGTAGATGGGCACAACTGGATGTATCTAGTAGCTGTTGGTGTAATTAACTCAGAGACCAATAAGAATTGGGTGTGGTTCATGGAGAGGTTGAAGGAAGCAATAGGCACCCCAGAGGGACTGACATTCTGCATAGATTGTGGCCATCCAATCATGAATGGGGTTAGTGAAGTTCTTCCAAATGCTGAACATAGAGAGTGTATGTATCACTTAGTATAGAATTTCAAGAAGAGGTACAGTGGGAAGGTATTTGATGATCACTTGTGGGCTTCTTCATATTCATGGAGCCCTTACAAGTTTGAGAAGCACTGTCAAGCAATGGTTGCAGCCAAACCTGAGGCAATGAAGTATCTGCAAGAAACTCATAAGAAACTTTAGACTAGGAGCCAGTACAAGACATTGTCAAAGGCTGATTATGTGATTAATAATTTGGTTGAGTCATTCAATAATTGGATCAAGCCTGAGAAGGGAAAGCACCTGGATGACTTGTTGGACACTATAAGACAGAAGATTTTGATCAAATAAAACCATAGGAAGAAGGTAGCCAAGAAGTTGGAAGGAAAGATTCTGCCTCACATCCTATAGAAGCTAAGGGAAGACAGTTACAACCTGAATATTGAAGTGATCACAACCTCCCCTGATGGTGTGGTAGAACTGCGTGCTAAGGGAGATAGTGGCTTCAGGTTTGTGGTTAGCCTACCTGACAGAACCTGTTCCTGTAGGATTTGGCAGGGGTCAGGAATCCCATGCAAGCATGCAATAGCCTACACTACTTCAATTCCTGATGAAAAAATAGAAGACCATGTGGATGATTACTTCTCTGTCAACAAATTTAGAGCTGTATATGAGGGTTCCATCCCATGTATTCCTGGCAAGAGCATGTGGCCCAAAGCTACTCATGGCTTTTTCTTGCACCCTCCCTATCTTAGGTCCACAGGAGGTAGAAGGAAGAATAGGATGAAATCATCACTTGAGGGAGGCAGCAGCAAGAAGAGGGCAAAGAAACATGAGTGCCCCATCTACCATGAGTTAGGGCATCACTGGTACACTTGTAAGAATGGGAATCCAGAAGATATAGCTGCAGTGGAGGCTAAATGGTAAACTATGTACCTAAATTACTTTGTAGATACATGTACAGCTTCAATAACTAATGTAACTTTTCCTATGCTAGCGTCTTCCAAAGAAAAGGCTAAAAAAAGTAGCAAGCTATAACACAGAGACTAGCATTGTGGTTGCTACTCCATCCCAGATGGTGTTCTCACACAATGAGGCAGTGGTGAATGCTACACACAAGAAAAGGAAGAGGAAATCTTCTTCTTCTTTTGGTGCCAAGAAGAGCAAGGGGGCAGCTACCACTACTACTTCAAGCTCATGTCCAAACAGTGTGTCTAATAGGTATGTTTACCATCTCTTCAATTGATCACAACACTTCTATTATGACTGCTAATGCTAATGCACACTCTGCCTTTTTGGCATAAGGTCTAGAACTGGTTCCAATGACCTAGTTTCAATCCAAACTGTGCACCTGACCCCTTTCCATGAAGACTCCATTACAATAGAGACAGAGCCACTGGAGACTGTGCTGCCCCAAGCTTCACCAAGGAGGAAGATAGGGATCAAGAAGAAGCTTACACCAAAGAAGCTCTAAGTTGTAGCAGCCAGCCCATCCAGCCTAGCTTCAAATACCAGAAGCAAGAAGAAGCTCCAGCTATAGTGAAAGGTGCCTGCTCAATGTTCTTTTGGTGATGTGGTTCTGGAAAAACACCTGCCATGTGATGGCATGACTATTCTTTTGCTCTTTGATGAATGTTCTGTGATGGCATGACAGTACTTAGCTGTAGATGAAAACCAGTAACTTAGCTGTTATGTGATGAATGTTGGTGACATGTTGGTGCCATGAAACCTTTATGATGAAAAATAGTAAGGTAGCTGATGTTATGTGATGAACACCAGTTATGTGATGAATGTTAGTTTACGGTTGTTGTTTTTCGTGGTCATCGAGATGAACCAATTGTCAAGCACATTATAGTTGGGGCAAATCACCCGCTTGACCCTACCACCATAGCTGCTAGAAGCTTGAGACATGGTTGTGGCAGGAGAGAGGGAGGTGAAGGAGATAGAGCTCAAGTTGGATGAGTGGTAGCTGAGGACCTATATATAGGAGGAGAAGCCCAGGGGCTCAGTTGGTGCCAACAACCCTAGCTTTGGCGCCGCCAAAATGCTCGGCCTAGGGCTGGCCTAAGAAAGGCACAGAAGCAAACCAACTAGTTCACATAGCCTCTCAAGCCTAAGGGCATCTAAATCATTTGGCTGCGCCGTTACCCACTGTTACGAGCAAAAACTGGATGGAATGGCGTGTTGGACAAAAGAGTTTAGCATCATGGCACCAGGGTCCATGTGAACTTTTTAGTGGCATGTAGAAAGGAAACATCTTTCATAACGGCACACAGGGAAAAGGCTCATTTGTGGTGCCCGTTTCGTTTTCTTCCCCATTTTCATTTCCTCTCAGGGCACATGGCAATTTTCTTGGGTTTGGCGAGGTATGTTCCTTCTGCTACCTTGGGTTTGTAGTAAATCTCCCTCCCCGCGCTGTGGTTCATTTTTCTTTGATTCGAGTTTTGTTTTGCTTTGTTTCTCTGGTTTTTGGTGTTGGTTGTGGATCCATGGCGGCAATGGTGCCCTTGGTGTTGTTTGATGTGGGGATTTGTTTCCTGGTTCATGGATCCATGGAGCCAGCGCCAGTATGACCGCCTCCCCTCCTTTTTCTCATGTCTCCATGGCCACCTCTGTCTCCACCCCATCCTAGCTCTGCTCCTCGCACTCCCATGTCGCTGCCACGACCACCTCCTGGCCTCGCACCTGCACGTCTGCTCCGCCCGACACGACGGCCACCTAGTCACCTCATAGCCACGCGTCTGCTCTGGCGCTGACGCCCAGACCACGCTAGCACGCTGGTGGTTGGGGGCAGTTCTCCTTCCTCTCTTGTAGTTCAGAGCCATAGACATTGCACCTACGCTCGCGTCCCTGCTATGAGGATGTGCTTGTGTCGTTGTGATGCCGATCTGCATTCTGGTAGTTTGGGATGCCAGATGCTTGTTTTTCTTTCAATTTTTTTAGATCCACTTGTCCTTGTGGTTGTGCAATCTTCGTATGCCCCTCCCATTGCTATTGTCCGCCTTTGATTCGTTCATTCTCCATGCTGTAGTAGTAAAACTGAAATTTGTTTGCACATTCTATATTAGCTAGTGTATAGTACAGGAACCTGCTCAAGTGCCACTGATTGCTAGATCTAGTCTCGTGTAGCCCTATGAGTTGCCTGTGGTTGATTTTTTCTACCTATGAGCAACCTATTATTGTTTCTGAAATTTCCTGTCATAGTCAGTTGAGTGTCCAAATTTATTAGAATTTGCACTCCTATCGAAGTGTGATATTTGTTGATTTTGCACAATCAATTGAGTGTGCAAATTTGTTTGTGGTTGAAATTTGTGCGTGTTGTGCAGATTCATTTTTTGGGCTTTGTTGTGATCCATCCATTTTGCCATTTTTTGTCTTTACCAGAGTGTGAGTCTGTGTATGTAGAAACTAGTTGGAAATAAATAGAGATTGGCCCTACCCAACTGCTTCTAGTGTGGTGTGGTGTCGTGTCGTGTCTGTACTTGTTTTTTCAGTATCAGAGTATAAGTGACAGTACTAGAGTTCTCAGGCCTGCAACACACAGCTTGTATTTGTCATTGTAAGTGCAGGGCATAAATGTGATGTGTTGAGCTCATTCAGTTTTGCTTCTGGTCCATCTGAGCTGATGCTTGTGAGTAGTTGTTCATGGGCGGCCTGGGGCTTGTTTATTTATCTCTAACTTAATTGGCATCATGGTTGATCCACTTCTGCTATTACGGTTGAAATTAGTTGTTGACCATAGATCTGGGTAGGCATAGTTGTTTTGATTCTCCAATTGTTTGATTCATCTTTATTTTGGTGGCCACCTCTCATATTTTTTATTTCCATGGTATGTGCTACTATAATTTATATTTTTATATTTCATATCTGTATGTTCTATGTTTTGAATTGTGTGCCTCTGTGTTTTGCCTTGGTTCTGCTATAAATTTGGATCAACAGAGTTGCTTAAACACTAATGTTCTAAACAAATGTTTTTGTTTACTTTTTCAGTCTTCTGTAGCATCAGCAGGGGAGCTACTCCATCCTGAAGAGCCAGGTAAGCCAACTGCTTTTTTTCTGCTATTTGTACTTGCTATTCTGAGACCATTGTGAAATACAAAACCCTAATGTTCCGATGATCATTTGCTTGCTTTGCAGGAGATTGTTTTAGAAGTTTTATTCTGTAGTGATTTGTTGGAGTTACTTGCTGTAGCCTATCCACTTAGTCTGTACTAGCATTGGACTGCAGGTAAGATTTGTTATTTACTCGGTATGCAGTTTTTACTCTATCTATGGAAATTGGTCTTAAAGTGATTATGATTGTATAGGTTGCTTTGAAAGCAGAAGGCTCTCTTTTTCCTTGACTGCACCGTCTTGCGTTTTCAGTTTTTACTCCATGCCGAAGTGGTGGCTAAAATGAATCCACTTATGTATCACCTTATTCTTTTTTTAATGCTGAAGTGGTGGTGATGTTCTCAGCTCTTTTTGTGTCCTTTCTCTTTGGTTTTTCAAACCAACACATGGTTATGTTCTCAGCTCTCATGGATGGCTCCTTTTTTTGTTGTTATTGTTTGGGTAGCTTATTTTGTTGTATTGCTGTTTTTTAGCTTGTTTTTAAACCGCCCAAGTTGGCAGCTTGTTTTATTGTATTGTTGTTTCTTTGGGGTTGTTCTTTTAAGTTTTTCCTCCCAATTGGAAGCTTGTTGTATTGTATTGTTTTTTCTTGGTTTTTTTAATTTATCTTTCCAATTGGAAGCTTTTTGTATTGTATTGTTGTTGCTTTGGGGTTCTATTTTTAAATTTATCTTCCCAATTGAAATCTTGTTGTATTCTATTGTTGTTTTTTTATTGGGGTTTGCTTTTTAAATTTGATCCCTAGTTCACGGCTTGTTTTGTTTTAGGGATGTTTTTATAATTTGGTGCGCAGCTAGCAGTTTTTTTATGTTGTTTCCTTGAAGTTTGACCCTTAATTAGTAGGCCTTTTTTATAATTTGGCCTCTAGTTAGCAGTTTTTTTTGTTTTTGTTTTTGTTGTTTTCTTTTTAAATTTGATCCCTAGTTTATTGCTTGTTTTTTTTTTGTTTTTTGTTTATAATTTGGTGCCCAATTAGCAGTTTTTTTGTTGTTGTTGTTGTTTTTGTTTTAAGTTTGACCCTTAATTGGTAGCCCTTTTTGTATGTATTTTTTTTATATAATTTGGCCTCCAGTTGTTATTTTTTGTTTTTGTTGTTTTTTAATTTGATCCCTAGTTCACAATTTTTTTAAGTTTGACCCTTAATTGGTAGCCATTTTTTATAACTAGGGATCAATTTTTTTTATAATTTGGCCTCCAGTTGGATTTTTTTATTGTTTTTGTTTTTTTTAATTTGATCTCTAGTCACAGCTTGTTTTGTTTTAGGGTTGTTTTAATAATTTGGTGTGCAGTTAGCAGTTTTTTGCTGTTGTTTTTTTTTAAGTTTGGCTCTGTTATTGTTGTTGTTATTGTGTAAAAGTAGTAGAGGAAAGTAGCAATCTCGTAAGTTTGCTCTCTTACCTTTCCAGTTTTCGTTTTCATGATGAAAATCCTCGCATAGTCAGATAAGCTTATAAAAAAACAATGATGGCATGTATAGCTGTTCGTGTCATCTTTTGACATTTGGTCCTCTTATTAGGTGCTTCTTGGTCCATCAAGTTCATGTATAATTTCTCCCAAACTCTCCCTAGTCAACAAAATCTACTTCTTTATGAGAATTGAGCTTGCCTGCTTGTTCTTTGTGCAGGTGGTTTCCTTTTCTAATGACAAGAGCCTGCTGTGAAGCTTGTGGTAATTTGAAAGCAGCTTTCTTGGTTGCAGTTGTAAGTTTTCAGAAATTCTGTAACTGCCCTTGGAATTTGAAGCTAGTACTTATGCACTAAGGATCCTTCTTAGATGTTCTATGCCCTTTTAAGGACTGTGTATGCCAAAGCTTAGCAAGCTGAATTTTCAGGTATTTCTTTTGTTTTGTATGTCTATTACCCTGTACTTCGCTGAAGAGATCCCACTAGAGCTAAAAGATGCGCAAGGACTATCAGATTCTGCTCCTCTACTGAACGGTTCTAGAGATGATGCCCATGCATTGAATGAACCAAATAATGAAAGATTTCCTAATGGCCATGTGGATGGAAAAAATGTGTCGACTGTGTATCAGCGATGAACCTTGTATGTTTTCGGAGCTCATTGCAGATCTCTCTGACCTGATATGGTTGGTTGTGAGATGGTGTGGCCTGATGGTGTGTTTTGCTTGTAATGGTTACCACCTATACCTGAACCTGCACTTGCAGTATGGGCTATGAGATTTGCAATTTTTGGCCTTTCTAAATTTAATTTGTCTTTCACTCCCTCTGTCCTATAATAGTGTATTCTAAGAATTTTAAGAAAAATTAAGATAGAACATAAATGACGTATGTACCTTTATTTTATTTTCTAATCAGACGTTATTATCAACATAATTAATGATGATTGGTTGATAAATAAAAAATATTTAATGTAAAATTGGATTGTCCTCTAGAATGTATTGTATTTGAGGACAAATTTTGAATGTTAGAATACACTATATTATAGGACAAAGGGAGTAGTTTTCAAACGTGTCTTTTACCATCCTGTCTAGCCCAGTTATTATTGATCATCGTGCTTGTTAGACAACAATAAAAAAAACAGCACAAAACATATTTAGACGGCACAATTGGGCTTCATGGAGCCTGCAGATTCGACCTTTCCGCCTAGGCAACGGACCCACAAAAGCAACAAAACAGTAAAAATCAAGAAGGCATCAGATTAAAATCCAATGGTTCAAAAATTGTGTGCTGTAACGTGTTAAAACACTCGAATCTTTATTATTCCTGCATCGGTTATTTTCTTGGGCTGTAATCACACGGTTGTTGGAAGCGTACAAAACAACCGAATGACATGTAGACACTCCCATCAACTTTCGGAGAACAATACAGGTTCGACTTATTTGTCTTCAAGCAACTTGTTCACCCAATTAGTTCAAGTTTATTTCAATTTCAATGCGTCGAGCACGCGACATACCCGGTACCAGTAGAGGGCACACAAGATCCGAGGTCACTATTATTTATTTTATATTAATAATAAACTAATTGTCCTTATTACCGTTGAACCTGTTGATCTTGAAGTGGCCGAGTTCCGCGCCGGCCTCCACTGCAGTCCTGGCCTCGCCGTCGATGGCCATCTCAGCCAGGATCCTCCCCACCGCCGGCCCCATCTTGAAGCCGTGCCCAGAGAACCCGGCCCCGACCACCACGTCCTCCCCGAACTCCCCACCCAGCCAGTCGATGACGAAGTCCTTGTCTGGCGTCATGGAGCATATGCACGACTGCCGAACGACCGGCCCGCGGGCGGGGTCCACGTGGTCCGGCATGAACTCCTGGATCCACCTAGCCACCCGGTCGGTGATCTCTCTGTCGCCGGAGGCCCAGTCGCGGTTGTCCGGGTCGCACGGCGGCCCGCCGTCGCAGCTGATCTTGATGAGGCCCGGGAGCTCAAGAGACGGCGTGCCGTAAACGGGCGTGTCGCCGTAGCTGGAGAACGTCGGGAAGCCAGCCTTCGCCGTCAGGCCGCGCTCGCAGCCGGGCTTGATGCGCCAGTAGAGGGTCAGCGTGTGCAGCGGCTGGATGGGGATCTCCACGCCGGCGACGGACCTGAGAAGCTTGGTCGTCCACGCGCCCACCGTCACGACGCACTTGGCGCCGCAGAACTCCTCGTCGGCGCTCGTCGTCACCACGACGCCTCCCTCCGGCCCCTTCCTGATGTCCACGACCTCGGCGTTGTCCCTGACCACGGCGCCCATCTTGACGGCGAGCGCCTGGAACATGGCCACCGCCTTGGTCGCGTTCAGCACGCCGCCGCCGCGCTCGCTCACCGCGGTCACCCACCCTTCCGCCGGTGCCTGGAACGCGCCTCCCCACATCTGGCTTAGGTCCACGTCCTCCGCGCCGGCGCTCTTGATGGCGGCGAGCAGCGCGGCGTTGCCGCGCGGGCCCATGGAGAGGTGCGGGGCGGGGGTGAGCACGCGGTACCCGGACTCCGCCTCCGCGTCCGCCCACAGGCGGCGGGCGAGGCGCACCATGGGTGGGTACTGCGCCTTCACGTAGGCGTCGCGGATGATGCGGGAGTCGCCGTGCGAGGAGCCGAGCTGGTGGAGCAGGTCGAAGCGCTCCAGGAGCAGGGTGTGCGCCCCGCGGGACGCGGCCGCGTGCGCCGCGCAGCTTCCCATGATGCCCGCGCCCACCACGATGACATCGTAGTCCAGGCGGAGGCCCGCGGCAGCGGCAGCGTCATGAGCTTCTGCGGGGGCAGCCATGACCACGAGGCGGAGGACACTGCGCTTCCGTGGCCTTTTTATTACGTAGGGATAGGGGGGAAAAAAACAAAAGTATAAGGCAGTAAAAACAGATTCTTGCAGAGGCCGAAGTTTGTTACGCTGGTCTACAAGCAGAAGCAGCAATGGTGAGGGGATCACGTATGTGTATGGAAACCGATTCTTTGTCGCAGGTCACGGCTCTTAGATTAGATCGTCAGATATGATCTTACTCCAGGTAGTGTGCCCTGTTTAGATAGTTATATCTCTTTTTATGATTTTGATTTTGTTCGTGTTGAAATTTCGTTCTCTTATCCCATGCTAAAATTGGGCTTACCCCTCCTAATTTTTGTAAAATTTAGTGACCGAGACACCTTTTATCAGGCTCATCAACAAAAGGGGAGATAAGTAGACTTGTGCACATGTGCTCAAAATCATGGATGCAAAACGATCTGAAAATTACAAACCCGAATTTTAGGATAAACTTGCACAAATGGCATGAACATAGGCGATTCTCATACTTGCCCTATAAGGCCCCGTTCGCTGGTCTGAACTTTAGCTGAAATTGACTGAAAACACTGTTCCGGCTGAATTGTTGTGAGAGAAAAACACTGTTTCGGCTGAAAAAACAAGCGGAACAAGCCAAACTTTAAGACAAGCGAACGGGGCCTAAATATAGCCAGCATTCTCCTCGACTATTTGATTGACGAGTGTACTATAGAGTTTGAAGTCTTTTATGTTTGAAGGAAGAAGACAAAGGAGGCAAAGTTCAAGTTCCATAACAAGAGTGAGAAGTGGAAAACGAAAATTTGATCGACCAGTGTACTAGAGAGTCGTATAAATCTGGTGTATGTGGATTAGATATGTAGTGGATTTCACGGCAGTTTTGGAGCTGTTTAATAGAATTATAATAAAGAATTATACATGTAAAAATTGTCACGACGTACACTACGTAAAAATCCATGGTCTTTTTTTTTAAACGAATCAGACAATAGGGCTATAGATCATATTAAAAAGAAGAATAACTCAGACTGGACAGAGCTACGAAAACAACAACTATTGACAACAACAACAAAACTCAACAAAAAAACAACGCAACTATCGACAACGGTCGATTGGACTGAGACCTCAACACGCGTCGTGCAACACCGCCAACCCAAACTGGCCGCCACGATGCAACAGCAACAAAGGATGACACGTGACATGAAGACACACCATTGTCACCGCCTACGCCGTCGTTACCGACGATGTACCACACCGAGTCAGCCGCTGCCATGCAGTGCTAACCGCCATGATCCACTGCAAGCCATGTAGCCATCACCCCATCGTCTCCGCTTGCACCATCTGTCGACGTTGTCCTACACCGGACTAACCCTTGCCATGCAAGGCTAGCCACTGCGGTCCGCTGCAAGCCGCCAAGTCAAAAGCTGCCTCTGGTCGTCGCCCAGTCGACCTCCACCCCCAAGATTTGCCCACATCGTAGCATTTGGCAACCAAGCCGCTTCATCAAGATGGCAGAAAAGACAAGCAGGGCCTCTAGTTGCCATCAGAAATCACCCAGATCATCAGACACTCCACTTCTACTGGCCCAACTCTTGCGCCGGCCTCCTCGCCAACTTCACGAACACTTGTGGCACCCGATCCCGAAACCGTCGCCCAACAATGGCCGCATAGAAGCCAAGCCCCTAATCACTGCATGAATGCCCTCTGTCGCCTTCCGCCATAGCTAACACCGGCCTCCACGCAACCATCGACATCCATGACTTGGCCACCACCCGCTTCTTCCACCACAACATCTCCGCCGCTGCCGGTTGTCCACCGCTTCCACCTCCTCGTCGTCTCCGTGCGACACTCGCCATCTGCGAGCCTCCATGCCGCGCACGCTGACTGCTCTTGCCACCCGCACCGGCCTCCACGCAACCATCGACATCCTCACCGTCTCTACCATGTGGCCCACAGCCTCTCGCCGCTACCGCGCTGACGATAACCTCCCGCTGCGCATCGCCACCGCCGTCGATCTCCACCGGAGCATATCCGGCCCAAGGACCGCCGGATCCGTCCTTGGAGGCAGCGGATATGTAGCCTCCATCCCGACCTGGCACCGCCAGCCGTGGTGCAACATGGCACCGCGGGGTTGGCATCGCCAAGCCACCGCTAGCCAGCGCCACCACGGCGTCGCTGGAGCACACCTGGCCAAGCCTCGGCCGGCCACGCCACCACGGTGTCGCCGACGAACTGAAGCAGCTCTGCCGCCTCCACACGCACAGGGCCGCCGGACCACCACCGCCTCTGCGCACACAGGGCCGCCGTAGCCACCCATAGGGCTACCGAAGCAACTGCGCCATTGCACTAGCCCGCCCCGTAGCCACTGCCGCGCCCGCGGCACACCGCGCCGTCGTGCTCCCGCTGCACCACCACCGCACTGCAGCACTCCCGCTGCACCACCGCCACAACACCGCGCCACCTCACCACCGCATCGTCGCACCGTCGTCGCACAGCCATTGCACACCCACGGCCTCCGCACCGCTGACCTCTTGCCGCCTTCGTGCCACCGCTACCACCAGAATTGTGGCTATCGCGCAGAACCACCGCCGGTCGGTCCACCGAGCATCTCGCTGCCACCGCACGTACAGGCGCCTCCATGGCTTGAAGCCGTGCCACCAACGCACCAGGACTCGGACTCATCAGATCCGCCCCCTGCCTCGTCGAATCCGGGCAACGAGGCCGCGGATCTGTGCTCCGGCGGCTAGGAGGAAGCCACCGTCACCGCCATCCGCCGGCGGCCGTCGCGCCATGGCCGCCATCCTCAGAGAAAGAGAGAGGAGGAGGAGGAGAAAGGCTCGGTCGCCGCCATCCTAGCATATGCACGGGCATCCGGTAGCCTGCTCCGGCGACAGCGAGGGCGAGAGGCCGGGAAGGGCAGTCTCGGCGGCTGGGGATGGGAGGCGCCGCCCTGGAGAAAGTTAAGAGGCTTTTAGCTGTGTGCCATTATAAAAGTTGATAATTACTCATAAGTCATTAAAAATTTAGTTCTTATAGGTGCCACTGCTCTGAACTCTTTTGCCCTACACGCCACTTCCGTCAGATTTAGCACTAACGGTGTCAAACCGCGGGCGCAAAAAGTCAAAAATACCCTTAGGTTTGAATATGTAATTAATTTTTTTGAGCATCTTAACGATCTTAAATGAAAAAACTCAAAACTAGAAAGTTATAGGTCTCATTAAGATCTACAATATTTATATAAAAATTATTTTCATTTAATTCTGTATAAAAAATGTGATTTTTTCTAAGACATATTAATCATATCAAATCATTTTTTTTTGTACGGAATTAAATGAAAGATAATTTTTTTTATAAAAAATGTAGATATTGTCGAGATTTACAACTTTCTAGTTTTGACATACTCAAAAAAAATTAATTGCGTATTTAGACCTGAGGGTATTTTTGACTTTTCGCACCCACGATTTGACACCGTGAGGACTAAATCTGACGGAAGTGGTACGAAGGGCAAAAGAGTTCAAAGCAGTGGTACCTATGAGAACTCTAACTTTTTTAGCGGATTATATGTAATTACCAACTTTTATAATGGTACACAGCTAAAAACCTCGAAAGTTAAAGGAAGCTGAGTAGTGGCAGAACATCCATGGTCCTGGTCCAATCATCAAAAAAAAAACCCGGTCCAGCCATATAAAAAAGGAAATAAAAATCCATGGTCCGCCACTTATCGCCAGTAGGGTGCAGATGCGTGGGTCCATGGCGTCTTCAAACTGCAATTACAGCACCGGGAACGAACCAGAGCCAGCCAACCTGTGGGCCGGAGCAATGGTGCGCCGCTCAGAATTCACATGGCCAAGAACATGCATGGTAAAACCGTAAAAGGGCCATCAGATCAGAGTGTCCTTGTGTTTCTGACAAGAGTGAAGTACGCACCACCAATCGTTACAGAACGTTGGCAAGCTCAGCCTGACAAGGTACATTAGCAACGTTTTAATATGGCTCATCTCAACAAAAAAAAAACATTGTTACCGGTGTTTCTTTCAGAGATTGAGATCACACCGGCTGTTTTGCTTATGCGGTGAAGGCTTAGAGATGCAGAAAGAGCCAAGTTGCAATTACATGGCATAATTTTCTCCTTGTTTTTCTCCTATTCGATGGATGCAGCGCAACAAAACATTGTTAATTTGGTACCCGAGAAGACGAGCGCACGAGCTACCAACCAACGACCATGAGAGTCGTAATTCTTTTTACTGACGCAGGCGAGGCATCATGTATTGGATGGCGAATTGGCCCACCACCTTGTGCGGCTAGAGAGACGTTGCAGATCAGCCAATGCCGCTGTTCTGTACGACGTATGAGTATTTTGCATTTGAGATTGACTCGATGACGGCATTATTATTAGATAAGAATACGTGGGTTAATTATGGGTGTATAGTTATCAGAAATTACCCATTAGGGAACGCTTTGCTGACAAGCGTTACCTTTCTGGGCAAAAGGAAGGATGAGCATATTGGCCCCGTTCGCTGGTCTGAAACTTGGCTGAAAACACTGTTCTAGCTGGTTTGTTGTGAGAGAAAAACACTATTTAGCTGGTTTGGTGAACAGTAACTTGAGAGTAGGAATCAGCCGCCTTGCTGAAAATTTTAGACCAGCGAACAGCCACATTCCGTTTTTCTTGAGCGAAAGAGATTGATTGCTACTGATCCTAAGTCCTTCATTTCTCAGTTTGCAGACGGACGCTAGTGATGAAACAAGGCTGGCTGCTTGGAAAGTTCCGTTAGATGAATCGCCACTCAACCGGCTCGTTTGGCCGTGCCGAGTGGGCGATTCGCAACCATTGCAACACTGCAAATATCGAATCTCTGAAACCGAAAGTGATGCACATGCATGCAGAGGAGTTGTAGTCATGTTGATGATTGTGAATTAGCGATGTTCATTCATGTCCTCGACCAGTTGTATCGTGTCTGACAATCTTTCTTGCCTGATTGAACGATGCCACAGATCGTATCCGAATCACATTGATTGAGATTTGAGAATACGACTGGACTGACTATGAGAAACCGTTGTTCATCACTCCTTTTTTACCGCATACTCTGGTCCACGGACTTGCAGTGGTAGGCGAGTCGGTCAGACACTATTGTTTATTTGTTTTACGGACTTTGCTAGGGCCGCTAGCAGTCCGGACGCTACCGCGCGTGAAGGAGCAAACGAGGCCACGTTCACCTCAACTGAGCAGCCGTACCGTTTCAGCGAAATAATAGTATTTTTCTCTCATAATAAATCAGTATCAGCATCAGCATCCACCGTTTTTCCAACCAGCCGAACAGGGCCCAAGCGTATAGCGCATCGGGCGAGGGAGCGCATCAGTAGTGGGCCCGCGCCGTCCCGGACGTCGCCCACGCTGCCCTGAACGTCGTCCGCGCCACCGGTGGCTTACCATGTGCATCCCATGTGTAACACCCGATCTATTTTTGAAACATTCAGATACAATAGTTACAACGTACAAAAGAAGGCAAATGAAACACTTGAAACAAGCGTCTAAAACACTTGCGAAAACACCTAAAAACATTTAAAAATCATTGTAAGTATATGCAACATCCAGATAAAACACTCACAAACATACGTATAAAACACTTAAAACCACTTGAAACATATACCTGCGACATGTATGCATATGTAACATCTAGATAAAACACTTGCAATATTCACCTGAAACAGATGAAACATTTGAAACATATACTTCAAATATATGTATATAACCATTACAATATGTGCAACCTCTCGGTCTATTTTTACAATATCAATATACAATACTTGCAACAAACCTCTGAAAACATAATATTGCAATATGCAATTTCAGCGTTGCATTTGCTTGCTGCTTGGACGAAAGGAGGCTCGTTGATGCGGAGGTCGACGCCGGTGCGGAGCTCATCGGTAGCACGGACCTCGGCAGGGGCAGGGGCAAGCGGATGGAGCATGGTTGCGACGGAAGGCACGAGTCTGGGCGGGCGCGGGCGGGTGGCGGGGGCGGGCGGGTGGCGGGGGCGGCGCGGCCGAGGGCGGGGTCTATCCCGGAGTAGAGGCGCGACCGAGGGCGGGGGCGGCGTGAGCAAGGCACAAAGCGAGCGGGTGACTTATACGGTCCATCCGGACGGACGGATGACCTATAGGCCTCGTTCACTTCGCTGAAAAAATAAGCTGAAATAATGTTCCGACTGATTTGTTGTGAGAGAAAAACACTGTTCCGGCTGAAAAAGACAGATTATAATAGAAACGAACAGAGCCATAAGCAGCATCACCGTTTGTTTTAGGAAAAATTGTGTTATTGCCCTTGTTCAGAACTTCAATTGTGATTTTGCCCCTACTTTTTTAACTTTATGATTTTACCCTTGATATTTTAAAATAAACTGCCCGTTTACCCCTATTTTAAATGTCCGTAAAAAAAATTCCAAACAAGAAAAGCAAAGGCGAAATAACTACACTGCCCCTTATCCTTATGTGGCTCTTCTTCGTCCAAAGCTGCGTTGAGTCGGCGGCATCGGGAGCGGGCGTATCGGGCGGCTCCGTCGGCGGCGGTGCTCTGGCCTAGCGCGTGGTACGGCGGCGCCTCCCGACCTCTGGGCTCGTGCGCGGCAGCTGTTCTCGGGCGAGGGGGCGCACGCGTGGGGGGCAGCCGGGGCTCTCGTCGTGCGCGCGCTGGGCGGCGGCTATGCCCGGCTGCGGGTCTCGGCGACGCCTGACCGCCCATCAGCCTTTGCCCAAGGACCAAGCTGCCCAGCTGCTATGCGGCACTGGGCGACCTCGCCTCCACGCGGATGGTCTTCGATGGCACCCCACGCCCGGACGCGTACTCCAAAGGGGTCATGCTCCGGTGTCTAGTCCAAACGGAGCGCCACGCAGAAGCTGTCGCGCTACAGTAGGACATGCGGCGGCGGCGCCCCTGCCCGAGGCGCAGGACGACTTCGTGCTGTCACTCGCGCTCAAGGCCTACATCAGGTCCGCGCAGTACGGGTACGGTACGAGGCTACAATACGATGCCGTCAAGGCCGGCGGCGCGAACGGCTTCGTGTGAATAGCTTGGTCGACATGTACGCGAAAGCCGGGGACTTGGAGTGCGTCCGGAAGGTGTTCGAGAGAATCCCATGACGAAATGTGGTGTCGTGGACCTCGATGCTCAGCGGATGCGTCGTTGCTGGATATGTATGTCAAGTGGGATGCAGTGTGTGATCGATGAGCTCAGCTACATTGACCTTGTTCTTTGGACGACGATGGCTGTGGGGTACCCACAGAATGAGAACCCTCTTGATGGCTTGTTGGATATATGTATGTCAAGTTGTGCCAAATATATTTGACCAAATGTAATCATTTTTATCAACATACAATATAAATGTGTCATTCCAAATCAGGGGTAAAATCACAAATAGGCATAACAAACGGAGCAAAATCACATGGTTATTTTTGTCCTTTTGTACAAAATTTAACCACTAGTAAAGAATAAACCTTTCATTCGAGGTCAAAATGGGCTCTAGTCCCGGCATTTTTTGCGCCCGGGACTAGAGAGACCTTTAGTCCCGGTTGGTGTCTCCAACCGGGACTAAAGGTCCCTGCCCAACGGCTACTACGCTCGACACAGTGGTAGGGGACCTTTTGTCCCGGTTGGAGACACCAACCGAGACTAAAGGTGGACCTTTACTCTCGGTTGAAGCCACCAACCGAGACTAAAAGTCCTCCAAACTTTAGTCCCGGTTGGTAACACCAACCGGGACTAAAGATCCCCGATGGGTTAGTTCAAAAGGGAAGCATCCCATCCATTGTTAGATGCGTTGTGTAGGTGGGGTGGTAAGCTACGCGCGAGGCAATGTATGAGGTATTGGGTTCGAATCTCACGGGACGCAGCGGTGGGAGGCATTATTTTTTTTAAAGCTGGGAGGATCTTTAGTCCCGGTTGATGTTACCCACCGGGACCTTTAGTCCCGGTTCCTGATCCGGGACTAAAAGGCCTCCCTTTAGTCCCGGATGCTTGCTCCCGGGTGGGGAACCGGGACTAGAGGGGGTTCCCCACCGGGAGTAAAGCCCGTCTCTGTATTAGTGAACATAGTTAGAGGAGGATGACGGAAAAGGAGTAAATTGGTGCTTCGTTTTGAAATCACAGGGGTAAATTCACAAAATAAAAAAAACAGAGGCAAAATCATAATTTCAATACAAAACAAGAGTAAAAATGCAAGAGGCCCTTTGTTTTATTAGGAGTAAAATGCATCGGAGGTCCATTAACTTTCGTTGGGATGTCATCTAGGTCCATCAACTTTGAAACTGTATTTTTTAGTCAATTAACTTTCGTTGGGGTGTCATCTAGGTCCATCAACTTTATAACTGTATTTTTGAGTCCATAAACTTTTAAAATGGTTCACTACAGGTTCATACCATTTATTTAACCTTAAATCTAACGCATGCATGCATGCACGTCGACTTCGGCCTCCCGTCTTTGCATCGGTAGATGACATGTACGCCATCACGCAGACGTCCCCTGTCAAGTAGGATATCTATATCTAGCTCGTCCGTGATTCTGTGAATCAAACAGTATTTGACCATAGACGATCATATCTCATCCGGATACTCATCCAAGTATCCAACCAAACGCACCCTTGCTATCTTGATTAGACCGTGGCAACCACTTGTCATTCAACGGTGCGGGCCACAAGTCAAAGAAAATGAGGATAAGTGTTGACTTCAGGGCCAGCGCATGATGTACTGAATGCATCGATTAAAGATTGGATGAAATGATCTTTTCTATTGCAGCAGCTTGAGTAGCGTAGTTGCGTTAATCTACTACTAGCTCTGATTTGATGTGAAATGAGAACAGAGAGCGAGCGACAGTGCAGTTTAGTTGCCCGTTTAGTTTAGCCATACAAGAGCGCTAATAAACAAAGCTACTCCGACTAGAATCGCATGCATCAAAACGTAGCGTGATCCCGAGGAGAATTGGAGATTCAAGGAACGTACTCTCCAAGCTGAACTGGAGTAGTGGAGGCCGACGGCGGCCGGGTCGGCCGACGGCAGCAGTGGTCGGCGTCCTTCCTTGACGTAGAGCGCCACGGCGGCCGCCACCAGGTCCGCCACGGTCCACTCGGCGGACGCCATGACGTGCAGCGGCCACATGCTCTACTGCACCGCCACGCTCACCAGAACCTTGCTCGGCGTCCTCCTCGGACTCCTCCCCGTGTCACCAACGTCACCGTCGTCCGGGGGCGGGGACGGGTACCCGGAGGAACGGAAGCTCGCTCTCCTGTCGCCGGCAAGCAGGTTAGGCAGCGTCTTGGGCCTCTGCTTCTGCTGCCGCTGCAGGTGCCGCTCACTGGTAGAGAACCGAGCTTTACTCCCGGTGGGGAATCCCCTCTAGTCCCGGTTTCCCACCCGGGAGCAAGCATCCGAGACTAAAGGGGGGTCCTTTAGTCCCGGGTCAGGAACCGGGACTAAAGGAGGATCTTTAGTCCCGGTGGGTAACACCAACCAGGACTAAAGGTGCCTCCTGACATGCCACGATGGCCGGCACCTTTAGTCCCGGTTGGTAATACGAACCGGGACTAAAGGTTTTTCTTTTCTTTTCTTTTCTTTTTTTGTTTTCGAAGTCGTATTGTACGCTGCTAATTATACATTTATACGCGCGTATAGTATGTTTCAGTTCAAGCACAATTAACGTATTAAATCACACAATTCAAGCATAGAATATATATATATATATATATATGCATGCATGCATCATATATATATTTACATGCATGCATGCATATGTGTATTTTACATTATATTATTTCATGTTCATATATTACAAAAAGATTGCATTACAGTTGTTGTGATATAACAAGTTTTCTCTCATCCTCTAGCTTGGCTTCCATGGCAGTGTTGGGTCGAAGTAGAACTCGCCCTTGGAATCGATGACCTGCTCATTAAAAAATCCGGCTATAGACTCTTAAATTGCTTTGATTTGATCTTGCCGTATGACCTTTTCCTCCAACCATCGAGTCTACAGGTTTGAATTAAAGGAAAATAAATTAATATATGTACATATATTTATATAAAGACATAGTAACACAATCAATAATAATAATTAAATGAATATATAGTGTATTTTTAACGTACTTTGAGTCTCTCTGTAAGAGTTCTTTGGGAGATCACCTTGATAAACTTGCAAACATAGTAACCATAGTAGTTGTTCCCCTGTTCCTGCCTCAGACACCACTTTACGAGAAAAAGATTTGTCATCAAATCTGGTGATCCGGTGAAAGCTATATGTTTAATTAATAAAAATGATGCGATTCAGGGGACTTATTTTCAAAGGGATTACATTCAGTGGCGCTTTGCATTTTTCCATGTGTTGCTTCTCAATAAAGGTTTTCCAAACACTGCCCAATAAAAAATTTACCACGTCATCAGATATAGTTAATCATCATGTTTGTGTGTATATATAGTTGCTAGAGATCCCGAAATTACCTCTGGATAATATCTATTATATCTTGGTAGTCTTGTTGTGGTTTTCTCATCGAGTCATAGATTATCAAGTGACTTTTCACCAGATCGGTGTCCATCAATATCCAGTGATTGCTGCATGTGTTTATAGGATATAACGCATAACACTCATTAATTAACTAGAATCAACATATGAGCCATTAAGGATGATCGATATTATTAACACTCACTTGAAGTTATAGGGAAAGAGTATATCCTTCTTGTGGCGTTGGTTCACTAAGAAGTTCATGAGGTTACTCTCTGACTCAGACTTCCAATTAGTCTTTGGAGTAATTAGGTCTTTAAATATTATATGGGGATCAACAAAACCAATTTCATTGCAGCCTTCCTTTCTGAGCTCTGTCATTGTAAATCTACATATATATAGTACTTGTTAGGATAATTTATATGCATATACACACATATGATGAGTTTAATAATAGATCAAAAGAATTATTACTTACAGGCAATAGCAGCTAATGATAACTTTGTCCAGAGAGGTCAGGTGGCATAGTTGATGAAATTCTGCAAAGTCAACATACATAACATCATCGCCACGGAACCAATGTTTGTCTCTAATTCTAACACCAACGCAGAAGTCTCCACCGGTAGACGCCTGCATGTACCACTTGTTTAGCAGGTACATTTGCGTCCCCAGATCAGATAAGGCTTGAGGGTTGTATAGACTCTGGCTTCGTACAAATTTTTTCTTCCAAATATCAACCTCCGCCGCACTCTCAATGTTTCCATCACCAAACATCTGGTAAAGGTCGAGACCAGTCTCATCAATAAATTCACCAAGGTGATCCAAATCGACATCTGGAGGTATGTTTGCCTGATGCATTAATCCTAAATTCGAACCATATTCATTACCAACAACAAGCGGGGGGACTGATTGGTGCGCTTGTTGTCCGAGTTGGGCAACTCCTTTCCCTGCCCGCTTCTTTTTCTGTGCCGCCTCAATTGACTTGGTGAGAGTGCGGTCATAGTCCGATAACGTTGATTTGAACGGCTTACGAGATTCCCGCTGTTGTTGCTGGTAAGAAGCCACCCTTTTTCTTAGAATATCTGGAGCTACTAATAAGTACTGTTTCTCCGGGTTTCTCCTTGCTTCTTGATTCTTTTTAAGTTTGTCATAGAATCTAGACATATCTTTTTTATATGCATCAGTTCCTTCTTTCTTCTTTTCAGATATTATTTTGGGAATAGCCCTTGGTTTCACGGTGGCTTTCTTTGCAGGCGGGGACTGGTTCTTCGTTTGAGGGACTAGCCTCTTGCTAGGCTTCTTGGTAGGCGGGGGCGGGGGAGGCGTTGGAGACCTCCTTGGAGGTGTTGGCAGTGGCGTTGGAGACCTCCTTGGAGGTGGCGGCTGCGGCGTTGGAGACCTCCTTGGAGATGGTGTGGATGCAGTCTCGCCTTCCAACACAATGTCATCGTACAGAGCACTATGATGATCTGGTGATTGAACAATTGGATTTAGGTTGGGGGAGGATCTGCTACAAAAAAAGAAATGACATATTATTATGAGCAGATTGTTAATTATTTAAGCCAATACAAATTAATGATGTAGTGTTTTCATCCGCACGTACCTATGGTGAGGTAGTTCAGGAGGAGGTGGAGCCGACATCCCTAGAATGATAATGTAGCGCTTGCGCCATAGAATGAATGTCTTCTCCGCTTCTCCTAGAGTCTTCTCGCCATCACCTCCAGGAATGTCAAGAGGCAAATCACTAAAACCTTTTTTAGCTTTATCTACCGAGATGGTAGCATATCCTTCTTGGATTATATTCCCATGAATCCTTGGTGTCTTAGTTCGGTCGATAGGATTAACAAGACTGATAGCCACCTTGATTGTGGAATTCCCCTTCGGAATGTGTAGCTCACATGTTGTACAAGGTTCAGTGACGTCATCCACAGGGAAGCGCAGTCTTGTGTCCCCTTGATTTGGTATCTCCGTGGAAGCGCAACTGCTTTTCTATCGATTGCTCTCCACTGGGACCCATCAGCAGGGTGTCTCAACATATTGTCTACCTTACGGTCTTCTTTGTGCCATCGCAACAATTTTGCATGTTCTTTGTTTCTGAACAGACGTTTCAAGCATGGTATTATAGGAGCATACCACATAACCTTGGCAGGGATTTTCTTCCGCGGACGTTCGCCCTCAACATCACCAGGGTCATCTCACCTGATCTTGTACCGCGACGCATGGCATACCGGGCATGCATCCAATTTCTTGTACTCTTTGCCACGGTACAGGATGCAGTCATTAGGACATGCATGTATCTTCTTTATTTCTAGCCCCATAGGACAGACAACTTGTTTTGCTTCGTAGGTAGTGGCGGGCAATTCATTGTCCTTCGGAAGCATCTTCTTTTGAATTTTTAGTAACTCTCCAAATCCCTTGTCAGATACACCATTCTTTGCCTTTCATTACAGCAATTCTAGTGTGGTTCCCAACTTTTTCTGCCCTGCATCACAAGTTGGGTACAACAATTTCTTGTGATCTTCTAGCATCCGCTCGAACTTGATCTTCTCCTTTTCACTTTCACATTCTCTTTGTGCGTCACGAATGACCTGAGAAAGATCATCAGCCGGCTCATCTTTTGCGGCTACCTCTTCTTCAGCTTCTCCCATTGCAGTATCATTGAAGCACGCACCATCGGGAATAATATCATTGTCGTCCCATTGTTCTTCTTCACCTTCTTTCATTACAACACCAGTTTCTCCATGCTTTGTCCAACAAATATAGTTTGGCATGAAACCCGACTTGAACAAGTGTGAATGAAGAGTCCTTGAGCAAGGATATTCCACCGTATTCTTACATATGGCACATGGGCAGCACATGAAACCGTCGCGTTTGTTTGCCTCGGCCGCACGTAACAAAGAATGCACGCCGTCAATGAACTCTTGGGAGCGGCGATCAGCATTATACATCCAATGACGGCTCATCTGCATTACATGACATAAATACCATATTAAAACCTAGATCATAATTAATTATTTATACAACATGCGTGCCACCACAAAAGATATAAATTTATGAAAGCATCACTACAATGTAGACAATCCCAACTACCACTAAAAGAACTAAAGCTAAAATACATTTCAGTAGCACTAGGATTTCATGACCAATCTCAACTAAAACAGACAGATCCCCCGATTGTGCAACATCTTTGGGCTTCTTCGGCTGGATCACTGCCTCATTAGCCATCGTATCTGCCTGTTGTACAAGATATTTTTGCACGAGTTCAACATACTCTCCTCCCAGTAGAAGCCTAAACATTGTCCACTACCATCCCACTGAAATTAAAACAAAAAATTAGAACTTTAATCACAACCATCATGAAAATAGGTATAAACTAACCATAATCATTAAATACGATAAAATAACTCACATTGCGATCCGGACACTTGTAGAAGATACGATCCTTGTTGGGACCCTCCTTCTTCACTCGGTACTCCCATCACAATCTTCGTCTCATCACGACACTTGCCGCATGGAATGAGAGGGAGGCCCGGCCTAAGTCGCTTTGGAAACCTATGAGAGGCCGAGGACCCGGAAGCAGTTGCCATCTACTCTCTATACTCATTTTTTAATACACTATAAATTTCTCCTTTTATAAACAAATAAAATTAAGAAACTATAAAATTATCTAGATCTCTAAACAATGATATTTTTAATGGTCATTGTGTTCTCAAATCTTTTTTCATGGCGGTAAGTAATTCACATGATATTTCTACAAATTAACAGAAGAATGGGAGTGTACACACATAACAGACTACTGCGACGATATCGGGACGTGAGAATAAATAACCATCCGTACTAGTTGACCTTGCTTACGTGATCATCTCGGCGAGCATTTCTGCACCGGACGGCACCGTACTTGGCCACGGAAGAGCTCCAATTCTATGAGGAAGGGAACACAGTCTTCCACGACCGTTGCCGCTCTTCCGCGTAGAATCAAAGCTCCTCCTTGACGTCCATTACCGCTCGGCAGAGAACGTGCTCGCCGAGATGAACACGGTCCGTAAGTTCAACTAGTATGGATTTTCTATAATTTTCTAACTATTTTCTAAGTTTATATTTATATATATACTACGTTTGGGTACAGTGATTGACAGACTACTGCCACGATATCAGGACATGTGAATAAATAATCATCCGTAACAGTTGACCTTGCTTACGTGATCATCTCGGCGAGCATTTCTCCACCGGACGGCACCGTACTTGGCCACGGAAGAGCTCCAATTCTACGAGGAAGGGAACACGGTCTTCCACGACCGTTGCCGCTCTCCCTCGTAGAATCAAAGCTCCTCCTTGACGTCCGTTACCGCTCGGCAGAGAACGTGCTCGCCGAGATGAACACGGTCCGTAAGTTCAACTAGTATGGATTTTCTATAATTTTCTAACTATTTTCTAAGTTTATATTTATATATATACTACGTTTGGGTATGGTGATTGACAGACTACTGCGACGATATCAGGACATGTGAATAAATAACCATCCGTACTAGTTGACCTTGCTTACGTGATCATCTCGGCGAGCATTTCTCCACCGGACGGCACCGTACTTGGCCACGGAAGAGCTCCAATTCTACGAGGAAGGGAACACGATCTTCCACGACCGTTGCCGCTCTCCCTCGTAGAATCAAAGCTCCTCCTTGACGTCCGTTACCGCTCGGCAGAGAACGTGCTCGCCGAGATGAACACGGTCCGCAAGTTCAACTAGCTACTTTAACCTTATTTCATGTAAATATGCAAGCTTGAAGTGATTTTGAGCTCAAATTACTTACAAATGAAAAAAACCACAATAAAGAACCATATATATATAGTGAACAAAATGAGATAAGACAATGGTGAAAAATGAGAGTATGAGATTGGTAACCTTTACAACTGAAGAATCGATGGAGGAATCGAAGAAATCGACGGAGGAATCGAATAATGGATGGAGGAACAATGGAGGGAGGGAGGAAGCAAGAACACTAGTGCAATGAGCTTTAAAATGTCTTTGAGCTCGGGCTCGGGGAGGAAGAAGGAGACGGACGAGGATATAAAGGGGATTTTAGTCCGGTTGGTGGCTCCAACCGGGACTAAAAGTATCTCTTTCAACCCCGAAGCAGCCACGGCCCGGGAGTAGACCTTTACTCCCTGTTGGAGCCACCAACCGGGAGTAAAAAAGTATACCTTTAGTCCCGGTTGGTGGCTCCAACCGGGACTAAAGGTCCCCGCCCACCTCTCCGTCGGGCGCAGAGCCGTTGGGGCGAGGGACCTTTAGTCCCGGTTGGAGACACCAACCGGGACTAAAGGTATTTCTAGTCCCGGGCGCAAAAAATTCCGGGACTAGAGCCTATTTTGACCGAGGATCAAAGGTCTGTTCTCTACTAGTGGCTGCTGCTCCGTCCCGCGCCTGCGTGGAGCAACGACGCCATTCTTTGAGCCACGGGGCCGCCGTCGCCGCCATCCCCCCCTGGCCGCTGGAGCTGCTGCTCTTGTCGCCGTCTTGCGCTGCGCCGGAGAGGAGGCATCGCGCATGCCATGAAGCGTCGGGTCAGAGAGGGGCTCTAGGCGTCGAAGCGATTGATCCGCTGGTGACGGCGGCGCTAACGAGTCACGCGTTCGGTGGTGTGTCGCAGGCTCGCAGCGCCCGGACGATGAGGCGGTCAATGCGAGGCAGAGCATGGTGCGAGGAGAGGAAGAGGCTGCTGCTGCGGTCACCGTGCAGGAGGAGCCTTCCGAGTTCCATGAGAATGCACCAGGACCAGAGAGGCTACAAGTACTCAGGAAAGACGCGAGTATTTAAAGACGTCACTAGCCTCTTGGCCAATTATTTGTTAGTACTAATTCTACTAATTGTTTAGTGACTTGTCGTGCGCAAAGCTCCATCCATCTCTCGGTGAAATGTTTGTTTTCGGTACAGCATGATTGCCCTAATTGGCGGTGTGTGGCGGAAAAGAACGGGTTGGGAAGGAAGATGCTCGCCTGAAGAAGCCGGACAGACAGACGGAAGGCGAAGAAAGGGCGGTGGAGGTGGAGCTCATCGGGGGGGGGGCGGGCGTCGCTGCCGATTGATGGCGACGAGACGACACGCTCCCCTACCCAAATAATGCACTCACTCTCGTCGATCCCGCGCTCATGTCGCATCCGGCCATTTGGATGAGCATGAGCTTCGGATGGATGGGTTTCGAGAAATGAAATCATTGCAGGCTTGGCTATCAGACGGACCACACACTACGAGAAAATGATTTGTAGCAACGGTTCATTTTTTTTTTTGTAGGGGCGGTGGTGATGGAGCCGCCCCTCTGATGGCGTGCTCGGGTGCCTGCACACCGGCCGCCCTACAAATGGGCAGCAGGGCGGTGGTGATACAAGCCGCCCTACAAATGGAGTATGATTTTAGAGGCGGCTCAATCACCACCGCCTCTAGAAATGGTATTTGTAGAGGCGGTGGTGATTGAGCCGCCCCTAAAATGGCCCAGATTATAGCTTCTATTTGTAGGGCGGCTCAATCACCACCGCCTACAAATGACCCCCATATAAAACTAAAGCATCACCTTCTTCCTCCTCGGGTCATTCACTCCAACCCGTGAAAGAAAGTTGGGGAGGGCTTGGGCACCTCCCAAAAATTGCTCTACTAAGGGGGAAGGTTTTGGTCTCAAATCCTTTGGTGGAGAGGTTGTAGAAGGTAAGAAAATGCTATTTCACTTTTTTTTTGAAGTTTTAATGGTTGATTAGTGAATAATTAGAGTTTTGTTTTTCTCTCTTCTATGGTGCTTGAGCTATTTATGAGCAAATTAGACCCAACTTTTAAATGTACTAGGGTAAATTAGGGAGGGAACAAGATCATACCCTTATTTGGTCCATGTTTCTTGATTTTAGTGAACCATTAGTTAGTTTTATGGATGTTTCATGTGCATGTGATCTAGATCTAGGGTTTGGTTTTTTATTAATTTTGTTTTTGTAAATTTATGTTTGATAAAATTGGACTAGGGTTTGTACTGAAAGATATTGTGTAAAGTATAATTATTGCTAATTGTTGTCTTTGAAATTGTTTATTGTAATCAATAAATATGTATTTTAATTATTTATGGATAAATGGGCCATTAATTAATTTTCCTCTACCATGGTGTGTTTGTATGCTTCATGTAATTATATTAGATTTATATTCATATATATCGAGGTATATACAATTATTCTCAAATAATTATTACTTTGATTAATTTTTTATATATATCTGAATAAGTAGTCCTTTAATGTTTATTTTGTTGTTGTTGTAAAAGATGGAGTACAGGAACTCTTGGATGTATGGTTCGTTAAGGTTCAAGCGGGTTTCCGTGAAGGCGTGGATAAATTTATTGAAGCCATAACGAAGCATGCAACGACATTGAAAGAGAATAAGGATACAATTATTTGCCTCTGTAAAGATTGCAAGAACCGTGGATGGCATGGATGGATGTGACTATCATCAGATCACATTTGATTATACGAGGATTTGTTGAGGACTACACAGTGTGGATTCATCATGGTGAAACGGTTATTGTTAACGATGAGGATGAGGAGGAATACGACGATGAAACCATAGAATCCATGTCCCAATATTCAGCCGAGCTTGATGCACAAATGGATTTCGAGTTTGGCAATGAACAAGGTGGTGATGTTGGTGGTTGGGATGGTAACGACGAAGGTGGTGCCAATAATGATGGTGGAGCACGTGTCGGAGTTGAAGATGATTTAGATGACATGATTCGAACCCTTGGACCAGAGATTTTACTAAATAGCCCGAAAGGTCTAGAAAATTTGGAAAGAGTGACAAAAGCATCGAAGGAGACTGTGTATGGTGTTGAAAAGGGTTGTCCGACACATTGGACATTGCTATGTTTCGTGCTTGAGCTGCTCATCCTGAAGGCTAAGTACGGCTGGTCAAGACTGTAGTTTCAATGATCTATTGCATCTCCTGTCATGGGTGCTGCCACAACCAAACTCAGTTCCCGCCAACACATACCAAGCGAAGAAGATCATAAGTCCATTGACAATGGGGGTTGAAAAAATACATGCATGCCCCAACCACTGTATACTTTTTTGTGGTGAAACGTTCAAGTCATTGGATAAATGTCCCCGGTGTGGGGCCAGCCGGTACAAGAACAATGACCTTTACGGTGGGGACGAACCATCCACGGGGAAAAAGAGGAATAAGAAGGGTACAAAAAAGGTGGTACAAGAATCTCAGCCCCCAGAGGACACTCCATTAGGCAACGATGCAAAGCAGAGAAGAATTCCTGCCCTGGTAATGTGGTACCTGCCAGTGACCGACCGCTTGAGACGTATGTTCCTAAACCCTAAAGAAGCTGCACTCATGCCATGGTGGGATGATGAGCGCAAGGTGGATGATGATAAGATTGCACACCCGACTGATTGTAGTCAGTGGCAAAGGTTTGATGAGAAGCACAAAGAATTCAGCGATGACCCAAGGAATGTACGGTTTGGCCTGAGCACCGATGGAATGAATCCCTTCAATGAGAGGATGAGCAACCACAGCACATGGCCAGTGATCTTGACCATGTACAACATCCCAACATGGTTGTGTCAGAAGAGAAAGTACCTTCTCCTCACTATTCTTATTTCTGGCCCTAAACAATCAGGCATTGATATAGACGTGTTCCTCGAGCCCTTGATGCAAGAAATGGAGAGACTATGGAGGCATGGGGAGCAGATGTACGATGCGTTCCGAAAGGAGGACTTCATATGTAGAGCAATAATATTTGTTACTACCAATGATTACCCCGCGTTGTTTGCTTTGTCTGGACAAATCAAAGGGAAGACGGGATGCTTGGTTTGCTTGGATGGTACTACATGGGTGTACCTGGATGCATCCAAGAAGATAGTTTACCTAAGGAACCGACACTTCTTAAAGACAAGTCACAAGTACCACAGCAAATTGTTCTTTAGATTTTATGACAACGCCCTGGAGATTGAACCCCCTCCGGAGAGACGTCATAACGGAGAACATGTGTACAGAATGGTGAAAAATATACGCGTCGTCTATGGAAAGAAGAATCCAGATGGGACGAACAGAGATAGAAGCACACCTCCTATCGAAGGCATACCTTTCAAGAAACAATTGATCTTCTTTCAGTATCTGCCTTATTGGCCAGACTTGGAGGTCCCCCATGCCATTGATGCTATGCACGTACAGAAGAATGTCTTTGAGAGTCTCATTGCTACCTTGATGGACACAAGCAAGTCAAATGATGGTCTGAAAGCACGAAAAGACATGGTGTGACTAAACATGATGCCACAGCTTCACCCCGGTACACGAGGCTAATGGAAAATACACTCTGCATGGCGTGCTTCAACCTAACACCAGGGAGAAGAGAGCTATATGCACTTTCCGAGGGGGATCAAAGTCCCGACCGGGTTTTCAAACAAATGTGAAGAAGAAGCTAGTGTCGATGAAGGACTTGTCAATAACAACTTTCGCAAGGCTCACGATTGCCATGTGATGTTGATAAAGTGTTTCTACCTATTACAATCAGGGCTATAAAGCCAGAGTTCTTGAAAATGGCCATCACTCGCATGTGCTACTTCTTTTCGAAGATCTCATAGAAGACGATTGGTAAGGAAGAGCTGAGTGACCTATATGAATTTGTGGTGGAGACACAAAACCAACTGGAGATGTGTTTACCTCCTGCTTTTTTTGATATAATGCCACATCTCATGATTCACATGGTTCATCATCGATCTGAGCGCTTGGCCCTTGCTACTTGCATGAAATGTGGTCCTATGAGCGGTTCATGTCGGTTTTAAGTCGATCGTGCATAATCGAGCATACCCAGAGGGCTCCATGATAGAGGGTTCTGAGATCAAGAAGTCGTCGAGTCTTTGTCAAGAGTACCTAAAAGTACTGAAGGGATTGGTAAACCCGATTCTCGTCAAGGTAAATTTGGTGGGAAGGGCACCGATGGTAGAAAAGTGTTCATCGACCATGATTACAAAGAGGTGAGTCGGGCGCATTACGTTGTCTTGCAGAGTACAACCGATGCAACCGTGATATTGATGAACACTTGGCTATCATTATGGCGGAGAGAAATGGCCGTTCGGATGATTGGGTCATGAAACAGCACAAGCAACGACTAACTATATGGTTGAAGGACCAAAACATACCGCCTGGAGAAACCATAGACTCTATTACCATCAGTAGGTTGGCGGAGGGGCTATCGAGACAAGTTACATCTTGGAATACTTATGATATCAATGGGTACACGTACTATACCCATGCAAAGGATAGTAAATATGTGAACCAAAACAGCGGCGTTCGAATAGAGGCTCTCGATGGATTAGGGCGAAAGATCCAATACTTTGGCATCATTGAAGAGATATGGGAACTTGACTATGGAAGGGATATAACGGTGGCCCTATTTCGATGCCGCTGGATCAAACAACACCAACTGAACGAGATCGGATTGAGAGTCCTGGACCTCGAGAATCTAGGCTACCAAGATGACCCTTGGGTGCTCGCTTCACGTGTCGCACAAGTTTTCTATATGTCTGACCCACAAAGTAACCTCCCCCCGAAGAAGAAGACAAAGCACGTGGTTGCCTCCAGGAAACAACACATTATTGGAGTTGATGGCGTGGACGATGTTGAAGCTTACAATAACTATGATGAGATGCCGTTATTCACAGACTTTCCTAAGAAGATCAGTGTTGTGGAAAAGAACATCCCCAAAGATATAATGCCATGGGAACGAAAAGGTGTCAATGGGAAAGTCGTTACAGCGGGCTAGCTAGTTGTGTGTGTTTGTAAGGCTTCATTTATGCATGCGTGTGAGACTATATATTTGTGTACGTGTGTAAGACTACATATTTTTGTATGTGTGTGATACTACATTTTATGCATGTGTGTGAGACTACCCTTTGCAACATCCAGATGACTCTATTTGAACATCCACTCTATTGCAACATCCAGAAATCATTTAGAGTTCATAATGAGACACTAATTTGACCAAATTTGACTTGGTCAAACTTGCTCAAATGAGACACTAAATGACCTCAGATGAAAAAACTCTGAATAACAAGGTTGTTCATCTCATCAAGATCTACAATCCTTACATAGCTTATTTTCCCGTTTGAGAAATTTTTATCAAACACTAGTCACAAATTCTTGAATCTCATATAGACTTTCTGAAACTATGTCACACACTTGTGAAATTTGATCTACATTTTGTTCAAACTTTCTCAAATGAAAAAATGGACTATATAAGGATTGTAGATCTTGATGAGATGAACAAACTTGGTATTCAAAACTTTTCAATTTGAGATAACCTAGGGTTCCGAAAACTAGTTTGTAGGCGTCGAAATTTAAAAATCACAAATTTGAACCGTCCAAACTTTCTCAAATGGAAAGTTGACCAAAACAACAATTGTAGATCTTGCTGAGATGATCAAACTTGGTATTCAAAACTTTTCAATTTGAAGTTATTTAGAGTTCATAATACTAGAGTCAAAGTGTTGTTTTTTCATTTGACCAAATTTGACTTGGTCAAACTTGCTCAAATGAGACACTAAATGACCTCAGATGAAAAAACTCTGAATAACAAGGTTGTTCATCTCATCAAGATCTACAATCCTTATATAGTCCATTTTTTCATTTGAGAAAGTTTGAACAAAATGTAGAATTTATAATTGTGTTTTTATGATATAAAAAATATAGAATTTATAATTTTAAAAAAATATTTGTAGAGGCGGTTGGATGAGGAACCGCCCCTAAAAATGTATTTGTAGGGGCGGCTGGATCAGGAACCGCCCCTACAAATGATACCTAGTATAAATTGGAGGGTAGCGCACGGGAGTCATCGTTTGGGCGCTGTCTTCTTCCTCCGACGCCATTAGGCTGCCTAGGGTTTCCACCGCGCACTTGTTGTCGCCCCCGCCGGCCGTCCCGCGCCGCCCACCACACCAGCCCTCGCGCTCGGGCGTCCCCCGCCCCTGGCGCCCGCCCCGTGGCACGGCGACGACGGCTCCCGGCGCCCGCGCCCGCCCCCGACGCCTCGCTTCGAGACGCCGACGACGACGGCGAGCTCCTCGGCGGTGGGTGAGCGCGCCGCACGCGCCTTACGGCTTTCGGACCTTCGACCGCTTCAAACTCGCCAGCCACCGGCCGTCAGGACCTTCGACGACCTCATCACCCGCCACTCCGGGCCACCGTCGTCTTCGAACACTGTGCTTGAGACGCTCCTTCTTTTCTTTGGATAGATTTTGATGATGCTGCCCGTCGCCCAAGGAATTTGGTCAAATTGATTGCGGAATGAGGATAGGGTGTCAATTTTTGGGATGATAGGATGGATTCTCAGAGGGCGTTTGGTGACAATAGCTTGAATCCTTCTTTGGGAGATGCATTTAGACGAATTGTGTGTTGGTTCTATCTAGGGTTTTATTTATCTTCTTTGTTGGTCGTTGGTCGAGAGCTCTGCTGATTTTGATTCGCAAAAGTCATAGACCACGCACGCGTCCAGCGTGCAAATGAGCCCACACCGCTCATATAGGTATTTTTTACCATTCATATAAATAGATAGACTTTTTATATGACTTGGCTGATTTACTTCTAGGTGCACATACATTTTTCTTCACACCACTTTTGTTTTTTCTTCACACCTACTTTTGTTTTTACCTGTGCAACCAATTCAACTGAAATATGTTTTATCTATAGTAAACTCTCTGAAACTATATCTACTTGGAATCAAAATTTATCAATTTTCATGCTTTATTTCTGAAAGTTATATGTTTCCAGTGTGGTTTGACTGTTTGCCCCCATGGGGTTATTGATATGACCTAGATATGGACACATTTGCAAGCCTACTGCGCAAGCACACCGTGTCCATATCTACCTTCTTCTACCAATAGTAGGCCTTACCATGCCACTATTTATGATCTAAAATGAGGAGGAATACCTACTAAACAAAATAACAGCTGATTTGTGCTAAAGATATTTAATCGACATAGTCAAGCAATTATTCTTATGATATATTTGAAGCCTAGGGAAGATTAGCAATTTCATTTTTAGGTTCCAAATGCAAGTTGTTTGATTTAGCTTGCTTTTATCTTATGTATAGGTCACCACTGTCTTCTCGACATGTGGACCTGTTAGCCTTAGGATGAGTAACATATTGTACATCTACTTAGTCTATAAGTATCCACTGTTTCCTCTACTAAAGGCAGCCTGTCTTACCATTTTCTAATCTAGAGCCACCCTTGTTCCACTATTGATCCACCTAGAGAGGAAGACAAGGTGTCCTAGGCATTGAATGGTAGTAAATAATTGTGCTCAAATTTTCACTGGCATTTGTTCGCCGCCGTGCTCGAGATGCCTTTCTTCCCCGATGATTGCAAAATTTCTTTCATTGTTTGATATTTGTGTGCAGCGGCAACTTGTTTGTCTCTCTTTGTCCATGCAATTGTTGGTCCATCTATCCTAAAACAGATTATGCTTGAAGCTATGGAATGTTTAGTTTTGTTTTTGTACCTTAGGTTTGCAGGAACACGATTAATTATTTCACTCAAATAACATATATCTACCAAAGATAGAGTTAGTACTTTTGTCTTGCATAGTGCCAAGGTATGAAGTCTAGCTTTTGTTCTTTTCGTTCATAGCAAATGATTGTACAAGCTGGAATAAGGAATATGTAGATCGAGTGAGACATGACCACTCGGCTATCTATAGCTACTTGGAACACTGCATCGGTTGCTTGTCTCGGCTTCTTTGCTTGCCTTTTTATATGATTTAATGCCCAGTCTAAAACCATAGCACTATGGAAGTTCTTCTCGATTTGAGTTTTTTCCGGCGGTGGCATAGGGGTCGTATGCGTGCATGCTATAATGTTTCATCGATAGATTGAACCATATGCTTTATTTAGTTACGTGGTTGCTATGTTCAGATCAATACCATTCATTGACACATAAACTAAATAAGTCGAGGAGTCATGTGATAGTGCAACCATCCGGATAGATAGGTTGCGATACATGTTCACAACTTCACATGGTGGGGTGTACGTAGCATAACTTGACTAGCATGATAATCTATGTGAAATTATGATAGCCTATCCTTTCTTTCTTTTTTGGCTAAGAAAATTTGTTTCATTGGTCAATCTTCTTTGTTGTTGTGATAGAGCTAGCATTATTGCTGTTCCTTTTATAAGAAAAATCTGTGATAATCTTTCTAGTTTGATATTTTATCATAATGTTCATAACCCCATTACCATTATAGACATCTTTATATAAGACATGTGCATTTCTGTGTTGGTTCACGTAACACGCAGTGGTGTGGGCCTTGCAAGTTCAAGTGCTACAAACCACCTAGTACTACTACTTTTGTTATATGCAAAATGGTGTCACTCATTAGTAGTGGTGGCCACCTAGCACTAGTAGCCTTTGGTGCAATTTTTGTTTCTATTTTTGTTATATGCAAGTTACTGCAGCCTGGTTTTAGTTTAGTGTAGCTTGTAGTCATTTGCAACTGTGTAGCAACTTAAATTATTTGTCAGTGTCTCAGTAGCTAGTCTGTGAAATGTCAGGTAGCGAAGAGGAGCTCGCAGAGCTGTTCCGCTTCTTCATTGGCCACCTGCTATTCATATTCCTTTCTTGACTGTGCCCAAGTAACATAAAACAAGGAACTAAGAATGTTGCAAAAGACATGGACTACTACTACTACTACTACTACTACTACTCCTCCTACCACTACTACTACTCCTCCTCCTCCTCCTACTACTCCTCTTACTACTCCTACTCCTCCTCCTCTTACTACTACTCCTACTACTCCTCTTACTACTCGCTACTCCTAAGTGGCTGCTGCTCTTACTCTCTTACTCTACTACTACCACTCTACTGCTACAATTACTCTACTCTACTACTTTCTACTTACTACTACTACTTGCTACTCCTAAGTGGCTGCTGCTCTTACTCTACTACTACCACTCTACTGCTACACTTACTCTACTCTACTACTTTCTACTTACTACTACTACTTGCTACTTCTAGCTACTAACTGTTGGCTGCTGTTGCTTTTTTTGCCAAATCTCCCAGGACTCGCCTAGGACTTGTTGTCCTGTATTTTTCCATCAGCTGCTGCACTATGTTTGTTAAGCAGCAGTTGCTTTTTTTTTGCCAAATCTCCCCTCTCCTCTCCTCTCCTTTGTTTTGCCGATGATGAAATTATCCAAGTCCATACATTATATGGAATATGAGCTGATGATCAAGAACTTGTGAGGAACTTGGCATCATTAGCAGCCGCCCCTACATTACCTTCTCCTCTCTTCTCTGTTATGATGCCTTGATGCTCCAAGTTCAAGATCAGATGATGATTGACATGTTTCTGAGGCCTCTACCACTGCTACTTCTCATTTTTTATATTGTTGTTTTATAGGACTACTTTGGTTTATAGACCTTTTTGATTTCTTATACCTTCTTGCGTACCTAAAGCACACTTTCTTGCATCTTTTAGAACAAAGCGTGAAATAATGTCGTGGACAACAGACCGTGCAGCTCGATGCCCCGAGCATGATGAGTAGCCAACCCTTGAGGAGCAAGCACTAGAGGACCAGCTTACTCAGGAACAGTTCGATAACGAGGTAGAAAAAGATCTAGAAGTGATGCTTACTCAGGAGGAGTGTGACGAGGAGGAAGGCCCTGAAGGAGAGGCTGCTGAAGGCGAAGAAGAAGAGGATGATGAGTTAGAAGAGGGATATGAAAGTCCCGAGGATCCTTTCCCACCTGAAGCAAGAAGGAGGCCAACGGAGGAAGATTTGGACAAGGATTTTGACCCGAACGAGGAGGTAGGGAAGAAGTCTTAGCTTGTAAATTTTGCTAAAGCTTTGGCTGTGTTACCTCTGCTAACACTTTGACCTGTCCTATATACAGGTCCCTCCTGAAACTCAGAAAAGACGACGTCGACGTCCGCGACATCTCGCTGGACAAGACGGAGTAGAGGAAAGGAGAGCAGAGGCAACAACCACAGAGACGGATCACGATGCCTCTGCTCCACAAACTCAAGACACAACCACGACTACCAAGCCTAAGAGGAAACGAGGGGATAGAAAAGGAAATATATATCCAGATAAGGCTTGCTATGTGATAACGGAGGTTGGGCCAGCAGGGGAGATCCTTGAGCCGAAGGAATTAAGAGGACGATTCCGTAATGCGATCGGGGCCCTAGTAAGAGATAAATTGAACCCAGCAATCTCTAACTGGAAAGAGGTACCAGAGAACATAAAGAATGCACTATGGGATAGGCAGCTGAAGGTCAATTTTAGATTTTCGGAGGGCAAGCACGAATTGGTAAAAAAATGCTATCAGGATGATGGGAGAGTCATTGCGACGTTGGAGGTCGGAGCTTAACACGAAGTATATCCAAAAGGGGTTAACTCCCTTCAACGAGTTCGGCAAAATAACTCCTAGTCAATGAGAGGAGCTCGTGGCTCAGAAGACTTCAGTGGAGGCATTGGAGCTCAGTGCTCGTAACACCGAGCTAGCGAAGAGGAACAAACACCACCATCATCTAGGCCCCGATGGCTACTATGCCAAGGAAGAGCAGTTTAGAAAGATGGATGAAGAGGCCGCAGCTGCTGGGAATATCAATGTGACGAAGTTGAAGGTACGCTCAAGGAACTGGATATATGCGAGGAGTACAGAACCATCCGGCAGTAATCTTAAGTTTGATAAGCCGGAGACCCAAGAGGCGGTATCAAGGATACTGAAATATGCTGAAGACAAAGAGAAGGGCTCATTCAATCTTTCCAGAGAGAGGGACGAGCTTAGCCTTGGCTTGGGAAACAAGGAGCACACAGGCCGCACCAGGGGGCTAGGGAAAAGGATGACTTAGAAGCAAGGATTCGAAGAGGACAGGCACATGTACAAGAAACATGGCCGAGACCGGGAGACTAGTCTTGAGCTCCAAGTGAAGGCTCTAGTTGCGAAGGCGCTGGAGGAGCAAGGAATGTCTATGGAGCCACGTATATTAGTGACGCCACCGGGAGAACTGGCATTAGTTGGCAGTCCTCCAAAAGTTCCTAGCAGCCAAGGTTCCACTGCAGCCACAACCTCAGTCGATCTCATACGGGAACCTACTAGTTGCACCTTAGTGTTTCTCAGCGGCCGGCAGAACACTATGATGGAGGTGGCAACGGGTGTTGCACATCCTCCCGGTGGCTTACACCATAATAATAACATACCGCCAGACTACACTAGGGTCGAGGTGCATACAGTGAAGCCCGAGTTCATGAAGTGGAGGATAGACTACGCAACTCCCGAGGGGCTGGTGTTACTTGGAGACGTTATGGGGCAGTTCATCCTCTGACACAAACGGGACATTATATTGACTGCTTCTTCGCCGCCTCCCCCTCTCCCAAATTTGGAGCGAGTTGTTGAGGCCGAGGAGATATTTTCACCGTCTCGTGACCCCCACATTCCTGAGATGCCACATTCTTCCCCGCCTCCTATCGAGCATGTGCCTGATGAGATGCCACAACCTTCTCCAGCTCGTACCGGGCAAGTGCATCATGAGATGCCACAGTCTTCTCAACAAGCACAACCGATACATGAACAACGAGTGCCTCCTGAAGAAGGTGATGCACAAGAAGATGAGGACGTGCCTGAATGGGAACTCCGAAAGAAGATTCCAATCCACATAAGGCCAGTTTATGTTCCGATCAAAGACGTCTCGTCGGTGTCCAAGTGGTATTCCCATGATCAGTTCAAGCCTGAAAACCAAGTTAAAAAAGTCCCATCACAGGGTTCTGAGGAGGCCGTCAGTAGCAAACTTCACCAAATTGCAAAGCAGTATCCAAATGTTGATGCCATCGAATGGTCAAAGGATTGCCCGAAAAAATATGAAAGAGGCAAGCCCTTCCTACCAAACTGGGATATCCAGCGCCTACCACTTGGAATGAGAAGGTTCCATGATTGGTTCTTGCGTGTTCTCCCAACGAGCATAGATATCATACAAGCATGATTTCCCACCGACACATTTGGAAGCCCAGCCGGGAAAATTGTCTTTGACTTCAATGACATGCACACATGCTTTCACCTGGGAGAAATGGAGATGAATCTAATTCGCACGTGGTGCCTGTAAGTCCTTGTCCTCCCGATATGATATGAATGTAATCTTTGAATTTTGTTGTAACTAACCCACGCCGTGATTTATAGAATGCAAGTGCACATTGTCAAACAAATGCCAAGTGTGAAAGCCGGGTATGTAGACCCTCAAGCTATAGCCCAAACAAATTTTAATTACCCTAAACGGTGGACACTGGATGCTAAAGAGCTAGCAGCTACAAAGACTCTTCGGGAGAAAGAGCGCATCCGTAGTGCGAAGCTAAGGGAAGAGTCCCTTAAGGTTGCGGCATACATTGCTTTGGCTTTCAAAAATCTCCAACAACACTCTACTATATGGCTACCATACAACTTCGAGTAAGTTCAACTATAACTTAAAGCTATGTTCGATATATTTTATTCGATGTAAAAGAGCTTATCTAGTTCTATGATTAAATTCATGCAGCAACCACTGGATTTGTATAGCCGTCAATGTCGGAAAGAGCATGGCATGGGTCTTTGATTCAATAGATAAGGACCCGGCGACATACAAAGACTTCATATCGATTCTCAAGACGTATACATATCGACAATCCTCATTAGCTTATATGTCTGTATACATACTTGTAACGTTCACTTATGCATACTAACAAGTTGTATTTGCTAAAATAATTCGAACAGGGCATTTAGGTTCTATGTCTCTCATCATCACGGAAGGCATGATCCAGCGAGGAAGGAAAAGCTGACTATAAAAACACTATGTGCGGTAAGTGTAACTTACTTCTTCAGTACTCCGTTACATGGCTGTCAAAAGCATTACCTAATATTTTCATATGCAAAACACACAGTGCCCCAAGCAGAGGCCTGGGAGTGTACATTGTGGATACTATATATGTTCTATGATGAGTAACACCGGTGCCTACAGGAGACACCCCTTAAGGGTAAGTTGAACCTCTTCACCCGTAGTATAAAAACTTCATAAATTGTATGAAATACTAAACTGAAACTTGTTTTCTTGTAGTGGAGAGAAGAGAAAGGAATGAAAAGAGACCCATACAAGGATGACCAACTCTTAGAGCTCGTCGGCGACCTTTGCAACTTCATATTGGACCAGATTGTACACGTTAGAGGCGCCTACCATGATTGAGAGTCTGACTTAGGTACAAATCCTCAGTACCAACACCTTCGTGAGACTGAAAGGCTAGCTCTAGGACGTTGATAACAATGTGTATGAAATTTGTATATTTAATGATGGATTGTATATATATATCATTACGAATTGGACTTGTAATTGTACTTTATATAATACTATTGTACTTGTAGTCGCGTTCGGAACGTTGGTCGCGTGGCGTTAAACGCTAAACGTGTTCGAACGTTGGTGGCGTGGCGTTGCAACGCTTGACGCGGATCTTTGGATGGAATACGTGAGAAACAAAAGAGTTACGGTCGAATTTGAATTGTAAATTTGAATTTTTTTTTGCGGGAAAACGTACTGTAGGGGCGGTTCTAGATTGAACCGCCCCTACAAATAGGTATTATAGAGGCGGCTGACACTACAGTCGCCCCTACAAATAGATTTGTAGGGGCGGCTGGTATTACAAACCGCCCCTACAAATCTATTTGTAGGGGCGGCTCAATTACCAACCGCCCCTATAAATCGATTTGTAGAGGCGGCCTGGGAACCGCCCCTACAAATGTATGATTTGTAGAGACGATTCGGTAGGGGCGGCTGGCCAAACCGTCCCCACAAAGAGTTACCAACCGCCCCTAAAAATGCTTTTTTTTTTAGTAGTGACACCCAGAACGACGCGCGTGCTCGACGCTCGTGGAACACGTACGCCAGCTGCCAGCAGTCTTACCTTACGTCCATAGCCACCGCCGTAGGCAAGTCAACTCACGGCTGGGCTAGCCACCGATCACTTGCTGCTATCCTACGCCTGCGGTGCTCGATCGGTCACCGGAGCGTACCTAGGCAAGGCTACGAAAGCAAGGTGAGGCGTCTCATCCTCAACCGCTCTCTCTCCCCCCATGGCCTCGATTGGCCATGAGGCCCAAGCCGACGTGCATGTATGTATGCGTTAGATTTAAGGTTAAATAAATAGTATGGACTTGCATTAAACTATTTTAAAGGTTTATGGACCAAAAAATGTAGTTACAAAATTGATGGATCTAGATGACACCCCAACGAAAGTTAATGGACAAAAAATACAGTTTCAAAGTTGATGGACCTAGATGACACCCCAAAGAAAGTTAATGGACCTCCAGTGCATTTTACTCTTTTATTAGTTAGTACTCCATACTAGATATATGCTTGTGCATTGCATCGGAGACACCATATGCATACAGCGACGCAATTGACTTGCAGCTTAAACAAACATATTAAGAAATCTATACAAATCTAATTACGTAGAAAATATAAAACCCGTTTCTTGATATTTATCGATGATATAGTTTTTTAAAAAACCTAAGAAAGTTAGTTTCACTTTTTTTAATACTTATGTAATTACTCAATTTTTATCACCTATATCGAGTAGATCTGGTTTGTAGAATATAACAAAATTAGTTTTATTTTTTTAATTAACACTTGTGTGATCCATGATTTTATCACCTACTAGCAGCCCCCCGTGCGTTGACGCGGGAGGTTTATTCTGGTGCTATATGTCTGAGAATATTAGTGAACCATTTTTTGTAAAGAGGTTAAGGAACTGCTATCTTGCACTGAAACTGCGTATCGAGTATTCACGTTGGTTATATCAGAAGGGTTATTGTCAATGCTATTTGCCATGATTATAGCCACATTTTTCACCGTGGTTCATATAGAAATGTTTTTTGACCATGACTATTATAACAACAGGCAGTGGACAACGGCACTCTTCCCCAGCGCGCGTGCGCTCGCAGCGCTGCTGGCGCACACACCCATCCCCATACACTGTTCATCTTCTTCCCCAACCATCCCCTCCCCCGTCCACCTCGACCACCGCCCAAGCCGCCGGAGACCTCACTGGCGACCTTCCCGCCCACCCACCAGCCCCCCAGACAAGCCCGCCCTCCCCTAACTTCGCCGGCCGCTCGCCCCGCCGCCTACCCCGCCCATCCAGTTGTCCTGCCCCGCCCGGCTCGGCGGCGCCGCCGCCGCCTCGCTCACCGCCGGCCAACCCACCACCGCCGCCGTGTCGCGGCCGCCGCCAAGCCAGCTGGCCAAAATCTATAGCCGGGGGGAGAGAGAGAGGGAGAGAGAGGCCTAACCCCAACCCTAACCTCCGTCGTCCTCGTTGGCGCCGCCGCCACCGCCACGTCCACCGCCCCGGCCGGCGGAGACCTCGCCGCCGGCCGCTCCGCCCACCGCCCGCCCGCTAACCTTACGGGCGACCACGCGCCGAGTAAGGATTTGGAGTGGACAATGGATATCATGTTTAATCTATAAGAGAAGTGTAGACTGAAGTCTTGGTGGACAAATAGAAATGAAACATCAGTCTGAGAAAATTGTTGCGCAAACAAACTTAGAGCATCTCCAAGAGTTCCCTAAATATTCCTTCCAAAAGGTCATGTTTTCCAACTCCTAAAAAGGTTTTAGCAGAAAAAAGAAGGTTATCTCCCCTAATATTTGACTTTAAAAAATTAAATGTTGGTCCCACTTGTGTATATACGAACACATATGCAATGCAGGCAAAATTATTCATGTCAATAGCACATGCTATCTGCAGGCATCAGACGGCGGCAGCAGGTACGCATCAGCGGCAACAGCAGGTAGCAATCAGGATGAGGAACAGCAGCTGAATTTTGACATGACTGCTGATTGCAAAGCCATCAACACAGAACACAGATAAAAAAATGCTCGCTGATTGCAGACAAGCCAAGCAGGCACAGTGCCATGCAGCACAGTGCCATGCAGCCGGCCACAGAACACATGTACACATAATCACAAGATAAAAATGCTTACTAATGAAAACAGGACAGGTGGAGGAGCACTACTAAAAAAAAAACTGTTTATAGTAACAGGATTTTTTTAAGGATGGCCAGTGATGGAGCCACCTTTACAGTGGACGTGTTCGGGACCCACGAGACCAGCCGCCCATACAAATAACACAATAGGAGCGGCTGGTGATACAAGCCTTCCTTACAAATGGGTCGATTTGTAGGGGCGGCTCACTCACCAGCCGCCCCGGTGTTGTGATTTGTAGGGGCGATTTAATCACCAGCTGCCCCTACAAATACACGTACAAAAGGCTACAACCCTCTTTTTTTCTCATCGGTCACTCACTCTTACCCGAGAAAAAAAAGGCTTGGGAGGCCTTGGGCAGCTCCCAAAAATTGCTCTACTAAGGGAGAAAGATTTTGATCTCAAATCCTTTGGTGGAGAGGTCGTAGAAGGTAAGAAAATATTATTCCACACTTTATTTTGAAGTTTTAATGGTTGGTTAGTGAGTAATTAGAGTTTTGCTTTTCTCTCTCTTCTATGGTGCTTGAGCTACTTATGAAGCAAATTAGACCCAAGTTTTGAATGTACTAGGAAGAATTAGGTAGGGGAACAAGATCATACCCTTATTTGGTCAATGTTTCTTGATTTTAATAAACAATTAGTTAGTTTTATGGATGTTTCATTTGCATGTAGATCTAGATCTAGGGTTTGATTTTTTTTATTAATTTCGTTTTTGTAAATTTATGTTTGATGAAATTGGACTAGGGTTTGCATGAAATATATTGGGTAAAATATAATTGTTGCTAATTGTTGTCTTTGAAATTGTTTATTGTAATCAACAAATATGTATTTTAATTATTTATGGATAAATAGGCTATTAATTAATTTTCCTCTACCATGGTGTGTTTGTATGCTTCATGTAATTATATTTGATTTATATTCATATATATCTGAAGTATATATAATTATTCTCAAGTAATTATTAATTTGATTCATTTTTAGATATATCTGAATAAGTAGCCCTTTAATGTTTGTTTTGTTGTTGTTGTAAAAGATGGAGTACAAGAACTCTTGGATGTATGATTCGTTAAGGTTCAAGGCAGGTTTCCGTGAAGAGGTGGATAAATTTATTGAAGCCACAGAGAAACATGCAACGACGTTGACAGAGAATAATGATACAATTATTTGTCTCTATAAAGATTGTAAAAACCGTATGGCATGGACAGATGTGACTATCATCAGATCATATGCGACAATTTGTTGAGGACTACACAGTGTGGATTTATTATGGTGAAATGCTTATTGTTAACAACGGGGATGAGGAGGAATACGACGACGAAACCCTAGAATCCCTGCCCAATATTCAGCAGAGCTTGATGCACGAATGGATCCCGAGTTTGGTAATGAACAAGGTGGTGATGCTGGTGGTTAGGATGGTAACGACGAAGGTGGTGCCAATAATGATGGCGGATCACGTGTCAGGATAAAGATGATTTGGAGGACATGATTCGAGCCCTTGGACCATGCCATATTACAGCTCAAGTTTTTTGTGCTTTTCATCCAAGTCACAATACTTTTTTCTTGAGTGCATTATTTGCTTTCTTTGTGATAGCATGGTCCTCTTGCTCTTTGGCCAAAGCCTTACGCAAGGATTCCACCTCATTTCATTCTAATGCAAGAGCTTCCTTGCTAGCAATGTAGAGATCCTCTTATTGGATAAGAGTTTCCTCTCTGGATTCTAGCTCGGCTTGGACACTCTCTAACTCCTCCATTAGTTTAGTGATGAATAATTTGGTCTTTCCATCCAAATTTTTAGTTATTATGTTTATTTCTTCATCACTAGATTCATCATCACTAGAGCTATCACTAATATCACTACTCGATATATCACTAGGAGGTGAAGGTGGAGATTTGGATTTTGATTTTACCTTCTCACCCTTTGCCATAAGACAAATGTGAGGGGAGTAGTAGTCATCATCGGATATGTTCTTGAGGAGCCTTGGTGTAGGGGATGACTTGTGAATAGTGTAGGGGACCGTGACGCCTAAGACAGGGGGGGTTGAATTAGGCAACTTAAAAATCTAACTCTAAACTATGACCTCTTTTTCTAACCTTAGCAAAATCTATGCAAAAGATAAACTATCTAAATGTGCAACTACGGTTTTGCTAGTGTGTTGCTATCTCTACCACAAAAAGGAGTAATGTAATCAATGTAAATGCAGAAGCTAAAAAGTAAGGTAGAGATATGCAAACTCCGGTCGACGACTCCGGTATTTTTACCGAGGTATCGAGAAGCGCGCAAGCTTCCCCCTAGTCCTCATTGGAGCCCCTCGTAAGGAATCCCTCGCAAGGGCCAAGCTCCCGGTTGGGTAACTCTGTGGATAGCCTCGGGCCTTCCCCACGCGCAAACGCTGTGCTTTCCGGCAAGCCTCTCCCAGATGCTCTCCACCGTCTTCACTATCAAGCTTCCGGCCAAAACGCCGCGGGCCTTGTTCCCTCCAGTACACAGTGACGGCCACACCACAAACGCGGTTGGTGTGATCTCGCATGACTATAAGCCCCTCCGATGTACAACAATGGTGCGCGTAAGCACCGAGTAGTAAGAGATATGCAAACCTCACTAAACACTAGGCCTAAACCTAGAGCAAGCGCATAAGCGGTGGTCTAATCAACCTAAGCACTTCACAAAGCACCTACGCTAATCACCTAATGAATCACTAAGTACTATGCAAGTGGAGATCACTAAAATGGTGTATCAACACTCTTGATATGTTTCCTCAGCTCCACACGCCTCAAATAGCCGGTTGGGGGGTCTATTTATAAGCCCCACTGAGAAAGTAGCCGTTGGGAACGAAATCCCGCTTTTCTGCTACTTACCGGACGCTGATCACGTCCTGACTAGACGCGTCTGGTCGTCCAGACCGTTAGAGCTACGATCAACTGATCGGACACTGCCGGCGTCCAGTCACATGCCACCAGACACGTCCGGTCGTATTTTTGTTGCTCTAGAACCTCTCTGTACTCGACCGGACTCTGCTGTCCTACGTCCGGTCGATTTTGCCGCCAGCGTCTGGTCCAGCGTCCGGTCGCTGCTGCTGACACCTGTTTGCCGAGCCTCTTGATCGGAGCATCCGGTCACTTTCCTCCAGCATCCGGTCCAGCGTCCGATCACTTCTGTGAGCTCGTTTATTCACGATCTTGCGTACGGCTTGGTTCCTATCTTCATGCTTGGACTTTGCTTGATATCTTGGGTCTTCTCTTGTGCTTCTAAGGTCTTGCTTATGGTGTTGATCATCGGATCATCATGTTGCCTTCGTCCAAATCACGTCTTGCATCCTATTGAACTATAAAACAATCACTTGCAAATTCATTAGTCCAATTTAGTTGTGTTAATCATCAAACACTAAAATCCAAAGTAAATGGGCCAAGGGTCCATTTTCCTTACAATCTCCCCCTTTTTGGTGATTGATGACAACACGACCAAAGTAAGCAAATAATAAAAATTTGCAAATTTGAAAACTACCTACTTGCTAGGATGCAATGCAAGGGGAAATGTTATATGATGCTAAAAGATACTACTTGTAAGACTAGAAGATACCACTTGAACACTTATCTTGCCCTTACAATTGTCCCCATGTGGCATTATAATTTAAGCCTTACTTCCTACAAATTCTCCCCATTACATAGACAATCCAGTATCCAGTATCCTCCCTTTCTCGGACCATTATCACTTGTAGACACCACTTGTAGACCATTACCACTTGTAAATTATTATGATCTAGCTTTTGGTCCTACAAATTAGTGCTTGCTTTTGGTCCTCTAAATTCTCCCCTTTGGAATCAAACATCAAAAAGGAAGACATTCTTAGCACAAGGGAGGGTCAAACTTTGTGATCCTTTGTGGTAGAGTGGAATATGTCACAAAATTTGACTCTCACATTATATAGATTAAGCTCCCCCTAAATATATGCATAGATATGGTAGAAAGCAAGTGTCGATGCGGGACCCATGAGATACCCCTCAAGGAAGGGAGAAGATCTAGTCTAACTAGGATTCTTTCCATGTAATCTTAGTAGTATTATTATTCTATAATCCTACTAGAAACTCTCATTATAAACCGACTAGGACTCTGGCCTCCTGACTACATAAAGGAGGGTGGGGTTCCTGGAGGAAAGAGAGAACACTTGACCATCAATCAAACGCAAAGGCTAACGCTAACTGGACGTAGGGCTATTACTCGATCACGGTCGAGGGCCCGAACCAGGATAAATCGACTGTCTCTTGCATTTACCGTCGAGTTCTGCATACGCCGAAGCCCGAACAAACTGCCCCGGGTACCTCCGTGGTAGGCTATCGATGGTGAAACATCGACAGCTGGCGTGCCAGGTAGGGGCTTTCGGCGAATTTGCATCCGAGAGCTCGACGGACCTCGACAACATGATATTCTCGACGGGATCAACCTTCATCTTCGGTTCATGGATCTGTGAGGCAGGCGACGATGGCAAGCTCCAAAGCCGTCTCCTCGAAGATTTGGATCACCATGAAGACATTTCTATTTCGGCAACTACGACAGATCAACTCGTCGGAAGATTCACGTAGCTCGTGATGTCCGATCCAACTCAGGTTTCGTGGCTTTGCGCATCCGACTCAAACTCAGGCTCAGCATCTGAGATGGAGTCTTACCCGAGTTCTTTCGAGAAACCAAGTTCTTTTCCGGTAGGGTTCTAGAACGCGGCCTCGGTCTATCAAGGATTCAACTCAAAAAACATTCAGAGTTCTCTTGAGAGTGGTACGAGTTCTTTTCTGGCGGGGCTCCAGAGCGCGGCCTCGGCCTATCAAGAATACAACTCGGAGTACACTCAGAGTCCTTTCAAGAAGTCGGGTCTTTTTTCATTCGGACTCCACAACATGGCAAAATCTTATCAGGCACAGCTCGAAGGATCCCTCGATCCGGTGCTTAGAATGCCACTGAAAGGAGCTTAGGAAGGTCTCGTACTAACTATAACATCTCAAGACTGCATCGTCCACTGGTCAGGTTCTATTCCTGAGGATAGCGGTACCCGACTAGTCGGCACGATGACAACAACAATTCTACCCTACCAAGAAGGAGATCCAATCTACGACCTTGAAGCCTCTACTAAAGTTATCAACAACTATGACAGTGTGGAAACTGACGCCGATAACAGAACAATTCACGCACGAGAAGTATTCATGGTTTGCCGTCCTCGATCACCATTGGTCCCCCCAGAAGCACCCGACATCATGTCATCGAATGAATCTGAGTCCAACATATCACCCTTTACCTAGGGGCACGATGGTGAGACCGAGAATTAGAAGCAAGCCAGAGAAAGAAGAAACAAATTAAAATAAGGACGCCAACGTCGTGCTAGGCAGCGTAAGGAAGCTTGGATCAGGTATGAGTCAGATCTGGCCGAGTACAATAGAAGAAAAATCAGAACAAGAAGTCGAAGAAAGACGCACGGTGAATACACCCTACAATAGGATCCGAGAAGTACTAGAAGAACTCAGAGCGACCTCACATCCTAGTGAAAAACAGGAACAGCTCCGGGATTTTCTCCGGTCAACAGCCCTAAGGACACGACGGAAGGACCCGCTCAAGACTACCTGCCAGGTCAACATCTCATAAACAAAAAGATCAAAATCAAAGGAAGTCCGCTTTCGAGAGACTTGGACCAAGTGGAAGTCACAACAGAGAAAGTAGAAGGGACCATAGTCAAAACTACCGAGTCGAACAACCAAGAAAGATCAGAAGCAAAGTACCTATTCAGACAGCCCCGCAGAACTACTCTCACCAAAACAACAGTTGGCTAGAAGGAGGTGCTGAATCAGAATACAAAGAAGCCGGAACGCACGATAGATTCCCCTGTTTTGAAAACCAACTTGCTTCAATACGACTACCTCACAAGTTCAAGCCGTCCAACCACTCTAAATATGATGGCAAGACCGAACCAAGGTAGTGACTCAAGATTTACTCGCAATCGATTGAACTAGGCGGAGGAGACAACGATATCAAGACCTTGTTTTTTCCCATGGCCCTAGAAACCATACCCCTCCAATGGTTCGACAAATTGAATCCATGGTCAATCAGAAATTGGGAGGACTTGCAAAGAGTTTTCTGTGAAAATTTCGCGGGTATCATTACACACCCCATCACCCACACAGAATTAAAAAGACTCAAGCAGAAAGGGGGCTAAAGTCTCAGAAATTACTATCGACGATTTGGCGAACTACGTGCTGCGACGGCTCCATCGTCATCAACTCCACGCCGGGAAACAAGGCGCGGAAATGTGGTGTATGATACAGATCAGGAATCATCGATGTATAGCAGCAATGTGGTGTATGATACGGATCAGGTATCATCGATGTATAGCAGCAAGAAGCTACGGATCAAGTATCATCTACGATTCTACGTCAATGGAGTGGCTTTTGAGGCTTCCCAATTAAGCCCGCGGGCATACCACGGAGCCCAGGTGGCTGTGGAAGACGGTGTGCCAGCAGGCGGAGTGCATCGGCGTCGACGCCCAGGCCATCGAGCTCACGGGTCACGGCGGCTGGCGAGCAGGCACACCGGCACGTCCGCGAAGCGCGGGGCCGGGCTCCAGGAAGATCGGGCAGAGCGCCGCCTCCTCCTGTCGGCCCGTGGGCGCCGGCACCCGCCTCCTCTCGAGCTCCGCCACACACGATCCTGCGTACCGACGACCTCCGCTCAACCTCTGCCACGCCCGAGCCTACGGCGGCCTCCAGCACGGCGATCCCTAGGTGGCCCATCTCGGTGGCTTCCGATGGAAGACAAAGGCGCGGGAAGAAGGACTCCGCGGGAACGGTGTCTCCGCGCGTGGCTTCGTCCGCGTAAAGTTACGCGGAAGGGGAGGAATTTCCCAAGTCCTAAAAGATTAGGAGTTGTTGGAGAGGGTTTTTTCCTCATCTTTCTAAAAAAAACAAGGATTAGGAGGACGTTTAGGGAACTCTCGGAGATGCTCTAAGTATCATTAGACTCTTTATTAATTATATTTTCATAATATACTTATTTGATGTCACAAATCTTTATAATTCCCTCTATAACTTTGGTCAAATTTGAGATACTTTGACTCTCCAAGATTTTTAAAATGACTTATAATTTAGAACAGATGGAGTAAGATAATAAAAAATAGATAATAGTATAGATATAGATTTCTATAAATTAAGTAAAACTTTCCAAAAGTGAGATGCGTAATTATTTTGGGAATGGAGTATTGCTATATATATTGATTTTTAGGCATACTCTAGGTTTGACTCGTCACTCATAATCATGTCTATTTGGTACAGCCGGTGAAACAGTTATTATTAGCTTTGGCTCGAAAACGGCTTTTACGGTAAAGCTGGAACTATTTTAGAGAACCGTTCGATAAAACAACTTCTCCGAATAATTGACAAATGGATAAAATGGCCATAATATCTTTTTCTTTCTTTGCCTTTTCTTTTCCTCCTCTCCTCTTTCTTTCCCATGTCAGTCTCTCTTTCTTATCTGAATGCTCCCTCGTCTCCATCTCTCTTTCTTCCTCTCCTCCGCCCCGTCCTTGCTCTGGCAACTGGCTCCATGTCGCCTGTGTCGCCCTACCCCGCCCCGCCCCCAAGCTTTGCATCACCCCGTCTACCCCGTCCGCCACCCGCGTCCAGCGCGAGCTAGGGGCTACATGCCGATGTGGCAGTGGCTTTAGCGCCCGCCTGCCCTCGCACTCCCTTTGTCGACCTAGGGGCAAATCCGCCCCTAGCGGTGCTAGGGCCCACTGAAGTGGTATTAAACGGGGGTAAGCCACTATTTTCAAGTTCTTCCCGCATACATTCCAAGTGAGAACGCCATTTCAGGGGCCTCTACAGTGAAACTGTTTAGAAATCACTGATTTGGTAGGTGAAGCTAGAAATCAGTCTCATAAGCCATCCAAAATTTCCTACCAATTACCAAACGGGCCTGAGACTGTCTCCAACAATCACGACCCAAAATACAAGACCCATTTGTCTTTTGGGTAGCGCTACAGGTTAAGGGTTCAATATCTATTTTTGGTCTTCTTCAACGAAAAGACCTAAAAGACAACCCTTTCTACAAATGGGTCTCCAGGAGAAAAAATACTCAGATTTGGGTTATGCCTCTCCTAGCATCTAAAATGGGTTTTTCATATAGGTACTCTGTTGAAGGCTATAGATATTATGTTGGAGACTCATTTTAAATTTAGGTTTTGCAATGCGTCTCCTGTTAGAGACAGCCTCAGCCTTAGTTTAGGTCAGGTAACTGTTTCTTCTTTTGTTTTTGCAAAGGCTAAACAAAAACGGTCCATCAGACTAGCACTGCTGAAACCCACGGCGGCCCACGAGGCCACAACACGCCCACAACGTCGCGGTCCACCGCACGAATCTCAAAGCACCCCGCAGCCACCGGCGTGTTCGGCTGGCTTAAAGCCAGCCAGCTGGTTTGTTTCGCCACTCACAAAATTACTATTTACGTCCTACCAGAATAGTATTTTTCTCTCACAACAGTCCGAACAGTATTTTTCGATCCTGTCGAACAGGCGCCACGTTCGCCAGCCGCCACCGCCAGCTTTATCACCACGGGCTGGCTCCTGTCCTGTCGCAGGTTCGAGTATTCCACCACGCGGCGTCGCCTCCCGAATCCCGAACCTTCTCGAGGTCGAGGCCCCTCTCTCCCTCCCTCTCTCCTCGCCCCAGGAGGTGCGCACGACTAATCCCCACACGCCCCACTACTGGCTTTTCTTCCCTGTTTGCTCCGATTTAGTTTCGATGGTAATCGCCGCCCGTTCCTCTCGACGTCTCGTCCCTACCTTTCCTTTGATTTGCGAGGGATCTCAAGTCAAAATCTCTCTTTATGTAGCCGTTCAGTTCGTTGCGGGAGTACTTGAGTAGGCTCGTGGCAATCCACCCTTGCATGGTTCGATTAGGTTTTTTATCATCTTTTCCAGCTGCCATTCTGGCTAAATTATTTAACCGAACCTCCTTCGGGGCGCTCTTTGCTAAAGTTCTCCACGGCGCCCCATGCGGCCATGTTAGTGTGTTGTAAGGGTGGAGCTGCAATGATACTGAAACCATAGAAACATGATTGAACACGGTACAAGATTAACGGTTTAAACACACGGTACAGTGCCTTTTGAAATAAGAGTAATAAATAAATAAAAAAAGGAGTGTTCAAAAAAGAAACAAAAAGGGAGATAGAGAACATGTTATAGACTATAGTGCTCTTTGTTACATTTTCCGATGAAGCATCATTCCTTTCTTGGTCAAGGATGCTGCTGCTTCATTTTCATTTTTTTAATAATGCTCAGCATATAGTTATGGCCCACCATGTTCTTCCTGTTGTTTCGACTTTCGACTAGGATGTTTTTAAATAAAATTCTGTCTCTTGATATTACCAGTCTCCTTAGAAAATTGGTGTAGGGTTTTAGGTGAAAGACACATTCGTGGAGAACTATATTCTTTTGTGACCCTACGATCTTTTGCATGGTAAAATTGCTTTGTGCTTTGCCCCAACATTTTTCCCATTTATGAGACAATGATGTACTTATCCGTGTTGGACTGCAGAAAACAATGAGCAGACGCAACAGCCGTACCATCTATGTAGGCAATCTCCCTGGGGACATCCGTGAGAGGGAGGTTGAGGATCTCTTCTACAAGGTGGGTTGCAATTGTTTTACATGTATACCTTTGTCTGACTTTTCATTTTGCAAGCAAGTGTTAGATTGGTCAGGGCATATGCTAATTCCTGCCCAGTCAATAACATTTTCTGTCTCAGCAAGACAGCAATTTCAGTATCCTATTAATGTGAGAATGTAGTATGGAGCTGAATGTTTACATTTTTTATTTATGACATTAACTACTTCCGATTCCAAAATATAAGTCCATGTATTATTCTCTTAGATCACCAAATATAAGTCCATCACAACTTCGTGACATCTTTTACTCTCATTCTTCCATGTCTACACCTGCTTAAAGGCGCCTAATCAGTGCAGTACACTTGTTATCTACCTTAACTGTATGGCAACAGGGTCATTGTACTCCTTACATTAATCTTGTGCCAAAGTCCAAATGGACCATCAGAGGGAGTAGTATATTATCTGAAATTTGGTTGGAATTTTGTTTGAGTTCAATACATGTTTTTTATTGAGTTATGTCAACTAAAGAAATGTCATATATGTAGTTCTCTTTGTCTGAAGTAAACAATATTATCTGTTTTGCAATGACGTCCGATACCTTTTATTTTGTCTCTGCATCACCTATGCTTTTATTGAACCATTATGACAATGCCTTTGACTTTTTTCCCCTTCAATGTATGATTGTGCAGTATGGTCGTATTTTGGATATCGACTTGAAAATAACTCCAAGACCCCCTGGATATGCTTTCGTTGAGGTGAGCATATTTTGCTATGGTCTGATTCTGTAAGAATAGTATTCTTTTATGGGGCCTGCTTTTAAATACGTACAACTGCTCTATTACTCTGTTCAGTTTTAAAACCTATTTTAGATCATGCTTTAACCATTCAAATCAAACTGACTGATATAATTTGTTTTGATGTCACCAAACATTTGGTGCTAACAAAAAAAATGATGCTTTTATAGTTTGAGGATCCACGTGATGCTGATGATGCAATTTATGGCCGTGATGGGTATAACTTTGATGGCTACAGGTTGCGGGTATGTATAACAAGCTTTTATTTAATGATTCTCCCAGAAGAGAGGACTGGTTTGGGTTTTCTTGCATTTGCTGAAAATGCATTTTCTACTCAGGTTGAATTAGCTCATGGTGGCAGAGGTCAGTCTTATTCTTATGATCGTTCAAGCAGCTATAGCAGTGCACGCCGTGGAGGTGTTTCTAGGCGCTCTGATTTCCGTGGTTGGTACTTTTGTCATATGAGAAAGTTTCCTAGCTCCTTACACAGACTCTCAAGTTTCATTTCCTGAATCGTGCAGTTATGGTCACTGGTTTACCTTCATCGGCATCGTGGCAAGATCTGAAGGTAATTTCTTTATAATTCACTTCTTCCAGGACTTCTGCTAGAAAGAACTCATTTACTACATTTCAGGACCACATGCGGCGCGCCGGCGATGTCTGTTTCTCTGATGTATACCGTGAGGCCGGAGGTTAGTTGTTTGAGCACTCCTGAACACATTTTCTGCTATCTCATTGCAGCATATGGTTGTAAACGTAATCCCTGATTTTGTAATTATGTTTCCTAACTTATTGCTTCACTGCCCCTTTGAAGTATGAAATATTCAGGCTTTATCCTGAATTTCTACATATTGATGATGTCTGCTCCTTCTTCTTTCTTGTGCTGCAGAAACTATTGGAATTGTTGATTATACAAATTATGAAGATATGAAATACGCGGTGGGTTTAGCATGTCGTTTACTCATTTCTTTTCTTCTAATGTGAACTAAACCATTTTCTCTCATCTATTACTGTTTCAGAGGGTCTGTTTTACTGTTGAAGAGAGTGCTCTAATGAAATGTCTGTTCTTTCCTGTTTCATGTGTCATGATTTTACTCATGCATTTCCTCTTGCCATCGTGTAGATTAGGAAGCTTGATGACTCACAGTTCAGGAATGCATTTTCAAGGGCGTATATCAGGGTATTTATTCTCGTGTTTGCCCCAGTTTAGTTTTGGAAATTGTTACAATGCCTTAGATCATGTCTGTTTGATTATGAATTATGTTGATTCTTCTTGTATTATAGGTGAGGGAGTATGATGCTAGATCACGAAGCAGAAGCCGTAGCCGCTCGTACTCAAGAAGCCCCAGTTACAGCAGGAGCAGGAGTCCAAAGTACGTAACTATGCATACATGCTGACAAATTTGATATCCAAGTCTTATGGCAGCACTAATTATTATTTGTTGTTACTTAGATCTCTTTCTCGGTCACCCTCACCTGTGGATGAAAGGTACGTGAATCTATGTCAACAAGAAATGTACATTTGCGAAACTGAAAGTGCTAATATTGTTTGAGGAAAACAGATTGTCAAATAAATGGTGAAACCAATCAGATCTTGTCCTGAATCATCTTTAACGTATTCTGCAGTACACCTGTGGTGCTAAAAAATATTGAAACCTGACTTACATGTCATCATTTTGTAGACTAGCTTAAAGCAGGGCCAGGGCGCATGTAACAACTGATAGGAGAGTGCCACATTAACTTAATTATTTCCTACTATCTGATATACTCTTGTTGAACAAACAAAATGCCTGAGCTGAGAGACTGCATTGTACATACTTCTGCAAATGCAGCTCTGAATTTTTAAGCATGTGCTCTAGCCTAACCTTATAGAACATGCTGAAGGTTTGGCTCTATCACAAACTTCTAGATAAATCTTTCAATGTTGTAGCAGGGAGTATTGGATCCTTCAGAAGCTTGTCAAATTGAGAGGGTATAGAAAGAGGTGTTACCAGAATTTTACCTTCTTTCGAAACAATACTTTTGTCACCTTTTCCTGCTGTACCAGTCATCTCCATAGCATGGCAGAACCTCTTTGTTTCTTTTTCCTCATGGAAAAGCTTCAGCCCTCTCCTTATTTATCAACTTCATACATCATTAACCCAGAGCTCTTTTTTTTTCTAGTATAACAACAATTTTTTCCTGCTTTATATTTTAAAAGTAGAAAAAGACTACAGATAAAATTCACATATATTCACCTCAGATTTTAATAATAATAACATATTTCAAAAGAAAATATTTTTTTCTGCTTTTTGTTAAAGCAAGAAGAAGAAACAAAGTTCGGTGCCAGAATTTTAACTTGATATACTTTGGAACACCTCCTGAAATCACCTGTGATATGTTTTTTTGGTGTACCGTTTCTCTTTAAATTAGCATAACTTTTTGTGATGTACTGATTTCTTGTTAAATTAGTATGACTTGAATTTGCTCTGTGGTTCAATGATTAAACATACAGAGCTTGTTGGCTAACCTCCACTGTTCAAGGTTTGCTTTTGTTTTTCCTAGATTTGGCCATGCGGCGATCTGGGGACTGCATTGATATAATATTGGATGTTTTGTGAATCGGAGTGGATGGTTTGGGACTTTGGATAGTAGAGCTGGATTGTGATGCATGTATGACAAGTGGGCTACGACCAGTCCTAGGAGCAAGATAGGACTGACAGTAAGAAAATGTGAAGTGAATCTTGTGGTGTTATTAAAACAAATGTCTACTATTAAGTTCAATGACTCCATATAAATGAACCTTAATTTGTAAGTTTGCGTTTTTGTTTAACTAATGCTGCCATCTTAGTAAAAATTCCTATGGTGCCTTTTGCATTATGGCTCTCTGTAGCCATTTCCTTGTCAAGGTTCGCACTAGCCAAAGAAGTTGGCATTAACAACAAAATTCAATATACACCTTGCTTTGTTTGCTTATTTGCATTCCAGTTATGACCTAATTACCTGATAGGCTCAAAACTATATTATTTTTCTGGGAGTATTAAGCATAAACACCAAAATGTGTACTTACATTGCAGCTTCCCTCCTGTTTCAGTTCATTCATATGTTGTGGAACGTTGCCTCTTTATGCACATCTCAAGTTGCCAGTTTAGTTTTGATCACAATTTTATATACAGATCAGAGTGCTACTAACGCATCATTATGTAATGGAATTTGTTTCTGGTACCTTTTGCAGATCGCTATCGAGATCTCGATCCCCAGTTTCTTCTGTAAGTATCCCAAGCTCATTATAACCGCGTTTGTCATAATTGTCTTGTTCAATGCAATTGGTTTAACTCTTTTGCAGCCTTCTCACGCAAGATCTGCGAGCAGAAGCCCTAGGAGCAGAAGCACATCCCGTTCTCGGTCTCCTGTAATTGCAAGCTTCCAAAACAGTCACTTATTATGTTGCTATATTAACTTTCATGCTTATATTTAGTGTGTTCTTGCTGGCAGGTGAGATCCGATTGAACTTGGGAGCCCTTGAAGCAGTGAGCAGCTCCAGGGAGAAGAAAGGAACTTGAGAACATGCCGTGCCATCACAATGGTCCGAGTGATTATGTTGTTGCCAGTGCTCCCCCACATTTGGGAGGTCTCCTCTTATTTAGACGGAGCATTTAATAATTACATTATATTGCTAAAGAGAGACTTACTATGCGTAGCATACCGGTGTAGACTGAACTTGTCTGTCCTCGTGTTATTGGCTCCTGGAACTAAAGTTTTATCATTTTTTTTACAAGACTCTGGTTTTATCATTGTACCCGTAGTAAAACCTATAGATGTAGTACGGGTATGCCGTATGCGTCTATGTTCAATTGGTTGCATGTAAACCTGGATGCATGTACGCAGAGCTGTTTGGTTCCATGGTGTGTTGTTACAATGTTCCAAATTTGAGATTCTTTGGAACATGTAGCATCGTTGTGCAACTTCGATCAGATTTGGCTGAATTCTGGTAGTTTTGTTCCTTGCCCTATTGAGCCGAAGTGGGTGTGCAAAGAGTTTGCTGATTACAGAATGCCGACTCCGTATCATTTTGAATTTGGAATTGGTTGGATTTCAAGTAAAACTAACAAATATGTCTCTGGGTTGGTAAATATGTCCGTGTGTTGCATTAGGGGGAAAAAAGTCTAGCTACAAGTCTAACCCAACTAACATGGTCTAAAAGAAATCAAACATGCTGTTGGGTCTTAATTTATCAATAATCAACCATTGTGTATGCATTAGGTTTTACCATTATTCGATCATTATGTACGCATAGGTTATAGGATACCTGATTAAAGTACATTTTGTCAAAACATCACTCTAAGACAAGACACGACTCTCTAAACTCCCTCCCCTTCCAAAGCTCTCAAATGCGCTCTAGTTCTGCCCCCCTCCGTTCCGTCCTCCGGCAGCCGTGGCGGTGGTGAGAGAGAGGTAGCCGGGCCTCCGGTCTTCTAGATTAGTACCAAGTAAGTTTGTAGTTTCAGCTTTACTTAGTGCTATGTAAGGACAATGGATATCCTCCTCTCCTTCGCCCTGCTGGTGGTGGGTAGATCCCTAGCCAATGTCCGTGTGTTGCTTAAAATTGTTTTACAATTTCTGTTCATATCCTTCATCTCTCATTCTCTCCAACTTATACTCTCTGTATCACTTGTTGATCCAGGCCGGGTCGACTATGCGAGTGCTGGGCCTTCTGCTCCTTTTGAGCCTTGTCGAGGGCAAGCCTAGTGGCGAGCCCGGTGCAGGTGTTTCATCCTCTGGAACATGACTGGCGCCGCTAACATTCCCCGGGGCTTCGGAGCTGGCACGTCCCTAGGCCAGTGCTCTCGAAAACTGCTGGCGAAGAGAGGTAAGCGGCTCCCAGGTGGCCAGCTGAGGTGGAGAATGAGACCATTGGATGAGGCCGTGCTCTACAGCATGATCTCCAGCTGACCAGCGACGTTGGAGAACACGGACTGGAACCTGAAATGCTTGTAAGTCAGAAGGTAAAGCAGACGATACCTGCTGATCACCAGGAGAGAGCTTCAACTGAAACACATGAAAAACTGGATGGATCCGATGATGATGATGGCAACTCCAGTCTATAAGCAACAGACCCCAGCTTCTCAATGATTTTTAATGGTCCGAAGAAACGGAATGAGAGCTTGTTGTTGGCACGGCGCACCAGAGATGACTGTACGTAAGGCTGAAGCTTCAAAAACACCTTGTCGCCGGCTGAGAACACACGCTTCGAGTGACCTTTGTCCGCTTGACACTTCATGCGCTCTTGAGCTCGCAGCAGGTGTTGGCGAATGAGGTCCTACATCAGGGCTCTGCCAGATAACCAAGAATGCAAATCGGGCATAGGAGCGACTGAATCCACATCTAGACCCATATGACAAGGGGGGCAGCCATAAATCACTTCGAAAGGTGATTTACCTAATGATGAGTGGAAGAAAGTTTTATACCAGTATTCCACGAGGGTCAACCAACGTCGCCACCGGGAAGGACAGGAATGAGCAAACCAGCGGAGGAATGTCTCGAGACATTGGTTTACCCGTTCTGTTTATCTGTCCATCTATGGATGGTAGGAAGAACTGAGGCGGAGAGTGGTGCCTGCTGCTTTGAACAAGGACTGCCAGAACAAGCTTGTGAAGATCTTGTCACGGTCTGAGATTATGGATTTGGGCAAGCTGTGTAAATGGAACACATTGTCCAAAAACAGTTGCGCTACAGACTGAGCAGTGAATGGATGCTTCGGGGCGATGAAATGGGCGAATTTAGAGAACTTATCCACCACTACCAAGATAGCATTTGCAGACCCCGAGACTGGAAGCCCTTCAATGAAATCCATCGAAATGATTTCCCAAGAAGCTGAAGGTACTGGCAGAGGCTATAAGAGACCTGGACATATTGCGCGGTCAGGTTTGGCCTGAAGGCGGACAGTGCAAGCACGCACAAAGGACCACACATCGGCTTTCATTCCTTGCCAGTAAAACAGGCGCTTAATCTGGCAATAGGTCGCCGGTGCACCTGAATGACCTCCCATGGAGCTTGAGTGAAATGCATTCAGCACATTTTGTTGAGTAGCTGTTGGTATTTATTAACTTGTCACTTGTTTAGTAGCCACCTATTATAAATATATATCTTCTAACATTACTTTACTAGGTTGTTATCCCTAGTAATGATGCTAGAGATGCTTATTGGTATTGCATAGTATTACTACTAGAATAATACTAAATAGTTCTTTATTAATTTATGTGACTAGAAAGAATAGATGAGTGGTGTGTGTGTATATATATATATATATATATATAGTAAGGCTATTTTGCAGCTAGCCGTAAAATAACTTATTCTATGGCCACCTTGATTTACGATAATGATAATACACATTTACGATACATGGGTTACTATAATTTAAAGATGATATTTACCATAATGTTATAGTAAATCACTTATGAAGGAGTTACCATAATCTCGTAAATTAGTATAATAATTATTGTAACTCAAGGTAGCCACAGAATAACTTATTCTGTGGCCAGCTACAGAACAATACGTGTAAGGGAGACTATATTCAATAGCTAGCTACAAAATAAGTTATTCTGTAGCCACCTCCATTTACGATAATTTTATATACTAATTTACGATAATGTCAATACATATTTACGATAGTTGGGTTAAAACACATGTGGATATTTACCATAATGTTATAGTAAACCACTTAATAAGGAGTTACTATAATCTCGTAAATTAACATAATAATTATCGTAACTCAAAGTGACTACAGAATAAGTTATTTTGTAGCCAGCTACAGGGTAGTAGTTATATATATATATATATATATATATGAATCTGCAAGCGCACAGATAATTATACCATTGTAACACTTCACCTGGGAGTATTTCAGGTATTAGAAAGATCAGGTAGAATAGTAGAGAAATAATTACTAAGTCATTCTTAATTACAAGTCAAAGCATACATTGATTAGTACAATTACACCTAGTAGTCATGGCTAAGGTTATCTTTATATCTACACATAAGGGATATTACTAGGGAGAATTCCTTGTGTGCCATTAAAAAAAATCACAATGCCCTTTGTGCCCCTGAAAAAGTTCAGCGGTCTTCAGCGCCACTGCTCCAACTTTTTTGTGCCCTCCATACCACTGCCGTCAATTTGGGCTATAATGCCGTCAAACTGCAGATGTGAAAAGTCAAAAATACCCTTAAGTCTAAATATGTCATTAATTTTTTGAGCATCTTAACGACTTCAAACGAAAAAAACTCAAAACTAGAAAGTTGTAGATCTCGTCGAGATCTATAATTTTCATATAAAATTATCTTCATTTAATTTCACAAAAAAAGATATGATTTTTCTATGATATATTAATCATATCAAATCATATTTTTTTGCAGTGAGTGTAGCGACAGTTCGGAAAAATGTACTTCGGATGGATGACTTTACTCTTGATCATCCTACAAAATACTCCAACAAGAACACCAAAACTCGTGGCACGGATTAAGATAAGGGGTTAGCGGTCAGCCATTTAGAGATTTGTTGTCCTTGGGGGTTTATACAGATTTTCTAATTGACAAAGTTCAAGCAGGATGTCTATTTAATATTTTTTTGGATTTTCTTCTTTATATAATGTAGAAAGAAAAATATGCATGCATGATATACATTATTATTTTTTATGCCACCACAGTGAATACTTCCTTGGGCTTTTATACACCGAGAAATTTTTTCACATGAGGCTTAGGCTTTATGATGCAATGATGTAATACAGTCATGAAACTTTTATCTTCCTTTTCTAAATGCAATGCTAATGCAAAAAATGAATATGCTAAAGTGAAAAGTAATTTATGCAATACTAAAAAGTAAATATGGATAACTACCGATGTTACCTCACGGCCATGGTTCGGATTTTTGAGTCCTTCGGACAGGACTTGGCTAGAGAAAAGTTCTTCACTCTTCGGATGCATCATTCGGTCTCAACGATGGAGACCTAGATGGCTACACATCTTGTGATGGTGTCTCTGATGGTGATGTCACCTTCTCTTTCTATACCTTCTTGGTCTGTGGGTTTGACTTAGGTGGAGTAGGTTCATCTTTCACAACTTTTTCAGGTTCTTCATCTTGTTTCCATTCATTCTTTGGAGATAGATTCTTTCGGCATTGGGATGATCGACGTCTCCTCCTAGAGCGGGTCTTCTTGGGCTGTTCATAAGTGGTATAACTATTAAAATAACAGCGTATCTTTTCTCCAGAGAATTAGAAGTGGACTTGTCTAGATCCGATGTAGATGATTGCGTTGGTTGTGTTGAGGAACGGTCTTCCCAATATAATAGGTGTATCATCTTCTTCTTCACTCATGTCTAGAACTATGAAGTCGGTAGGGGCAAACTGATCGTGTATTCTTACCATGACATCTTTTGCTATTTCTTCTGAAAATCAGATTGATTGGTCCGCCATCTGCAATTGCGTATATGTAGGGAACAAAGGTTCATCACTAAATAAGTATTCATACGTTACCTTGGATATTATATTAACACCCGATCCAATGTCATAGCTCTTGTGAAATATTCTTTGTCCGATGGTACACTCGATCGTGGGTACACCTAGATCATCCTTCTTAGCAAGGAATGGTGAAGCGAGGAGGTGGTCGTACTCTGATCAAAGTGTGTTGATCATGTTAACTGATTCTTCTTGAGGCTTCCTAGCCTTGTTCTTCCTCCTCCTGTTGTTCTTCTTCTTGGTCACTATTGTCTCTTCAGGCAGGTATGGTGTCTGCGGATGTCCAAGAGATTGCAAGATGCGGTTCTTGAAAGAAAACTTCTCCTTCCTATCATTGATTGTGAAGCAGATCTTGGCACTGTCCGCATAGATGATGGCTTTTGCGATGCTTAGGAAAGGTCAGCCCAAAATAATGGGTGCCCTTACATCTCCACCTGTTTCTAGAACCACAAAGTCTATGGGAACATATGATTATCCCACTCGAACAATGACATCTTCAAGAACTCCCTTGGGGTAACAGAGTGACTAATCTACAAGTTGCAAACGCATATTTGTGTACAACAAAGTATCTCCATTAATATGATCATAAATTACCTTAGGCATGATGTTGACACTTGCTCTGAAGTTGTAGCACCCGGTCTTAAAGACAAAACCAGATACACACTATATGTGAGCCCAGGAAGTCAATTCTCACATATAGCCACAAATAAGGGTAATATCAAGAGACAATACTTATTACATAACGTATTAGTAAAAGAAAAGTACCCTCAGAGTATAGACAACGGAAAGTTGACTCCGATCTTCTGGCGAAGACTCCAAATCCACAGGGACGACTGACTGGTTGACCACAAGCCTTACTCCTCCAGACTAGCAATCTGGTACCCATCCGGGATTTTTATCCAAGTATAAAAAAGTAAAGCAAGCATAAGTACATGTAGTACTTAACAATTATATCATGGGGTTCATGAGGCTCAAAAGGCTGACACTGGTTTACTGCGGTTAGCTTTAATATGTCATCTTTTTAAGCAATTGAGTGGCAAAGAATTTATCATTCCCATAAACACATGACAGGTAATCATGAATAATGTATAGCATAAACAATTGATCATTAGTATAATTATCCATTAGTGATCATCTCTATTCCATAAGGGTCCAAAGCCGCTCATGACCGTGAGCACGGCTGTTATAACAGTTTTACACTCTACAGAGGTTGTACACGTTCACTGTGAGTCGTGATTTACCCTTTCGCCCGGGGTGATCAGCCCCTTGACCCACTTCCAAGGAAGGTCGACAGGGTTCACTATGAAGCCTTTCAAAGGTTCGTCTAACAAGTTAGGGCCGCTAAGGTTTACCCATCAATAAGCATGAACCCCTCTCCAAGTAGTGACTAGAAAGTGCACCTACTTGGCAGACCGAGATCATACCCGTTGGAGCCCCTCTTGCGCCGTAAAGGTAACCACTAACAAGCTAGAAAAGGTCCTCATACTGAGCTAAAGCCAGAGCCATATAGCCCTCACAGTTGTACTGTAAGTCCTGGATGATCACTTACAGATAAGTCCTTAGGGAGAGGAATCTGAAGCATACAAACACTTCAGCCCCCTTAGTTCCATGTTACTAAAAAGTCATGTTTTAATGTTTATTGCATATACCATTAGTCAAGTTACAAGATCATGGTTTTGATTAAGCACTAGCAATAACTATCCCAATGCATTATCCCAAAGGTTATCAAGGAACAAGATATCAAATATCTAGGATATCCTATTTGGCAATCAAGGTAGACACATGCAATATGAATTATGTGTTTAAGTGTAAATAGGTAACAAGGATAATCCCATGCTATACTTGCCTTAACTTGCTTTTCCCCCAAAGCAATACGCTCAAAAGCCTTTAGTATTCCACTTCCAATCTTTTGCTTTCAATTCTCAGCTTCTAGTCTTCAGAGAACTGCTTCTTAATCACCACGTAAACCTCACCGATTGACTGAACCATATATCACCACACAAACATCCATACATGGCATACAAATAAGAATATATGAGAACAGTACATCAATCATAGAAAAATAAGTAAAAGAGATTGAAATACGTTTCTACGTATCGCTATGAACACACAGTCGCGAGAAGCACGCTAATCGAAGCTACGGTTGAAAAGTTACAAATACCGAGAGATTTGCTTAACACGTGGAAAAGAAACTATAGGCTTCGTTTATGTTAACTTTATTAATTCATATAGATGAAAGATATTTTAGAAACAATATGGATTGATTTAAGTCGATTTTAGATTTAAATTATAAAACAAAAGTATTACAACTTATATTTTATGTATAAAACTCAGTTGCATAATCATTAATCAAGATATGATTTAAATCACGTTATTTTAGAAATATCAATATAGTAAATACTATTACTAACGTGTAAATCTCGTCACTACGGATCTAATGCAACTTGAACGGACTATTTCAAAGTTGAAATGAATAAGTTATGATTTAAACAAGTTTTACTTTGGTTAATTAATAGGTTAAATCTACTCATAAATTTCAAGTGTTGAAAACATGCTTAACAGTTGTATAAACATGTAGAGAACGTAAATACGGTCCTAACGCAATTCGAACGGATCAAATCGGACTTAAAACGCAAAAGTTACGCATGAAATAAGGTTCAATGGCATTTCTGTAATTAATTGAACTCAAATTTGAATTAAAACAATTAAAAATCTGAATTTAAACGGATTTTGGACTGGGCACACTAATTCTGGAAAATACAGGGCCCTAACCGAATAAAAACAGGGCTGATTTGTATTTATTTTGAACTAAATCAGACTGCGGGTTGATTACTTCAAAACGTGGGGGCTTTTATGCAAAACTGGCATTGCTGGACTGGATGTTGACCCGACTCCTGACCAGACATCCACGTGGCGGTCTGTGGTTGGCGTGGTGCACCACGTGGCGTGGGCGCGCGCTGACATGGTGCGGTGGACCAAGACCATGGGTCCATGGTGGACCGATTACGTAACCCCGAAGGGGTACGCGATCTCAGCCATCCACCATGCATCCGACGGCGCAGGAGGCACTAGACTATCTCCGGTGGCTACAGGGCGTCTCCGGTGAGCCTACCATTGCCGGCGGCAAACTGAGCTCGGCGGCGGCGGCGGGATGGTGCTCGGGACTCCCACGATCGAAACAAAGAGCACAGGGATGATCTAAGGAACATGGCGAACACGGTGGTGGCGCTACCGAGGCGAGGGAACGTGGCGGGTATTGGTTCCGTGGCGGCGCCATGGCCGGCGTGCCAAGAAGCTTGTGGATGCAGCGTTCTAGCGCACTAATCGGTGAATGGAGGGCATTGGGAGGACGAGTATTTCACCGTGATTCGATTGGAATGGAGCGCGGCGTCTGGAGAGGCTCCGAAGCGGGTCGACGACGGCGGCGATGGCTGGAGAGAGAAAGAGGGCGCGGGTGAAGGGAAATCCGATCAAAACGTGACCAAAATCAAGATATGGAGGTACCTACGGGCGCGGTGAAACACGACAGAGCCTTGGGATACGTCGGCGACGGGGATTTGCGCTCAGGAGGGGTGGATTACGGCGGCAGTGAGTTCGAGCTCGAGCGGATGGAAAAGGGGAGAAGGAGGGGGTCGGCTCGGGTTTTTATAGGCCGAACAGGCGCGGTGTAGAAGGAAGGAGAGCGGGGCGGATTGGCCGCTTACCATGTAGGAGCGCCGGCATGGTGGCTTTCCAATCGGGCGTGCGCCATCAGCGGAAGCAAGAAAAGAAAGGGAGGTAAGGGAAAGAAGGAAGGGGAAGAAGAAGGGAGCGGGGCCGGCTGACGGGCGGGACCTGTGGGCAGTGAGGGAGAAGGGAGAGAGCGGCGGGCGCTGAAAGGCTGAGCTGGGCCGTGGTGCTGCGGGCAAGCGGAAGAGAAGCCGAGGGGCGCGGGACTGGGCCAGGCAGCAGCGGGCCACGTGAAGAGGAGCGGAGCAGGCCGAGCACGTGCGGAGCGGGCCAGGAGATGAGCTGGGTCGAGGCCGGGAAACAGGAAAGAGGGGAAAGGAGGGGCGGTTGGGCCGACCAGCAGGCTAGGCCGGTTCCTGGAGTTGGGCTGAAAAGGAAAGAAGGGATATTTTTCCAATTCAAATTCTTTTCTATTTCTAGTTTTCAATTCTAAGCTAAACTCAAATCAAATTCAAGTATAGCTTCAAATATACTTTTCTTTTCAAATAAAAAGGGACAATTTTGTTAGGCTTTCCAAGATAAACTATACAACTTTTAAAATACTTTTATTTTTTTCTAATTTTCTTTTCCTTCTTTTCTTTTATTTCAAAGCCATTTTCAAAAACATTCCAAATTACTTTGGAGTTGGATCAACACCATTCATCACAATAAATAAGATGCAACAGCATGTATGCTCACACATGTTACTACCTTATGATGAATTTTAATTTAATGAAAAATTTTATTTTCCTATATTTCATGTGCACAAAATTCATAAATAAATTATTTTAGCTCTATTTCAAAAGTGGCAATTTTTAGGGTGTTACAGAAGTCACTGACAGCTTCTTGAAAAATGTAAGGTCCAATGGCGATGGTGTAAGGTCGAGATGGCGGACTAGAGGGGGGGTGAATAGTCCTTTTTAAAATTAATCACGTCGGCTAACCAAAACAAGTGTGGAATTAAAACTATCGGTCTAGCCAAGACTACACCCCTCTATCTATGTTCTCTAACACCTTATAAAAATCCTAATTAAGCAACTAAGGTGCCAGGCTAGCTAGAGCTCACCTAACCAATTCTAGAAGTAAGGTCACACAAACCTATGCCACTAGTACTTCAAGCAACGAGGGAGCTCCTACACATACTGGTAAGTAAAAGCATAAAGCCACCTAAGCTCACTAGCAATGCTCAATAACAAGGCAACCAATGCCAAATTAGAGAGCGCAAATACTTAGCTACACAAACTAAGCAATATGACTAAAAAGGTTACACAAAACAAATTAGCCACACAAGGGAGCTACTTCTATGCTACACAAGCACGAAGGTAACTAGTGAGCTACACAAGCTAACTAATTACAAGAGCAACTACACAAGCACGTTGTATATGAAAGTAATTACAAGCTTGTGTAACGAGGATGCAAACCAACAGGAATACAAGGATGACACGATGATTTTCTCCCGAGGTTCACTTGGTTGCCACCAAGCTACGTCCCCGTTGTGTCGACCGCTCACTTGGTGGTTCGGCGGCTAATTGGCATCACTCGCCAAGCCCGCACGTCAGGCACCGCAAGAACCTACCCCGAAAGTGAGGGTAGCTCAATGACACGCTTAACTAGAGTTGCTCTTCGCGGATCCCACGGGGCGAGCACAATGCCCCTCACAAAGCTCTTCTCCAGAGCATCACACAAGCTTCTTGCGGGCTTCAACGGAGACCACCACCAAGCCATCTAGGAGGTGGCAACCTCAAAGAGTAACAAGCACCACTGGCTTGCAACTCAAACACCTAGTGCCACTCGATGCAACCTCACGATGCAATCGCACTAGAATCGCTCTCTCACACAATTGAATGATTACTATCAAGCATATGTGAGATGGAGGGCTCCTAAGCACACCTACACAAGCTACCATGTAACACCTCGGGTGTTAGCCTTGCATAACTTGACTTGCATAACATAAGCATGAGCATCAAGCATTCATAAGTCATCTTTTACAATTGAAACATTCGATCGAAACATATGAAACATTGCTTGTTATCTCGTGTTTCTTGGAACATATGCATCTGATCATGTGCAAATGAATGCAAGTGGGTAATGTTGGTCACTAAAACACCTTAGCTACACTTAGGTTAACAAAAGGAACCTTGTTCATGAAGGTCACCTTTCATGATCAAGCACTTAAGTAATATTACCTGTGTTGACCTGGATAGCTATATGAGTGACTACTACATGAAATGCTTAAATGACCTTGCAAATTGTTTAAACATGCTTAGAGTATCATCATGAACAACTTTGGTATTTAAGGCTAGGGCTAGTTTGGTCATTTAGCCATGGTTTGAATATGTATCATGATTGCAAAGTGACATGTTTGACCAAAGTTGAACTAGGTGTTAGAGACCTTGCATGGAGGAGTTCACTAAAGCAATGTTGTAGTGTTTAACATAAGGAACAACTTTGATTTTTGGGTCTTTGACTGATTCAGCTCCTAACATGTGTGAATTTGGATTTCAAAAATCATCAAATCACTGATTTCAGCACTTAAGCAAATTTCGCTAAGTCACGAGCACTGACCGACTGACAGCCGATGTTTGGGGTGTTATTGCTCCGCTTCTGTTGCGAATTAGAACGAGGTACTTGAACCAAAGTTGTAGCTGGTACATAGGACTACACAAGTCGTGAAGATCGCTTGCACGTTGGAGCTTTGGTTTAGCCGATAATTCGCCGTGTAAACTCGCTGTCAGGCATAACATCGGGTCAATGACAAACTGAATCGCTGCGTTCAGTGGCCGACCGGTTCAGGCCGTGGTCGCATGGATGGCGCGAAAGCGTGGGCGCGCATCATCGCGGTGCTTTCGCCTTAGCGCGCCAAGCCAGCGAGAAGCGCGCTTCTTCACGCCAAGACACCGCCCATAACATTGGCTTTTAGTTTCATTTCCGCCTCCTCCTTTGTGTCGCAGGCTCCATAAGCGCAGCCGCCGAAGCTCTCGCAGTCTCGTTGTCGCCATAACCGCGCCCGGCTCGCGCGCCGCCACTCCAACCACCACCGCATAGCTCCACCATCTCCCCAGCACCCCATTGCTCCTCCCGTGCCCGCTGATAAAGCTTGGTAAGCCACCGCAGTACGCAACACCTCGCCGGAGTTCCGCCGTGATCCCCGTCGTCGTGGCCACGTCGCTACAGTCCTCCTCCCGCTCCGTTAGCTAGAGCGCTAGGTCCCCCAGCATTCATAGTTGCTTGTCCGCACCTTAGGTTGAGCCGCCGAGGTCGTCACCGACGTCTCGCCATCGTCCCGCCTCGCCGCTCCGCCATTGCCGCCGTCGCCGTCCCCAAGTCGACAATAGGGCCGACCAAGTGGCTCAATAGATGCGCTTAGGTCACGAGATCACGTCGCGAAGATGTCACGCGCAAAGCAAACTTCATTGTCGGCGAAGCTCGTCAAGACCCAACACCGCTGCAGCGCTGCTGCTGCCTGTTCATTTCAGCGACATGTGGGGTCCTCGACCGACGGGTCCCACCGGGTCATGATGTAAGTAGAATAGGCAGTTCAAAAATTCCAGATTCAAGTGTGTTTTGTTATTTTTGTATCTTCAGTTTAGTAGCTCCTAAAATTTTGAAATAAATTGTGAGTGTTCCTTAGGAAGTGTAGTATTTAGGAAAAATATGTTCTTGACTTGTACAGTGGAAATTTTTGGAGATTTAAATAGGGATTTGAAATGTGCTTTTGAATGCATTCAAATTTGTTTATTTTATATCTAGAGTTCCTGTGCTCCAAAAATTATGAAATTTTTGTGGTAAGCTAGTCTTGTCATATATGGACTCTGGTAAAAATTTTAGGACCAGTGCACGGGTAGATTTAGAGTTATAGATTTTTATTTTATGACTAGTTAATCCGTGCATGAATTTTCATAAATTAAGTATGAGTCCAAAATTCATGAAATTTGTTGGAGGTAATCCTAGTACCATATGGATGCTAAGAAAAATATGAAATCTGTTGTTTGACACTTTTCAATAGGATTTTCTATTTATGCTATTTCAAGCCTTGCTGCCTTGTCATTTTTGTATAGAATGTTCTACTTGGTAAAATGACATGAAATTTTTACAGTACTACTTTGATAGCATTAGTAAGGCTCTGTAAATTTTTGAGAATTTATGAAGCACATCTGATATATATTTATTATTTAACCTAGATATCTAAATAAAATAATAAAGGCAATTTAAATAAATAGTTTGGGCTTCACCATTATATTTTCTTAAATGTATTTGGTATGCTTAAACTGTTGGTAGGCTTGTATGATAAGACTTTGAATACTTATATGAAGTAGAGGTATAGTTACTTTATAATGCAAATTGGAATAGTTTCCGGACAAATTCTAGAGTGTGATGAGTTGCATGTTGAAACTGATGTGTACTGTAAAAATGGTTAATAACAAAGTGGTAGAGAATTTGATAAGCTTTCCAGAAAGTCCTGGATCACTGTTTTTGGATTTGTAGAACTCCAGTTTTGAGTGAAACAAGTAGCTACTGTTTGTGGCATAGTCGATGCATTGTAGAAGTAGTTAAGTAATAATCGAGAAGAGATATGCACCTACTCAAACAACATGATGCACTTGTTAACATATATGCATTCGTAATACTTATACCATACTCATGCATCTAGGATCGGAGGAAGAGATCACGTTCTTTGGAATTGAAGAAGAAGCGAGAGGAAGGAACCCGCAGGAGGATCCGCAAGCGCATGACTCCGGCGTGCGGCGAGAACCTCGAAGAGCTTAGGAGTGTCCCGACCATCGCCCTACTTCCTTTCTCATGAGGCAAGCCCGGAGCATTATAAGTCTCCCGATAATTTACAAATGTTTACTTACGTATTTATGATTGATGCATTAGGTTATAAGAGTTGAATGAAACCACTTGATGCATGTACATTCCTTGTCCAAATATTACACCTGTAACCGGTATAGGTCCGAGGATCGAATATATATGCTTAGCCATGCTTAGACCGGTAGAAGTCGGGTGATGTCCTCGTCACTGCGAGATATAGGTGGATACCGGAGCACGGTTGGCTATATCTGCTATCGTGGAACAGAACCATGTGGTAAAAGTAAATCGAGACCGGACAGAAGTAGATAGAGAAGCAACAAGACATGGAGGTCTTGGGTGTGGATTTATCCCGTCTATGTCGATTAAGGACCGTACTCATTGTTGGTGCTTCGACAAGATTGAACGCATGCCTCTCACTTAGCTGGCGGATAACTCGTTCCGACCGCTGGCCGAGTAATTCAACTCGGTCGGGAATCGTTCTCACAGCGCTCCTTCCGAGGAACGATCGGTGAGCCCAAGGGCGAGCTTGGCTCGAGCATCCCGGCATCTGGTGTTCCAGACAATGCGGCAAGAATGACTGGACCAGCATGAAATGTGTACCGGAGTTGTACCAAAGGTGACCTAAGGCTATCGTGGGTTGGTAGACTGGGTTTGTGTTAGGAATAAATTCCAATTTGGTTGAAATCGATTCGAATCGCCGTCTCTCCCGGATAGTGAGAAACTTGGCTAGTCCCAACATCGTAGTAAGCGTGTTATGGAACATGATGGTTTGGACGAAAATGGAATTACAATACTGCTATGGTTACTATTGTATGCTTCTAAAGGATGTACCACATGTTTGGTACAGGATAGTTGCTAACCTAGAAATGAATAGTTATAATTAACTTGGTAAAGAATTAGTAATCGTACCATGATTTAATTGCTTTTACATAAAAAATGTTGTCAAGTTACGTCCACTTATACTGACCTTGCATAATCCTTGGAGTCATTTTATTTTACGGTTCATGACGGGTAAGTCTAGTGAGTACCTTCTCGTACTCAAGGTTTATTTTTTTCCCAATGTTGCAGATGGCACTTTGTGTATCATGGTTATTGCAAGAGTTGCTTCTATCCCATTGTGGATGAGGAGTAAGCCTTGGGCGAGCTTCTTTAGTAATTCCTATCCTTGCTTTTGTGGACCGTGATCCGGCTTGGCATCGTATCAAACTATGTTGGAAACTTTATCTTGAACTTATTTGCTTCCGCTTTACTTATCAAACTCAGTTTGTAATAACTTTTATTCGTACTCTGATGATGAAAAGTATCTGTGAACTTTATGTAATATGTGGCATGTATGTTGAATCCTGTACGATCTTGATTGTTGTAGATCATTTATCGAGACCCGTCGTGGTACTCGATGTACTACCGGGTTTATATGGGTTCAAGTATGACAGTGCGACCGCTTGTGGATTGCCATTGTACTTGTATTCTTATAAATTGGTGGGATTCTGCATGACAAATTGGCATCGAGCAAGATTCAACGTTAATTGTCACAAGTGTATTTAAAACAAAAGTTTTTGTTTTCAGAAAACCCTTCTCTAGCAACTAATAGTTATATAATAGGTATTTGAAATCTAAAGTGTGCCAATGATCACTTTCCTTATGCCCAAATTAAGGACTATTAGGTGGCTATTTAAGTACTAACATGGGGGTTTTTACTTCGTCGTCCATACGACGTGCTATTGTATGGATGCCATTCACTTGAATGGTAATGTATGGATCAAATGCCTCTACGCTAAGGTAAGATGAGTGTATGACCGCAAGATGTGAGCATGCGGTCGGGAAGAGTAGCTTTGGTATGGCTATGTATGCATGCTTGCATGTGTATATGGTACGTATTTAATTGTGGGTTAAATTATTGTCGGGTAGATTGATACGGAAGTATATGTATGGGTATACATATATGGAAGTATTTACAATTACATTCGCATATTCATTATGGGTTTAGGGCTGAAATGAAATCTTATGCGGGTACACTAAAAATAAACGTGTAGCTCGACTAGTTACGCTATTTATGAGAGAACGTATGTATGCCACCGTGTCTCACCGCTAGAAACAAATTTTTCCTAAGTTTGTGAGGACGCACGGAACGAGCATGCATCATGATAATTACCATTCACATAATTACATTGTTCCTCCCTTATAAAATTCTTACTCGGTTATGTAACTCTTATCCGAAGAGGACATTGTCTCACTAAAGGGTACATGTTAATGGTGCAGATGGCACGCACCAAGCAGACCGCTTCGCAAGTCCACCGGAGGCGAGCTCCCGCCGTCGGCTTGCTCCACGTGCAAAATCAACGACACACACGTTCCTTGGAGAGTTTGGGATGCCTACACTCTTGTGGAGAGTACTCGATTATGTAGGCTATCCAGATGGAATGGAACCCCGCTACTTACGGGCGAATGAGCAGTTGGGGGGAAGGTCTCTTAATTCTTGTGGAGGCCGTTGTTCGTCCCCGTGGTGACGATTCGAGTGGACAAGGTGGTGTTATGAGTCAACCTGGCGGGGATCTTTGAAGAAGTAGTGGCGGGGCAGCCTTTGGGATCTGAGGGACATCATGGATCGTTTTCCTCGGAGAGTGGCAGCCACTTTGGTTGGAGTCTTTCAAGAGGTAACCCTCCACCGACTCTCATGGCGCAGCAGACAGAGGAAAATCTTTGGAGATTGGTGCAGCAGAAAAGGCGTAACGGTGATAACCCTTCCATGAGCGCCATGTTCGCAATGATGAGAGTGTTGGATGGAGTTGAAGGTAGCCTCGGGCGTGTGTCTAGTGCTCTTGGTCATGCCCGCGAGGACCGGCGTCGACCGAGAGGGAGCACAACGCCGAGATCGAGAGGCTCTCATCAAGAAATGACTCGGTTAACTCACGGTGAATGAATGCGGCTGGTCGGGGAAGATGTCCTAAGAGCTCGACAGTTTGAGCTGGGGGGACAAGAATGGCCAATGCGGAAGAATACAATGATAATCTGCATGAAGAGGTTCATCTTCTGAACAATCAGCTCCACCCTTATGTCCCACCTAGAGCCACAGAAATGGATCTAGAAGGGTACGAGGAAGGAGAAGAAGAAGTGGAGCCAGAAGAAGAAGTAGAACCTGAGGAAGGAGATGATCTTGCGTCTGACCTCGATAGTGATCATGATGAGGATTAGATCGCTTAGCACTTAGTGGAAGGACTAATGTATCACCTTTATTCATGTAATGGACCTGTAGCTCGAATTTGGCATTTGTAACAGACTATCATGTAATGTTGATTAAGTGCACCTTTGGTTGAACATCAATGCCATTCCGTTCCTTGTTGGTGATCACGATTTAACTTTGCATGCGTTATATGAGCGCGATAAGTGGTCAAATTGGGGATGCCATGTTGCGAGAATGAATTGTTATGCCTCTGTTTTTATTGTGAATTTGAGAATTTCTCCGGTGATTTCAGTTTGGCATGATTATGATTCATCGCAATCTCTTGACATCAACCAATAATCGCTTATTGTTGCAACCATGCAGATGATGCGCGCACCCGTCTTTGGAGTCGGTAGTAGCGATCCACGATGGCAATGGTGATGACTTACCACCACCACCGCCGCCCAAATGCTTTCGGGAGTTCTTTGCTCGATTCTTGGGGAGCCAAAGGACAATGGAAGAAGCTTTGCGCCTATATCGCGCAAAAAACACCGCTCGTGGCCACCCACAAACAACGGGGGCCGAGCCAAATCAAGACAATACATTCAAGGAGTTTACGGACACGAAGCCTCCAATCTTCAAGGTGGTGAGGAACCACCGCAGCCGATGAGTGGCTGAATACCATTGAGCAGAAATTTTGTTTGCTAAGGGTCACAGAGCATCCGAAAGCGAGTATGCTTCTCATCAATTGCAAGGACCAGCAGGGATACGGGTGGACACACTTCTGTCGTCTCTGCTGCTAATGCACGAGTGACACTGGGAACAATTCAAGCTGGCTTTTAGGGACATCATATTCCCCGGGCCCCGATCGCATGAAAGAAAGACCCAATTTATGAGGCTCACTCGAGGAACAAAGTCACTCACGTAATATATGCACGCATTCAACAACTTGTCAAGATATGCTCCGGTTTTGTGGATACCAAGAGAAAAAGATAGAGAGTTTCAAGCGAGGGTTGGGTACCAAACCGATGAAGACTATGGCAAATTCTCGATGTACCACATTACAACGAGTTTATTAGTGATGCCTTGACCCAAGAAAACCACAACAACATGCATACGGTTGCTGCTAAGGGTCATAAAAGGACATATGAGGCCGGTGCCTCCGGATCTTTCCAATCAAAAGCTCCTATCACAGCTAGGCCACAATTCCGCCCACTGCACCCAAGTTTAGGCCTCCACCACCGAAAAGCTCGAGAATAATGAGCCACGAAACCATTCCGTAAGGCATTCACTATTGCCTTACCAAAAGGAAATGGCAATCGTGACAGCTCCACGAGATTGAAGTAATCAACCATGTTTCAAACTGCAACCAAGCTGGGTCATTGGTCCAAGGAATGTCCCCACCCCAAGAGGAATGGCAACCCAAATCGAACAATCGAGGCGGTGAATGCGGGGCACGTCAAGGACAAGTGCATTATACATTTGTGGAGGAAGTGCCCACGGAGAAGTTGTCACGGGTGGTATGTTTCTTGTCAACAAGCATCCATTTGTTGTTTTATTTGATTCAGAGCTTCTCATTCATTTATGAGTCGGGCATTTGCATCTAGACATGGTCAAGAAATAATTGAAGTAAACAAAGGGGTTTCAACATAAGTTCAAATAGGGGTCTTGTTACTACCAAAAAATAGTCAAAAATGTACTCATCGTGATACAAGGGAGGAGTATACCACAGATTTGATAATATTGCGGGGTTGTCAATAAGTGTAATCTTAGGCATGAATTGGATGAAGTATCATGGTGCTCTTATTGACACTAGCACCGCACTATTATGTTGAGAGAACCCACGGAGGGAATGCTTTTCTAGTCCCACTCTCCGCGATTTCAAACCCCAACATTTAGCTTTGTGCTATCCAAGCCACCACGATATGTGATATCCAGTGGTTTGTGAGTTTCGGATGTATTTCGGAGGAATTACCAGTCTACCACCGGATAGGGACGTGGAATTTAAGATTGAATTAGTGCAGTCATCGCACCCATATCCGAAGGCCCTATAGAATGTCACCCAATGAGTTAGCGAACTTAAGGTTCAATTGCAAGATCTATTGGACAAAGGTCTTATCCAACCTAGCTCATCTCCGTGGGGATGCCCGGCATTGTTTGTGAAAAAGAAGGATAAGTCACCGAGAATGTGTGTAGATTATGAGACCACTCAATGCGGTGACCATCAAAATAAATATCCATTGCCCCCGCATCGACATCTTGTTCGATCGTTTAGCGAAGGCAAAGGTATTCTCCAAAATTGATCTAAGATCGGGTTACCATCAGATAAAGATCAGACCGGAGGATATATCTAAAACTGCTTTCTCTACTAGGTACGGCTTATACGAGTATTTGGTTATGTCTTTCGGACTAACAAATGCTCCAGCCTATTTCATGTACCTGATGAACTCGGTATTCATGCCCGAACTTGACAAGTTCGTGATAGTGTTTATTGATGATATATTGATTTATTCAGAAAATGAGTCAGATCATGAAGAGCATCTGAGGATTGTCCTATCCAGACTGAGGGAGCATAAGCTATATGCCAAGTTTAGCAAATGTGAATTTTGGATGAGCAAAGTACCTTTCTTAGGTCACATTTTATCAAGAGATGGAATCTCAATAGACCCATCCAAAGTACAAGAGGTCATGGATTGGAAAGCCCCAACGTCGGTTCATGAAGTTCGGAGTTTTCTAGGGTTAGCTGGATACTATCGTCGGTTTATTCTAGATTTCTCAAAGATAGCTAAGCCTATGACCAGACTACTTCAGAAAGATGAAAAGTACAAATGGACACCAGAATGTGAAACAACCTTTCACACTCTCAGAACTTTGTTGACTACAGCACCTGTGTTAGCACAACCAGACATTGAAAAGCCTTTTGATGTATTTTGTGATGCATCAGGAATAGGTTTGGGATGTGTGCTTATGCAAGAAGGGAGAGTAATTGCATATGCCTCACGGCAATTGAGAAAACATGAAGTCAACTACCCTACACATGATTTGGAACTTGCAGCCGTTGTCCATGCACTAAAGATATGGAGACATTACTTGTTGGGCAATGTATGTCATATCTTTACTGACCACAAAAGCCTCAAGTATATCTTTACCCAGCCAGAGCTGAACATGAGACAACGAAGATGGTTAGAACTGATTAAGGACTATAATTTAGAAGTGCATTACCATCCGGGTAAAGCAAATGTAGTAGCCGATGCACTTAGTCGGAAGTCCCATTGCAACACTGTGGAAGCATTGCTGGAAGATGGATTCAACTTGTTACATCCTGCTGTACTACACAATATCACAATCAGTTGTTCACTTGAGGGCAAAATCATAGAGCTACAGCAGACAGATGTGGGAATAAGTCACATCAAGAGAAAAATGCAAGAGCAAGAAACCAAACATTTTAGATTGGACGAAAGAGGTGTATTATGGTTCGAGGACCGACTAGTGGTACCAAAAGACCGTGAGTTAAGGAGTCAAATTTTAGAAGAAGCTCACTCATCAAAATTGTCTATCCATCCGGGTAGTAGTAAAATGTATCAAGATTTAAGAACCCGTTTTTGGTGGACTAAGATGAAGAAAGAGATCGCAGCCTACGTTGCTAGGTGTGATAACTGCAGTAGAGTAAAAGCTGTCCATATGAAAACTGCTGGATTACTTCAGCCATTGCCTATTCCAGGATGAAAATGGGAGGAAATCAGCATGGACTTTATCACAGGCCTTCCAACGACGCCATAAGGTCACGATTCAATCTGGGTCATTGTTGATCGTCTTACCAAGTCAGCACACTTTATACCCGTGAACACGCGGTATATAGTTGGGAAATACGCTGAGATATATGTATCCCAGATCGTGAGATTGCATGGAGTACCCAGGACCATAATCTCAGATAGAGGACCACAGTTCATAGCTCGTTTTCGGGAGCACTTACACTAGGCTTTGGGAACCAAGCTAATCGGAAGTTCAAACTTATCATCCGCAAACTTCGTGATGACGAGGCGAGTAAACCAGATCCTAGAAGATTTACTTAGAGCTTGTGTTATATCTTCAAAAGGTTCATGGGAGAAATGGTTACCTTTAGCTGAATTCTCCTATAACAACGAGTTATCAAGCGAGTATCAAAATGGCTCCATTTGAAGCCTTGTATGGCAGAAAGTGCAGAACTCCCTTGAACTGGATTGAGCCTGGTGAAAGGAGATACTTTGGTATTGATTTTGTAAATGAAGCCGAAGAGCAAGTACGTATCATCCAACAACACATGAAGGCAGCTCAATCAAGACAGAAAAGTTATGCCGACAGAAGAAGAAGACCACTAACTTTTGAAGTGGGTGACTATGTATACTTGAGAGTATCACCCATGAAAGGCGTGAAAAGATTTGGGATGAAAAGAAGCTTTCACCAAGATATGTAGGGCCATACAAAATTTTGGAGCGAAAAGGAAGGTTGCATATAAGTTACAACTTCCACCAGAGATGAGTGCAATCTTTGATGTGTTCCATGTTTCTCACTAAAGAAATGTCTTGATACGGAAGAAGCTATTGCACCCACCAATGTGCAGCTTCAATCGGATTTGACCTATGAAGAAAAACCAATTCGGGTATTAGAAGAGATGGAGAGAGTGACAAGGAGTAAGATTATTAAGTTCTATAAGGTGGTGTAGAACAATCATAGTGAACAAGATGCTACGTGGGAAAGAGAGGATTATCTGCAAGAAGTTTATCCCGCCTTTTTTCAAGAATGGTAGGTCTTGCAAATCTCGGGACGAGATTTTTATAAGGGGGAGGGGCTGTAACACCTCGGGTGTTAGCCTTGCATAACTTGACTTGCATAACATAAGCATGAGCATCAAGCATTCATAAGTCATCTTTTACAATTGAAACATTCGATCGAAACATATGAAACATTGCTTGTTATCTCGTGTTTCTTGGAACATATGCATCTGATCATGTGCAAATGAATGCAAGTGGGTAATGTTGGTCACTAAAACACCTTAGCTACACTTAGGTTAACAAAAGGAACCTTGTTCATGAAGGTCACCTTTCATGATCAAGCACTTAAGTAATATTACCTGTGTTGACCTGGATAGCTATATGAGTGACTACTACATGAAATGCTTAAATGACCTTGCAAATTGTTTAAACATGCTTAGAGTATCATCATGAACAACTTTGGTATTTAAGGCTAGGGCTAGTTTGGTCATTTAGCCATGGTTTGAATATGTATCATGATTGCAAAGTGACATGTTTGACCAAAGTTGAACTAGGTGTTAGAGACCTTGCATGGAGGAGTTCACTAAAGCAATGTTGTAGTGTTTAACATAAGGAACAACTTTGATTTTTGGGTCTTTGACTGATTCAGCTCCTAACATGTGTGAATTTGGATTTCAAAAATCATCAAATCACTGATTTCAGCACTTAAGCAAATTTCGCTAAGTCACGAGCACTGACCGACTGACAGCCGATGTTTGGGGTGTTATTGCTCCGCTTCTGTTGCGAATTAGAACGAGGTACTTGAACCAAAGTTGTAGCTGGTACATAGGACTACACAAGTCGTGAAGATCGCTTGCACGTTGGAGCTTTGGTTTAGCCGATAATTCGCCGTGTAAACTCGCTGTCAGGCATAACATCGGGTCAATGACAAACTGAATCGCTGCGTTCAGTGGCCGACCGGTTCAGGCCGTGGTCGCCGCGTGGCGCGAAGCGTGGCCGCGCATCGCCGGTGCTCTGCCTAGCGCAGCCAAGCCAGGCCGAAGCGCGCCTTCTTCACGCCAGCACCCGCCCGCAACGCCCAGCGCCCTTAGTTTCATTTCCCGCTCCTCCTTCGCTGTCCGCAGCTCCCGCAAGCGCAGCCGCCGAGCTCTCGCAGCTCCGTTGTCGCCATAACCGCGCCAGCTCGCGCCTGGCCACTCCAGCACCACCGCCATAGCTCCACCGTCTCCCCAGCACCCCATTGCTCCTCCCGTGCCCGCTGATAAAGCTTGGTAAGCCACCGCAGTACGCAACACCTCGCCGGAGTTCCGCCGTGATCCCCGTCGTCGTGGCCACGTCGCTACAGTCCTCCTCCCGCTCCGTTAGCTAGCGCGCTAGGTCCCCCAGCGTTCATAGTTGCTTGTCCGCACCTTAGGTTGAGCCGCCGAGGTCGTCGCCGACGTCTCGCCGTCGTCCCGCCTCGCCGCTCCGCCATTGCCGCCGCCGTCGTCCTTACCGTCGACAATAGGGCCGGCCAAGTGGCTCAATAGATGCGCTAGGTCACGTAGATCACGTCGCGAAGATGTCACCGCCGGCAAACTCGCCGTCGGCAAGCTCTGGCCGCACCAGCACCGCGCAGCGCCGCTGCCCTGTTCCGTTTCACTGACATGTGGGGTCCTCTGACCGACGGGTCCCACCGGTCAGCGACAGAAGTAGAATAGGCCAGTTCAAAAATTCCAGATTCAAGTGTGTTTTGTTATTTTTGTATCTTCAGTTTAGTAGCTCCTAAAATTTTGAAATAAATTGTGAGTGTTCCTTAGGAAGTGTAGTATTTAGGAAAAATATGTTCTTGACTTGTACAGTGGAAATTTTTGGAGATTTAAATAGGGATTTGAAATGTGCTTTTGAATGCATTCAAATTTGTTTATTTTATATCTAGAGTTCCTGTGCTCCAAAAATTATGAAATTTTTGTGGTAAGCTAGTCTTGTCATATATGGACTCTGGTAAAAATTTGAGGACTAGTGCATGGGTAGATTTAGAGTTATAGATTTTTATTTTATGACTAGTTAATCCTTGCATGAATTTTCATAAATTAAGTATGAGTCCAAAATTCATGAAATTTGTTGGAGGTAATCCTAGTACCATATGGATGCTAAGAAAAATATGAAATCTGTTGCTTGACACTTTTCAATAGGATTTTCTATTTATGCTATTTCAAGCCTTGCTGCCTTGTCATTTTTGTATAGAATGTTCTACTTGGTAAAATGACATGAAATTTTTACAGTAGTACTTTGATAGCATTAGTAAGGCTCTGTAAATTTTTGAGAATTTATGAAGCACATCTGATATATATTTATTATTTAACCTAGATATCTAAATAAAATAATAAAGGCAATTTAAATAAATAGTTTGGGCTTCACCATTATATTTTCTTAAATGTATTTGGTATGCTTAAACTGTTGGTAGGCTTGTATGATAAGACTTTGAATACTTATATGAAGTAGAGGTATAGTTACTTTATAATGCAAATTGGAATAGTTTTTGGACAAATTCTAGAGTGTGATGAGTTGCATGTTGAAACTGATGTGTACTGTAAAAATGGTTAATAACAAAGTGGTAGAGAATTTGATAAGCTTTCCAGAAAGTCCTGGATCACTGTTTTTGGATTTGTAGAACTCCAGTTATGAGTGAAACAAGTAGCTACTGTTTGTGGCATAGTCGATGCATTGTAGAAGTAGTTAAGTAATAATCGAGAAGAGATATGCACCTACTCAAACAACGTGATGCACTTGTTAACATATATGCATTCGTAATACTTATACCATACTCATGCATCTAGGATCGGAGGAAGAGATCACGTTGTTGGAATTGAAGAAGAGAGGAAGGAACCCGCAGGAGGATCCGCAAGCCGCAGACTCCCAAGGCGTGGAGCGAACCCTGAAGAGCTCCGAGTGTCGACCATCGCCCTACTTCCTTTCTCATGAGGCAAGCCCCGAGCATTATAAGTCTCCGAGTAATTTACAAATGTTTACTTACGTATTTATGATTGATGCATTAGGTTATAAGAGTTGAATGAAACCACTTGATGCATGTACATTCCTTGTCCAAATATTACACTGTATCCCGGTATAGGTCCGAGGATCGAATATATATGCTTAGCCATGCTTAGACCGGTAGAAGTCGGGTGATGTCTGTCACCTGCGAGATATAGGTGGATACCCGAGCACGGTTTGGCTATATCGCTATCGTGGAACGAACCATGTGGTAAAAGTAAATCGAGACCCGGACGGGAAGTAGATAGAGAAGCAACAAGACATGGAGGTCTTGGGTGTGGATTTATCCCCATCTATGTCGATTAAGGACCGCACTGTTGTTGGTGCTTCGACAAGATTGAACGCATGCCTCTCACTTTAGCTGGCGGATAACTCGTTCGACCGTGAAGCCGAGTAATTCAACTCGGCCGGGAATCGTTTACACATGCGCTCCTTCCGGGAACGACGACCGAGCCCAAAGGCGGGCTTGGCTCGAGCATCCGGCATCTGGTGTTCCAGTTATGCGGCTTGAGATGGACCCGTGAAATGTGTACCGGAGTTGTATCAAAGGTGACCTAAGGCTATCGTGGTTGGTAGACCTAGGTTTGTGTTAGGAATAAATTCCCAGCTGGTTGAAATCGATTCGAATCACCGTCTCTCCCGGATAGTGAGAAACTTGGCTAGTCCCAACATCATAGTAACTATGTTATGGAACATGATGGTTTGGACGAAAATGGAATTACAATACCGCTATGGTTACTATTGTATGCTTCTAAAGGATGTACCACATGTTTGGTACAGGATAGTTGCTAACCTAGAAATGAATAGTTATAATTAACTTGGTAAAGAATTAGTAAGCTGTACCATGATTTAATTGCTTTTACGCAAAAATGTTGTCAAGTTACGTCCACTTATACTGACCTTGCATAATCCTTGGAGTCATTTTATTTTACGGTTCATGATGGGTAAGTCTAGGTGAGTACCTTCTCGTACTCGGGGTTTTTTTTTCCCAATGTTGCGAGATGGCTTTGTGTATCATGGTTATTGCAAGAGTTGCTTCTATCCCATTGTGGATGAGGAGTAAGCCTTGGGCGAGCTTCTTTAGTAATTCCTATCCTTGCTTTTGTGGACCGTGATCGGCTTGGCAATTGTATCAAACTATGTTGGAAACTTTATCTTCGAACTTATTTGCTTCCGCTTTACTTATCAAACTCAGTTTGTAATAACTTTTATTCGTACTCTGATGATGAAAAGTATCTGTGAACTTTATGTAATATGTGGCATGTATGTTGAATCCTGTACGATCTTGGTTGTTGTAAATCGTTTATCGAGACCCGTCGTGGTACTCGACGGACTACCGGGTTTATATGGGTTCAAGTATGACAGTGCGACCGCTTGTGGATTGCCATTGTACTTGTATTCTTATAAATTGGTCGGTTCTACGACATACCAAGGCTCAAGGGTGCTTAGCTCTACTAAGCTTTTTGGCCAAAGGCTGACCACCACTTCTATTTATAGCCCCATGGGCTAAAATAGCCGTTACCCCTTCACTGGGCGTTTTTTGGGATGACCGGACACACCGATCACACTGACCGGACGCACCCGGCTAGCATCCGGTCGTGCTACGCCATCCACATGTCGCTCTGCGTTCAACCAGAGTCGTCCGATCTCAATGGTAACTTCGCGCGCCAGTAGTCACACGACAACCGGACGTAGCACAGCGAGGATGACCGGACGCTACCACGCCTGAGTTCGGTCATTTCTAGAGAGCTCCCCGAGCCTCTGTTTTGTGACCGGACGCGTCCGATCACGCCCGACCAGATATAGACCAATGTCCGATCAGCTCTATGCCCGTGCGCCAACTCCAACGCCGCCTATGTCACCATACGTCACACGCGACCGGACGCAGCACAACGAGGATGACCAGACGCTGCAACCCCTGAGTCTGGTCGTTTCTAGAGCGCTCCCTGAGCCTCTATTTTGTGACCAGACATGTTCGATCACAGGTGACCTGCGTTAGCGTATGTCAGACTGACCGGACATAGGCCCTGCGTGTCCGGTCACTCTTCGCGCCTATGTCCGGTCACAAGGTTGAGACCACGCGCTCAATTACTACCACTGATCGGACGTGCTGGTCCTGTCAAGGCCAGCGTGAAAGGTCCTAATATGGCTAGGGGGGGTGAATAGCTTATTTGAAAATCTACAAATCAACTAGAGCAATTTGATTAGTATGACAAATAGCAAAATGCAAACTTGCTCTAGCTCTACAAGGGTTGCAAGCCACCTATCCAACAATTCTAGTTGCAATGATTACTAGGCACACAACTTGCAATGTTACTACTCACTAAGAGCTCTCAAATATGCTACTCTAAAGAGCTCCACTAGATGAACTTAAACTAACAAAGCAAGCTCTCAATTCTAATTACACTAAAGAGCTTGTCACAACTAGTTTACAAGAATATAAATGAGTGAGTAGGGTGATTATACCATCGTGTAGAGGAGTGAACCAATCACAATATGAATACTAAATCAATCACAGGGAGAATTCCAAAGGGCAAGAGACAACCTATTTTTCTCCCAAGGTTCATGTGCTTGCCGGCATGCTAGTCCCCGTTGTGTCGACCAACACTTGGTGGTTCGGCGGCTAAGAGGTGTTGCATGAACCTTGTCCACACGATAGGACACCGCAAGAACCTACCCACAAGTGAGGTAACTCAATGACACGAGCAATCCACTAGAGTTACCTTTCGGCGCTCCGCCGGGGAAGGCACAAGACCCCTCACAATCACCACGATCGGAGCCAGAGACAATCACCAACCTCCGCTCAACGATCCTCGCTGCCCCAAGCCGTCTAGGTGGCGGCAACCACCAAGAGTAACAAGTGAATCCCACAGCGAAACACGAATGACAAGTGCCTCTAGATGCAATCACTCAAGCAATGCACTTGGATTCTCTCCCAATCTCATAATGATGATGGATCAATGATGGAGATGAATGGGAGGACTTTGGCTAAGCTCACAAGGTTGCAATGTCAATACAAATAGCCAAGAGAGTGAGCTTGAGCTGGCCATGGGGCTTAAATAGAAGTCCCTACGAAATAGAGCCGTTGGGCTCCTCACTGCACTGAACACGGGCCAACCGGACGCTCCGATCAAATTGACCGAACGCTGGACCTCAACGTTCGGTCGTGCGATGTGCGCCACGTGTCATCGGCTTCAAACGCCGATCGCTCGATTTCAACGGTCAAGAGATGACCGGACGCATCAGTTAGAAAGACCGGACACTGGACCTCAGTGTCCGGTCGTTTCCAGTAAGGTTCCAAACGCGAATTTTCACGACCGGACACACCCAGCATCCGGTCACTTAACGTTTCCTCAGTGCGCCTCACGTCAGCGTACGTCAGCACTGATTGGACGCACCCTACCAGCGTCCGGTCTCTTTAGTCGCCAACGTCTGGTCGAAGACCGAAACACACGCCCTCTGTTGCCACTGACCGGACGCTTAGGTCCAACCGAGACCAGTGTCCGGTCACTTACAGTGACCTTCGTATTTTCTGTCTAGGGCACCGATGGCATCGTCGGACTGTCCACACTCTACGGGCGGACACTCCGCCGGTGAAGTTTCCTACCCTTGCTCAAATGTGCTAACCACCAAGTGTATCACCTTGTGCACATGTGTTAGCTTATTTTCACAAACATTTTGAAGGGTGTTAGCACTCCACTAGATCCTAAATGCATATGCAATGAGTTAGAGCATCTAGTGGCACTTTGATAACCGCATTACGATACGAGTTTCACTCCTCTTAATAGTACGGCTATCAATCCTAAATGTGATCACACTCGCTAAGTGTCTCGATCACTAAAACAAAATAGCTCCTACAATTTATACCTTTGCTTTGAGCCTTTTGTTTTTCTCTTTCTTCTTTTCCAAGTTTAAGCATTTGATCATCACCATGCCATCACGGTCATCATGATCTTCGCCATTGCTTCATCACTTAGAGTAGTGCTACCTATCTCATAATCATTTTGATAAACTAGGTTAGCACTTAGGGTTTCATCAATTAACCAAAACCAAACTAGAGCTTTCAATCTCCCCCTTTTTGGTAATTGATGACAACCCTTTCACAAATATATGAATTGTAATTTAATTGAATCCATGTTGCTTGCCCAAGCATATTTATCATGTGTAAAGGATATGGACAAGTTTCATGAATTCCAAATGGTAGCAATTGCTTCCCCTACACATGTGCTAAGAGTTTGGATTGAAGCTTGCACATATGCTTAGATAGGAAATATAGGAGACAATTTCTAACATATGATGCTAAGGTATAAGAGATAGACCTGTGAAGCGTGATACCAATCGGAGTGCACCAATATACCATCCTTAGCATCATTAGTAACTAGACATACACAAAAACTAGAATACCCCGTGAGATCAACTTTATAAGCAAGGGTCTAGTTTCCATAAAATGAACACGAGTCTAGTTACTTTAGCTCGATACCACTTGGAAATAAAATCACTAGATTACCAATGCATGCTAGTTTTTCATTTCATCATTCAAGCATATAACTAGCATACACCACACAAGCATGGATATTGAAATTAAGAACTTGTACCATGCAAGCAAATATATGAAATGCACATTCAAATGCAAGATACAAGTTTATGAGCTTGCTCCTCCTACTTGTGTGCAATTTTGATTGATCCCCTTACAATGTCATTTCATTTGTTTGCTCCCCCTATCTTACTATATTTGTGCATTTCTCTCCCCCTTTGTCAACAATTAGCACAAAAAGAGGGCTCGGGTTGGGGTGAAACCATGTGAAGTGAGGATCATTTTCCTAAATTGGTTCAATCTAGATTACTTGCAAAAGTTATTTAACTCGGTTTGATCCAAGGACAAGCTTATTCACACATCCAAATAAGGGTTATCTTGTACCATGTTGAGTTAAACACTTATAGCTCATTTTATAGATCAAACACTAGGTTTACAAGCCCACAAACATGTCATATGCTACCACTAGATCATTTCAAACATACAAACAATAGTGGTACCATACAAGCATCAAATTCATTTGATTTTCATGAATAAGCCTATTCAAATGTGAAATATGTCTAGATGCACTAATCATGTCCTTAGCAAGGATGTATGCCATGCCAATCAACTTTTACCTTGAATTGCTCGAAGGAGAGGCATGTCATATAATTAGGGGTGCATCAACACATATTGGAGAAGTCAAGTATGTTCAATTCATTCCTTAGTTTGTAAAACCTCTTCTCATCAAGTGGCTTGGTGAAGATATCAGCAAGTTGATCTTCGGTGCCCACACTCTCAATGCAAATATCCCCTTTTTGTTGGTGATCTCTTATGAAATGATGGCGGACATCAATATGCTTTGTTCTTGAATGTTGAACCGGGTTGTTGGTGAGCTTTATGGCACTCTCATTGTCACATAGCAATGGCACTTGCTTGAATTTGATCCCAAAGTCACTCAAGGTAGCCTTCATCCAAAGTAATTGAGCACAACAACTACCGGCCGAAATTTACTCCACTTCGGCGGTTGAAAGTGCTACACTATTTTGCTTCTTTGATGACCAAGACACAAGTGATCTTCCCAATAGTTGACATGTGACCGATATGCTCTTTCTCTCAACTTTGTATCCTGCATAATCGGAGTCCGAATATCCAATTAACTCAAATCTTGCTACTTTGGGATACCATAATCTAATATTTTGTGTATGCTTCAAGTACCTCAATATTCTCTTTGTTGCCTTCAAATGACTTTCTCTTGGTGAGGCTTAAAATCTAGCACACATGCATACACTAAACATCATATCCGGCTTTAATGCGGTCACGTAGAGTAGGCTTCCAATCATAGACCGATACATCTTTTGATCCACCATGTTGCCACTAGCATCACTATCCAAGCTTCCACTTGTCACCATTGGTGTACTAATAGCTTTACTATCATCCATTCCAAACTTCTTGAGCATGTCCTTGATATACTTGCCTTGACTCACAAATGTGCCATTCTTCATTTGCTTGATTTGAAGACCAAGGAAGTAACTAAGCTCTCCAATCATGGACATCTCAAACTCACTTGCCATCATCTTGCCAAATTCCTCACAAAAATCTTGATTTGTTGACCCAAATATGATATCATCAATATAGATTTGGATTACAAACAAGTCATTTTCCAAGCTTCTTGGTGAAGAGAGTGGTGTCAACCTTTCCCATCTTGAATCCCTTAGAGAGTAGGAAATCCCTCAATCTCTCATACCATGCTCTAGGTGCTTGTTTCAATCCATACAAAGCCTTTCTCAACTTGTTAACATGGTTGGGTTTCTTCTCATCTTCAAAACCGGGAGGTTGCTCAACATACACAAGCTCATTGATGTACCCATTTAGAAATGCACTCTTCACATCCATTTGGTACAACTTGATGTTGTGGGCACAAGCATAGGCTAACAAGATCCTAATTGCTTCCAATCTTGCAACCGGGGCATATGTTTCTCCAAAGTCAAGACCTTCAACTTGAGTGTAACCTTGAGCCACCAATCTTGCTTTGTTCCTTATTACTATCCCATCTTGATCTTGCTTGTTCTGAAAGACCCACTTGGTTTCTATCACATTATAATCCTTAGGCCTCTCAACTAACTCCCATACTTAGTTTCTTGTAAAGTTGTTTAGCTCTTCATGCATAGCATTGACCCAATCAATATCCTTTAAAGCTTCATCTATCTTCTTAGGTTCAATGGATGATACAAATGAGAAATGCTCACAAAAAGAGGCCAATCTTATCTAGTTTGCACACCTCTTGAAATATCATCAATGATAGTGTCCAATGGATGATCTCTTGCAATATTGGTTGGTTGGAGCACTTGCACTTGATTGCTTGCATTAGATTGATCACTTGGTTGAGATGATGAACTAGCCACTTATTGATCTTGCACTTTGTCATGACTACTACTTGCTTGAACTTGATCATGAGAACCACTAGCTTGCATATTTGAGTTAGAGAGCACTTGATTCTTGTCATCTTCAACGTCAATCACCTCTCTAGGCCTTATATCACAAATGTTCATGTTCTTCATTGCATTGACCAATTGAGTGCCTTTTACATCATCTAGATTCTCATCTTCCTCTTGAGAACCATTTGTTTCATCAAATTTCACATCATGAACCTCCTCAAGAGTACCACTAGCCAAATTCCAAACTCTATAGGCCTTGCTAGTAGTGGAGTAACTAAGCAAGAAACCTTCATCACATTTCTTCTCAAACTTGCTCAATCTAGTGCCTTTCTTCAATATATAGCATTTGCAAGCAAAAACCCTAAAGTATGCTATGTTGGGCTTTCTTCCATTCAAAAGCTCATAAGGTGTCTTCTCCATCATGGGGTGACAATAGAATCGGTTGCTATAATAGCAAGCTGTGTTGATTGCTTCGGTCCAAAATGAATGACTCACATTGTACTCACTCAACATTGATCTTGCCATGTCAATCAAAGTTCTATTCTTCCTTTCAACTAAGCCATTTGATTGAAGAGTGTACTTGGCCGAGAATTGATGTCTAATTCCAAATTCATCACACAACTCATCAATTCTAGTGTTCTTGAATTCACTACCATTGTCACTTCTAACTTTTTTGATGGTTGTTTCAAACTCATTGTGAATGCCCTTGACAAATGATTTGAATGTTGCAAACACATCACTCTTGTCAACAAGAAAGAATACCCATGTGTATCTAGTGAAATCATCCACAATCACAAATCCATATTTATTTCCACCAATGCTAGTGTATGTGGTTGGTCCAAATAAGTTCATGTGCATCAACTCAAATGCCTTAAATGTGCTCATCATGCTCTTCTTAGGATGTGTGTTACCAACTTGCTTTCCGGCTTGACATGCACTACATAGCTTATCCTTCTCAAATGTGACATCTTTCAAGCCTCTAACTAAGTCATGCTTAATCAACTTATTCAATTGTTTCATTCCAACATGACCAAGCCTCCTATGCCATAACCAACACATGCTAGACTTAGTGATCAAACATGTTGTCAATTGAGCTTCTCTAGCATTGAAATCAACCAAGTCTAGATTCTCATATCTAAATCCTTTGAATATCAAGTTAGAGCCATCTACACTTATGATCTCTACATCATCCACACCAAATATGCACTTGAAACCAAGATCACATAATTGAGCTACCGATAATAGGTTGAAGTTCAAGCTCTCTACTAGTAGCACATTGGAAATGCTCAAGTCATTGGATATTGCAATCTTACCAAGCTCTTTGACCTTGCATTTGCCATTGTCACCAAATGTGATACTATCAATCCCATTGCTCTTGTTTTCATTGATTGAATTGAACATTCTTGGATCATCGGTCATGTGTTGTGTGCACCCACTATCAAGCACCCAATGCCTTCCTCCGGCTTTATAATTGACCTACAAAAGAAGATCAATTCTTTTTAGGTACCCAAACTTGCTTGGGTCCTTGAAGGTTAGTTACCAAGGTCTTTGGTACCCAAATGACCTTCTTATTTGGGCCCACAATTGGTGTACCAATGAACTTAGCCTTCACACCACTAGCACCCTTAAAAAGCATGTAACAAGAATCAAATTTAATTGAGGATACATTAGGTAGCTTGTTCTTGTTAATCTTGCAATATTGCTCTATATGTCCAACTTGCTTGCATCTATTGCAAAACTGACCATTGCCCTTCACAAAGCTAACTTTGGGAGTGACAAAGGCCGCCTTGCCTTTCTTGGGGGTATAGCCTAATCCCTCTTTGTTGAGAGAAAACCTTTGGCTACCCAAGCACTTTAGCAAGCGAGCATCTCCACCATAGGCATTGCCTAAAGCACGAGTGAGCTCATTCACCTTCTTCTTGAGGGTCTCATTTTCCACCATTAGTGAGGCATCACAAGAGAGACCATCACTCAAAGGTGAAGTGGAAGTGGTAGTGCTACAAGAAGAGTTAGTGGGAGCAACTACAATGGGCTTATAAAAAGATTCATCAATAAGATCACAAGTTAGTCCCACATCACATGATACGATCACTTGCTCCTTCTTGGCTTCCTCCACTTTGACTTGCTCAATGAGAGAAGAGTGAGCCTTTTCAAGCTTAGAGTGAGCTTTGCCAAGCTTCTCATGGGTTTCCATTGGCCTCTCATGAGTGGCATTGAGCTCATCAAAGGATTGCTCAAGAAATTTTACCTTCTTGCGTAATTCTTTGCACTCCTTTCTCTTCATCTCATTGCAAGCGTGCACTTGCTCACACATGTCCAAGAGTTCTTCCTTGGTGTACTCCTCATCCTCCTCATCATCATTATTATCATTCCTACAAGTATCACTTTCACATTCATCATCATCACTCATATCATATTTTACCTTGGTAGGCTTTGCCATGAGACATGTCGATGGAGTGTTGAAGATGGAGAGCTTGTCGTTGATGGTGATGCTTGCTAGTGCTCTCTTGATAGATTTCTTGTCATCATCACTAGAGCCATCACTATCCGAAGAGCCATCACTATCCTATGTGACCACATAGCCTCCACCTTTCTTCTTCTTTTGGAAGGTCATTCTCTTCTCCTTCTTCTCCTTCTTTTCTTTCTTATCCTTTTTGAGCTTCTTCTTCTCATCCTCATCATTGTCACTATTGTAGGGACAATTTGCTACAACGTGATCGGGACTCTTGCAATTGTAGCATCTTCTCACATATTCTTTGCTTTTGGTGTGATCTCTTCTCTTTCTTGCTCCATAGCCCTTCTTCTTCATGAATTTTCCCATCTTACGGACAAAGAGGGCCATAGCTTCGTCATCAATATCACTAAGATCATCATCATCACTTGATTCTTTCTTAGACTTGCCCTTGTTCTTGGATGATGATGAGCTAGCCTTGAATGCTATACTCTTCTTCTTGTCTTCTTCTTTCTTCTTGTCATCCTTGTCATCCCCCTCCCTTTCCACACGGTATGTCTCTTGGGTCATGACATCACCTAGTACTTGGTTGGGGGTAATCTCCTTCAATCCTCCTCTTATGATGAGCAATCTCAACATCTCAAATCTTGGAGGTAGGCACATCAAGAACCGATGAGAGACATCATCGTCCTTGATCTTCTCTCCCAATGCCTTCAAATCATTGACAATCACTTGCAGACGATGGAACATCTCCGGAATGCTCTCATCTTCCTTCATCTTGAAGCTTGTCAATTTATCCTTGAGGATATACAATTTGGCACTCTTCACCACCGGTGTGCCCTCATAAGTTTCCTCCAATCTCTTCCACACCTCATTTGCTCTTTCACAATCCTTGATTTGCTCAAACACCTTGGAATCAATGGCATTGTATATGGTGTTGAGAGCCATTGTATTGCATTGCTTGTTGATCTTATCTTGGTTGGTGGAATCATCGGGATCAATGATAGCATAGTCATTCTCGGTCACTTCCCATACTTGATCATAGATTGAACCAAGATACATCCTCATCTTTCTCTTCCAATAATCATAGCATGTGCCATCAAAGAACGGTGGTTTGCCTCCCACATGGTTGAACACAACTTGAGCCATAATTTGACACCGAGGTTGTTAAGCCTTCAATCAAACGGTGACCACGGCTCTCATACCACATGAAAGGTCCTAATATGGCTAGAGAGGGGGGTGAATAGCCTATTTGAAAATCTATAAATCAACTAGAGCAATTTGATTAGTATGACAAATAGCAAAATGCAAACTTGCTCTAGCTCTACAAGGGTTGCAAGCCACCTATCCAATAATTCTAGTTGCAATGATTACTAGGCACACAACTTGCAATGTTACTACTCACTAAGAGCTCTCAAATATGCTACTCTAAAGAGCTCCACTAGATAAACTTAAACTAACAAAGCAAGCTCTCAATTCTAATTACACTAAAGAGCTTTTCACAACTAGTTTGTAAGAATATAAATGAGTGACTAGGGTGATTATACCGTCATGTAGAGGAGTGAACCATTCACAATATGAATACTAAATCAATCACAGGGAGAATTCCAAAGGGCAAGAGACAACCTATTTTTCTCCCGAGGTTCACGTGCTTGCCGGCACGCTAGTCCCCGTTACGTCGACCAACACTTGGTGGTTTGGCGGCTAAGAGGTGTTGCATGAACCTCGTCCACACGATAGGACACCGCAAGAACCTACCCACAAGTGAGGTAACTCAATGACATGAGCAATCCACTAGAGTTACCTTTTGGCGCTCCGCCAGGGAAGGCACAAGACCCCTCACAATCACCATGATCGGAGCCGGAGACAATCACCAACCTCCGCTCAATGATCCTTGCTGCTCCAAGCCGTCTAGGTGGCGGCAACCACCAAGAGTAACAAGTGAATCCCGCAGCGAAACACGAATGCCAAGTGCCTCTAGATGCAATCACTCAAGCAATGCACTTGGATTCTCTCGTAATCTCACAATGATGATGGATCAATGATGAAGATGAGTGGGAGGACTTTAGCTAAGCTCACAAGGTTGCAATGTCAATGCAAATGGCCAAGAGAGTGAGCTTGAGCCGGCCATGGGGCTTAAATAGAAGCCCCCACGAAATAGAGCCGTTGGGCTCCTCACTGCACTGAACACGGGCCGACCGGACGCTCCGGTCAAATTGACCGGACGCTGAACCTCAGCGTCCGGTCATGCGATGTGCGCCACGTGTCATCGGCTTCAAACGTCGATTGCCCGATTTCAACGGTCAAGAGATGATCGGACGCGTCAGTTAGAAAGTGATCGGACGCTGGATCTCAGCGTCCGGTCATTTCTAGTAAGGTTCCAAACGTGAATTTTCACGACCGGACGCGTCCGGTCATGCTCGACCGGACACACCCAGCGTCCGATCACTCAACGTTTCCTCAGTGCGCCTCACGTTAGCGTACGTCAGCACTGACCGGACGCACCCTACCAGCGTAGTGCTACCTATCTCATAATCACTTTGATAAACTTGGAGTAGTGCTACCTATCTCATAATCACTTTGATAAACTAGGTTAGCACTTAGGGTTTCATCAATTAACCAAAACCAAACTAGAGCTTTCACAGCGTCTGGTCACTCATAGTGACCCCCTTTCGCCTCCTTTTCTTCACCGAGTTGATCCTCATCAACTCCAACTTCTCCTTTGCAAACGTGCCAACAGCACCAAGTGTACAACATCCTATGCACGTGTGTTAGCTTTTCACAAACATTTTTCAAGGAGTTAACCACTCAACTTGCCACGCCACTCGATCTAAGCAATGATGCAAAGTTAGATCACTCAAGTGGTACTAGATGACCGATATACAAACAAGTTTGCTCCTCTTGATAGTACAGCAATCTATCCTAAATCTGGTCATAAACTTCTCTACACACCTATGATCGGTGAAATGAAATGCCCTAGGTTATACCTTTGCCTTGCGCATTCCATTACATCTCCTCCATTGTTGATGCAACACATGCACCAACCAATCACCAAATGATATGATCCACTTCATATCATCACATGACCATATTGGTTCATCGATCTTGACTTCACTTGCTTTTCATTGTTGTCGTCGTCCATCGGTGACAAGTCTTGTCCAAGCTTCACCGCCACGCGGTCCATCACTCCACAGCCTCTGACTTGCCCTTCATGCTTGCAACCAGTCCATCAAGCCAAGTCATGTCTTGATCTTCTCCACCTTGATCACATGACTCCATGTCATGTCTCATGTGCAATAAGCTCCTTCATCATCACATGTGTGAGCTTTGCAACATCTTTAAGCCATCATCACCGTCATGGCATATGTTGCTCACACACATGTACCTGTGGACTAATCACCTATGTATCTCACTTAAACACATTAGTCGACCTAAGGTTGTCACTCAATTACCAAAACCAAACAAGAACCTTTCAGATGGGGATGACAGGTCTTCCTAGATTGCTCTTCTTTTCTGGAAAGGTATAATCTATCCACCTTCCTGTTGATGGTTGTATACAGTAATATGCTGCATTATGAATATTGATAATATTTGTAGTTTCTAGATCTTCTGGCTGCCCTGGAATCTTACCTTGGTCAGACAGAGGAACAACAGCTTCTAGTTGAGCTATTTGTGATTCTATCATTTTATGAAAGCTATGCTGGTTCTTAATGGCAGAAGCAAAGCTATCCATTCTATTATTTATGATCTCTAGAATTTTATCATTGGTAGCTACCTTTCTAGATAATCCCTCTATAAGTTTGGATTGGCCAGAAATTAATTCTCTCAAGGGTGGTTGATTGAAATTATTAAAATTATTACCTTGGTAGTTCGGTCTCTGTTGCTGGTTCAATCCTTGTTTCTGTTGAGGACGAAAGTAGTAGTTGTTGTTGACAAAGTTCACATCCTCATGGGTTTTAGGACAGTTGCTCCCTGAATGTCTAGTATTTCCACACACTTCACATGTCATGCGAGAATCATGAATGTGCATGACTTCTTGCTTCTCATTGGCTCAATCTTCATGCTTGTTCATCAGTAGGTCCATCTTGGTAGATAGCATGTCTACCTCCTTGAGTTGATGCATATTTCCACCTCTCTTGCGGGTCTAAAGACGTTCTTCATTCCAACCTTAGTTGAAGGCCATCTTCTCCATAAGAGATGTTGCAACTAGTATGGTGAGTGATAGGAATGCACCTCCAGCAGCAGCATCCATAGTCTCATGGGTACTATTAGTCAACCCATGGTAGAAAGTCTGCATGAGTAGCCAATTATCCATCTCATGATGAGAACATTCCGCAATGTAATCTTGAAAGCGTTCCCATGCCTCAGGGACAGATTCATCATGTTGTTGCTAAAAGCTTGAGATTCTCCCACACAGAGCATTGGTCTTGCCTGTGGGAAAGAACTTTGCTAGGAAGGCAGTGGAGCAGTTATCCCATATAGTATTTCTATCTTTGTTGGCGTAGAACCATTGCTTCACCTTCCCCGAGAGTGAGAATGGGAAGAGGCGAAGTAATATGTCATCTTGGGTCACTCCTTTGATGGTGAAAGTGCTACAAATCTCCAGAAAGTGTTGGAGATATGCACTCGCATCTTCATGCGCCTTTCCACAAAACTGGCTTGCTTGCACCATGTTGATGAGGGCTGGCTTGAGCTCGAATCCATTATCTCCGACATTGACTGTTGGTCCAGTACGGATGTTGGTCGTAGTTAGAGCAGAGAATTCATGGAGAGTCCTGTTAGCCATGGCTTCAAATTTAGGTGTTAAGCTTCGCCTTATATGGTTGTCTTCCGACTTTAAAGCTAGAACTTTCTTGAGTTTAGCTCTAGTCCTCCTGATTAATGCTTCTGGATCTTCAACATAGTTTGTTGGAAAGGTTAAAACCGGTCATACATTACACTGCATAAGATACACAAGTAGACAAAACAAGGGTAAGCCTGTTTGAGCAGAGGTCAATGGTTTTTCTCGATCACATCAATAAGTATAAGTTTATCAATACTTCCTTTGCCTGGCTACCTTCCCCGGCAACGGCGCCAGAAATACTTGTTGGTACTTATTAACTTGTCACTTGTTTAGTAGTCACCTATTATAAACCTATATCTCCTAACATTACTTTACTAGGTTGTCATTCCTAGTGATGATGCCAGAGATGCTTGTTAGTACTACATAGCATTACTACTAGAATAATACTAAGTAGTTCTTTATTAATTTATGTGACTAGAAAGAATAGATATGAATATATATATATATATGAAAGTAATCTGCAAGCGCACAGATAATTATACCATTGTAGCACTTCACGTGGGAGTATTCTAGGTATCGTTATTTATATTTTTACCACAGGGAAGGTCTAGCATGGACATGTACTGATGACTTATACTATTGATGGAGAAGTAAACCATAACCATAACCAATATATATATATGGTAAGTATTGATCATCAATAATGATAAATCACTTAGAGTACTCCTTTATATGGCATTAGCATGGTCAAGTACAATATTAGAGGAATAATTCCTAAGTCATTCTTAATTGCAAGTCAAAGCATACATTGATTAGTGCAATTACACCTAGTAGTCATAGCTAAGGTTATCTTTATATCTACACATAAGGGATATTACTAAGGAAGATTAAGAATAGAGCTCGTTCTTCCTTCATAACCGGACCCTACTTGCACCTATATTCGGGGAGTGGACTACAAAAGACTCAACGAGAGTGTCACATCTGCGATCTACCACATGACCTAGAATATAGGGTGTATCCGTAGGTAAACAACGTATAAGCACCACGCTTACACAATGTCGACCACCCACCCCGTGTACTTTAGAGTGAACGCTATACGAACTTATGCATAAACATAATGATAAACTAGCTATACTAAGTATATAATCAAAGTAGACGTTGAACATTATAACGAAGAACATGAATAAGATGAATACTAATATTGTCATAACAATTGTAACTAGCATATACAAATAATGGAGGTACAAAAGAGAGGGGATACAAAGATTATACCAAACCATGTTCATGACACGATCGGGAATCCAAGCGAAGCCTGCTTGCCTCCCTCTAGACCTAGCCTAACTAGCTATGCCCTAGAATATGGTGGAGCTCTGAGGATGATTAGGGTTTCTATCTTCTCAAATGACTTGATGACTGGTGTTATGCCTGGGAGTGATAGGGGCTGGTATATATAGGCCGGAGCGTCCAACATGAGCCCTTGAATCAAACCGACTTAAAGGACGGCGTAGATGCAACCTAGTAGGTGGTGGAGAACCGACATTCGAAGGAGGGGCTGACATGTGGGTCTAGGGGGGCGGGCGGCCTGCAGGTGGGGCCGGTCTCTGCCTCGGCGCGGAGTCCTCTTGAGTCTTCTAGAGTCTTCTGGTGTTCATTTCGCTGTAGATAAGGGCGATTAAATCTGACATGTTGGTCCACCTTGATGGTTTTCTAAATAAATCCTACAGAAAATACAGATTCACCAAAACTCGTGGAATTTGTTAGTTTAAACCCCTAGACCTTCGTTGATGATTATATTTATGCCCTTATATATGTTATATTGATGGCTTATAATGGTTGTTAACTACCATCAATAGTAGCCTTACTAGATCCCAGCCAAACGCGATCTCGGTAACGAATGATGGCTTGGACTAGCTTATAATTAGGAACAGAATCAGGCTGAGCCGCTAATTGCGACAGTAGTTTCAGAGCTACTGCATCTTCTTGATAACTGAGGACAACCGCTTCTAGCCACTGGTGCTTGACAGAAGAGATAGCCATAAACTATTCTGGGTGGTTGCGTCGGAATAACGCATCAGCAGCTCCATTCTCCAACCCTTTCTTATACAAAATCTTATACTGGAGCCCCAACAGACGTGCAAACACCTTCTGTTGCCACGCTGTATGCAGCCACTGCTCATTGAGGTGAGTCAGATTTTGATGATCGGTGTGAATATAGAATTCAGTCTGATGCAAATAGTGGCGCCAATAATCTACTGCCAAGAGGATAGCCAAGCATTCCTTTTCATACACCATCAGCCCTTGATTACGATTGTTGAGTGGCTTACTGATATGAGCGATCGGGTGACCGTCTTGCTGCAGAACGACGCTAATACCCGAGCCAGATGCGTCGGTCTCAATATGAAAGGGCCAGGTGAAATTAGGTAAGGCGAGGACTGGTGCCGAGCAGAGTGCTTCCTTCAACCTTGTAAAAGCCTGATGATGAACAGGAGTCCAAATAAACACCTGATCCTTTTTTAATAGCTCCGTGAGGGGCTTGGCCAAAATGCCAAAGTGCCTTATGAATTTATGATACTATCCAGCTAGTCCGAGAAACCCACAGAGTTCCTTGATGTTGGAGGGAATCGGCCAATCAGCCACTACACGCACCTTAGCTGGGTCAGTGGACAAACCATCCACAGTGATCACATGGCCAAGATAAGAGATGGACTGTCTGGCAAAGCTGCATTTCAACTGGTTCAGCTTACACTGATCATGTCAAAGCCAATCAAACACTTGTTTGAGATGCAGAATGTGGGATTCTAGAGAAGGACTAAAGACTAGGATGTCATCAAAAAACACAATCACAAATTTGCATAAGCCGGGTGCTAGAGTAGCATTCATAGCTCCTTGAAAGGTACCCGGTGCGCCTATGAGTCCAAATGCCATCACACAAAACTCATACTGCCCCACATGTGTTTGGAAGGTTGTTTTGAATTCCTCGCCTTCACGCAGTAGGATCTGATGGAACCACACCCAGAGATCCAGTGTAGAAAACCAACGGGCCTGGGCTAACTCATCCATGAGCTGGTCAAACACAGGAACAGGATACTTAGACTTCATTGTCAGTGCATTGAGATGGCAAAAATCCACGCAAAATCTATAGCCTCCGTCCTATGGCTAGAGCTTGAAGAAGAAGGGAGAACAGAGCATGCACACACAGAACAAGACACCAGCGTTGGCCGAAGCCCTATCTGAGAGATGGCAAATCTGAACTCTCTTTACTGAGTTGCCGTGGTAGTCTATATATACAACTCTATCCATCTAGTCCTAGTACAGGTGCCTAGCTACAATAGTGACTAAATAACATACAGGGCTGACTCTGCGCTGGCCTCTGCATGTGGCTACAGTGCTACAGGTGAGCCATGCGGCACCTGCACCTACAGCAGCTATAGTATCACGGCAGGGGGCCTTTTGGCACCGCCTTTCCTTGTTGTGTTCACACAAGGTAGCAGTAGATTATCTAACAATCTTCCCCTAATTCTACTGCTAACCCTTGTACCCCCTCCATGCCGATCATCTCCTTCAGCATCGTGAGTCGAAGACGTTCGAGCGACTTGGTGAGGACATCCATGAGTTGCTGACCAGTTTCGATAAACTCGATGACGATCTGCCCTCCATTGACATAGTCCCTGAGGAAGTGGAACTTCACGTCGATGTGTTTGCTCCGGTCTTGCAGAACCGGATTCTTCGTGAGGGCGATGGCGGGCTAGTTGCCCACCATCAGTGCTGGTGGTTGAGCTTCCACGCCGATCAGCTCGCCCAGCAGCCGACGTAGCCACACAACTTGGCACGTCGCTGTGGCCGCCGCTACTGAAATGTCCTAATGGCTAGAGGGGGGGTGAATAGCCTAATAAAATTTCTACAACAACACTTAACAAAAGGATTAGACAATTATGAGGCGAAGCGAGTTTTGTGCAAGCCTACCAAAATGCAAGCCACCTACCACAATTCTAGTTTAGATGAAGTATATCCACACAATAGCTATATCACTACACTAAGTTAGTGTGCTCTCAAAAGCTAACTAAAGAGCCACACTAACCAAACTAACAAGCTCTCACAACTAGTTACACTAAAGAGCTTGACAACTAGTTTGCGGTAATGTAAAGAGTAGGCAAGAAGGTTATACCGCCATGTAGATGTATGAACCAATCAATCACAAGTGTGGATAACAATGAAGACCAATCACCTCGGAATCAATGAACACAATGATTTTTTACTGAGGTTCACTTGCTTGCCGGCAAGCTAGTCCTCGTTGTGGCAATTCACTCACTTGGAGGTTCACGCGCTAATTGGCTTCACACGCCAAACCCTCAATAGCGTGCCGCACAACCAACACAAGATGAGGATCACACAAGCCACGAGCAATCCACTAGAGTACCTTTTGGCGCTCCGCCGAGAAAAGGTCAAGAACCCCTCACAATCACCATGATCGGAGCCGGAGATAATCACCACCCTCCACTCGACGATCCTCGCTGCTCCAAGCCATCTAGGTGGCGGCAACCACCAAGAGTAACAAACGAATCTCGTAGCGAAACACGAACACCAAGTGCCTCTAGATGCAAACACTCAAGCAATGCACTTGGATTCTCTCCCAATCTCACAAAGATGATTAATCTATGATGGAGATGAGTGGGAGGGCTTTGGCTAAGCTCACAAGGTTGCAATGTCAATGCAAATGGCCAAGAGAGTGAGCTTGAGCCGGCCATGGGGCTTAAATAGAAGCCCCCACGAAATAGAGCCATTGTACCCCTTCACTGGGCACAACGCGGGGTGACCAGACGCTCTGGTCCGATCGACCAGATGCTGGTCCTCAGCGTCCGGTCATGTGATTCACGCCACATGTCCCCTGCTTCAAATACTGTTCGTCAGATTTGAATGGTCGTCTGCTGACCGGATGCGTCAGTTAGAAAGTGACCGGACGCTGGAGCTCAGTGTCCGGTCGTTTCCAGTAAGGTTCCAAACGTGAATTTCCACTACCGGACGCGTCCGGTCATGCTTGACCGGACACAGCCAGCGTCGGTCACACAGTGTCTCCTCTATGTGCCCCACATCAGCGTACATCAGCACTAACCGGACACACCCTGCCAGCGTCCAGTCATTTGACCGACACCAGCGTCTTCGCTGTTACACCTGACCGGACGCGCCGGTCCAATCGAGGCCAGCGTCCGGTCACTCACAGTGACCTTCGTCTATTCTGTCTAGGGCGTCGGTGGCACGGTCGGGCTGTCCGCACTCTACGGGCGGACACTCAGCCAGTGGAGTTTCTTACCCTTGCACCTAAACTTCACCACCCTTGATCAAATGTGCCAACCACCAAGTGTATCACCTTGTGCACATGTGTTAGCATATTTTCACAAACATTTTCAAGGGTGTTAGCACTCCACTAGATCCTAAATTCATATGCAATGAGTTAGAGCATCTAATGGCACTTTGATAACCGCATTCTGATATGAGTTTCACCCCTCTTAATAGTACGGCTATCAAACCTAAATGTGATCACACTCTCTAAGTGTCTTGATCACCAAAACAAAATAGCTCCTACAAAATATACCTTTGCCTTGAGCTTTTTGTTTTTCTCTTTCTTCTTTCCAAGTCGAAGCACTTGATCATCACTATGCCATCATTATCATCATGCTATGATCTTCATTTACTTCGCCACTTGGAGTGTGCTACCTATATCATGATCACTTGATAAACAAGGTTAGCACTTAGGGTTTCATCAATTCACCAAAACCAAACTAGAGCTTTCAGCTACGTACTCGGCCTCACACGTAGATGGCGCCACCACTTTCTGTTTCAGTGACAACCATGAAATTGGGGCCATCCCAAAGAAGACGAGCACGCTAGAGGTGCTCCGTCGTCCATCGATGTCCCCCGCCATGTCTGCATCACTGAACACAGTGAGTTGTAGCCTACTTCCGCTGGTCTTTGGGAAGATGATCCCATGATCCACCATCCCTTTGACGTAGCGCAGTAGCCACTTCACCGTAGCCCAGTGATCCTCTCTAGGATCCTCCATGAAGCAACTAACGTAGCCCACGGTGAACGCAATGTCCGGCCTCATGTGGACTAGGTAGCGTAGACCACCGACGATGCTCCGGTAGAGTGTCACATCCACCTTCGCCGTGGTACTAGCCTTCGTCAGCTTCAGCCACTCCTCCATCGGACTTACACATGGCTTGCACTCAGCCATGCCACTCCGCTCCAATAGCTTGGAGGCATACGTGCTCTGACCGAGCATGAGTTCCTCCTTCCCCTGTCTCACCTCGATGCCGAGGTAGTAGGAGAGTGCGCCGAGATCGCTCATTCGAAAATGAGCTGCCATCTCGCGCTTGAAGCCATTGATGTCCTCCGTGCGCGCACCGATGATGATCAAATCATCCATATACACGCCAATGACGAGCTCCTCCTTCCCCCCATCGCCGCGTGTAGAGCGCGTGCTCAGTTGCACACCATTGAAACCCAAGCTCGCCCAGCGTGGCATCAAGCTTGGCGTTCCATGCTCGTGGGGCTTGCCATAGCCTATAGAGCGCCTTGCGCAGTCAGAGCACCTTGTGCTCCTCTCCCTTGATGGTGAAACCTGGAGGTTGCCTGATGAAGACCGTCTCCACTAGCTCACCATTGAGGAAGGCCGATTTAAGGTCCAAGTGATGGACGCACCTGTCCTTTGCTGCTGCCAAATCTAGTAGCAAACGGACCGACTCCATGCGCTCTACTAGTGCAAAGACCTCCTCGAAGTCTATGCCCTCACGCTGAACAAAGCCTCGGGCGATGAGACACGCCTTGTGCTTGACAATGGCGCCGAGCTCGTCTCGCTTGACCTTGTACACCCACTTCAGGCTGATCGGACAGCATCCTAGAGGTGGATAGACGAGCTGCCATGTCTTGTTTTCCTCGATCACCTTCATCTCCTCCAGCATCGCCCATCGCCAGTTTCCGTCCCGCTCGGCCAGCACGAACATGGGTGGTTCCTCTGCACTGACGAGCAGTAGCTCTGTGTCATTGAGCAGCCAACCAACCAGTCCTAAGGGTCCTATGCCACCAACGATGTTATCCAGCCTGCGGAACAACACCTCCTCACCTTCATGGAAGGCATTCACAAACTCAGTGATGCCACTTGGAGGTGAGACGAACTCGATCGGCGTCGATGGAGTTCCCTGTTTTGCCGGAGAGCTTGGCATAGCACCTTGAGTGCTTGGCACCCTGGTTGCAGTGCTCGGCACTACTTCTGGACAACTCGTCATAACTCCTGTAGTGTTCGGCCACACTGTAGCAGTGCCCAGCCACAGTCTTGGAGTGGTCGGCACCACTGCAAGACGTCTTGGCTCCGCCACGGGAGTGCTCGGCACCCATCCTAGAGTGGTCGCCACCACTGTAGAACCTCTCGGCACCACTCCTGGCGTGCTCGGCATCCCTCCCGAAGTGCTCGGCACTGCCCTAGGAGTGCTTGCCTCTACCGCCGGAGTGCTCGGCACCCCTCCCGGAGTGCTCGGCACCTCTTCCCCAGCGTCTCCACCACCGTGGATGACCAGGTGCTCGATGATGAAGGTATTGGTGAAGCTGCCAACTTCCCCATGCTCAGACTGTTCTAGTCCCAAGCTGCCTCCTCGTCGAACACAATGTCGTGCGAGACAAGCACCTTGTCTCCGCATGGGTCGTAGAGCCGGTATGCCTTGGTACCCTCCGCGTAGCCTAGGAACACCATGGGTGTGCTCCTGTCCTCTAGCTTGGTGAGGTTTGGCTTCATCTTCCTGACGTGGCTGATGCAGCCGAATGTCTGGAGGAAGGACACGCTCGGCTTGTGCCCATACCAAGCTTCGAACGACGTCTTGCCCGTTAGGGCCTTGGTCGGAGAGCGGTTGAGGATGAACACCGCCATGGTCACCGCCTCTCCCTAGAACCTTGTTTGCATGCCTTTGGCCTTCATCATGGATCGGGCCATGCCGACCACCATCTGGTTCCGCCTCTCCACCACACCATTCTGTTGTGGCTATGGATGAAAACGGTACGGATATTTATTCGACCGTCCGTTCGACCGAACAAATATGAACACTTATCTGGATAGTTACTCGGATATCCGGGTTTTTTTTCGGATACGGATACTAAAACGGATACCTTAGGCGGATATCAAATACGGATGTAATATCATCGATATCCGGCGGATATCAGATAATCCGGATAAGTATCGGATATATCCGGATATTTAAAAACGGATATTATCCGGATATTTATTCAAAATTTAAAAATCACAAATTTGAACCATCCAAACTATCTCAAATGGAAAGTTGACCGAAACAACAATTGTAGATCTTGATGAGTTGAACAAACTTGGTATTCAAAACTTTTCAATTTGAAGTCATTTAGAGTTCATAATACTAGAGTCAAAGTGTTGTTTTTTCATTTGACCAAATTTGACTTGGTCAAACTTGCTCAAATGAGACACTAAATGACCTCAGATGAAAAAACTCTGAATACCAAGTTTGATCATCTCAGCAAGATCTACAATTGTTACATAGCTTATTTTCCCATTTGAGAAAGTTTTATCAAACACTAGTCATAAATTCTTGAATCTCATATAGACTTCCTGAAACTATGTCACACACTTGTGAAATTTGAACTATATTTTGTTCAAACTTTCTCAAATGAAAAAATGACCTATATAAGGATTGTATATCTTGATGAGATGAACAAATTTGGTATTCAAAACTTTTCAATTTGAGACAATCTAGGGTTCCGAAAACTAGTTTGTAAACGTCAAAATTTAAAAATCACAAATTTAAACCGTCCAAACTATCTCAAATGGAAAGTTGACCAAAACAAAAATTGTAGATCTTGATGAGTTGAACAAACTTGGTATTCAAAACTTTTCAATTTGAAGTCATTTAGAGTTCATAATACTAGAGTCAAAGTGTTGTTTTTTCATTTGACCAAATTTGACTTGGTCAAACTTGCTCAAATGAGACACTAAATGACCTCAGATGAAAAAACTTTGAATACCAAGTTTGATCATCTCAACAAGATATACAATTGTTACATAGCTCATTTTCCCATTTGAGAAAGTTTTATCAAATACTAGTCACAAATTCTTGAATCTCATATAGACTTTCTGAAACTATGTCACACACTTGTGAAATTTGAACTACATTTTGTTCAAACTTTCTCAAATGAAAAAATATCCTATATAAGGATTGTAGATCTTGATGAGCTGAACAAACTTGGTATTCAAAACTTTTCAATTTGAGACAATCTAGGGTTCCGAAAACTAGTTTGTAAGCATCGAAATTTAAAAATCACAAATTTGAACCGTCCAAACTATCTCAAATGGAAAGTTGACCAAAACCAGAATTGTAGATCTTGATGAGTTGAACAAACTTGGTATTCAAAACTTTTCAATTTGAAGTCATTTAGAGTTCATAATACTAGAGTCAAGGTGTTGTTTTTTCATTTGACCAAATTTGACTTGGTCAAACTTGCTCAAATGAGACACTAAATGACCTCAGATGAAAAAACTCTGAATAACAAGTTTGATCATCTCAGCAAGATATACAATTGTTATATAGCTCATTTTCCCATTTGAGAAATTTTTATCAAACACTAGTCACAAATTCTTAAATCTCATACAGATTTTCTAAAACTATGTCACACACTTGTGAAATTTGAACTATATTTTGTTCAAACTTTCTCAAAATGAAAAAATGGCCTATATAAGGATTGTAGATCTTGAATCCATGACCATGACTCCATGAGACCCATGAAGCATTGTGCTTGGCTATTTCTACTCATGCCGCGAAGATTGGTGCTTATATGATGTTTGATGTATGATGTATCTGTATCTTTATCTTATTTGTTGCTTTACTCTTTAGTCTTTCGGCTTAATCTAGATGGATTATGGACTCATAGAGTGGTGTAATGGTTTGCGCACGTATGATATATATATATATATATATATATATATATATATATATATATATATATATGCTGCTTTTACTCAATATCCGAATAGATATTTGTATCCGACCTTCTCCGAATCCGATTCATACCGTATTCGATACTCATTATTCGTATCCGTAACCGAGTCAATCCGTATTCGTATATGTATCCGAACGCTATCCGTGTCCGAATCCAAATCCGAACAGAAATATGAAAACAAATATAATATGAGTGATATCCGTTCGTATCCGATCCATTTTCATCCCTAGTTGTGGCGAGTACGGTGCGGTGTGGTGTTGCCCCACACCCTGATCTGCGTAGTACGCAGCGAACTCCACCGATGTGAATTCGCTACCGCGATCAGTCCTCAGCACGCGGAGCTTCTTGCCGCTCTCGGCCTCCGCGCGCATCTTGAACTTCTTGATCGCCGCCGCCGCTTCGTCCTTGCTCGTCAGGAGTTGCAGCCACATGTAGCGACTGCAATCATCCACAAGCAGGAGGAAGTACCACCGACCACCATTTGTAGCAGGCATGATCGGCCCACAGAGGTTGCCGTGGACAAGCTTGAGAGCGTCCTTCGCGCGATACTTGGCCGCCTTTGGGAATGGTAGCCTCCTTTGCTTCCTAGCCAGGCAGCTGTCACATAGCTCGCCTCTGTGCTTGATGTGGGGTAGCCCTCAGACCATATTCTCCAGCCGACCAAGCGCGTCAAAGCTGAGATGTCCGAACCGGGCATGCCACATCCACGGTTCCTCGGAGTGCCTTGCCGCTAGGCACACCGGCTGCTCTACCTTTAGGTCGAGCAGGTACAACTAGTTCAGGGACCTCTTCACCTTGGCGAGAAGTCGCTGCTCCTGGTCCCTAATCCTAAGGACTCCATCCTTGATCAGTACCTCGCTACCGCGCTCATCCAGCTGACCAATGCTGATGATGCTGGAATGCAGCTACGGGATATAATATACATCCGTTAGTACATGGTGCTCCCCGTTCTGGCACCTGAAGATGATGGTGTCACGCCCTTGGATTGCCACCCTTGAGCCGTCACCAAACTTCACTGTACCGGTAACATTATCGTCGAGCTCGGAGAAGGATGCCTTAGAGCCCGTCATGTGGTTGCTGGCACCAGAGTCCAGATACCACCGTTGCTCCTGGTCAGCGCCCACACATCCAAGGTAGACTTGGGCGCATGGTTTGTCGAGGTTGATGGTCTTCAGGGCCTTTCTAGGTCCTTCCACCGTCGTCGCTCCTTCCCTCTCCTTGGCCTTGATGTCGTGCAGTGCACAGAACGTCGCCATTAGGATAGTGGCCTCATCCTCATCATCAGCTTACGCCAGATGAGCCTCAGCTTTCTTATCCTGCTTGCGATTTGGGCACTCCCGTGCCCAATGGCCCATCTTCCCGCAGTGCCGATAGGCGTTGGGGTCGACTTGCTTCTTCTCTGAAGAAGCCTTGTCGCGGTGCTTGCCGTCACCACCACGGCTGGAGGAGGCTGCCTTCTCGTTGTTCCTCCGAGCAACCCACTTTTCTTCCATCAGCAGCAGTTTGCCGCTGTCCTTTGTTGCTGTCGCCTGCTCCAGGCGCTCGTCCATCGCCCGCAGACGCCCGGTCACATCCTCAATGGTGAGGGTGGACAAGTCCAGCATCGTCTCTATGGAGAGCGATCTGGATGTACTTTGCCGGCATGGAGTGGAGGTACTTGGAGACCGCCTCCTCTTTGTCGATGGTGACGTCGTGGCTCTTCATCTTGCTGATGAGCGTCTACAGGCGGAGGGAGAAGTCCTCCACCGTTTCACCATCCTTGAACTTGAGGTTGGCGTACTCCTGCTTCAGAAGCTGGGCCGTCGCCTTCTTTGCGCGGTTGGAACCGACGCGCATCGCCGCAATAGCCTCCCACGCCTCCTTAGCCGAGCTCTTCACCCCCAACAGCTCCCTGTACTTCGCTGGTACAGCAGCGAGGATAGCCTCCAACGCTGACATGTCATCTTCTTCATTGTTGGTGCCCTTGTCAACATCATTCTAGAGCCGTCGGGCTTTGAGCTTGACCTTCATGGTCACCGACCACTCTCCATAGTTGGTGCGAGTCAGCGTCGGCCAACTAGTGACGCTGACCTCCCGCACCATGCGAAGAACGACCTCCGGTCGTGGCTGGGCAGCCACAGTAGTGCCACTACTATCGCCCATCTCCAAACCACCCGTCATCGTCAGCGGTTAGTCTAGTGACGGCGCTTGTACGGCTCCGATACCACTTGTTGGCCCACAGGATCACTGGCTCAGGTCAGTGAACCACTCACTAGTCTTGCCGAGCACCCGCTAGTGTTGCCGAGCACCCACTAGCCGTGCCGACCACGAACAAGCGTTGTCTGTCCCCACGCACTATGGCTAGAGCTTGAAGAAGAAGGGAGAATAGAGCATGCACACATAGTACAAGACACCAACGTTGGCCGAAGCCCTGTCTGGGAGATGGCAAATCTGAACTCTCTTTACTGAGTTGCCGTGGTAGTCTATTTATACAACTCTATCCATCTAGTCCCAGTATAGCTACCCTGCTGCAATAGTGACTAGATAACATACACATGACTCGACTCACGCTGGCCTCTCGCATGTGGCTCTGAAGGTTGCAGGTGAGCCGTCTGGGCCTACGCAGACTAGAAGCAGCTACAAGATCACAAATGAGGGGCCTTTCGGCCGCCCTTCCCTTGCTGTGTTCACATAAGGTAGCAGTAGATTATCTAACTGAGGTGTGGAATCAGACTCAGCAGTCTCAGTAGTATCAATAGCAGCAATATGGAGGAGCAATTATTGTGGCACAGACATCGTCAGACCTTGTAACACAGTGAGTTGGCCGTTACACGGGATCGCCATCCATTTGTCTTGCCAATGGATCTGCATGGGGCTTTATGCTACTAGCCAATCCATTCCCACCACAACATCAAACAAGCCCAAGGGTAACACTGTGAAGTCAGTTTGAAAAGAACAGTTTGCGACCGACCAAGGCACCTGAAGGAGTATTGAAGGACTCGTGAGCTGAGCGCCACCAGCAACTTGTCCTGAACTGTGAAGAGGCACTGACACAATATTCTTCAATTGAGGCACCAAGGCTGCATTCACAAAAGAGGATGAACTGCCTGAATCCACCAATATTTGCACAGGAACCGACTGCAAGAGGCCCTAGAAATAGATTGTGCGAGAAGCTAGCACCCTAGAAATAATAGATTTTGACCGAGCTAAACAACATTGTTTAGTGGTTGGAAAATCCTTTGTCGAGTCAGCCAACGAATCATCCGAAGATATAGAATCCCACAACGCTTCAACAACATGCAATATTTTTGGGGCACAGACATGGTCCTTACTCCACTTTGAGTTGCACTTGTAGCACAGACCGAGTGCATGCCTGTAGGCCTTGACTGCCGCTAGTGTTTGATTTGTTGGTGGAGCATTCACCGTAGCAGGAACAGCCGGAGCAGCCTGCATGTCTGCCGGCCTGTCATTGCACGGTGGAGGAGGAGGTAGTGGCAGTGGAGCGGCAGCAGCCGACAGTCGGGGCTTGAACGCCATAGGACAATCACCTCCTTGTGGTGCTCGCTGATTAGAAGATTCCCACCTCCTCCTGCAATAATGCCAAACGCACAACAGCATCGAAGTTTTGGGGGCGCTAAACGAGTACAATTTCTTTAATATCATAACGTAGGCCATCGATGAAGTGAGTAGTGAAAAAGAGTGGGTCATAATTGAGAGAATAGGATTTCAGCTAATCCACTAACTCGGTGAAGGCAGTGACATAGGCGGAAACAATGATTTGTTGCCTGATATTGAACATTTGGCACAGTAGAGACCATGCTGATCACGATCGAAATGGTCGTGCAGCAGGCGACAGAATGAATCCCAGGTTGCCGTGGGCAACTAGGTGGAATGGATTGGTACCAGATAGCGGCAGGGCCTTCCATGTAGTGTTCAACGAGCCCAATCCAAAGGTAGGGGTTGACAGTGTACATGGCGAATTACTTTTTGCAGCGAGAACGCCAACGCTTGGGGTTGACGCAGTCGAACGTTGGGAATGGAAGTTTGGGAAGATGGCTGGCCAAAGGATTGGGATGATGAGAATCAGGATAGGGTGGAGGAATAGGTGGTGGTGGGTAAGGTGGGTTGGGTGGTGGGCGTGGATGCAAAAACATAGGCAGTGGTGGCGGTGGAGGCAGACGGAACACATTGGGTGGAGGGTGATGAACGGGTTTAGGAGTAGGACGTGGTGGAGCAATCACTGGTGGTGGTCGGAAAGCCGATGCATGAACACGAGAAGGATTATCAGGGAATGTACCATTGGCCGGGATATGGATCCAAGTTGTAACGACTCCAGACCCAACATCCCATGGATTCATGTCGGCGTAGTGCCCGTTGGGCGATGTGACGGATGGACCGGCCATAGCAGCAGCAGGCGCAGTCGTCGTTGTTGGTGAAGCGAACTAGACCGGGCGGTGGGACATTTCGTCGAACACCTGGCGGTCAAGGTTCTTCACCTGTTTGTGGATGTCCTTGTGGATGTCGTCCAGTACGCCCTCCATGTCCGGACACCACGCAATGAGATCCGCCGTGGCCTTCTCGAGCGCCACCACCCGTGGGTCGCACTCCTCCTTGATGTTGGGGGCACGGTCGGACTCCAAATTCACCAGACGCTGGGTGTAATCAGCGTGGCAATCGACGTGGGAGGCTTTGAGGTTCATGAGGTGCTGCTCGATGGACGGGGTCGTCGGATCTGGCAGACGGGACTTGATCCCCGCTAGACGCTGCTCGAGCCCGGTAGCCTGAGTGGGGCGAGAGGTCCATGTGATGAAGCGGGAGTCGACGGTGCCGGTGCGGTCGGCGAAGATGCGGTCACGGTCGTCGAGATGGCGGTCGAACTCGTCAAATCGGGAGTTGAGTGCGTCGAGGATTTGCTTCAGCGAAGGCTCCATGGCGCCGCGAGCGCGATTGAGCCGGGTATAGTTGTGATGTGGAGTTGGGGTGGTGGTGGAGGTGTTGGGATGGCCAGGATTTGGGGAACGCGACGTCTGATACCAATTTGTTAGCATCGGAACTGTGGTTGGGGGAAGAAAGGGGAAAAATAGGAAGAACAACAATAATAGAGTGTAGATGAGTGCTTAAAATTGTGAATAGGGTTTTACAATTTCTGTTCATATCCTTCATGTCTCATTCTCTCCTACTTATACTCTCTGTGTCACTTGTTGATCTAGGCCGGGCCGACTACGCGAGTGCTAGGCCTTCTGCTCCTTTTGGGCCTTGTCGAGGGCGAGCCTGGTGGTGAGCCCGGTGCAGGTGCTTCATCCTCTGGAACATGACTGGTGCCGCTAACACTGTGCTGGCTCATTTTATTTTCTTGGGAGGTAGACATGTTTTTCTTGGGAGCTATCCTTCCAAAATTTTGCAATATGCTCATTTTATTTTATTATATATTAGTCTTTATAAAAAAATTATATTCCACCAACCATAAAAACGATGGTGGGCCTGTTGATGCTTGTGTTGGATGATTCGAGAGCCAGGCTATGTTCGGGGCTAGACAGAGGCGGAGCTCCCCATGCGGCAGGGTGGGGCAGCTGCCCCACCTACCACCGGAGGAGAGCTCCTAGTATCCCTCTGTCTTCCTCACTTCCGGCCGAGCGAAGCAGCAGGCGAGCGGCGGCGTTCGGCAGCTGAAAGACGAGTGTGTGAGAGAAAACGATTGAGGGAAGATAAAAAGGCCCAATAGCCCAGTCGGCCCAAGTGGATAGTGCCCCATCCAGCTGATCGCTAGTCTGCGTACTGCCTTCGCCCGTCGCCCCATCCACCACGCTCACTACTCACGAGTGCGGCCATGCCCGAGGTCCTAGCGGCAGCTATTGCCGCGGCGCCGCTTGCCGAAGCTGTAGCCGCGCCGCTCACCACAGCCCTGTAACACCCATAGACATGGTCTATACGCAAAAGGGCCCCACATGTAAGATTATGTGAAGGAAGGCATATAAGCCAGAGAAGGGCCAGAGTAGAGGGGATCAGAAAATTGAATCGGGTGTTGCCCTGCTCGTCTTCCACGACGGCGAATCTTCTCACGTCCCGGCGATCTTCGTCGATGGCCACGGGAACCTACCGATGAGAGCATCCTCATCTTACTCACGTCCCGGTCCTCACCACCGGTGGTCACGGGGTGTGACAAGCCCGCAGCCATGCCGCACGCTGCGCGCCAAGCACACTGCGCCGGCAGCCAGACAGGCCGCAACCATGGAGGAGGAGGATTTGGGGGTGGGGGATGGTCGCGGCGAGCAGACAAGAGGCGCAGCTGGTGCTGGGCACGGACGTGGCCGGGGTAAGTTAGTGGCGCTGGGAGCCAGCAGCTAGAAGCTGTAGGAGAGGGAGCACAGGCGCCTCCAACAGCCATGCCTGTTCTGCAATTGGCAAGAAAAAGTTTGTAACAAGAGGTATCTACCAATAATCAAACTGTATATAATTGAGATTTAGCCATTTAGCAATTTATTTGACACGTGGTAATTGAGACTTTGCGATGTCATTAAAAAGCTGTGTCCGCGGTGCGCCCCACCTAAATTTCTGTCCGAGCTCCGCCACTGGGGCTGGTCAATCCTAGCTATCATGTTATTATGCGACGGGGCTAGTCAATCCTAGCTATCAACATTAATTGGTGATCCATATTCCATAACCAACAACTGATGATGCGAGGCCGCGAGGGCCAGTCAATGAGATCACATAGACAACAATTCGCTTGTTAATTTTTGGTTTGGGTTAGATTAGAAGTCGCGTCGGTTGGACGAAGATGTAAAAGCTGTGGGTGGAAGGATGTCGTGTCGGCATGCCTCCGGGACGGACTCGAGTCATGGCATTGCCTCGGAGGAGTTTTTTTTTTTTTTTTTTTGAGCAACAGGAGGAGTAATAATAATATACGTTTGAGTTACGAATCCTACTAGAGCACGAGCAGTACCGGCCCGGCCCTTTAATATCTTGCGGCCCGGCCCCCAAGCCCAACCCCCACGCATCGTGGTTCTCCCGTGTCTTCCGCGTGCCTTGTGTCTCTATATCGGCGACGACTACGCGACCGCCGGCTCGGGGCCTTCACCGGCGACGAGCACGCACCAGGTACGCCCATCCCATCTCTTCCGTTCCTGCTGTGCGAAACCGAGCACCCAAACCCTAATTATTTGTAACCGTATCTGATCTGATCCAATTAGTGTTGCGAGTCCCGATGGCGGAACCAGCGAAGCCCGAGGTGACGGAGGAAGCTAAGATGGACCTGCTCGAGGACGACGACGAGTTCGAGGAGTTTGAGATAGATCAAGGTATCATTCCTCGCCCAATCCCCTGTTGTTCTTGGTCATCTGTTTGGTGGCGCCGGTGTCGAGATCTGGCTAGGGTTCGTGACATATTAGCCCAGGGGTTTTTGTGTGATAGGGTTGTGAAACTATTATCTGTTACTGTCACTTGTGCGATATAGGGTTGTGCCCAAACTATTGTCCGTTGCTTGTGCTTCGTTGGTACACGCTCTGGGCATTCAGGTCTTGTTTATCTTGTGGACCGGAGTCTTATCTTTCTGTAAAGTAGCTAACATTTGTGGCTAACCGGCTGCTCCAAAATTGATGATTTCAGGTGGGTTTGCTCTTTCTGCACTGACAAATGTATAAAAACATTTGTCTGCTGTGCCATGTCATGAAATTCTATCCACAACCTGAGATATTTCACTATAGATGACATTTGGGCTATCATGTTGAGTCAGTTTGAACTTGAATTATGGTTTCTTTATCTGTATGAATTACTAGATTCATCATTTATCAATTGCTCACCCCAAGAACAATAATAATGTGGCCTTTAGGAAAAACTATGACAGTGAGTTTCTGTGGCAACATCAACGCAAACTAACAGTTCTTATACCGAGATAGTGTTTTTCTAGATTGATTTGCATCATGTTTTGTTTGTGCGGTCCATAAATGTTCATAGAGGGATTGGTTACTATATGCACGACACGTTACTGCCATGGGTGCATTCAGCCCATTTTTTGTGCTTAAAAATCCCTTATTTTATTTAAGACAATCTGTGCATGCCTATATGCTAGATCAAGTCCCAGATCCATTTATGCTTGCTTTGCATTAGAAGCTTAGAAGACATCACAACATTGATGTTGCATTTGAGTGTTCTGGTATTGTTTCCTAATTAATCTGTTCATCATGACTCATTTGGATAATCTTGTTTTTTTAGTTTCCTCTTTGTAATACCGTTGTTTCTTTTGGTTGTGTAATGTAATGACCTGTTCAATTCGACAAGATATGAAACTTGTTTATCAAACTATTACAGACAAAAATAATGCTTGCATTACCTAAATACCAGTCTGATACTAACTTCTGAATTACAGAGTGGGATGACAAGGAAGAAGGCAATGAAGCACTTCAGCAATGGGAGGATGACTGGGATGATGACGATGTCAATGATGACTTCTCGCTGCAGCTGAGGAAAGAGCTGGAGAGCAATGCGTCCAAGAACTAGCTAGCATTTGCATTTTGCAACTGTTATTTGTTCTGGACCTTGGCATGGCCACTTCGATGTAGTTGCTGCATATGCTGTCGTTAATGCCTTGATTACTGAAAGATCTATTTTCCAAGTTATGTTAACCTGCTTTCATCATCTGATAATAATCCAAATTTGATCGGTCTATTGAGAAGTCTGCAAGGCACTGTTGTTTGCATATCATCTATCTTTGCCATCCAAACCGTGATCAGAGTGCCCCAGATCAGACGCTACAGTCTCTAGGTAAAGGAAGATAATTGTGTTGACCCAGCAATGTTGTGATTTGATACTTGTCTTGAAGGGAAATTTTAGTTGCTCCATATGGCTACCGTGCCTATCAGTTTACTTCTGAGCAGCTTAAACCAGTAACGTAGAGTGCTATCACTAAACCCTTCAGCCGGTAACGTGGAGTACTATTGCTAAACTTTTTTTTTGAAGGATCTGTCTAGATAACAATTGAGTGATTCAAGGGCAGCCATTAGTCAATTTTTTTTTTACGCTTATATAGATATGAAATAGAGGGTTGAGATTAAATCTCTCTCCACTCTATCTTCTTCCGTCTTCTTCCTCCACGCACCTATCCCTAAGGCCCTAACTCCAACCCGAACCTAACGAGCCACTCGCCTTTGCCTCCCTGCTTGGCTCTAGCGGCTCCCTCGCTGTTGGATCCGCTACCCTCCACCACGGTCCGACCCGGTCCTAAAATCCATTGGATGTGCCTCCTCCTTGTTGTCTTCTTCATCTTCGGTTGAGACCCCCGCCGCCACGCTAACCCGGTGGAGGTTGTCGAGATATCTCCATCATGCCCCCACCCTTGCCCTGCCCAACCGCCTTCCTTCACTGCCCAGCTAGCGATGCCACCGTCGCCTCGCCCCTTGCCACGCCCCGCCTGGCGCTTGCAACCACTAAGGCGGCCTTTTCCCAGGAATCCTTCTAAGCCCACCGGATTCATGTAACATCCCGAATCCCAAACCCTAACCCTAACCTTGCCAACCTATCGAACCTCCTTGGGACAACACCCATAGTGTTGATTGACCATGGTAATATCGTTATGATGTTGGATTATAGTTCTTACGATGCTGTACAAAAGATGGTGTATGACATAATAGTCCTTATGCAACTACAACTTTATAGAATATTACATTAAAAATACTAGGTTAATTAAATATGAGAATAGTCTATATAATCACATACCAGCTTTGTTTTCATAAGTTAGATATCGTCTAGTTCAATAGTAGGTGAGAAATAAGGTAATAAATGAGCACAAAAAACTAAAATAGTTGGTACACTTTACATAATGGAAATATAGTGGAGGCGTATATGATTACACTAGGATTGCATCTTGTGCGATGCATGATTTCAATATGACATCCTCTATCAATTCCGCAATCACTACACCGTCATTGCCAACAAATCCTACGAGGGACATAACAAGACCAAATCATAAACTACCAAGCACAACAATTAAATCTCGATTTTGCTACTAAGAACAAGGAGTCAATGTGAGATTTGCCACTATACTACACGCTTTAGGAAGAGTTACTTTGCCAAGAATTATGATGTCATAGCATATGTTATTTTATTGCTAGAAGATATCTAGTTGTCCAATAAATTGTCTCTTAGATGTCACTGAGTTGGATGAGTATTATGTGAGTAAAATCCTAGTTGTCAATTATGTTGCCATCTAGTTGGTTAATAGTTGTCATGTAGTTGTACATGAATCGTGTACAGCTTTGGAGCCTATAAACAGAGGCAATTAATATTTTATAGTTTTTGGGATTTATGCACTCTGCTATATATTAATTTGATGATATTCATATTATAGATTTGTTTTAAGATCTACTATTTGATGAATTAGGTTTCCCTTAGGGCATTATCTGCTAGTATGTTAAAGTTGTTCCTTCAAAAACTTTGTTTTATATCTCTTACCAAGACCTTGGAGTGGTTACTCCAATGATAGCGTGTTACATCAGATACCTTGTGACACAAACCCTACACTCGGCAAAATGAAATGATCATAGGACCATAGAAGAATTTCAACAAATAGGAATCGGAAATGGAGTGAGAACAAGCATTAACAGAAGTTAGAACCTACAATACTAGTTTACAGTAAGATAAAGTCAGTGACATAACACTTCTGCAAGATCATAGGAAACCATGAAACAAATCTTCCAACAAAAAAATATTAGCAAGAAGAAGGCAAGAACACAAAAGTGACATCACAATTATGAGTTACAACACTAACATGAATCGACACATTTGCTCTTTTTTGTTCCAAAAATGCATACCAAGTTGTTGATAAAAAAACAAGCCATTTCAAGTTAGAGGGATAAACCCAAGCTTGGCAAGAAATAGAGGACTAGAAAAAAGTAGGGGTGATAGTGTGGAAGCGATGCAAACTCCCAAGGACTATACCCATTGCTAGCTTGGATTCTTAGGATAGAGATCTATATCTCTTATAAAGTTAAACCCCACTACAAGTTTTATCTCAATATGCAAGGCATTCACATTATTTTCCACTACCTATCCACATCACCTTCCACTAATAGCCATGTCATCCCACTAATTTTCAATCTCTTAATGTAAGCTGTTCACACCATCTCCACTAAGCACAATTTAATTTCAACATATAAGAAATATAGAGGCATTCATATATTACTATTTGTTTTGCCATTCCATCGTCTTATAATTTGATCTAATTCTGTTAGTTTTTTATAGGATTCTTTCATTGCCTTCTCTAATTTTGGTAAGAATGGATGTAACAATATATAGGTTTAACTCATACATGCAAGAATTTTTTATTTCTAAGAAAGTTCTGCAGCAATGCGCGTGGTATCCTTCTAGTTCTTAGAAAGGGGACAAACTAGTTTGCTTAAAGAATCTCCAAGAGCTCCTTCAAACTATTCTCAAAATCATTTTTAGCCAAAAACAAAAATTGGCCCTCCAACAACTCCAAGTCCATACTTCCAATTTTTTATCGGTTCCTGAATGTCTCAATCAACTCCTCATCTTTCCCATGTTCCCTACCTTCCCAATCACTCTTCTGGCATTGCATTTTTGTTTCCTCATGGGGCTATTTGTTTCCCTCACGTGTTTTTTGTTTCTCTTGAGTGTTTTTTTGATCCTCCATCGCGCCACTACTGGCTACCCTTGTCGCGCCTAACCAGTCTTGGTCATCCTTGACCGCTCACTGGCCAACTGGGGAAGTTTTTGGTTGGCGACAATATTAAAAGGCCAAGCAGCTCTTAGTAATAAAGTGGACAGGACACATAGGTCCGGATTTGATATTTTAGAAACAAATATATAAAAATGTTGTAGAAGGGCCTGTTTTTCTATACCAAATAGTGTTTGTGAGGTTCCAAAATCAGAATTTTTTGGAATGATTTTTTGTTGTAAACTCTTGGATATTCTCTTAGGATAGACAACACATTGTTGGGATTTACCTTTTATACCTCAACCCCCCCTTCAATCACCGGTCGTTAAAAAATTCTTGTGTTGTCACGTAGGTGGAAAAGACTTGTCATTTGTATGAGGTTTTATAGTCATCTCCAAATATTTGCCATCTCTGAATATTTTTTATTTCATTTTTCTATGATGTCTTTCTATATGAAAATTGGTTATTTACGATGTACGATGATCCTTGTTAAGCATCCATGGCTGAATGGTTAAAGTTCCCAACTCATAATTGGTAAATTTGCGGGTTCAATTCTTGTTGGATGCACGCGAACGGGAACATTCCATAAGTCTATTGGAACTGGCTCTCTGTCCATGGAATCTCATCCATCATCCGTACATAATGAATTGTATGGTATATTCATCACCATAACATCGAATTCTTATCAATACTAGAACTCAGAGCATAGGAGGGAAAGTCGAGTTATGGGTGGAATCAAATATGTAGTATTTAGGAGAAGGTCCAACTCAAAGGTCAAATACAAGCCACTATGACCAATATAAAAGGACGAAGGTTTGAATCAAAGTCTTGATACAAAGAAAGAATCTAATTCAAAGGAGCAAAGGAGAAAAGGTTTTAATTCTAGTTTGTCATAATTGACATAATGTTTTTTTTTCAATTTTTCATATGATTTAGATGCATTATGTTAGTTCTTGATTTCTTTGATTTTTCTTTAGTGGGCAAGAATGCAACCATGATAATGTTACATGCTAGGTAAGGATGTCAATTCTTGTGCAAAAATCCAATAAAAAATCTCAAATGAGTCTAACTAGCTTGTGAAATGCATCATTAGAACTTAGATTTGCTCAACACTTGACCAAGGCACGGAGATATAAAGTAAGCCAGTCACCACCTAGTGCACTAGGGTGAGGTGCTCCAGTACTAGATAGCCGCATTTAGGAAGCGGGAGTAAGAAAACTATCATTGTAAAAAAAATCCATCTCATGCAATACAAGGATTAGACATGCCAAAAATATGATGTAACTCTTCTTGTTTTAGCTCCTTTTTCAATTATATCAACATTAAACAACACTTCATTAAAAGATATCTAGTAGACATGTCACTAAGATTTAATTTCACGTGCCAAGAGGGAAAGGGTTTCCCCATCTTTTCTTCCACGTACATGAGTAAACACATACACTAACACCACACACATCTAAACCAATGAACTATACATATTTTGGTGACTGCGACACTAGTAAATTTAGTGGAACTTACTACCTACCACAACTTTGGAGGTTAACAAGGGGTGAGACTTGTGCAACTCTGGTGATCTAACCTATACTAGTAAGGCATGTTTTTCTTACTCCATGGTCTAAGGGCTTGTTTAGCTTGTCTCCTAAGCTCACCACTGTGCTGTTGTGGCACCCCATAACCGCAACACATGGTTTGTCCGCCAAGTAGTGCAAATGGTGTTGTATCGTAAGCCGAAGAGAAAAGTTTGATAAGCCAAACTTGTAGGAGACTATGGAAGCTAAACAAATAGAGGCTCTCTTGCAAGCTTTTTGCAGATTGGGAACCAATCCAAACATACCCTAAGGTCAGGCTCAACGATACACTCTAGATGGGAGTTCTAGGCTCCATATATGCATTTAATATCAAACAAGCATGAACAGTGGTTCCATAGAGCATCAGGGCTTCTCCAACGCACCAAGCTGTCGTACTGCCCTATTAGTCTCCACGTCACCATCGAGCATCCATGTCACCAAGGATGGTGGTCTTGCATACTGTTAGAATGACTCATAGAAGCAGCATAGGTCTCACTTGACATAAAGCGGAAGAAACACCAAGACTCATGTTGTGAAGAAGGTTGCAGGAGCCTAGGAAGACGGAGGGAAAATGGGGAAGTTGTAATGCCCGTGGAAACTACATGCATAGTAGGCCCAAATAAAGTAGCTTCCTTCTTGCCGCACGGTAAGACTATTGGTCTCAACTCCTCGTCTACATGGACTATGACTTTGGTTGGAGCTAACAAAACTGGCGTCTTTCTCTCCTCGTGCCCTTAGAATGACTTGCAAGGCATTGTTTCACACGCGTCGGAGGTGCTCATAGGGGTTGGGTGTGTGCGCGTGCATTCATAAGGGGGGTGTACTTGTGTATATAAGTATCTATGTCTGTACTGGGTCTAGAAAAAAGTGAGACCTTGTGATAGACTCTCCCCATCTACTGAGGAGAGTGCACAGCAATCGAAGGGAGGCAAAGCAAAAGTTGTCGGATAACACATCAACATTAGCTTGTGCTAAACCATTAGTAGTTTCACATATTCTATCTTCTAAGGACAACACTTCTGTTAGCCTATGTTGAGAATGGTCTAAAAGCAACTCTAAGAGAGCCTATTTATGTCATTCTGTATTAATAGGAAAATAGATGTTCATGAAAAAAAAATCTCTAACATTTCTTCAACTAGATCTCTAAATATTTTCATCTCTCTACTTCTAATTTCTTGCTTATAAGTGATAGAGAGCGGAGTTGGCTCTCCAAGATTCTGAACAAAATAGAAAGAAATGATATAGAGAGCGATTTTTATTAAAAAATTTAAAGGGTTAGATTGAGAAAAAAAGTAGGAGATATATTGTAATAACCACCAAGCATAGTGGTTACTTGGGCGAGGATGATCCAAGCGCAGCATCTCACGTGCAATCTGAGCCGTCGATCTCCACGACCCCTCTGTTCACACAACCACAGGTCCACCGGAAAAGGAATTAGGGCGATTCGGGCCCATCGCATCATAGGCCGCCCAAAGGGCAAAAGGCGATGAGGCGACGAGAGAGACGCGAGCGAGTCGGAGCGGTCGGTCGTCTCTCCCGTTGGGTTCCATGGACAACGGACGGGAGGTGGCGTGGTGGACACAGCTCGCCGGGCGGTGCGAACAGCGTGACGCGCGCTGCCGCGATTGGAATTGGAAACTAGTAACTCCACCTCCTCCTCACGAGGCCCTTCTCCCCCCAGCCTTCGTCTTCTTCCTCCTCCCTCCCCCTCCCCGCTTTTTTCATTCATCATCATCAGAATAAAAAGGCCCAGATTCATGGATGCTTCCTCCCCTCGCCCTCGCCTCCGCGTTTGAGCCACAGACCCGAGCGATCGTGCCCCGATCCCGATTACCCACCAATCTTTCTCCTCCTCCATGGCGATCCGCCCGGACTAATGCCTGATTCTCCGTCTGACGATCCTCGGTAAGCCCTCGTTCCCCCCACTGGTTTGGTCCTGCGTGGTTCACAGGGCTCGTCACGTTCTTGCGGGTTCCTTTGCGGTGTTTTTTTTTTTTGTTGCGGATTCGTCTTGCGTATGGGTATTCCGCGGATTCCCTTGTTGCCTGCTCGAGTATTTGTATTTTTCATCCGCCCATTCGCTACGATATTCTTGCGTTCCTTCTTGTCTGTTTAGTCATGCGTAGGAATCCTCCCGTTCTATAGGGTTCTATTACGAATCCGTGGGTTTCCTGTTGCAGAATTGAGCTTTTTCCTGCGGAGGCTTGAACCATTCTCGTGCGCTCCTTTGATTTTCTTCGTCCCCTGCGAATTTCGTTGCTGAACGTATCTGTCCGCCCGCAGGGTCTTCTTCTGGAGGAAGATTGGGAGCAATTCTGGTGGGGTTCGTGTGGGTGCGTAGGGCCCCTGACGGCCTGACCTGACGCAACAGCGGCGAGCCATGGCTCCCGCTCCCGCTCCCGTTCCCGTTCCCGTTCCCGTTCCAGCTCTACCTCCAGCCATGGATACTAAGGACGAGGGCGACGGTGGCGCCAAGAACCAGAGCAGCATGGTGGTGGACGAGGGCGACGGTGGCGCCAAGAACCAGAACAGCATGGTGGTGGTGAAATCCGAGGCTGTCTGCACGAATGGTGGCCCTCTGGTGGTTGGTACTGAGCTTGTGAAATACGAGGGAGGCGATACCACTGAATGCTCGAGCTCGTTTGGGGACACCTGCTCTGGATTTGAAGGTGAGGCAGACAATGGTGAACCAGAAGTGAATTCTGGCCTGTCCGCTCATGCCAACGGTGTTGGGCCCTCAAAGCCCCCTAGGTGAGTCCTCCATAGTTCCTCGTGTGCCCTGAATACTACTGATCTCATTATTGTGCACTCCTGGTTCATGGAAGAATGAACAGGTGTAAGATTATGCTAGGTTGTTATGTGCTTTTGTGTTTCATTGTTTGGTTTTCCCTCTCTCCCGCGCTCCTGGTGACAAAACGGAAGGTTGTAGTAGGGTTTCGACTGTTATACTATGTTGTGATTATTGCACCTTCCTGACTGCGGAAGCGACAAGAAACGTAGGAACATCATTGTACCTAAAACAGAAAGATATGATTCAGTAACGTAATGCGGTGTCTTTTATGCTTATTGATTAGTACCTTCTCATCGAAATTTTCCTTTTCTGGGCTACATTTCGTTCATCATTTATATATGAAATGTTAAAAACTTAGAAGGTGATAATAACACTTAGATTAGGACAGGTATAATTTCTGCACAATTCTTATATGCCAAATAGAAGCAGGTAGCAACAGCCAGGAAAAATATGTGTTGTCCTAAGAAATGTCGTGCCACTTATGCGAAGTATGCCTATCACGATCAGAAGAGGCAAGTACCAGATAACCCTATGATCTTATATTTTTCAGGTAGCTATTTAGAAAGACAATTAAGCAAATGGTAGCTTATTCAAAAGCATTGTGAATTTACCGTTTTGGTTGTTCAACCAGGACTTTGTTTATGATGGATAAGTCTCTGTGGTTCTTTTTGTGGGGCTGCAGCTGTACTCCTTGTGGCTGCAGCATCCTTGACTGGTCCTTGTGGTCTTGCTGCCCAAGGACAGCACAACACCCTTGACTAGCATCTTAGCATCTAGAACTAGCATCTAGGACAGCATCTAGGACTAGCATGTAGGACAACATCTAGGACAGCATCTTAGACTAGCATCTTGGCATATGCTTAGCTGGCTAGCAGCCTATAAATATGTATCCCCAACCCCTCAGGTTGGCATGGCATTTGTGTGAGTTTGTGTGAAATATAAAATCAGAAAATTGCCCCAACTCCTAGTGTCATCCTCTCTCGATGAGAGTAAGAATTCTGCTACTACCAAGAGTGAGAATTCAGCGACTAACAGTTTCAGCTACCAGGTAGATTAATTCCTTGATTATCGGCATGGATTCATTGGTGACCATATGTCTGTCAATCCAGTAGTAGGCCAAAACACTAAATATTGACACAAAGAGCACCAATACCCTTCTGGTTAGAGAGTTCTTGGGTCAGTGTTACCTTTTTCTTCTTTAGCTTTTTGGAGCAGTTCACCTAGGTATTTTACTAAATGGTATATGTTAAACATGACAGTCTGAATTTGCAAAAGAAGTTTCCAGCTTGGGATTCAAAACCATGCCAGCATTGATGATTTTTTTTTTTATTGTTGTAGACCTATATAGATTCCTTTTGTGCCTTTCAGGTGACATTGTATATTTTTATGCTTATTGCCTTTCTTTGAAAGTATGGTTCTGATTTATGCATGCTTATTTCCGATATTCATGCTTTAATAAAAAAAACTATAACGTGCAGTCATGAACAAGGAAATCGATAATTGAGCTACTCTTATGAATGCTTCAAAGTGTTAGCTTACCTGTCATTTTATGGGTATGGCTAGAATATAATTTGAACAAGCAACTACTCCCTCTGTTCCAAATTATAAGGCGTTTTGGCTTTTCTTGATACATTGATTTTACAATGTATCTAGACATAGTGTAAATCTAAGTGCATAACAAAAACTATGTATCTAGAAAAGCCAAAACGTCTTATAATTTTGAATGGAGGGAGTACTTGATATATTCTTATTATATCTTGTTGTAATGTTTTATTCTGACATGCTTCATTTTTATACAAATTTTGTGTGATTACTCTTCAGAAGGAAAAAGGTGATGGCTGAGTGGAGCAATTCTGTTCGTCCAATTCAGTGGAGATGCCACTGGTTAGAGTTGCGAATGAGGGAGCTTTCATCCCAAGTATCGAAGTATGACAGGGAGCTTGCTCTAATAAATAAACAAAAGGAATCAAAACAGGCAGTAAGCAAAGCAAATGGTACTATGTCAGAATCGATGCAGATGCACAAAGGCCATGGAAACAGTATCATGAAGAGGAGAAAGAGGAAGAGGCATGAAGAAAACGTGGATGCGTCCTTATACATCAACAAGCACCGGATATTGTCATACTACCATGGTCTGGCATCCAATTACGTCGTCTTCTTTTTCGTAGAGATAGGACATCAATTTATCTGTGTTTGTGTTAATTTTGCACCAGGTTTCGTTCATAATGACAATAATTCTTTCAATATTTTGCAGATCAACAAAATAAGGGAGCTGACACTGATGGTGTCTTAGTTGATGACGATTGTAGCACAGGTATGAATGTATCTATCCGGTATCTTGTCAAACTTTTCAGTGAAGTTAAAATGGAAAACATAGTATCTAGCAAAGGTACACCATTAGACAGAATTAGCTCTTGACTCAGTTGTGAGGAAAAAGTTGCTTTTGTGACACCATATGCACGCTATCAAAGGAAACCAAGATATCTAATATAACCTTGGTGCCCTAGTTTTTTTCTTTAACACAAAGGAGACCTGCGCATCTTTGTATTAAGAAGAAAAAGGGGCAAGAACCCTTACATTGCACACCGACACACCCTTGATTTTAAGAAAACATAAGCACCCTTTTTGTACAACAAACACTATCTTGATCAAAACTAGAAACTAGACACCATCCCATTTTTGCCTTTTCGTTTTAGACTATGCGTCTCCTACACACACCTTCAATTTTACTTTATTAGAATATATATGTCAATAAAAGTATAAAACTTACAATTGCTTGAAAGCACATTACATGGCAATTTTTTAATGTCATTTTATGTGACAAATCTTAATGCTTACATGTACTTTTGTGGTCTTGGTTTTTAAAGTTGTAAAGTATCCAAGCAAATATTCTCTCTATCCAAGTATGTAGGGTGTATTTTATTTTGGCACGGTGTTCAAAACTAGACCTTTTTTAATCGGGATTAAAAACTAGACTTTGATCATTCTTTTCTTGCAATACTGTTTACACATTACAGCTATAACACGAATTTAGTGTGAACGCACTTTGAAATAATTATGCAGCTGTATAGTTTATACACAAGTAATACATAATTTGACTAAGCTTAAATCAGATATATGGATCTTTGAATTTCCAGAAACATGTATACCTTACATAATTTGACAGAGTTAGTTTATATAGCCATATGATAAAATATGCCAACATCTTCCTGACCCTCTATGGTTTTATTGGATATTATGGTAGCTTTCCCATTTTTGGATAGATCAATGAAGGACATACATAACCACTTGAGGTTTAGTTAAACTGGCCATGCAGAAACTGTGATTCATCTTTATTCTCTGCCTAAGTAATTGTTATGCAAGTGCTAACTGTGTATTTGGTTCATTCTGATTGCAGTTGATGGTAGTATGAGAGGTGGACTTGACACTGCTACATTGCTGGATTCCGAGGATTATGATATGATTTGCGAGCAACGTACTTTACAGGATATTCTCTTGACAATTGATGGGGTTCAGTCTCGAGTTCATCTGCTGCAAGATCGTCTCAGCAAGGCTCATTCTGAAGGAGAAAATTTGGCATTTTCTGGGGGTGATACTCATGTCAGGGTGTCTCGGAAGAGACAGCGTACTCAAAAGCACTCATTCTCTTATACAAAGTCTCGACATACTAAACCACAGAAAAAGAAGAATGTAAACATTTTGCTGAAGGATGATGATGGACAAGCACTTTCAGGAGGATCTGCTTTGTCTGACAGGGAAACTGATGCTCATATAATAGGTACAAGTAGGACTACTGAAGAAAGAAGTGGAGAGTGCAATCACTTGAGGGACGAAGCCATCACATTGGACCTACTGTTGGGTACTGGCAATTCCATAACAAATAGTGATATTGGGGATTTATACAAAGTAGTAAGTCTTTGGCCCTTTGCTTATTCTTATTCCTAATTTAATTATTCATTGCTTGTTTGGAGTTGGGTTGATACTCTGAGAATTGCTGCTTACATATTGGAATTTGGATCATCTTATATGCACATTAAGCTTGGGATGTATAAATTCCCCCATTTACTATTTCTAGAGAAAGAAGGGCGGGCCTGGTGCAAGCGGTAGAGTCTTACCGCCTGTGACCGGAAGGTCCTGGGTTCGAGTCGCGGTCTCCTCGCATTGTACAGGCGAGGGTAAGGCTTGCCACTAACACCCTTCCCCAGACCCCACACAGAGCGGGAGCTCTCTGCACTGGGTACGCCCTACTATTTCTAGAGAAAATAGTCGAACATTATACTGCATTTCTATAAAAATATTGCAGGGATGGCCGCTTTACTTGACTACGTTTAAGTAAAAAAGCTTAACACCCATTTAAACAGATACTGTTTCCCTGTACGAACCTGGATCTGTAGTTATGTCTTGGATATGAGGTAGGGGCTTAAAAATTATTGAATTCTATATCTACTTTGTTAGCATAGATAGAAGTTATCTCTAGTGAAATTTGCAGGTTATAAGATTGAAGCCATCAGGAGAGCAATGTGATAAAGCAAGTTATTTTTAAATTTGTTTTTACAAACACACAAATACTAGTAATATAGTATGTTATGTTTCTATGACTACATTTTGGAAGCTTAATGATAGTTGTGCGTCTAAAAATATTTCACTGATTTTGAACCACTTCCCTGAAAATACTGAACGTGTTAGCTTATTGGGCAATATATTTGCACTGGCATTTAGTTGATACTTCTGTTTCTTTTCTTTTCTTTTTCTGTAGAATACTGATGATATCCTCATAGACAATCAAGGAGCCAATGAAGCTTGTGAGCAGTTTTATAAGGCCAAGCAGCCTTCTGGAAGTTCTTCCAAAGACCAGAACATTTCTACTCCAGCAGAAATGAAGAATAATTCTCCACCAGTTGAAGTGAAGAACACTTGTGCTCCAGTAAAAGTTGAGAGCATTTGTGCTCCAGTTGAAGTAGATAGCACTTCTGTTCCCACATTGGAGCAAGAATCATTCCTTGAAAAGTCACCCTCGAGGAAGCTCGTCTCCCCTGGGAACAAGCAGGAGCTGGAACCTAAGAAAAGGCAGAAGAAAGTCTCTTTCTTTACCAAGAAGCAGAGGAAAGAGGCCTCCAAAACTCCTGATGCAAAGGAAAAAACTGAGGGCATGCCCTCAGCTGCAAAGAACCAAAGGAGCACGGCCTCTGATGTAGCAAAGGAGAAAACTGAAAGCACACACTCTCCTGCAACAGGGCCGGGTGGAAAGAAGCGTAAATCTGGAAATGAACCTGCAGATGCAAAGAAGAATAGATCTTTGAACTCATCCTTGGCATCGAAGGAGCAGAAAACTGGGAAGCCATCCTCAACAGTGAAGAAGCAGAAAACTGAAAAGTCGACCGCAGCTGCAAGGGCGCCAAAGGCTGAAAATGCAGGCTCAGCAGCAAAGAAGCAGGAGACTGTAAGCTCATCCTCCACAGAGAAGCAGCTAGAGACCGCGAGTGCCCCCCTGAAGTTGCAGGTTGAGAAGGCTGTACTGGTTGTAAATAGGAGGAGCCAAAGGGTCCGTAAGCCCAAAGTTTTTGCTGAATGAAGAAGCAGATAGAAATGTCTTAGGCTCTCTGATGTGTATGTATCTTGTAGCCTCACCACCAAAATCGGTGGCCATATCATCAACATAGGAAGTGCTGGATCGCCGCACAAGTTAGACTTTAGTGTACATATATATCAGCTCTGCCTAGGTGGAAGAAAGTCTCACCCAAATTGTAGATTTGTTGGTTGATTGGTCTTAACCCTTATCTTCTGGGTTACCAGATTAACAATGTCATGCTGTGTAACCGTTATATCGAAAAGGAAAAAAAAAAGGAGAAAAATATGCCATGCAACTGCAACTTGGCTTGTCGCATCTTTGTGCCTTTCACTTGTGTTTTGGTATAGTTCGTCTTTGCAGCTAAACAGCCTGTGCGTTTTCAACCTTGAAAGCAAGATTGGCAGCAGTTGTGTCGAGGAAGACTGAAACAGAGAAGAGGCATGGCTCGTACGTTGCCAGGCTGAGTTTGCTATTGCTAAGCAGTGGTAGGTCGTGACTGGATACTGGTACTCCATTAACGAACACAAGGACTCTGTTACACCTAACCATGTCCTTGGTCCTTGGCCATGTGACCTCTGAGCCCGCACCATTTCTCCTGATCAGACATTGGCCATCTCCTCATGTGAATTATGATGCTGCAATTGCAGTTTGCAGGATACCATGAATCGATCCAGCTACTTCAGTACTTCACCACTGCTTACTGTGCCAGCCAGGCTGCTACCACAGGCCGAGAAAGGATGGAGGACCCCATGGCTGGAGCTGCCTGCCTGTGCAGCTGTGCTGATGGATGAAGCTGTAATCTTGCAGCTATGTATGTGGAAATGTGGATGGGCCAAAGTAAAGATGCGATTGCCAGTTGATTGGCCATGTTTGGAACGCCAACTGTTCTCTTTATCACACTTACTATTTATCTATAGTTCTATACTATTAAGCTATTGAATTTTCTCGATTCAGACAACCAATGCGATCTGAACTCGTCAGTGATGGAGTTCGTAGCTGTTGGAGGATGGCCAGTGGCCAATGGACGACGTCGATCTGAACTTCACTGCCTTGAAGCCAAGTTAGCCTGGCAGAAGGCCACTGGAGGCCGAGGAGCCTAGTGCGGCAAGGAATTTTTTTCTTAACGCAACTGCCTTTTAGTTAAGTTAGAAAAGAGTTAGCTCCAGTTTATTTAAGAAAAATCAGGCCCGAAAACCTAGCACTTGCATGATTAATTAAAGAAAAACCAGCAAAAACTCTAACATCAGCAGCATGTCCGAAACGGCAAACCCAAACCCTACCTGCTGCAAGTCATCATTGCCGAGCTCGAAAACACAGTCGAGTAGCTCCGACTTCTTGCAATGGAGCGAAGCCCAAGCCTCAAAGTCACAAACACACGCCTGCAAGGAAAACTAAACCCACCCTAAAGAGGTTGTCAGGTTATGTTTTGCATTAGGGCCTGTTTGCAAGCCCAATATTTACTCCAAAACCACTGTAAATTATAGGTCTAAAAACTTTTTCCAACCCAACTCAAAAATCACAGATTGGAAGGCCAGTGAGCTAAATAATTTTACATTTGGTTTGGACCAAAACCAACGGAAAAAATATTGTCACCTTTGATCCGAAAAACATACGACAAGTGGAAATGGTTTACACCTGAGAAATAATATTGTATTGCCAAACAGGACCTTCGGAAGAAAATGCATTTTACAATCTCCAAATCGGATTACTCTAGTCACTGTGGGCCTGTTTGGAAGAGCTCCAGATTGAAAGGCCTGTCTAGGCCTGCACGCCCGACTTCATCTTCTTCCTGCAGAGCATCGGGGCTCGCCTGGCAGGACCAACGTGGCCTGGGCGCGGCCGGTGGCGGTCATGGCCAGGGTTGGTGAGCGCGAGAGGGAAAATAGAAGGATGAACGAACCGTTATTTTCTTACGTAGTCAGTGGCATAGTGGGTAATTTTGGCCAAGTCCAAAAATCTGAGTTTTGTAGCACCCCTTTGAGGTGCTCCAGGAAATTCATGGATCTGCCCCTGGATCTAGAGTTTTGGTGAATCTGAATTCTGTGAAGTTGAGGTGTTTGAGTAAAAAAAAAATCAGATTTGAAACTGTGTTTCGTAGATCTAAAGCACTTGGAGCGCTGCCAAACAAATTAAGATTTCCGATCAACCAAACAGTATCAGTCCTTTTGTTTACTTCACTTAGCCATTGGATCAAAGTTTGAAAAATGGGACACTGAAGTTTTATGAGTATCCTCGATAGACATAAAACTGCGCACCCACCCGAAAACGAAAAAACATGATCAATTTTTCGTCATGTACGCACCCTCAGGCAAGCGTTCGTTCTGCCTCCGCCTCTGTCCATAGATCGTGGCATCCTGCATGCCTGACGGATGACATTTTTCCATGTGGTTGATGCATGGAGAAAGGCTTGTTTGCTGTACCAAAACAGTATCGTGGATACGGCAGAAACTGATAGTAATTGCAGCACTGGTGCTTCAATGTGGTTGCCATGACAGGGGCAGGGGGCACGGGCAGCTAGAGGAAGCTGGAGCTCAGCTGCTGACATACCGTCTCCCGAGCTTCAGTACCGTCTTCTTTCCAACTACTATGGAGATTCAGTCCTCTTCTCGGTCTCCAGCGAAATTTGATTTCCAGGTTGGGTTGGAGAGTTGGAAACAACTCATCTGACATATGTTGTCAAAAAAAAAAACTCATCTGACATCAACCAGCAATCAATGATAATGACAATTTTCTAATTGATTTTTTTTTTTACCATGAGTTCGATGGTTCACATGCATGTAAGTATAGCTTGATTTCAATACCTACAAGGAAAAAAGCACGGATGGATTGACATGCTATTATTTAGGAAGATTATCAACTATACTCTTCATTTTTTTTGGATACTCAAATCGGCAGCTGCCTGTAAATAATTCAGAGGCGGGATCCTCACAACTGCCTGTAAATAATTCATAGTTGGATACTCAAATCGGCATAGCATCAGCATATACATCAAGATAGCTGGCATATCAAGTTGACCCCATTTGTTGATCTTTGAAAAGGATATACAAGACGTGTGGATATTTTATATCCCGTGCAAATCACATGCACATTTTAAATATAATATTTATATCTATACTATAGATATGTATACCTTTTGATATTAATAAAGAGTTAAAATTCTCACTTTTTTTTTGTGCACCTCCTCCTAACTACCTGAAAAGTGAAGAGTTTTCTTCATATCTCGTATATGACCCGGACTCATGATCTATACTTATATGAGTTAGGACTCGCATCTAGCGATGATGAATATGGAGTTTGATTCTAATACATATTGGGTCACATCCTATGTATCTCGTATGTGAACCGGACTCATGACCTACGTTCATACGAGTAAGAACAACTCGCATCTAGTAAAAAAGTCAGCTGTGGGGGTAGACACCTCTCGAGCTATTTTAACTTAAGGTAGATGACTTCTCACCTAGTCCAAAAAAAAACCCTTGAACCCCATGCGCCGTCCGCACATAGGCGCCCGTTACCCGGTGAGAGGGCCGGTCCATTTTACCTATGCTTTGAGAACGCGGGACAAGTGAAGGTTTTTTTTCTACACCACCGACTAGAAATTCATTTGACCAAGGATTCGAACTTTGGTCGTGAGGAACGCCACCCGGAGGCTTACCAGCTGCCGTAGGCTAGTAATATAAATAGCAAACAATGACAAATTTCTTCGACTGCTGGGCTTGCGTGAAAATATTTCATTACTTATCATTTGAAGATTGGAAGGTGATCAATATTGGGGGGCAATTATGAGGCTTGGATTTTTCTTTATTTGCAGAAATTGGATACCTGTCACTCGCGTGTCGCGTTGTACCCAAGTTGTGACATGTGACATCCATCCTGCTCGCTTTCTTATGTTTTTGTAATTATATTAGCTATAGCGGTAAACAATCCAATAACTTCACATGTAGTGGTGTACTCTAATATTTAGAATTCCAAGTTCTACATGACTTTGGCACCGAAAAGCGTCGATTCTTCACCAAAACAGTGCAGCGTCGCCTTTAGATTCCTATGGAGTTTATGTACAACTAGTGGAGGGGCGCGCGCCATTGCTCGCAGATGCAGGCACAAATTTGAGGGAAAGAGAACAGTAACCTGGACATAGTCGACTGAAGCATAATTATACAGCCATTATACATGGAGTTGTTCCTGGAACGTGTCCACAGGGTTTTCAGTGTATGAACAAACAAGGACTTGGTTTGCTAGGTGAAAGAGTAGAGTACCTATACAGAGCCACTACAGGGTGTTGAGCAGCTATATTATACAAGGTTAATAGGAAGTTGACTGGAGCCTTTGCCGGGCTTGGAGATAGATGCAGGAACGATCATTAGGGCCTTTAGCATCTCAACAAAAGCATTGCGGCCTGCTTGGTAGGAATATTATACAGGGTCACTTGAACGTTGATGTAGCAATGATCAGTGGAATTTCCAGCTGCGATCAGACTCCCAGCCATGTTCATCGTCGTCCGAGTTGTTCAGGGAGGAATCGGTAGAAATATCTGCAGAGAGATGAACATGTTTTATGATTGTAGTCTTAGTGATGGTGTGTCTGCAGGAGTATGAGGAAGTAGGGAAAAGAAATTTATGTATATTGCAAATACTGTGTATATATGAAATATTGGAGCACGCAGTTTGAGGATTTTCTTTTTATATTGTTATATTGCTGAACAAAGGAAGAAAGGCATATGAATGATAGTGTTGTGATAATTGTAGCCGTGGTGTGTTTTTTTTTAGAATATGATGAGGACTGAAATGGAGTGTACAGATGTCTTACATATTTACCACTGTTACGGTGATATCTTACACTGTGTCACTGACATGGTATTTTTTATACCACTCACATCGCCATGATGGTAAATATGTAAAAAATTCCCCCGTGGACAGGAGGTTGCCTCATTGTCGTGACCTGATGAGTGAAATAATTATGTTAGTAGGCACTGTGTTTGGCTAATATTGACTGTCATTACCTGCGTAGGCGAAATATTCTCTGTGGTGTTCCTCTTGGTGCACGGTAGCAAGATCTGAGGATACTGTTAATTTTGGGAGCAAGATTGTTAGAAATAGAGGTGCCTGTGTTTTTCAGTGGCATTGTAGCTGTATGAGTGATTACCTCGTCGCTGAGACCATCGATGTTCTGGTGGAGTCATCCTGCCAAGCATCTCTTCTGTATATGTTTCATACCATAGTGGCCAAATGTTGAGGAGGTCACCGTGTTCAGTTGTTTTCCTGACACCTATATGTGCAATGCTAGGCACAAGCGGCTCTTGTCCATAGGCGGAGACCCAGCATGTGAGTGTTGCAGGTTTCAATGTTATGTCACGGATGGTGCAAATTCCGCTGAACAGACGGTGTATTGTTAGGTGTGGTGGTATCCCAGAGATTTCAATGCTGAGGCGTTCGTTGGGCGGCGGCACACGTGAGCTGTTTGCTATGTGGTGGTTGATGGGATCAGGGTTGAGCTGTGTTTGTAGGGGCACTGCTGTTGAGCCGTATTCCGGGGTCCATGGCATGAGTGTGAGTGTGTAGGTGTAGGTAGAAACAACAACAAAGCCTTTGCTAAGCATACGGAAACTTGCTTCCGAAGAGTGTACTTGTATAAAGTAGTGAGGACCATACTTTGATATGTTTTGTATCTAGATCTCGACTTGGAGTTGCTGCTGGATTGCGTCTCTTAAGCTCTGGTGGTCAACTGCACCTGCAGCTGATAACGGAAGCTTTGCAATTACTGCAGGGCTAAAGACATTGGGATCCTTGATGTGGAGCTCTGATTCGTCGATTATTATTGTCAGGTTCGGGTAACGGTAGCCAGCCATCCTGTTGATCCTGTAGATCTGCAAGTGTCATGTATCAATTAATTTGATAGATAAATATAACCATGTTTATATGTAGATAATAGTATTGTTGATGGTGATGTTGTTTAAAGCATGGAGTACAGTTTGTTAACCGATAAGTGGAAAGGGGTTGGAATTAAAACTCTGTAGCTGATAATTTTTTTTATATGGGAAACAGATAGGTAAGTGGTTGATGCCTGAAGGAGGTAGCATGTGTTCTTGGAATTTATGTGATATAAAAAGCAGAGTAAATGAAAGGGAGATTGCAGGTTAACATCATTACAGGGAGTTCTTTGCTTTTTGTAAGCTAGCGAAATTTAGTAACGAAGCTGTAGTGACTGTGTTATTGTTCACTTTTTTAAGCCGAATTAGGTTAGTATTTTTGGAACACAATTGCCTATCTGTGTGCACGCGCCCTCGCGCGCGAGGATAAAGGACTATGGTCAGAATAACGAGTGTATCATGCACATGTCGTAGGCACGGTCATTTGCGAAGTTAAGGTACCTTCACTAATATATATTTACAGAATGGTTAAAGTACAAAGGTGCAGGCATATGGCAGTGGCATTGGTAGTTTACGGTCTACCCTAGGAGGTGGCTGCGATTTACAAAGTGTAGGGCTGATTTTGAGCCCTTAACAGAGCCTTAAAAATCGCCATCTGTGAACCCACATTGAAGTCCCATATAATTGTTATAAGTGGTTTTGTAGATGCACCAGTAAAAGGAAACGTATGGTTCTTATCAGTTACGCTTGATGGAAAACCTCAAACTGGACAAATTTCTTTGTAAGTGTTAATGTAAATTCGTAAGCAAAAAATAAAGCTCGTCAGTGGACTTCCATTTTTTTATCCGATTGGCATGTTTTTTCGTCGAAGTCTTATAGTCTACATTTGTTGATGTGACGAAAAAGTCCTTCCAGGACCACAGGACATGCCCCTACCATACTGCCAATTCTAAAAAGCCACAGCATCTGCAAAGGATTAATCTATGGTTAATAGAATGAAAAATGGCAATTGATAGGTGAATTTGCAAGCATAAAGGATTCCAGAAGATGCCGTCTCCCACAGCCTGCATACAAATGCATTTCAGGTCAGTAACTATCTGTTTGATTGTTTTAGTCATTAAAATGGAGAGCATGGCAAAAGCTAAATCAATAAATAACTATTCCACATCCAATCTGCTGCAGTATGTTTCTGGTGTGTCATTTTATAACTGATTTCAATAAAAAAAAAAACCAGCTCCAAGAAATCAATGGCAGTTTATCAATTCTGAAGAATTTCAAACTTGACATATGGCAGAAAAATCAGAAGGAAAAGGAGGAAGCTTCATTTAGCTACAGTATCATGGAGCTCTAAGCAAGCAGAGCAGTGGCCTTGGAATTGAAATTTTTTTTGCAATATAACTGTTCGATGGTGAGGCACCACCAAAGCTCACCTAGAGAGGTCGTCCCCGTTGATCCAAAAATACAGCATCAATTGAGATGTAGCCACCAATGAGAAGTGAGGGGCTTTACCTTAGGACCACAGATCATAGCTATCATGGCGCCAATTCTAAGACACCATTGCTCTTACAAAGGATGGATACAAAGGTTAATAGAATTGAAGTCCCAAACACCATAGGAATTTGCAGGCATGAGGATCCAAGAAGATGCAACCTTCGAACCAACGTGAATGCACCCAGGTCAGACACTCCAACTTTAAAGCTAAAAATTGGAGAGCATTCCTATCAATCAAGTCTCCTTGGTCTCAATCTGTCAAGCAGTATGTTTCTGGTGTGTGCATTTTATTAACTGAAATATAAAAAAAATCTGCCAAGAAGCACTATGTTGCTTTCAATTCCAAACCATCTCAAACACCAAGCAAAAAAAGAAAATTTTCTTCAAAGGAGGACAGAACTATAATCTAAGTATCATGGAGCTCGATAAATTGCAAACCAGCAAACTACCCTTATTTGTTGAAGGCTGTCTTTTTTTGCAATATAAATACAACATAGCATGGTCTAATCGCCGCCCCATAAAACTTGCCTTTTAACTCTTGGTGATTTTATTCATATAGGACACGGATGCTTGGCGCCACTTCATCAACCTCGCTTTGATTCTATTCTAACATCTTCATCAATATCCCCGTCTCTCTGTAGCATTGATCCTAAATATCTAAAGATATCCTTCCTAGGCATTACTTGACCTTCCAAACTAATATCTTCCTCCTCCCGAGTAGTAGTGCCGAAGTCACATCTCATATACTCAGTTTTAGTTCTCCTGAGTTTAAAACCTTTGGACTCTAAAGTCTCCCGCCATAACTTTAGTTTCTGATCCACTCCTGTCTGGCTTTCATCAACTAGCACTACATCGTTCGCGAAAAGCATACACCAAGGGATGTCCCCTTGTATATCCCTTGTGACCTCATCCATCACTAAGGCAAACAGATAAGGGCTCAAAGCTGATCCTTGATGTAGTCCTATCCTAATCGGGAAGTCATCCGTGTCTCCATCACTTGTTCGAACACTAGTCACAACATTATTGTACATGTCCTTAATGAGCCCGACGTACTTCGTTGGGACTTTATGTTTGCCCAAAGCCCACCACATAACATTTCTTGGCATTTTATCACAAGTCTTCTCCAAGTCAATAAAAACCATGTGTAGGTCCTTCTTCTTCTTCCTATACCGCTCCATAACTTGTCTTATTAAGAAAATGGATTCCATGGTTGACCTTCCGGGCATGAAACCAAATTGGTTCATAGAGACCCGCGTTATTGCTCTCAAGCGATGTTCGATAACTCTCTCCCAGAAGCTCTTACATTTAGTATAAAACAAAAAGATTTTATGACCTAACAAAAGATCAGCAGAGTGGGAAGTAGTGGAGAGGCTACCACTCATCATCTGTCGCAATGAAAAAGATAAGAATTTTTCTTAATGAAGACAGGATTTTTAGAGGCCTCAGAAACATATCAATCATCATTTGTTCATCAACTTAGAGCTTCGAGGCATGGTCACAATTGGGTTACTCTCATAAATCGCACAGTATAAGTAGCAGAGCATGCCTAGTACCTCACAAGTGAACGAACATCAGTTCATATCCTTGACCAATGGGTCTAGAATTTTCATCACAGACAGAAGAAGGGAAAAGTTTAGGAATCCAAGCCAATGTAGGGAGAAATTAGAGAGACAGAATCAAAATGACAAAACGAGAGGAAACGGGAGCACCTGAGACTACTCCTTCCCAATCGCGGCACCATCGAGGGCCATCTGTCCCGGGTGCGTCTACCATGCGTGGCCAACGCAGGGTCCTAGGCGGTGCGCCACGGCACGGGGAGAGAGAGGAGAGAGAGAAGGCGCTGGCAACCGGCGAGCGGAGAGGGAGGCGCTGAGAAGGGCAACCGCGGTGGCGTGCACCGCAAGGGTAAATCACCGTCGCCCGCGTCCAGGAAGAGAGGGAGGGAGACGCCGTAAGGTCCCCAACAACCAAACCTGCTACTGTCCCCCTTGGGCCTCGGTGCGTCAAATCATACCATCTATGCCTGAATTGTAGTTAGCTATCAAGGAATTCACGCATAGAAGTGCTCTGTGCCACTTGGAAAGAACAAAAGTTAGCATATGTCATTGACAAAGTTTAGATTCAGCAGTAGTTAGAAACCAGGTGTGTAACAACGACAAATTAAATGATTCATATTAACCAATCTATTTTTTGAAGCATCAATTATTGAGATAACTTATGTTTGAGAATATAGGGCACATGACAGATACTTGTGCGGTTACATCTAAACATTAGTATTCGCAGCCGAGAAGTTTATAGACACCATCTTTACCCTGTTTCCCTAATTGACTCTTCATGATTATGGCAAGAGTGCAGGTGACAGTTATTTGTCCGTAACATCGAATAAAGGACCTCCGATAGCATGACTCCTTTGTCCCAATCACCATTATGTATATGCAAACCACTGCAAAGGCATGCCATGTATAAAGAGCAACTGAGATTGCGTTTTAAAGATCTGACTATGAGCATAACTAAAAATTGAACTAACAAATAACGAATAGATAGAGATATGTTTTTTTTGTTTTTGTAGGCCTGTTTCTTGAATTGCCACAACAAACTGGAATAGTTTAAACTGCACAGCAAAACCTTATTTGGTAAGAGGCTTGACCTGCTACCTAACATATAGGCAGGAAAAGTATCTAAAACAATGCATGTAGTGTTAAGAAGAAGAATCAAATTGCTAATGTGGACTCATCATCTGACAGTATTATTGTGAACCCAATAAAAAAACAGCAAACAGGATCAGATATCTAAACCACTAAACTGTATGCGTATGTGGTACGTAGCTCAGAAAAAAACAAAATCACTGAAAGAGCCTGCACAATAAGAACACCACGAGATCCCAAGTCCCAAGCAAGTACTCACATGAATCTTATACCTAGAGGACAATATTGGATTGTTCTGACGGATAAGCATCAGAAGGAGCACTAAATTCAGTCGACCAGGTATACTGAAGCACAGGCGAACGTTCCGCTTACCCTGGAGCCAGAACCCGCGTTGAGGAGGTGGACGCCGAGACCTGCCGCGACCTGAGACTGGTCCTCCCCAATCGCGGCACCGTCGAGGGCCACCTGAACCGGGTGCGGCCACCATGCGCGGCCAACGCAGGGGCCCAGATGGTGCGCCGCGCCACGGGGAGAGAGGGAGAGAGAGACGGCACTGGCAAGTGGCGAGCGAAGAAAGAGTCGGTGAGAAGGGCGGCGTGGGGAGGACCGTCGAGCGGGGAGGAAGCGGCTAGGGTTTCATCCAGCCCATGCGGATCCGCGGGAGGGCAAGGCGCACCGGCGGCGACCGGTGGGGCTCGGCCACGCCGCTCTGCGGCGGCCGGGGACGGCCACCGTGGGCGCGCGCGCCTCAAGGGCGGCGTCGCCGTCGCCGCCGCCCGCGTCGTGAGAAGATCTTGCTCATTCATTTATTCTTCCATCGTATTATAAATTGCTACATTTCGACACCATGTCCAAAGAATTTTAATATCAATCTATCCATGTAGTTTGTGAGTTGAAGATGCATGAAGTTTAAATAAAACTTTCAGTCAAGATTTATATAACTTGAATTTTTCTAATATAATATATTGATAGTAGTAACTATTTATAAAAGTCGTCAGAGTCGAAGTGGTATGTGACCATTTTCGTTTCTCGGCAATTCATGGCTAGCTGGGGTCTAACCAAATAACGGCGCGGGTCTGCTTCACTGCTTCAAACAAACGAATAGTGTTTTGTTTTTCTCTGGTAGCATTTCAGGCTAAACTAAATTTCAGCGCGACGAACGGGGCCACTGCCAGCCCAATAAATCCTGACCGTCGTAGTGTCGGCGGCCACTGACAGTGCCAGGCCAGAGGAAGAGAAAATGAGAAGGTCGAAAAAACACACGGATACGGGATACCCAACACGATATGGACTACGTACATAGGCGCCGTACCTGCCCACTGCCTAGTGCCCACAAACAAGGACGAATGGATCGACGTTGGAGAAGCGCAGCACAAGGATTTTGTAATTCGTACCCCTGCCCTGCCCTGCCCATTTGCACCTGCTCACGGAGGAGAGCTACGCACGGATACTGATAGTGTATCGGTATCATAATATATATATATATATATATACATACGTGGATACGGCAATTTCTTAAACAATAATACATATTAAATTTTCAATACATAACTGCATAGTGCATACATTACAGTGATACACCAAATCCACAAATAACAAGTCCATACTCTATACTAGAGTTCACACTTCAGGAAGATCATCATAAATTAAAAATATAAAAAAATTGGATAGGCGTATGGTTCGTGTATCCGTATCCGGGATACGACCCTGAAGTATTCGTGCTGCGTAGGAGAGTCCAATAAAAGCCGCGCCGGCGCCTGCCCTCCCCTCCCCCTTCACCTGTCCATTGTTTCCATCCCGAACCGGGGTAGGCAGGCGGCGGGCGGTCCCATACCGACCAACGCCTCCTCCCTCTCCGGCGGCTCCTCCCCTTGTTTCCACCTCCCTCTACTTATAGGAGTATCCATCTTCATCCACCCAGACCCAGCAGCTGAGCGGGGGCAAACACCGGACCGGACGAGCGCAGAGCAGCAACCAGCAACAAGCGAGATGGTGCACCCGATTGCGGAGGCCGACGAGCGGAGCCCCTTCGGGCGCCTGACGCCGGACGAGTTCTACGCGCGCCACGGCGTGACCCACTCCAGCTCCTCCTTCGTCAACCCACGGGGGCTCCGCATCTTCACCCAGCGCTGGGTGCCCCGCGGGGACAACGCCCCCGTCCTGGGCGCCGTCGCCGTCGTGCACGGCTTCACGGGCGAGTCCAGCTGGATGGTGCAGCTCACGGCCGTCCACCTCGCCGCCGCGGGCTTCGCGGTCGCCGCGCTCGACCACCAGGGCCACGGCTTCTCCGAGGGCCTGCAGGGCCACCTCCCCGACATCGAGCCGGTCCTCGACGACTGCGACGCAGCCTTCGCGCCGTTCCGCGCCGACTACCCGCCCCCGCTCCCCTGCTTCCTCTACGGGGAGTCGCTGGGCGGCGCCATCGCGCTGCTGCTCCACCTCCGGAACCGGGACCTCTGGCGGGACGGCGTGGTCCTCAACGGCGCCATGTGCGGGATCAGCCCCAGGTTCAAGCCGCCGTGGCCGCTCGAGCACCTGCTGGCCGCCGCCGCCATGGTCGTCCCCACCTGGCGCGTCGCCTTCACGAGGGGGAACATCCCCGAGCGGTCCTTCAAGGTGGACTGGAAGCGCGCGCTCGCGCTCGCCTCCCCGCGCCGCACCACGGCGCCGCCCAGGGCCGCCACGGCGCTCGAGCTCCTCCGCGTCTGCCGCGACCTGCAGCTGCGGTTCGAGGACGTGCGGCTGCCGCTCCTCGTCGTGCACGGCGCCGAGGACACCGTCTGCGACCCGGCCTGCGTCGAGGAGCTCTACAGGCGCGCCGGGAGCAGCGACAAGACGCTCCGCGTCTACCCCGGGATGTGGCACCAGATCATCGGCGAGCCCGAGGAGAACGTCGAGAAGGTGTTCGACGAAATCATCGACTGGCTCAAGGCACGCGCCGCCACCGCCACGGCTACAGCCGCTGGCGCGCACCACGGTGAGCAGTAGTTTGGGCACGCCTCTTGCGTGCCCATGGCCTTCAACCGCGAGTGGTCCATGACGGATTCTATGGAGTATCGAGTACGGGTCCAGCAATAAACTTGTACTACTGATTACATAATTTGTTTTGGCTTCAATGCTTGCTGTAATGACATCTCTTCTGATAGTCCCGGCCTACCATCTGCAACCGATTCAGATGCCCTACCATCTTGCAGCTTTGATTCTTGTCCCCACATTTCTGCCATGTTCGCTTCTTGTCCCCACCCACCCAAGATGATGTATACTGCGGTGGTTGTCAGTTGGGAGTTGGGAGTTGGCAGTTGGGACTTGGGAGTTTAAATGTAATAAATCAAACTGTGCTGCTTTTTTTATACTAGGGTGATATTTGGATTCAGTGACTAAAATTTAACAGGTGTGTTGGGAGGATGTTGTATGGAGTGTTCGGATACTAATAAAAAAAATAAATTACATAATCCGTCAATACTCCACTTGGACGAATTTTTTAAGACTAATTAATCCATCATTAGCACATGTTTACCGTAGCACCACATTATCAAATCATGGACTAATTAGGCTTAAAAGATTCGTCTCGCAAATTAGTCGCAAACTATGTAATTAGTTTTGTAATTAGTCTATATTTAATACTCCATGCATGTGTCTAAACATTCGATGGGACATCGACTAAAATTTAGGAGGGCAACTAAACACCACCTAAATAAAATGAACAATTGTCTGTTGGACATCTAAAGTGATGGTCCTTTGCCGACGGACATCTACTTTGGAGTATTTTGCTAGAAGACACTTTGGTTCGGTGAAATTAGGCCACAGGACACCGTGGACCGGTTGCAGCCAGTTGAGGAGAGAGAACAACGGTGAAATGACATTCTTGCCCTTGCCGCTTTCTTCTTCCTCTCTCTCTTTTTTCTGTTTTCTGTCCCCGTCACGGGTGGCTGCGCCTCTGACGCCCGCTGCTTGCCTCCCGCGTCTTCAATTCCTTCGCCCTTCCATGTCGATTGATTCTGATTGATTGATAGATAGATAGGGGAAAAAAAGAGCAGGGGAGGGAAAGGCAAAGTAGAGCCCGTAGCGTCCTTGTCATAGATAGATACTAGATTGCTGGCAATGGCGTTGTCAAGGGGGGCTACCTAGGCCAGCGAGAATGGCCTGGCTCGTTCGGGCTTGGTAGCGCTGGCGGTGGCGGGAGCCCCGGTGTAAGGTCGAGATGACGACTAGAGAGGGAGTGAATAGTCGTTTCTAAAACTTAATCGCGTCGGCTAACCGAAACAAGTGCGGAATTAAAACTATCGGTTTAGCCAAGACTACACCCCTCCAACTATGTTCTCTAGCACCTTGCAAAGATCCTAATTAAGCAACAAAGGTGCCGGGCTAGCTAGAGCTCACCTAACCAATTCTAAAAGCAAGGTTACACAAACCTATGCCACTAGTACTTTAAGCAACAAGGGAGCTCCTACACATGCTAGTAAGCAAAAGCACAAAGCCACCTAAGCTCACTAGCAATGCTCAATAACAAGGCGACCAACGCTAAATTAGAGAGCACAAATACTTAGCTATACAAACTAAGCAATGTGACTAATAATGTTATACAAACCAAATTAGCCACGCAATGGTGCTACTTCTATGCTACACAAGTAAGAAGGTAACTAGTAAGCTATACAAGCAAACTAATTACAAGAGCAACTATATAAGCACAATATATATGAAAATAATTATAAGCTTGTGTAACGAGGATGCAAACCAACGGGAAGAACAAAGTTGACACGATGATTTTTCTCCCGAGGTTCACGTGCTTGTCAACACGCTAGTCCCCATTGTGTCGACCACTCATTTGGTGGTTCGGTGGCTAATTGGCATCACCCGTCAAGCCCGCACGTCGGGCCCCGCAAGAACCTACCCCGAAAGTGAGGGTAGCTCAATGGCACGCTTTACTAGAGTTGCTCTTCGCGGCTCCCGCGGGGACGAGCACAATGCCCCTCACAAAGCTCTTCTCCAGAGCTCCGCACAAGCTTCTTGCGGGCTTCGACGGAGACCACTACCAAGCCGTCTAGGAGGTGGCAATCTCCAAGAGTAACAAGCACCACCGGCTTGCAACTCGATCACCTAGTGCCATTTGATGCAACCTCACGATGCAATCGCACTAGAATTGCTCTCTCACACAATCGAATGATCACTATCAAGCAGATGTGAGATGGAGGGCTCCTAAGCACTCTCAAGCATGGACACAAAGTCCCCCGAGGTGCTCAGCACCAACCATGGCCGAGACACCCTTCTATTTATAGCCCCACAGGCTAAACTAGCCGTTACCCCTTCACTGGATAAATTTCAGGACAACCGGGCGCGTAGGTCATTTGCACCGGACGCACCATTCGTGTATACCGGACATGTCCGGTCGCCATACCGGACGTGTCCGATAGCTGCCTGACCGCCACGTGTCCCATTCAAACTAGCCGTTGCCTCCAACGGCTCTGTGACATGTCCTATCGGACACGCTATTTGAAACGACCGGACGCTAAGCCACATCGTCCGGTCGAGTCCAGTAAGTTCCCATGGTCGACCGGACGCACCATTAGAAATTGATCGGATGCTGAGCCTCAGCGTCCGGTCGAGTCCAGTGAGCACCCAGTCCGACCGGACGTGTCCGGTCACTCCGAACCAGACGCTCCCAGCTTTCGATGAACTGTTTCATTGGACTTCGACTTCGCTGATTCACACCGGCCGGTCGCTTTCTAAGATTCAGTACCAAGCCACATATCGGACGCATCCGGTATCCATACCGGACGTGTCCGGTCACTCTGTGACCAGCGTGACTAACTCCTTTTCTTCACCAACTTCTTCATCTTTGTAAATATGCCAACACCACCAAGTGTACACCACCATGTGTATGTGTGTTAGATTTTCATAAACATTTTCCAAAGGATTAGCCACTCAACTTGCCATGCCACTCGATCCTAGCGACGATGCAAAGTTAGATCATTCGAGTGGCACTAGATGACCGATATGCAAACAAGTTTATCCCTCTTGATAGTACGGCCATCTATCATAAACCCGGTCATCAACTTCTCTACACACCTATGACCAATGAAATGAATTGCCATAGGTTATACCTTTGCCTTACGCATTCCAATCCATCTCCTTCAATGTTGATGCAACACATGCACCAACACGATCAACAATGATATGATCCACTTCATATCATCACGTGATCATATTGGTTCATCGATCTTGACCTCACTTGCTCTTCACCGTTGCCTCGGTCCATCGGTGCCAAGCCATCACCCAACTTGCCCTTCACACTTGCAATCGGTCCATTAAGCCAAGTCTTGTCTTAATCTTCTCCACCTTTATCACATGACTCAATGTCATGTCTCATGTGCAATGAGCTCCTTCATCATCACATGTATGAGCTTTGCAACATCTCCAAGCTATTTTCACCTTTATGGCATATGTTGCTCACACACATGTACCTGTGGACTAATCACCTGTGTATCTCATATAAATACAATTAGTCCACCTAGGTTGTCACTCAATTATCAAAACCACACAAGGACCTTTCAATCTCCCCCTTTTTGGTAATTGATGACAACTCTACAAAGATATGGAAATTAAGCTCTTTTGGATTCATATTGCTTGCCCAAGCAATTTTACCATGTGTAAATGATTTTGGACAAGTACCACAAACCCAGAAATGGTAGTATTAGCTCTCCCTACATATGTGCTAGAGTGTTTGGTTTGAAGTTCGCACATATGCATAGATTGTAATTGTGGGAGAGTAATTACTACCAAATGATGCTAAGGTGTATAGAGTAAACCTTTGAAGTGTGATACCAATCGGAGTTGCACCTTTAAATTCATCCTTAGCACCATGGTTAGCTAGATAACACTTGGAAATAAAAAGCACTAGATATCTCGTGAGATCATCATTAAAAGCAAGGTACTAGCATTACTTGAAAAGCATACCAAGTGTCTAGCTATCATCCTATGCATGCTAGTTTTCATTTCATCAATCAAATTCTACAACTAGCATACATCACACAAGCATGCATATTGAATTTAAGAACTTATGCAATGCAAGCAAGCACATGAATATGCACATATCAAATGCAATCAATCAAAGTTCATGAGCTTGCTCCCCCTACTTGTGTGCTTCTCTTGTCCAAGAATTTTGATCCATCTCTTTTCTTCAATGTTGCTCCCTCTTTGTCCATGTCCATGTCCAACCTCTACTTCTTTGTCTCAATCTCTCCCAAAGCTTTCATATCTTATCTTATCTCTCTTGTACAATCTCAATCTCAAGGCTTTCATATCTTTGTACAATCTCTCCCCCTTTGTCATCAATTTTCATAAATGGTGTATTTCTCATTGATGCAAAGGTATGCATTTTGGGTAGATGGTTGAGGCTTGAATCTTGTATTTTTTATGGACATCACTTGATTGTTGGAATGACACCACTTGTATATACCACTTGTACCACTTGTATCTTGTGTGGCTTCTTGAGATACCACACATAGGATCTTTGATCTTGATATCAATTTATGTGACACCTCCCCCTATGTGATAGCATGGGTCATCCATTTGATACACTTGAGCTCTTGTAGGTGAGGGATGCATTCTTCATTTGATGATCACTTAAAGTTTAGGGTCACTTGTGGAACCATCATCTTGTATGATTGATACCATATGTAGATGTGATACCACTTGAAAGAATCTTCTAGTATGGAACCACTTGTTGGATTTATCAATAAAAACCAATTCTTGAACCTTTATTATCTTTATGAGTACCACTTATAGGATATCACTTGTGAGTTGATCTAGACATCACTTATGAATTTTTGATAAAATACTTGAGTCTAGATACCAATTGAAACAAACAAACTAAATATCCATTTGCATTGTTGTCTTGTGCTTGTACTCTTATCACTATCATGATCTTCTAATGTTGACTTGAACTAAATTGATTTACCTAAGCTTCCAAGTCCGGTTTGAACCAATGACAAACTTCTTCACACCTCTTACAAGGGTTACTTGCCAATGTTGTACTTGTCACTTATTAGCAATCCAAATTAAGTCAAGTAATTGGGTTCACTAGCTCATGAATAAATTCATATACTAACCACTAGATCAATTAATCATTCAAGCAATAGTGGTAGGCTATAAATTTAAATATTTCATTTGTTATACATGATCCTATGAAGCATGTACTATATGCACTAATCACATACTAATAAGGGATGAAATGATTATGCACATTATAATGATACCTTTGCTATGTTGGAGTAGAGGATAGTCACATAGATTCCAATTCATTACTCCAATGGCAATATGAAGTCCAATTATAAGCTTGGTGAAGACCAATGATACCATTTTGAATTCCATTCTTCACCAACATGAATTGAATACCACTTATGATCAAGTGCACTTTCTTGTTGTGGTTAGCTTGCTTCATCTTTTGATCAATGCTTGCATGAGAGCATCAATGTGAGAGTACCACTTGAAATATCATGATTTGCTCTCTTTTGGGTGTTGCTTACTTTTCTTGATCAACCCTTTTGATTGCTTCAACTAAGCATCTCAAATGTTTCTCGGATCACCACTTCCATGTTAGCCTTTCAAGTACCACACTTAGTTTACCTATACATAGGTGGCAAGCCCCTACACTAGGGTGGAGTAAGAACCATTCTTGATAATTACTTGAAATAGCTTGATTGATTGATCCAAGTGATGGACTTAACTTGATGAGTAACCTTGATTCCTTCTTTAAGTCCTTTTCTTTCTACTTGTTTAAATTCTTTTATTTCTACCAAATGATTTCCAATAGTCACTAGAACTTAAACTTCATCTTTCATCTTGAGTTTGATCTTGATCTTCCAATTTGAGTACCAAAGCGTGTCAAAGTACACTCCACAATTAAATGATCTTGTACTTCTTTGCTTGTCATGCTTATAGATTATATCAAAGACAAACTTAGGTACCTCAAAACCACTTGTAAACATGTTTCCAACTTGAGAACCTTTCAATCAAAGTGACTCTAGATCAATCCAACACTTGTCACTTTTCTGGCAGATTCTCTACTCTTCAAAGAAAAATTAATATCTCCCAAAGTACAAATCCAAATGCCACGAAATTTGGTGAAGATGTGCATCACTAAGTTATCTAGCAGCTGTAACAATTTGAGCTTCATTTGACTTCTAGATTGCTACCAGATTTCAATTCTTCTAGCACTGCTACATGCTAAAAACTGCAGCACTATAGCTGACAAGATCCACTCCAAAACTAAAGCATGTCTTATTCAATTCTCATGAAATCTGTACAACATCTTATACCATAAGTCTAGAGCATGTACACCAATTTTTATGCCAATCCAATAAGTTTTGACCACTCAAACATGGCTAAGATAATAGCTAGCTCAGATTTTGCAATATAGGACAGATTTTAATCACTTGAGCTATACTTCATTAAGTATGAATCAAACTTGAAACCAACTTGTTTGTATACTTTCACAAGATATAAATCCATTCAATCCACTTACTATATGTCATCTTATGAACTTATCAAACACAAATTAATCCAAACTTGATTACTAATCAATTTATCCATTCAAACATCTTATAATAAGCAACATTGCATATTTATCCAATTCAATCAACTCATATGTTACTAAATGAAATGATCAACAATAGATATACCTTGGTTAGCTCATGATCACCCAATTATCAAGCTTCAACTCAAATATTTTTTCAAGCCATTAAATAATCCAATAAATCACCAACAACTTGAATATGACACTTATATGTTGATAGCACTTGAACTTCACTCAATTTGTCATGGCATTGGGTTTGGATGTGCACTAGGCTTCATATCTTGATTCAACATATGATGATCAATATGAAATCAATTTAATCAAGTCTCCAATGCTGATGGTACCTACAATCAATCACCCACTTTTTGATGGTACCCAAACAATTTTGGGTCCTCTCAAGTTAGGAGCAACATACTTAGGCAAAACCTTAATATGAGTAGTGGGATATTTTGCAATAGCAACCATAGAGGTACCATTACCATCCTTTCTAAGCACATTATTATCAACAATTGAAATATGCTTAGAATTATTACCTAGGGGATATGAATGTGCCATATGTCCCCTTTCCCGGCATGAGTATCACTTTCTCTTTGATTGAGCCTTCTCTTCCTTGCTCATGTTGTGCTTCCTATTGCCTTGTCTCTCATGGATTGCTTGAGTTTTCTTCTCAAGCTTGGTAGGACACTTAGAGGCAAAGTGTCCCGTATTTCCACACTTGAAGCACTTGATGTGAGCATAGACTTTCTTCTCATCTTGTGTCTTGCTCATCATCTTGGCATCTAGAATTTTCATTGGATGCCTTGCCTTTGCTTTGCCACCTCTTCTTGTATTCTTCTTCTTCATCCCCAAATCACCATCTTGATGGTTGATCTTGACTTGAACTTGGGGTTTAACTTTTAGCTCAACTTGAGGCTTCTTGGTTGGGCAATACTTGGCAAGATGTCCCATATCATGGCACCGGTAGCACATGAGATGAGATATCTTTTCTTCTTGCATCTTCATGTTCTTGCCCTTTCTCTTTTTGAAGCCAATGCCACTCTTGTCACCATAGCTTCTTTGATTCTTCATCATATGCTCAAAGGTGACTTGAGAGTTGTAGCATCTCTCTAACTTGTTGCTTAATTTCTTCACTTGTTCATGGAGCTCATTGTTCTCCTTCAAAAGGTTAGTCTCACAAGACATAGAAGTAGAACAAGCATCTAATTATGAAGAATATGACATTTCTAATAAATCATCACAAGAGGTGGATATATGCTTCTTGCCTACATCACAAGGGTTAGCAACAATATGTGATTGATCATTTGACCCATGTGATGAGCTCTCACTAGTCTTAGTTTTTCCATTGGAGAGCTCCTTAGTGAGAAAAGCATGGTCTTGTACCAAGTTATCATGAGCAACACTAAGTTCCCCATGAGTTAATTTTAGCTCCTCATGTGAACAAGTAGTAATATAAAGTAGATGCTTTTGTTGTTCACATGTGTTCTTTAGAAAAGAGTTTTCATTTTTCAATTTCTCGGTTTTAGCTTTCTCATTTTCTAAAGACATGGTCATGCTAGCAAGTCTACTCACAAGCTCATTATATGAATCAACATGATCAACCACTTTATCATTTGATACCTTGGTGTCACCTTGTGACATGAAGCAATGTGATGTAGTTGGAGAGCTTGTAGTAGCATCATAATCGGCACCGGGAGTCGAGGAGGCCGAGCACTAGGCCAAGAGGAGGAGGTGGTGGATGGGGCTGGCCAGCGCGCTAAAGAAGTAGCCTCCACCCGATGGCATGGGGGACATTAGGGCTGGATGATGTGCTGGCGAACGGGATAGGAAACAGAAAAAAGAGAAAAGGAGAGAGGAAGAAGAAAGCGGCAGGGGCAAGAATGTCATTTCATCGCTGTTCTCTCTCCTCAACTGGCTACAACCGGTCTGCGGTGTCCTATGGCCTAATTTCACCAAACTAGAGTGTCTTCTGACAAAATGCTCTAAAGTGGGTGTCCGCCAGCAAAGGACCATCACTTTGGATGTCCAACATACCATTGTCCCAAAATAAAATGTGCTGCCTTTGTTGTAGGTCTACCGCTCACTGATCAACGGCAGTTGTGGAAAATAAAGGCATAATAGTCATTTTGGTTTCTGAAGTATTACTCAAAGACTTTCTGTAACACCCTAAAAATTGCTCTTTTTGAAATAGAGTTAAAAATATTTAATTTTGTATTTTTGTGCTCATAAAAACATAGGAAATAAAATTTTTCATTAAATTAAAATTCATTATAGGGTGTAGCAACATTGTTGTGCATACATGCTGGTGCATTTGATTTATTGAGGTGAGTGGTTTTGACCAAAAATTCAAAATTGAATTCAAATGTTTTTGAAATAGTTTTGAAATAAAAGGAAAAAAAAAAAAAAAATAGAAAACCGCTCCCTCTCTATTTTGGCCCACTCGGCCTGCTTCTTTCCGCCGCCTTCTCCTTCCCTTAGCCTGGCCTGCTCTCACCTCCTCCTTCTCCGCTTGGGCCAAAGCGCCGATGGCCCAGCTCCTTCCCCATCGTCACCCATGGCCCATCATTGCTCTCCCTCTCCCCGCCCCACCTGCCAGGCTGGCCTAGCCGTATGATGCAGCCATGTCCCGCCCCTCTCTTCCTCTAACTGGCCCGCCACGCGCTCCATGTCACTGCCATCTCGGGCCCACTTGTTAGCACCATCCCTTACCTCTGTCGTAGCCGAAGCGGACTCTGCCACCGAGAGTCTGACGCCGTCCTATGCCACGCCTTGCTGTGCACTCCATGCCTTCCTGCCCCATATAAGCCAAGCATCGTGCCACCCCCATCCAGCCCCAAGTGCAGCCTCGCTTCATCCCAAGTTTGTAGCCACCGAACTCAAAACCCTAGAGTCGCATCACCGAGCTCGAGGTCCTTATCTGCCATGTCCCACGTCATTTCTAAGCCTCCACCGCCGAAGATAACCCGCTAGGTGAGTTCGCCATCTCCTTCTGCTTCTCCCTGTGCTTTCGGTTTACTCTTACGTGGCCTCTAGGGTCAATTTCAAGCACGTCGTGTTAGCGAGGTCTCTTGCCATCGGCCATGTCCACCGCCGCCCTCGACTTCGTTTCCGGTGTCGGCATCTCTTCTCCCTCCCTGTCTTCTAATCTTTGCCGCCCATCTACGATTGAATGGCTGAGATTGGTCGGTACCCCTTCGACCGATAAGTTTGCAAAAGAGCCCCTGCAGTTCACGTAATAGAACCCACAGTCCATGGCGCACTTCCAGAATATGTTTTCTCTTTCATAAAGTGTAAAAATCCTCTGTTAGATTCAAAATACGTTTTCATCTATTTACAATTTTGCCACTATTTTCTTTAGGTCATAACTTCTCCGTTTTAACTCCGATTTGATCCGTTCAAGTTGTGTTAGATTCATAATTGCGTAATCTACATGTTTATATTACTATTAAATATATTTTCAACTTTTGAAATTCGAGGTTAGATTTAATCTATTATTTTATTAAAGGAAATCTTGTTTAATTCATAACTTCTTCGTTATAGCTCCGATTAGAGTGCTTTTCGCGCCTGTGTGATCTTAGTAACGTGTAGAACATCTTTAAAACCTTTTTACTTGTTGTTTATTATGTTTGGTGTACTGTTCTGATTTAGTTGTATTGTTTGCTTCTTGTATAATTGCATGGATACTTCTGTGGTGCTTTATGATCATGTCTAGTTGGTGAGAAGTACGTTGGTGACATAGAAGAAGTTGGTGATCCAGAAGAAGTCCTTTGGAGGTTACAATTCAATAGAAAAAGGATCTGAGTTTAAGGCAAGTATATCATGGGATCATCCTTGTTGTCCTATTCACTTTAATAATTTAATCATATGCATGTGTCTACCTTAGCAACCGTAGTAATTTTCTTAGCTATTTGATATCCTGGATTCCTTGACACCTTTGGGTTATTACATTGGGTAATATGATGCTAGTGCTCAACTGGAACCATGATCTTGTAACTTAACTAATGGTATATGCAATAAACACTAAAAGATGTTTTTTAGTAACATGGAATCGGGGGCTAGAGCATTGGGCTATTTTTATGGTGCTCTAGATTTCTCTCCCTAAGGACTTATATGTAAGCAATCATCTGGGACTTATAGTATAACTGTGAGGGATACATGGCTCTGGCTTTAGCTCAGTATGAGGACCTTTTCTAGCTTATTAGCGGTTATCTTTATGGCATAAGAGGGGCTCCAACAGGTATGATCTCGGCCTGCCAAGAGGGTGCATTTTGGTTTCTTGGTATTTTGTTAGTCACTCCTTGGAGGGGGTTCATGCTTATTGATGGGGAAACCTTAGTGGCCCTAACTTGCTAGACGAACCTTTGAATGGTTCATAGTGAACCCTACCGGCCTTCCCTGTTAGTGGGTCAAGAGGCTGATCACCTCGGGCGAAAGGGTAAATCACGACTCACAATGAAAGTGTACAACCTCTGCAGAGTGTAAAATTGGTATATCAGCCGTGCTCACGGTCACGAGCGGCCTTGGACCCTTATGGAATAGATGATGAACACTGATGGTACTGTTGATAAAGATGCTCACTAGTGATTACTATTTATGCTATTCATTATTCATGTTTACCTGATCATGTGCTTATATGGGCTGGTGATAAACTAGTTGCTACTCAATTGCTAAAATTGTGACAATTAAAAGCTAATCGCAGTTAAACCAGCGTCAACCTTTTGAGCCTCATGAACCCCATGATATATTTGTTGAGTACGATATGTACTTATGCTTGTTTTATTTTCAATACTTTGGAAAAATCCTAGATGGGTACCAGATTGCTAGGGTTTGGAGGAATTAGGCTTGTGTGTGGAAGTGGAGTCTTCACCTAAAGATCAAAGTTGTCTTTCCACTGTATATACTCTGAGGTTGTATTCTTTATACTAATACACTATGTAACAAGCATTGTCTTTCGATATTACCCTTATTTGTAGCTATATGTGAGATTTGACTTTCTGAGCTCACATATGGTGTGTATCTGGTTTTGTTCTTAAAACCGGGTGCTACACTTTCATCCCTAAGCTTTTTAAAACCGCTATTTTAGTCTCAAACTATATTTTTAGACCCAATTTAATCATAGAACTATAAAGATAATCGTTTTAGTCCTCAAACTTGGGCTCAATTTCATCCTACAACTATAAAGATGATCGTTTCAGTCTTCAAACTTTGCATATTGGGCACAATTTAATCCATAAACTATCAAAAGTGTGTGCGTGTATATATATATATATACCCTACTAAATCATTTTTGTGGGAGCAATTATAGTTGCTTCGAACACTATTTATTCCTTAAGAAACATGGATATATTAAAACAATAATAGATCTATAATTTTTTATTAGCTACCTCTAGAGTTAGGCTCAAGTGCTCAACTAATAATCATTTGTGTATAAAATAATATTTTTATCCATAGGCTCCAAATAAGTTATATTGAAGAATATTTAGATCTATATATATATATTCATCTTAGAATATGAATACAAATGTCAAAAATGTGTTATCCGATTCGGTAGTTGGGGCGACGCTAGGTTGAATAGTACATAATGATGACCATCCATCTCAAATTGCTTGTGGTGTTGGACAAAGGAAGAAGTTGAGCCAAAATGCATTTTGATAATTCATGGATGAAATTGTGCCTAAAATATTAACTTTTCTTTTTGATAGACAAAATGGGTTCAAAATAAAAGTTTAAAGATCAAAATACAATTTTGATACATTATGGGATGAAATTGACGTTAAAAGTAGAGTTTAAGGACTAAAATGACCGTTTTAAAAATTAGTTCAGGGATCCAAATGGCTATTCTACCAAAAATAAAACATAGATAATTTTATACTGTATATAATAACCGTGGCAGAACCGCCTAATCTAATACCTTCCAGGAGTACTTGTCTTCCATTAGACACTAGGTTCCAAGAGAGGACACTAAACTACACGCAGTTCTGTCGAGCACACCCTAAGGAAGAACTCGAAAATCCACATTTTTTCACCAGGATCATAAATGAGAGAATAAAGCTTACAACATTCTTAAGTTATTTCTTACATCATTTTATTACAGTACCAGAATATTACTTCAATTTATTATAACAGCGGAATATAATAATGTTATCAGAATTACAGAGGAAGCAGGATTAATTTAAGGACATGGTGGAGCATTAACATAGTGGACATTTTTATACAAGAGATGCTAGCAGATTTTACATCTTTTCTTATAAAAATCTTTTGTGAGGGTTATAAATAAACACTATGGTCGTAGCGTGAAAGGAATCCTCTATGAGCCCACCAAGAGGTTTTCACACACAAGAGTTAGCTCTAAGTATCCTCCAATCACCTGCAACAGGGGAATAAAACCCTGAGTACTCGATTGTACTCAGCAAGACTTACCCGATAGGAGGAAAATAAAAGACTCCAAGGATATGCAAGGCTATCTGGCTTATGGGTTATTGCATCTGCTGAAGCATTACTAAACGTGCATCCTTATATTCAACTTCATTAGCAGTCATCATTAGTTCATTAACTAACCATTCTATGTAAGCATCTATGCTACTTTCAAGCAGGTGGTAAGCAATAAGAACCATTTTACCATCTTTCATATTCCAGTTCTTACTACGGTGCTAGACCATAGCCAAGTCGATGCCGTCTCACAAAAATAGTGATTCACGAACCAATGTATTCTAGCTGGGTACCCCGAAACACATGCCCCATTTGTACCCCTAGGCATAAACAAGATCAACCCATTCCACTCCTATCATGGGGTTTAGGTCCTTGTCCAAACTTGGACTCTAAGCCCCCACACTTGAGATTCGGTCTCAGTATGGTGCTTAGACCTCCACCTTTCCCCACCTCCAATCAGTCGGTCCGAAAAGAGCCAGAACCCACGACAAGAGGGTAACAAGCCTTCCCGCTCCCATAAGCAAGTATGTGCTTAGGATAATAAGTCTGTGATCTGACTACCATCTACAGCAATGAACGGTCCTCAATCAACACAGGCGGAACAAGTGCAATCCGAGCCTCGCTCGAATGCCTAACCAAGTCCAGATCCAAAGTACCATTCCACCTGGTCTCCAATTATCATTCATATATATTCCATGTGACAGTAATATAATAACAACAATAATATCTTTTCTATTTCTCGCGAGTGATAGGTAATCACTCAACTTCTACCTGATCCTATAGCATAGCAATCTACATGATCCTAACATACTAGTAGGACTCATAGGATAAGGATATATATATATATGCAAGTGGTTTTCATTCAACTTCCTAAAACTTAATGCAGAAGTATAAGATAAAGTGCAGAATAATAGAGGTTATGCACCGAGGCTTGCCTGGGTAAGATATAACCAAAAGTTAGCATTCCATCATAGTGACACAATCATCAAGGCATCATCTTTTCTGCTACTTCAGTTGACTCCATGATCCATCATTGTTTCTATTATGATATACGTGGATACAACGCAGATGCGCAATTAATCAACGGTAACTGCAACTCTTAAATATACGATTACACTGAAAGGTCCTAATATGGCTAGAGGGGGGTGAATAGCCTATTTAAAATCTACAAATCAACTAGAGCAATTTGATTAGTATGACAAATAGCGTAATGCAAACTTGCTCTAGCTCTACAAGGGTTGCAAGCCACCTATCCAACAATTCTAGTTGCAATGATTACTTAGGCACACAAACTTGCTATGTAACTACTCACTAAGAGCTCTCAATCTTGCTACTCTAAAGAGCTCAACTAGATGAATGTAAATAATAAAGCAAGCTCTCAATTCTAATTACACTAAAGAGCTCGTATTAACTAGTTTGCAAGAATGTAAATAAGTGAGTAGGGTGATTATATCGTCATGTAGAGGAATAAACCAATCACCGGGAGAATACAAATGGCAAGAGACAACCGATTTTCTGTTGAGGTTCACGTGCTTGCCAACACGCTAGTCCCCGTTGTGTCGACCAACACTTGGTGGTTCGGTGGCTGACACGAGCAATTTACTAAAGTTACCTTTCGACACTCCACCGGGGAAGGTACAACTCCCCTCACAATCACCGGAGACGGCCACAAACAATCACCAACTCATGCCGATCCTCCACCGCTGCACCAAGCCGTCTAGGTGGTGGCAACCACCAAGAGTAACAAACAAGACCCGCAGCAAAACACGAATACCAAGTGCCTCTAGATGCAATCACTCAAGCAATGCACTTGGATTCTCTCCCAATCTCACAATGATGATGGATCAATGATGGAGATGAGTGGGAGGGCTTTGGCTAAGCTCACAAGGTTGCTATGTCAATGAAAATGGCCAAGAGAGTGAGCTTGAGCCAGCCATGGGGCTTAAATAGAAGGCCCCATGAAATAGAGACATTGTACCCCTTCACTGGGCACAACACGGGGTGACCGGACGCTCCGGTCATATTGACCGGACGCTGGACCCAGCGTCTGGTCGCCCGATGTAAGCCACGTGTCATTCTGAGTTAAACCTAAGCCGCTAGATGTCAACGGCTATTGACTGACCGGACGCTCTGGCACAAGTGACCGGACGCTCAGACCCCAGTGTCCGGTCATTTCCAGTAAGCTCCCAAAACCGACTTTTGCCAACCGGACGCGTCCGGTCCACCTCGACCGGACACTGCCCAGCGTCCAGTGCAATACCCTAGGTACTGTGCCAACATGTCAGTCTGATCGGACGTAGTCCTTCAACGTCCGATCGCTGAGTGACCCAGCGTCTGGTCAGTTGACCAACTCCATTTCACTTCTAACTTCTCCACCCTTGCTCAAATGTGCCAACCACTAAGTGTATCACCTTGTGCACATGTGTTAGCATATTTTCACAAACATTTTCAAGGGTGTTAGCATTCCACTAGATTCTAAATGCATATGCAATGAGTTAGAGCATCTAGTGGCACTTTGATAACCGCATTCCAATACGAGTTTCACCCCTCTTAATAGTACGGCTATCGATCCTAAATGTGGTCACACTCGCTAAGTGTCTCGATCACTAAAACAAAATAGCTCCTACAATATATACCTTTGCCTTGAGCCTTTTATTTTTCTCTTTCTTCTTTTCCAAGTTTAAGCATTTGATCATCACCATGCCATCACGGTCGTCACGATCTTCGCCATTGCTTCATCACTTAGAGTAGTGCTACCTATCTCATAATCATTTTGATAAACTAGGTTAGCACTTAGGGTTTCATCAATTAACCAAAACCAAACTAGAGCTTTCAATCTCCCCCTTTTTGGTAATTGATGACAACCCTTACACAAAGATATGAATTGAGATTTAATTAAATCCACGTTGCTTGCCCAAGCATATTTACCATGTGTAAAAGAATATGGACAAGTTTCATGAACTCCAAATGGTAGCAATTGCTCCCCCTACATATGTGCTAAGAGTTTGGATTGTAGCTTGCACATATGCTTAGATAGGAAATATAGGAGACAATTTCTACTAAATGATGCTAAGGTATAAGAGATGGACCTTTGAAGCGTGATACCAATCGGAGTGCACCAATATACCATCCTTAGCACCATTTGTAACTAGACATTCACAAAAACTAGAATACCTCATGAGATCAATATTACAAGCAAGGGTCTAGTTTCCATATGATGAACATAAGTCTAGTTACTTTAGTTTGATACCACTTGGAAATAAAGTCACTAGATTACCTATGCATGCTAGTTTTTCATTTCATCATTTAAGCATATAACTAGCATACACCACACAAGCATGGATATTGAGATTTTAAAACTTGTGCCATGCAAGCAAATATATGAAATGCACATTCAAATGCAACATACAAGTTTATGAGCTTGCTCCTCCTACTTGTGTGCTCAAAATTTTAATTGATCCCTTTCCTTTATCATATATCTCATATCTCTCCCCCTATGTCAAATACTCCCCTATCACGCATATCTTTGTTTCTATCCCCTTTGTCAACAATTAGCACAAAAGGTGAGCTCAAATTATAGATAGGTTGGGGTGAAACCATGTGAGATGAGGATCATTTTCCCAATTTGGTTCAATCAAGATTACTTGCCAAAGATATTTAACTCGGTTTGATCCAAGGACAAGCTTCTTCACTCCTCTAAATAAGGGTTATCTTGTACCATGTTGAGTTAAACACTTATAGCTTATTTTCTAGATCAAACACTAGGTTTACAAGCCCACAAACATGTCATATGCTACCACTAGATCATTTCAAGCATACAAGCAATAGTGGTACCATACAAGCATCAAATTCATTTGATTTTCATGAATGAGCCCATTCAAATGTGAAATATGTCTAGATGCACTAATCATGTCCTTAGCAAGGATGTATGCCATGCCAATCAATTTTTACCTTGGATTGCTCAAAGGAGAGGCATGTCATATAATTTGGGGTGTATCAACACATATTGGAGAAGTCAAGTATGTTCAATTCATTCCTTAGCTTGCAAAACCTCTTCTCATCAAGTGGCTTGGTGAAGATATCAGCAAGTTGATCTTCGGTGCCCACACTCTCAATGCAAATGTCCCCTTTTCGTTGGTGATCTCTTATGAAATGATGGCAGACATCAATATGCTTTGTTCTTGAATGTTGAACCGGGTTGTTGGTGAGCTTCACGGCACTTTCATTGTCACATAGCAATGACACTTGCTTGAATTTGATTTCAAAGTCACTCAAAGTAGCCTTCATCCAAAGTAATTGAGCACAACAACTACCGGCCAAAATGTACTCCGCTTCGGCGGTTGAAAGTGCTATACTATTTTGCTTCTTTGATGACCAAGATACAAGTGATCTTCCCAATAGTTGACATGTGCCCGAGGTGCTCTTTCTCTCAACTTTGTATCCCGCATAATCGAAGTCCGAATATCCAATCAACTCTAATCTTGCTCCTTTGGGATACCATAATCCAACATTTTGTGTATGCTTCAAGTACCTCAATATTCTCTTTGTTGCCTTCAAATGACTTTCTCTTGGTGAGGCTTAAAATCTAGCACACATGCATACACTAAACATCACATTCGGCCTTGATGCGGTCACATAGAGTAGACTTCCAATCATAGACCAATACATCTTTTGATCCACCATGTTGCCACTAGCATCACTATCCAAGCTTCCACTTGTCTCCATTGGTGTACTAATAGCTTTAGCATCATCCATTCCAAACTTCTTGAGCATGTCCTTGATATACTTGCCTTGACTCACAAATGTGCCATTCTTCATTTGCTTGATTTGAAGACCAAGAAAGTAGCTAAGCTCTACAATCATGGACATCTCAAACTCACTTGCCATCATCTTGCCAAACTCCTCACAAAAATCTTGATTTGTTGACCCAAATATGATATCATCAACATAGATTTGCATTACGAACAAGTCATTTCCAAGCTTCTTGATGAAGAGAGTGGTTTCAACCTTTCCCATCTTGAATCCCTTAGAGAGTAGGAAATCCCTCAATCTCTCATACCATGCTCTAGGTGCTTGTTTCAATCCATACAAAGCCTTTCTCAACTTGTAGACATGGTTGGGCTTCTTTTCATCTTCAAAATCGGGAGGTTGCTCAACATATACAAGCTCATTGATGTATCCATTTAGAAATACACTCTTCACATCCATTTGGTATAACTTGATGTTGTGGGCACAAGTATAGGTAACAAGATTCTAATTGCTTCCAATCTTGCAACCGGGGCATATGTTTCTCCAAAGTCAAGACCTTCAACTTGAGTGTAACCTTGAGCCACTAATCTTGCTTTGTTCCTTATTACTATCCCATCTTGATCTTGCTTGTTCCGAAAGACCCATTTGGTTCCTATCACATTATGATCCTTAGGCCTCTCAACTAACTCCCATACTTGGTTTCTTGTAAAGTTGTTTAGCTCTTCATGCATAGCATTGACCCAATCAACATCCTTCAAAGCTTCATCTATCTTCTTAGGTTCAATGGATGACATAAATGAGAAATGCTCACAAAATGAAGCTAATCTTGATCTAGTTTGCACACCTCTTGAAATGTCACCAATGATAGTGTCCAAGGGATGATCTCTTGCAACATTGGTTGGTTGGAGCACTTGCACTTGATTGCTTGCATTTGATTGATCATTTGGTTGGGATGATGAACTAGCCACTTGTTGATCTTGCACTTTGTCATGACTAGTACTTGCTTGAACTTGATCATGAGAACCACTAGCTTGCACATTTGAGTTAGAGAGTACTTGATTCTTGTCATCTTCAACATCAATCACCTCTCTAGGTCTTATATCACCAATGTCCATGTTCTTCCTTGTATTGACCAATTGAGTGCCTTTTACATCATCTAGATTCTCATCTTCCTCTTGGGAACCATTTGTTTCATCAAATTCCACATCATGAACCTCCTCAAGAGTACCACTAGCCAAATTCCAAACTCTATATGCCTTGCTAGTGGTGGAGTAACCAAGCAATAAACCTTCATCACATTTCTTTTCAAACTTGCTCAATCTAGTGCCTTTCTTCAATATGTAGCATTTACAACAAAAACTCAAAAGTATGCTATATTGGGCTTTCTTCCATTCAATAGCTCATAAGGTGTCTTCTCCATCATTGGGTGACAATAGAGTCGGTTGCTATAGTAGCAAGCCGTGTTGATTGCTTCGGCCCAAAATGAATGACTCACATTGTACTCACTCAACATTGATCTTGCCATGTCAATCAAAGTTCTATTCTTCCTTTCAACTAACCCATTTGATTGAGGAGTGTACTTGGCCGAGAATTGATGTCTAATTCCAAATTCATCACACAACTCATCAATTCTAGTGTTTTTAAACTCACTTCCATTGTCACTTCTCACTTTCTTGATGGTTGTTTCAAACTCATTATGAATGCCCTTGACAAATGATTTGAATATTGCAAACACATCACTCTTGTCCACTAGAAAGAATACCCATGTGTATCTAGTGAAATCATCCACAATCACAAATCCATATTTGTTTCTACCAATGCTAGTGTATGTGGTTGGTCCAAATAAGTCCATGTGCATCAACTCAAATGCCTTAGACGTGCTCATCATGCTCTTCTTAGGATGTGTGTTACCAACTTGCTTTCCGGCTTGACATGCACTACATAGCTTATCCTTTTCAAATGTGACATCTTTCAAGCCTCTAACTAAGTCATGCTCAATCAACTTGTTCAATTGTTTCATTCCAACATGACCAATTCTTCTATGCCATAACCAACCCATACTAGACTTAGTGATCAAACATGTTGACAATTGAGCTTCTCTAGCATTGAGATCAACCAAGTATAGATTCTCATATCTAAATCCTTCGAATATCAAGTTAGAGCCATCTACACTTATAATCTCTACATCATCCACACCAAATATGCACTTGAAACCAAGATCACATAATTGAGCTACCGACAATAGGTTGAAGTTCAAGCTCTCTACTAGTAGCACATTGAAAATGCTCAAGTCATTAGATATTGCAATCTTACCAAGCCTTTGACCTTGCCTTTGCCATTGTCACCAAATGTGATACTATCAATCTCATTGCTCTTGTTTTCATTGATTGAATTGAACATTCTTTAATCACCGGTCATATGTTGTGTGCACCCACTATCAAGCACACAATGCCTTCCTCCGGCCTTATAATTTACCTACAAAAGAAGGTCAATTTCTTTTAGGTACCCAAACTTGCTTAGGTCCTTGTAGGTTAGTTACCAAGGTCTTTGGTACCCAAATGGCCTTCTTCTTTGGCCCACAATTGGTGTACCAATGAACTTAGCATTCATGCCATTGGCACCGTTATAAAGCATGTAACAAGAATCAAATTTGATTGAGGATACATTAGGTAGCTTGTTCTTGTTAATCTTGCAATTTTGCTCTATATGCCTAAAGATATGGAGACATTACTTGTTGGGCAATGTATGCCATATATATACTGACCACAAAAGTCTCAAATATATCTTTACCCAACCAAAGCTGAACATGAGACAACGAAGATGGTTAGAGCTGATTAAGGATTTAAATTTGGAAGTGCACTACCATCCAGGAAAAGCTAATGTAGTAGCAGATGCACTCAGTCAAAAGTCTCATTGCAACACTATGGAAGCATTATTGGAAGATGGATTCAACTTGTTACACCATGCTGTACTACACAATATCACGATCAATTGTTCACTTGAGAGCAAAATCATAGAGTTACAGCAGACAGATGTAGGAATAAGTCACATCAAGAGAAAAATGCAAGAGCAAGAGACCAAACATTTCAGATTGGATGAAAGAGGTGTGTTATGGTTTGAGGACCGACTTGTGGTACCAAAAGACCGTGAGCTGAGGAACCAAATTTTAGATGAAGCTCACTCGTCCAAATTGTCTATCCATCCGGGTAGTAGTAAGATGTACCAAGATTTGAAAACCCATTTTCGGTGGACTAAGATGAAGAAAGAGATCGCAGCCTATGTTGCTAGGTGTGATAACTGTAGTAGAGTAAAAGATGTTCATATGAAATCTACCGGATTACTTCAGCCATTGCCTATCCTAGGTTGGAAATGGGAAGAAATCAGTATGGACTTTATCACAGGCCTTCCAATGACACCATAAGGTCACGATTCAATATGGGTTATTGTTGATCGTCTCACCAAGTCAGCACATTTTATACCCGTGAAAATAATGTATATAGTTGGGAAGTACGCTGAGATATATGTTTCCTAGATCATGAGACTACATGGAGTACCCAAGACTATAATCTCAGATCGAGGACCACAGTTCATAGCTCGTTTCTGGGAGCACTTACACCATGCTTTGGGAACCAAACTAATCAGAAGTTCGGCATACCATCCACAAACTTCAGGACAGACAGAGCGAGTAAACCAAATCCTAGAGGATTTGCTTAGAGCTTGTGTTAAATCTTCAAAAGGTTCATGGGAGAAATGGTTACCTTTAGCTGAGTTCTCCTATAACAACAGTTATCAAACGAGTTTCAAGATGGCTACATTTGAAGCATTGTATGGCAGAAAATATAGAACTCCATTGAATTGGATTGAGCCCGGTGAAAGGAGATACTTTGGTATTGACTTTGTCAATGAAGCTGAAGAGCAAGTACGTGTCATCCAACAGCATATGAAGGCAGCTCAATCGAGACAAAAGAGTTATGCTGATAGAAGAAGAAGACCACTGACTTTTGAAGTGGGTGACTATGTATACTTGAAAGTATCACCCATGAAAGGTGTGAAGAGATTTAGGATGAAAAAGAAGCTTTCACCAAGATATGTGGGGCCATACAAGATTGTGGAACGGAAAGGGAATGTTGCTTATAAGTTACAACTTCCACCAGAAATGAGTGCAATCTTTGATGTCTTCCATGTTTCCTAGTTGAAGAAATGTGTTCGAGTACCTGAAGAAGCTATTGCACCCACCAACGTGTAGCTTCAATCGGATTTGACCTATGAAGAAAAGCCAATTCGAGTATTAGAGGCGTTGGAAAGAGTAACATGGAGTAAGATTATTAAGTTCTATAAGGTGGTGTGGAACAATCATAGTGAATAAGATGCTACGTGGGAAAGAGAAGATTATTTACGAGAAGTTTATCCCACCTTTTTCCAAGAATGGTAGGTCTTGCAAATCTCGGGACGAGATTTTTATAAGGGGGAGGGGCTGTAACACCCTAGGTGTTAGCCTTGCATAACTTGACTCGCATAACATGAGCATGAGCATCAAGCATTCATAAACAAGCATTTACAATTGAAATATTGGATTGAAACATCTGCAACATTTGCTTGTTATCGCATGTTTCTTTGAACGTATGCAACTTTTCTCATTATTTCATGTCTCCATGTGTATATGCATATGATCATAAGAGTATACATGTAGATGGTTGGTATGAGTCACAAAAATATATTGGCAATACTTAGGTTAGCAAATGGAACATGGTTCATGAATGTCACTTCCCATGATCAAGCCCTTAAGTCATGTTTCATGTGATTACACTAAATAGCTCTATGAGTGACTAATACATGAAATGATTGTATGACCTTGCAATTAGCCTAAACATGTTTAGAGTATCATTATGAACAACTTTGATATTCATTGCTAGGGCTAAATAGATCACTAAGCCATAGTTCTTGTTCAAGTCATCATTTGAATGTAGCTTGTTTGACCAAGTTTGAACTATGTGTTAGAGACCTTGCATGGAGGTGGTCACTAAAGCAAAGTTGTAGTATTTGGTATAAGGAACAACTTTATTTTTGGGTCATTGACTGATTTAGCTTCTAACATGCTTGAAATGGACTCACAAAAATTAGCTTTTCACTGTTTTCAACACTTCAAATTTTTGCTAAGTCATTTTCGACTGACAGTGTCAATGCAGCCAGTTTTGCGATGATTTTACTCGATATTGGTTGAGAATTAGGACTGGAGCCTTGAACAAGAATGGTAGCTGGTATGTAGGTCTATGACTTTGTTTTAGATTTTGTACGCTAACTCTTCATGAATTAGAAGTTTGTGCCTTGCCAAATCATCGCGCGTCGGTCGGTTTTATGAAGTAATGAACCAAATCGGAATCGGCCATCGTCGATGGCGGCGATGCGAAGAAACTTTGCGTGCTACGTGGTGGCTACGGACGACGGCACAAGCGCGCGTTGCTGTTGCCTCGACCGCGTGAGCCACGATGCGCTGAGCACGACATTATTATCCCCAAAGACCGCCCGCACTCACTCGGCGCCTCCATTTTTGCATTTCGCCTTCTCTTCCCGTGCCGCATGGCAGCGCAGCAGAAGAAGCCAGCGCTCGCGCGCCATCGTCGTTGCTAGTCACCGGCTGGCCTAGCCGCTTCTCCATCACCGCAATAGCACCACCGCCTCCCCAGCACCCCTCTGCTTCTCCCTAGCGCCATTGTCGGTGGTTCGAGTAAGCTCGACCCGCACACAGCCGCCGAGACTCTCGCCGTCACCCCCGTCGCCGTGGTCAGACCCAACCCGACCACTGCAGGCCACAATAGAGCGCTAGATAGGTTCACCATAGCTCGATTATGCTCGTCTCGAGCTCTAGGTTGTGTCGCCGTGGCTTCCACCAGTGTAACGCTGTCGTCGACCGCACCTCCGCCCTGCCATTGGCGCCACCGTAGTCGCTAGCTACGACGAGAGGTCCCACCAAGTAGTGCAACGTGTGTGCGAGGTTGAGTAGATCACGTAGTGAAGATATCACCGCCAGTGAGTTCGCCGTCGGCGAGCTTTGGCCGCGCCACCGTCGCGCAGCGTAGCTACTCTGTTCTTATCTCAATGACGTGTGGGGTCCCCTGTCAGCGGGTCCCACCGGTCAGCGACTCTGTATTTTAAAGCTAGTTCATTTTATTCCAGGGTTTGCACTGTTTTGTAATTTTTAGATCTCCAATTTGGTAGCTTCAAAAATGGCAAAATAAATTTGGTATTGTGCCATAGTAGGTGTAGTATTTAGGAAAAATATATTCTTGACACTTACAGTAGAAATTTTGGAAGATTTAAATGGAGATTTGAAATGTGTTTTTGAATACATGCAAATTTGTTTATTTTATATCTAGAGTTCCTGTGCTCCAAAAATTATGAAATTTTTGTGGTAAGCTATTCTTGACATGTATGAATTCTGGTAAAAATTTGAGGATCAGTGCATGCATAGATTTGTAGTTATAGATTTTTCTTTTATAATTAGGAGATCCTTGTGTGAATTTTTATAAATTATTTAGGAATCCAATATTCATGAAATTTGTTGGAGGTTATCCTAGTAGTATATGGATGCTAATAAAAATAGGAAATCTGTTGCTTGACACTTTTCAATAGGGTTTTCTATTTATGCTATTTCAAGCCTTGCTGCCTTGTCATTTTTGTATAGGATGGTTTACTTGGCAAAATGGCATGAAACTTTTACAGTAGTCTATTGGTAGCACTAGTAAGCCACTGTAATTTTCTGAGAATTTATGATGCACATATGGTATATGTTTATTATTTAACCTATGTATCTAAATAAAATAATAAAGGCATAATAAGAAATAGTTTGGGCTTCACCATTATATTTTCTTGGATGTATTTGGTATACTTAAACTGTTGGTAGACTTTGGGTTGTAAAAATTTGAATACTTATATGAAGTAGAAGTATTGTTACTTTATAATGCGAATTGGAATAGTTTCCGGACAGATTCGGTAGTTTGATAAGTTGCATGATAAAAATGATGTTTGCTGTAAAAATAGTTAATAACAAAGTTGTAGATAACTTCATCATATGTCTTGTGTTAAAATTTCAGGACCATAGGTCAAATGGTTTAGGAGTTACAGCTATTTAAAGTTAGCCTTTCCGAATTTGCTTGTTCTCTAGAATTTCTGGACAGCGCTGGATTGATTGTCTATTTTGGTTAAGATAAATTTAGAATTAGCTTTTGGTGATTAAATAAGGGTTGTAGACAATTTTATAAGCTTTCCAGAAAGTCTAAGATCATAGCATTTGGATAAGTAGAACTTCAGTTATAAGTAAAACAAGCAGCTGCTATTTTGTGTGTAGTGGATGAATTGTAAATGTGTTTGATTAAGTAATCAAGAAGAGATATGCACCTACTCGGTAAAATATGATGCATTTGTTAACACCATGCTGTTAAGACTACTTATATGAATGCATTCATCCTGTGTCATCATTTTATACTTGTACGCATGTATGCATTCGCAATATCTTATGCCATATTCATGCATCTAGGATCGGAGGAAGAAATAACGTTGCTGGAATTCGACAAAGTAGAGGAAGGGGACCAGCAGGAGAATCCTCAAGTCGCAGCTCCCGAAGGCGAGAAGCAGAATCCTGAAGAACTTTCGGAGTGCCCTGATCACCGCCCTACTTCCTTTCTACGAGGCAAGCCCCGGAGCAATCTAAGTCTCCTAGTATTTTACAAATGATTACTTAAGTACTTATGATTGATGCATTAGGTTATAAGAGTTGAATGGAACCACTTGATGCATATAAATTCCTTGTCCAGCTATTACACCTTTAACCGGTATAGGTCCAGGATCGAATATATGCTTAGCCATGCTTAGACCGGTAGAAGTCGGGTGATTTCCTATCACCTGCGAGATATAGGTGGATACCGGAGCACAGTTGGCTATATTTGCTATCGTGGAAGAGAACCATGGGGTAAGGTAAATGGAGACCAGGCGGGATGTCGATAGAGAAGCAACAATACATGGAGGTCTTGGGTGTGGATCTATCCCCGTCTGTGTCGATTAAGGACCGTACCGTTGTTGGTGCTTCTAATAAGATTGAACGTATGCCTATCACTTAGCTGGCCAGATAACTCGTTCCGACCGCGAAGCCGAGTAGCTCAACTCAGGATGGGATCCGTTCTGTTGTGCGCTCCTTGCGGGGGGCGATCAGACTGAGCCCAAGGGCAGGCTAGGCCTAAACGTCCTAGCATCTGGTGTCCCAGATTGTGCGGCGCGGTACGGACCCGCGAAATGTGTATCTGAGTTGTACCAAAGGTGACCTAAGGCTGCCTTCGCGCGGTATGCCTGGGTTTGTGTTAGGAATAAATTCCCAGCTGGTTGAAATCGGTTCGAATCGCCGTCTCTCCCGGATAGTGAGAAACTTGGCTAGTGCCAACATCGTAGTAACTGTGCTATGGAACATGATGGTTCGAATGAATATGGAATTGCAATACCTGCTATGGTTACTATTGTATGCTTTTAAATGGATATACCACATGTTTGGCACAGGATAGTTGCTAATCTAGAGATGGATAGTTATAATTAACCTGATATTGGAACCATAATTGTATAGCTAAGTTAATCGCTTTTATGCAAAATATTGTCAAGCTATCCCCACTTATACAGCCTTGCATAATCCTTGGAGTCATTTTTATTTCTAGTTTATCACGGGTAAGTCTAGCTGAGTACCTTCTCGTACTCAGGGTTTTATTTCCTATGTTGTAGATGGCACTGTGTATCATGGTTATTGCAAGAGTTGCTTCTATCCCGCTGTGGATGTGGAGTAAGCCTTGGGCAGGCTTCTTATTAATCCTTCTACATGCTTTTGTGGACCGTGATCATATCTTGGCACTGTACTAAACTATGTTGGAAACTTTACTTTCAAATTTAATTTGCTTCCGCTTTTATCTATCAAACTCGGTTTGTAATAACTTTTATTCATACTCTGATGATGAAAATGTATCTGTGAACTTTATGTAATATGTGGCATGTATGTTGAATCATGTACGATCTTGGTTGTTGTAAATCGTTTATCGAGACCCGTCGTGGTACTCAACAGACTACCGGGTTTATATAGGTTCAAGTATGATAGTGCGACCACTTGCGGGACGCCATTGTACTTGTACTCTTATAAATTGGTCGGTTCTGCGACAGCTGGCATCAGAGTAAGATTCAACGTTAATTGTCACATGTGTATTTAAAACAAAAGTTTTTGTTTTCCAAAAACCCTTCTCTAGCAACTGATAGCTATATAATAGGTATTTGAAATCTAAAGTGTGCCAATGATCACTTTCCTTATGCCCAAATTAAGGACTATTAGGTGGCTATTTAAGTACTAACATGGGGGTTTTTACTTCGTCGTCCATACGGCTTGCTATTGTATGGATGCCATTCACTTGAATGGTAATGTATGGATCAAATGCCTCTATGCCATGGTAAGATGATGAGTGACATGACCACAAGATATGAGCGTGCGGTCGGGGAGAGTTAGCTTGGTACGGCTATGTATGCATGCTTGCATGTGTATATGGTGCGTATTTAATTGTGGGTTTAAATTGTTATCGGGTAGTTTGATACGGAAGTATATGTATGGGTATACATATATGGAGGTATTTAAATTTACATTCTGCATATTTCATTATGGGTTTGGGCTGAAATAAAATTCTTATGCAGGTACACTAACAACGAAATGTGTAGCTCGACTAGTTACGCTATATATGAGAGAACGTATGTATGCCACCGTGTCTACCGCTAGAAACAAATTTTTCCTAAGTTTGTGAGGACGTACGGAACGAGCATGCATCATGATAAGTATCATTCAAATAATTACATTGTTCCTCCCCTTATAAATTTCTTACTTGGTTATGTAACTCTTATCCATTATGGTCTTGTCTCACAAAAGTGTACATGTTGATGGTACCAATGGCAGCACCAGTTGGAGTGAGAATTTCCTGATGGTTTTCGGAACACCTACCCTATTGTGGAGAGTTTTGCACTTTGTGGGGTACCATGAACCTCCCCTCTATCAGTGGAATGAAGTATACCTAGAAAGAAGTGGAGCTAGAGAATGAGGATAATCCTATCTCCGACCTCGACAGCGATCTTAATGAAGATTAGAATCACCTAGTGACTAGTATGTTAACACGGTGCGAGTTCGATAAGTGATAAAATTGGTGGTGTCATGTTGCGAGAATGAATTGTTATGCCTCTGTTTTTATTGTGAATTTGAGAATTTTCTCTAGTAATTTCAGTTTGGCATGATTATAAATTCATCTGCAATCTTGTGGCATCAACCAATAATCGCTTATTGTTGCAACTTCGCAGATGACGTGCACCCGAGCAAGAGCTGGTAGCAGTCATGATGGCAATGGTGATGACTTACCACCACCACCATCGCCGTCTGCTCAGGAGTTCTTTGCTCAGTTCTTGGGGAGCCAAAGGACAATGGAAGAAGCTCTACACCTCATTGCGCAGAACACCGCTCGTAGCCACCAACAGCAACCAGGGGCCAAGCCAAATCAGCATAGTACATTCAAGGAATTTCTGGATACAAAGCCTCCTATCTTCAAGGTGGCTGAGGAACCACTATAGGCTAACGAGTGGCTCAATACCATTGAGCAAAAGTTTCTCCTGCTAAGAGTCATCGAGCATCTGAAAGCTGAGTATGCTTCTCATCAGCTGCAAGGACCAGCAGGGATCTGGTGGGCACATTTCTTGTCATCACTACCTGCTAATGCGCGAGTGACATGAGAACAGTTCAAGCTGGCTTTTAGGGGACATCATATTCCCCGGGCCTAATATGTAACACCCCGGCTTAGGGCTTAATAGGATTAATAGGATACTCGTACCAACAAGTTGTAACTTCTTTTCTGGAAGCCCATCTCTTAAGAACTCCAAGGTTAAGCGTGCTTGGCCTGGAGCGATGGGTGACCGATCGGGAAGTTCTTCCCGGGGGTGCATGAGTGAGGACAAAGTGCGCAGAAAAGACTGATGTTAGTCTGTGAGGGCAGTTTATGTCCTAGGAAAGCTATCAGATATAAGTGGGCTTGGCCTCGAGGAGGCGGGACATTACAGAATGGTATCAGAGCCGACCCTTGCGATTTCATGGGTGCGTGTGTCAGTTGCATAGGCATGGTGCGCATGGCTAGTGTGGACCCAGAGTGGTCACCCAGCATGGCACATGCGCTGGCACTGGACACACGGACGTGGCCAAGAGGGGACGTTCTTGGCCTGGGGTTGACCGACGAGGACGTCGAAGGGGGTGAGGATGTAACACCCTAGCTCAGGGCTTAATAGGATTAATAGGATACTCGTACGAATAAGTTGCAACTTCTTTTCTGGAAGCCCATCTCTTAAGAACTCCAAGGTTAAGCGTGCTTGGCCTAGAGCGATGGGTGACCGACAGGGAAGTTCTTCCTGAGGGTGCATGAATGAGGACAAAGTGCGCAGAAAAGACTGATGTTGGTCTGTGAGGGCAGTCTATGTCCTAGGAAAGCTATCAGATGTAAGTGGGCCTGGCCTCGAGGAGGCGTGACGTTACATAATGCGCATGAAAGCGGCTGAATTTATGAGGCTCACTCAGGGAACGAAGACTCTCACAGAATACATGCACGCATTCAACAACCTGTCCAGATATGCTCTAGGTTTTGTGGATACTGAGGAGAAGAAGATAGAGAGTTTCAAGCGAGGCCTGGGTACCAAACTGATGAAGACCATGACCAATTCTAGGTGTGCCACATACAACGAGTTTATTAGTGATGCTCTGACCCAGGAAAACCACAATAATATGCATGCAACTGCTAAGAGTCGCAAGAGGGCATTCGAGGCAGGTGCCTCCAGATCTTCATATGCAAGAGCGCCTATCATAGCTAGGCCACAATTCCGTCCACCTGCATCCAAGTTTAGGCCACCACCACCTAAAGCTCAGAATGGCAGGCCACAGAAACCATTCTGTAAGGCATTCACTATTGCCTTACCAAAAGGGACTAGCAGTCAAGGGAGCTCCACATGACCTAGGAATAATCAGCCATGTTTCAACTGCAATCAAATGGGTCATTGGGCCAAGGAATACCCCCACCCCAAGAAGAATGGCAACCCGAATCAGAACAATCAGAGGTAGGCAAACACAAGGGCATGTCCGGGATACATGCATTATACCGCGGTTGAGGAAGTGCCCGCTGGAGAAGTTGTCACGGCTGGTATGTTTCTCGTCAACAAGTATCCCGCTGTTGTTTTATTTGATTCGAGAGCTTCTCATTCCTTTATGAGTCAAGCATTCGCATCTAGGCATGATCAGGGAATAATTGAAGTAAGCAAAGGGGGTTATAATATAAGTTCAGCAGGGGGTACTATTTCTACCAAAAAGATAGTCAAAAACGTGCTCATCTTTATACAAGGGAGGGAGTATACAACAAATTTGATAATATTGCCGAGGTTATCGATAAGTGTAATCTTAGGCATGAATTGGATGAAGGATCATGGTGTTCTCATTGACACCAGCACCCGTACTATTATGTTGAGAGAACCCACAGGAGGGAATGCTTTTCTAGTACCACTCTCCCGCAATTTTGAACTCTAACATTTAGCCTGTGCTATCCAAACCACCACACTTTGTGATATCCCAGTGGTTTGTGACTTTCTGGATGTATTTCTAGAGGAATTATCAGGCTTACCACCTGATAGGGAGGTGGAATTTAAGATTGAGTTAGTGCCAGGTACGGCGCCCATATCAAGAAGGCCCTATAGAATGCCACCCAATGAGTTAGCAGAACTTAAGGTTCAATTACAAGATCTATTGGGCAAGGGTCTTATCCAACCTAGCTCATCTCCGTGGAGATGTCCAGCATTGTTTGTGAAAAAGAAGGACAAGTCACTGAGAATGTGTGTAGATTACAGACCACTCAATGCTGTGACCATCAAGAACAAATACCCATTGCCTCGCATCGACATCTTGTTCGATCAGCTAGCGAAGGTAAAGGTATTCTCCAAAATTGACTTGAGGTCAGGCTACCATCAAATAAAGATCAAGCCAGAGGATATACCCAAAACTGCTTTTTCCACTAGGAACGGCTTATATGAGTATTTGGTTATGTCCTTTGGACTAACAAATGCTCTAGCCTACTTCATGTACCTGATGAATTCGGTATTCATGCCTGAACTTGACAAGTTTGTGGTCGTGTTTATCGATGATATATTGATTTATTCAGAAAATAAGTCAGATCATGAAGAGCATCTGAGGATTGTCCTATCCAGATTGAGGGAGCATAAGTTATATGCAAAGTTTAGTAAGTGTGAATTTTGGTTGAGCAAGGTACCTTTCTTAGGTCACATCTTATCAAGGGATGGAATCTCTGTAAACCCATCAAAAGTACAAGAGGTCATGGATTGGAAAACACCAACTTTGGTTCATGAAGTTCGGAGTTTTCTAGGGTTAGCAGGATATTATCGCCGTTTCATTCCAGATTTCTCCAAGATAGCTAAGCCCATGACCAGACTACTTTAGAAAGATGAGACGTACAAATGGACACCAGAATGTGAAGCAGCTTTTCACACCCTCACAACTCTGTTGACTACAGCACCTGTGCTAGCACAACCAGACATTAAAAAGCCTTTTGATGTATTTTGTGATGCATCGGGAATAGGTTTGGGGTGTGTGCTTATGCAAGAAGGAAGAGTTATTGCATATGCTTCTCGGCAATTGAGAAGGCATGAAGTCAACTACCCCACTCATGATTTAGAACTTGCAACAGTGGTTCACGCATTAAAGATATGGAGACATTACTTGTTGGGCAATGTATGCCATATATATACTGACCACAAAAGTCTCAAGTATATCTTTACCCAACCAGAGCTAAACATGAGACAACGAAGATGGTTAGAGCTGATTAAGGATTACAATTTAGAAGTGCACTACCATCCAGGAAAAGCTAATGTAGTAGCAGATGCACTCAGTCGAAAGTCTCATTGCAACACTATGGAAGCATTATTGGAAGATGGATTCAACTTGTTACACCCTGCTGTACTACACAATATCATGATCAGTTGTTCACTTGAGAGCAAAATCATAGAGTTGCAGCAGACAGATGTAGGAATAAGTCACATCAAGAGAAAAATGCAAGAGCAAGAGACCAAGCATTTCAGATTGGATGAAAGAGGTGTGTTATGGTTTGAGGACCAACTTATGGTACCAAAAGACCGTGAGCTGAGGAACCAAATTTTAGATGAAGCTCACTCGTCCAAATTGTCTATCCATCCGGGTAGTAGTAAGATGTACCAAGATTTGAAAACCCGTTTTTGGTGGACTAAGATGAAGAAAGAGATCGCAGCCTATGTTGCTAGGTGTGATAACTGCAGTAGAGTAAAAGTTGTTCATATGAAATCTACCGGATTACTTTAGCCATTGCCTATCCTAGGTTGGAAATGGGATGAAATCAATATGGACTTTATCACAGGCCTTCCAAGGACACCACAAGGTCACGATTCAATATGGGTTATTGTTGATCGTCTCACCAAGTTAGCACATTTTATACCCGTGAAAACATGGTATATAGTTGGGAAGTACGTTGAGATATATGTTTCCCAGATCATGAGACTACATGGAGTACCCAGGACTATAATCTCAGATCGAGGACCACAGTTCATAGCTCATTTCTGGGAGCACTTACACCATGCTTTGGGAACCAAACTAATCAGAAGTTTGGCATACCATCCACAAACTTTAGGACAGACAGAGCGAGTAAACCAAATCCTAGAGGATTTGCTTAGAGCTTGTGTTATATCTTCAAAAGGTTCATGGGAGAAATGGTTACCTTTAGCTGAGTTCTCCTATAACAACAGTTATCAAGCGAGTATCAAGATGGCTCCATTTGAAGCATTGTATGGCAGAAAATGTAGAACTCCATTGAATTGGGTTGAGCCCGGTGAAAGGAGATACTTTGGTATTGACTTTGTCAATGAAGCTAAAGAGCAAGTACGTGTCATCCAACAGCATATGAAGGCAGCTCAAGCGAGACAAAAGAGTTATGCTGATAGAAGAAGAAGACCACTGACTTTTGAAGTGGGTGACTTTGTATACTTGAAAGTATCGCCCATGAAAGATGTGAAGAGATTTGGGATGAAAAAGAAGCTTTCACCAAGATATGTGGGGCCATACAAGATTGTGGAACGGAAAGGGAATGTTGCTTATAAGTTACAACTTCCACCAAAAATGAGTGCAATCTTTGATGTCTTCCATGTTTCCTAGTTGAAGAAATGTCTTCGAGTACCTGAAGAAGCTATTGCACCCACCAACGTGCAGCTTCAATCGGATTTGACCTATAAAGAAAAGCCAATTCGAGTATTAGAGGAGTTGGAAAGAGTAACACGGAGTAAGATTGTTAAGTTCTATAAGGTGGTGTGGAACAATCATAGTGAATAAGATGCTACATGGGAAAGAGAAGATTATTTACGAGAAGTTTATCCCGCCTTTTTCCAAGAATGGTAGGTCTTACAATTCTCAGGACGAGATTTTTATAAGGGGGAGGGGCTGTAACACCCTAGGTGTTAGCCTTGCATAACTTGACTCGCATAACATGAGCATGAGCATCAAGCATTCATAAACAAGCATTTACAATTGAAACATTGGATTGAAACATCTGCAACATTTGCTTGTTATTGCATGTTTCCTTGAACGTATGCAACTTTTCTCATTATTTCATGTCTCCATGTGTATATGCATATGATCATAAGAGTATACATGTAGATGGTTGGTATGAGTCACAAAAATATATTGGCAATACTTAGGTTAGCAAATGGAACATGGTTCATGAATGTCACTTCCCATGATCAAGCCCTTCATGTGATTACACTAAATAGCTCTATGAGTGACTAATAAATGAAATGATTGTATGACCTTGCAATTAGCCTAAACATGTTTAGAGTATCATTATGAACAACTTTGATATTCATAGCTAGGGCTAAATAGATCACTAAGCCATAGTTCTTGTTCAAGTCATCATTTGAATGTAGCTTGTTTGACCAAGTTTGAACTATGTGTTAGAGACCTTGCATGGAGGTGGTCACTAAAGCAAAGTTGTAGTATTTGGTATAAGGAACAACTTTTATTTTTGGGTCATTGACTGATTTAGCTTCTAACATGCTTGAAATGGACTCACAAAAATCAGCTTTTCACGGTTTTCAACACTTCAAATTTTTGCTAAGTCATTTTCGACTGACAGTGTCGATGCAGCCAGTTTTGCGATGATTTTACTCGATATTGGTTGAGAATTAGGACTGGAGCCTTGAACAAGAATGGTAGCTGGTATGTAGGTCTATGACTTTGTTTGAGATTTTGTACGCTAACTCTTTACAGATTAGAAGTTTGTGCCTCGCCAAAATCGCTTGCGCCGTCGATCCCGGTTTCATGAAAGGCCGAACCAATCGAATCGGCCGTCGTCGTGGTGGCCGATAGCGAAGCAGAGCTTAGCGCGTGGTGGTAGGGCATGATGGCCGCGCCGCGTCGCTGTTGCCTTGACCGCTTTGAGCCACGACGCGCGCCTGAGCACGGCATTATCACCCCAAAGACACCGCCCACACTCGGTAGCGCCTCCATTTTCGCATTTCGCTTTTCTCCCGTCATTGGCGGCGCCAAGAAGAAGCGCGCCGCGCCGCCGCCATCGCCGTTAGTCACCGGCTGGCCTAGCAGCTTCTCCATCACCGCACAAGCACCGGCGCCCTCCCAAAGACCCCACTCGCTTCTCCCGGCGCCCATTGTCGAGGTTTCAGTAAGCTCCGGCCCCACACGACCTCGCCGAGCTCTGCCGTCACCCCCGTCGCCGTGGTCAGACCCAACCCGACCACTGCAGGCCACAATAGAGCGCTAGATAGGTTCACCGTAGCTCAGTTATGCTCGTCCAAGCTCTAGGTCGAGTCGCCATGGCTTCCACCCGCGTAACGCCGTCGACCCGCACCTCTGCCCCGTCATTGGCGCCACCGTAGTCGCTAGCTACGACGAGAGGTCCCACCAAGTAGTGCAACGTGTGCGCGAGGTTGAGTAGATCACGTAGTGAAGATATCACCGCCGGCGAGTTCGCTGTCGGTGAGCTTTGGCCGTGCCACCGTCGCGCAGCGTAGCTGCTCTATTCTTGTCTCAATGACGTGTGGGGTCCCCTGTCAGCGGGTCCCACCGGTCAGCGACTCTGTATTTTAAAGCTAGTTCATTTTATTCCAGAGTTTGCACTGTTTTGTAATTTTTAGATCTCCAATTTGGTAGCTTCAAAAATGGCAAAATAAATTTGGTATTGTGCCATAGGAGGTCTAGTATTTAGGAAAAATATATTCTTGACACTTACATTAGAAATTTTGGATGATTTAAATGGAGATTTGAAATGTGTTTTTGAATACATGCAAACTTGTTTATTTTATATCTAGAGTTTCTGTGCTCCAAAAATTATAAAATTTTTGTGGTAAGCTATTCTTGACATGTATGAGCTCTGGTAAAAATTTAAGGATCAGTGCATGCATAGATTTATAGTTATAGTTTTTTCTTTTATAATTAGGAGATCCTTGTGTGAATTTTTATAAATTATTTAGGAATCTAATATTCATGAAATTTGTTGGAGGTTATCCTAGTAGTATATGGATGCTAAGAAAAATTGGAAATCTGTTGCTTGACACTTTTCAATAGGGTTTTCTATTTATGCTATTTCATGAAAATGTATCTTTGAACTTTATGTAATATGTGGCATGTATGTTGAATCATGTACGATCTTGGTTGTTGTAAATCGTTTATCGAGACCCGTCGTGGTACTCGACGGACTACCGGGTTTGTATGGGTTCAAGTATGACAGTGCGACCGCTTGTGGGACGCCATTGTACTTGTACTCTTATAAATGTGTCGGTTCTGCGACATCTTTGATTTGCTCAAACACCTTGAAATCAATGGCATTGTATATGGTGTTGAGAGCCATTGTGTTGCATTGCTTGTTGGTCTTATCTTGGTTGGTGGGATTGTCGGGATCAATGATAGCATAATCATTCTCGGTCACTTCCCATACTTGATCATTGATTGAACCAAGATACATTCTCATTTTTCTCTTCCAATAATCATATGTTGTGCCATCAAAGAACGGTGGTTTGCCCCCCACATGGTTGAACACAACTTGAGTCATAATTTGACACCGAGGTTGTCAAGCCTTCAAACGGTGACCACAACCCGATACCACTTGAAAGGTCCTAATATGGCTAGAGGGGGGTGAATAGCCTATTTAAAAATCTACAAATCAACTAGAGCAATTTGATTAGTATGAAAAATAGCGTAATGCAAACTTGCTCTAGCTCTACAAGGGTTGCAAGCCACCTATCCAACAATTCTAGTTGCAATGATTACTTAGGTACACAAACTTGCTATGTAACTACTCACTAATAGCTCTCAATCTTGCTACTCTAAAGAGCTCAACTAGATGAATGTAAATAATAAAGCAAGCTCTCAATTCTAATTACACTAAAGAGCTTGTATCAACTAGTTTGCAAGAATGTAAATAAGTGAGTAGGGTGATTATACCATCGTGTAGAGGAATAAACCAATCACAAGATGAAGATTAAACCAATCACTGGGAGAATACAAATGGCAAGAGACAACCAATTTTCTCCTGAGGTTCACGTGCTTGCCAACACGCTAGCCCCCGTTGTGTCGACCAACACTTGGTGGTTCGGCGGCTAAGAGGTGTTTCACAAACCTCGTCCACATGATTGGACACCGCAAGAACCTACCCACAAGTGAGGTAACTCAATGGTACGAGAAATTTACTAAAGTTACCTTTCGGCACTCTGTCGGGGAAGGTACAACTCTCCTCACAATCACCGGAGACGACCATGAACAATCACCAACTCGTGCCGATCCTCCACCACTGCACCAAGCCGTCTAGGTGGTGGCAACCACCAAGAGTAAGAAGCAAGACCCGCAGCGAAACACGAATACCAAGTGCCTCTAGATGCAATCACTCAAGCAATGCACTTGGATTCTCTCCCAATCTCACAATGATGATGGATCAATGATGGAGATGAGTGGGAGGGCTTTGGCTAAGCTCACAAGGTTGCTATGTCAATGAAAATGGCCAAGAGAGTGAGCTTGAGCCAGCCATGGGGCTTAAATAGAAGCCCCCATGAAATAGAGCCGTTGTACCCCTTCACTGGGCACAACACGGGGTGACCGGATGCTCCGGTCATATTGACCGGACGCTGGACCCAGCGTCCGATCGCCCGATGTAAGCCACGTGCCATTCTGAGTTAAACCTGAGCCGCCAGATCTCAACGACTATTGACTGACCGGACGCTCCGGCACAAGTGATCGGACGCTCAGACCCCAGTGTTTGGTCGTTTGCAGTAAGCTCCCAAAACTGACTTTTGTCGACTGGACGCATCCGGTTCACCTCGACCGGACATTGCCCAGCATCTGGTGCAATACCCTAGGTACTGTGCCGACATGTCAGTCTGACCGGACGTAGTCCTTCAGCGTCCGGTCGCTGAGCGACCCAGCGTCTGGTCAGTTGACCGACGCCAGCATCTTTGCGACCAACTCCATTTCACTTCTAACTTTCCACCCTTACTCAAATGTGCCAACCACCAAGTGTATCACCTTGTGCACATGTGTTAGCATATTTTCACAAACATTTTCAAGGGTGTTAGCATTCCACTAGATTCTAAATGCATATGCAATGAGTTAGAGCATCTAGTGGCTCTTTGATAACTGCATTCTGATACGAGTTTCACCCCTCTTAATAGTACGGCTATCGATCCTAAATGTGATCACACTCACTAAATATCTCGATCACTAAAACAAAATAGCTTCTACAATATATACCTTTGCCTTGAGCCTTTTGTTTTTCTCTTTTTTCTTTTCCAAGTTTAAGCATTTGATCATCACCATGCCATCACGGTCGTCACGATCTTCACCATTGCTTCATCACTTGGAGTAGTGCTACCTATCTCATAATCATTTTGATAAACTAGCTTAGCACTTAGGGTTTCATCAATTAACCAAAACCAAACTAGAGCTTTCATACACTCCGCAAGCTAACAAGCCAGGTTTAATGAGTAATGTATTGGTCTATGTATGCACATCATCAAGTAAGGCTTTGTCTGTAGAAAAATATTTTAGTTCTAAAATCCAAAGGTGCTTTGGTATTTTATTGATTAAATATATATTTTTGAACTAGGGCTCATTTAGCTACCTTAGCAAACTAATTATTATGGAGCTACAAAAATTACAGTGAGCACCAAATAATGTTAGGGATTTACTGTAAAAGTTTCAGAGCCAACACTATTACCAATTCCTCACAAAAATTCCTACAAGTTTATATCTTACAATATTAAGTATCTTAAATTAATTAGATAACTCCTAAAAATATTATAAAACTTTGTGAACAAAATATACTAGCAGATAGATCATGATTTTAGGAACCTAACAAATTAGTCTCACAATTTTTGGACATCTATATCATTTTATATTAATTATCAAAGTTCAGCTCAGAAATAAAAATGAAAAGCTATTTATATTTTCCACGAAAAAGATAACCGAAGTCAGCTCAACGCGGCCCATGCGCGGAGACGCCCCACCTCGGGGAGTCCGCGCGTGAGCTGGCATTTTAGCGAAAACGCCCTCGAGCTTCCCACTATTCTCGCAGCCACTATTCGTCCTATTTACTCAGTCAGCACTTATGCACGAAAGACCCTAAGAGAAGCTGTCTTCGCATCGAGGAGGGCTCCGCGACCCCCACGCTCGCTGGCACGACGTGGATCGGTACGGCCCCATTACGTTGACCAATCGAGACCCTTGCAGACCTAGCTATGGGATCGATGCTCACCTATGGGCTGACACACGACGATGGGTGGTGGTTGCACGAACGGAGGTAAAGCAGAGCGAGCTCTCCCTGGCGGCGGTCGACCTATAGCGGCGGCAACCTCATTCCAGTAAGCCACAATGTGCAACGGATAATAGAAGTGACGGGTAAGCATCAGTGACGCACCACGATCGTACCCGTGGCGGTGGCCTGGCCGGAGACACCCCGAGCAAGTCTAGCCACGTGCGTGCGGTGAGCTCAACGGTGAACCACAGCGACACGGCCGTGTCAGTGGTGTGGAGGCGGCTATAGGGTTGCGACTTGGGTGCGCACGACGAAGAGGGGTTCTAGGCAGGGCAAGTGGTGCGGTGAATTCAACGTGAGATGGTGAGGTTGGAGCTAGCCACGGTGAGGTAGGCTAGGCCTTAATGGCGCGGTGGCAGGATCAAAGTTCCAAAATTGGAGCTCGGCCTAGGCGTAATCAAGGTGGGGTGGGGCGGTTGATGAGACACGGTGAGGATAGAACTGTGGGTACATGGAATTGATGGGAGATGACCCCTAGCAAGTAGGCGCATTGGCGCGGCTCGGCGGCAGAGAGAAGGAGAGAGAGAGAGAGAGATGGGGTGCGGTCGGTGACTCGGCGAGGCAAGCCTTGGTGGGATGTGGTTGATGCGACCAGTGCGGCCCATGGCAAAACACTATCCAATAGGCGCGCATGCTCACGACCGGCGTGGCCCGCGCGCCGTAGTGCCATAAATGGCATGGCGACGGTGGTCCGGCCTCGTGCGCGTGCATCAAAATGGGCCAGCAATGCAGCGTGGTGCAGCGGCTATGTCACGGAGTGAGGTGGGTCAGCGGTGCGGCAATGCGCGGGGTAGGGGCAGCGCCGCTCAGCCGGCAAGCCATAGCAATGGCGGCTCCTCACGGTTGGGTTAGGGCAATCAGGTCGGCAAAGTATGGTAGCGCACGTGCGCACACAGGGCACGCCAATGCCGCTACCCACCCAGCCTAGGGGGCTAGCCCGAGAACGTGCTGTGCACAGATTTTAATGAAGCGACTACCACTAAACCATTGCCTCTAAACCAAAACCGACTTCATCTCGATCAAACTGATATATGAGGCTGCTCAGCTGAGCTAAAACACCGCATCACCCTCTAACCCAATCTCTCTAAATAAATTGCTAAACTTAGCAATGTCTAGCTGTTGACAAGCTTCCAAATTTTCTAAGTTTTGAGCTGAATTTGATTTCAATTTGCGCTTTCTAAGCTATTGTAAATATTAGCTAGTCATATCATTTTTTGACAGCAAGTATTTCTTGTCATCTACAAAGTTCATATTTCAAACTGCATTTAAGTGTCACATGTGTGCTCTATAGTGTTTTTGCTCAATAAAAATGGGTTATTTTAGGCTACAAGAAATTTATCAACACCTTCTATCACATGCATTATTACACAAACACGATGCTCGTGATATGATTTAGTAGTTGGTTTAGGGCGTAACACCGAGGATGTTACAGCTTTACCCCCTTAAACAAAATCTCATCCCGAGAATTGAACCACAAATTAGAAGGGGAAAATTCGATTACACTTCGCAGATCTGAAATTACATGAAAGATCACACTACGTCGAACACTAAACCATATAGGGATTTAGAGATACACGGTTAAGAGCAACCTAATATAGCCAAGGCTTAATCCAGAAGTCGAGATAGACGAGGACAATGGAGGAACAATAAGAAAATGATTATCCAAAATATGGCGTATGCCCAATAGATCTAGAAACAGGAGATTGAGAACTCAAACATCCTAAACCCTAAGACCAACTAACCAACGGTAGACTTGAACTTCTTCGACAAAAACTAGATCCTTCTTCTTCTTAAATTACACAATCACCTCTGATTGACAAACCTAGTTCCCTTAATGATGACTAGATCTCGTAGCTCTGATTCAGATTTGAGGGGATGGGGATGAAGAAGGAGAGCAAAGGCCAAGGGCATCTTATAGTGGCGAACAGAGGTGGGGAGCAGTTTTCCGGAAGTGGAGGCGGTGTGGAAGGGAAATGTAATAGAACTGTCCAATTTATAAGAGCACAAGTACAATAGCAACCACCGGGGCACTCAAACCAGCACACTTGAGCCCATATAAATATAGTAGTCCGTTGAGTATCACAAAGGATCTTGAATCAACCAACATACAAGCCAAGATCATACATGATTCAATATACAAGTCACATGTTACAACAAGTTCATAATTAGTTTGTCATACATCGGAGTTCCAACACAGTTATTACAACATTAGTTTAACTGTAATGGAAGCAACATAGTTCTGAACAACATTGTAAGGAAAATGGACCCTTGGCCCATTTACTTTGGATTTTGGTGTTTGATGATCAACACAACCAAATTGGACTAATGAAGTTACAAGTGATTGTTTTGTAGTTCAATAGGATGCAAGACGTGACTTGGACGAAGGCGACGTGACAATCCGATGATCAACACCTTAAGCAAGACCCTAGAAGCATAAGAGAAAACTCAAGATATCAAGCAAAGTCTAAGCACAAAGATAGGAACCAAGCTGGATACAAGATCGTGAAGAAATGAGCTCATAGAGGTGACCGAACGCTGGATCAGACGCTGGCAGAAAGTGACCGGATGCTCCGATCAAGAGGGTCGGCAAACAGGCGTCAGTAGCAGTGACCGAATGCTGGCGGCAAACCGACCGGATGTAGAACACAGGAAAGGTTCTAGAGCGGCGATATTGTGATCAGACGCGTCTGGTGGCATGTGACCGGACGCTGGCTGCGTCCAATCAGTGGATCGCGGCTCCAACGGTCGGGACGACCAGACGCGTCCGATCAGGACGACCTCAGCGTTCGGTCAGTAGCAGAAAAGTGGGATTTCGTCCCCAACGGCTACTTTCTTAGTGGGGCTTATAAATACAACCTTCCACCGCGCATTTGAAGCATGTGGAGCTGAGGAAACATACCAAGGGTGTTGATACACCATTTTAGGGTTCTCCAGTTGCATAGTGCTTAGTGTTTTATTAGGTGATTAGCGTAGGTGCTTTGTGAAGTGCTTAGCTTCATTAGACCACCGCTTATGCGCTTGCTCTAAGTTTAGGTCTAGTGTTTAGTGAGGTTTCCATACCTCTTACCATTCGGTGCTTGCGTGCACCATTGTTGTACATTGGAGGGGTTTGTAGTCTTGCGACATTACACCAACTGTGTTTGTGGTGTGGCCGCCACCGTGTACCAGAGGGAACAAGGCCCACGGCGTTTCGGCCGAAAGCTTGATAGTGAAGATGGCGGGGAGCATCCGGGAGAGGCTTGCCAGAAGGCACGTCGGAGACCCACTTCCACGTGGGGAAGGCCCGAGGCTATCCACGGAGTTACCCAACCGAGAGCTTGGCCCTTGCGAGGGATTCCTTACGAGGGCTCCAACGAGGACTAGGGGGAAACTTGCGTGCTTCTCGATACCTCGGTAAAAATACTAGAGTCATCAACGGGAGTTTGTATATCTCTACCTTGCTCTTTAAGCTTTCACACTTACATTGATTACATTACTCCTTTTGCGGTAGACATAGCAATACACTAGCAAAACTGTAGTTGCACATTTAGATAGTTTATCTTTTGCAAAGGTTTTGCTAGCGTTAGAAAAAGAGGCCATAGTTTAGAGTTAGAGTTTTAAGTTGCCTAATTCACCCCCCCTCTTAGGCGTCACGGTCCACTTCAATTGGTATCAGAGCCGGTTGGCTCAATTTAGACCTTTGGCTTAACCGCCGTTGAGCCGATGCTATTTAGAGTGGTTGGGATGGATACCTCTAGGCCTCTGCACTTTGATGGTACTAACTTCCCTTATTATAAAGCTAGAATGGCTTGCTACCATGAGGCAGTTGATTTGGGAGTTTGGAGAGTCACTCGTGATGGGATGAAACCCATTAAGAATCCCGATAAACCCACAAAGAGTGAAGAAAAGAAAATACATTTCAATGCTAGAGCTAAGAATTGCTTATTTGAGTCTTTTAGCATGGATGTGTTTAACCAAGTATTCACCTTAAATACGGCACATGAAATTTGGTTAAAACTCCAAGAGCTCCATGACGGCACATCTAATGTCCGTGAGCAAAAACATTGTCTAGCTGAACAAAATTATGATTTCTTTATAATGAATGATGATGAGCTTGTTCGTGATATGTATTCTCGTTTGAATCTAATTATCAATGAGCTCCATTCAATAGGATTAACAAAGCTAGATGATGTGGACATCATGAGGAAGATCATTTCTATGCTACCACAAAAGAAATATGCAAGCATCATCACCATCCTTCACAACATGGAGAACTTGAGCACCATGACCCCGGGCATAGTCATTTGCAAGATAGTGGCATTTAAAATGTCATGCAAGATGGGTTAAGAAGAAGCCTCTTCATCAAGCAAAGGCAAAGCCCTCGCATGTAGCGAGAAAAAGAAGATGAAGGGCAAGCAAGTTGAGACAAGCTCAAGCTCAAGCTCCTCAAGTGAAGATGAAAGAAGATGAGGATGATGATGATAATGATGATGAAGATTCAAGTGATGATGATCAATCTTCCTCCTCCACCTTCGACCTTGATGAAGAATCAATCAAACTTATCAACAAGGTGGAGAAGGTGATCCAAAGGCTCAATGTCAAGGGTGTGCCCATCTAAATCCAAGATATCATCTTCACTAATCAAAGAAATGAGCAAAAAAAGAGAGGATGCTATGGATGCGGCGAGTTAGGGAACTTTGTGGAAGTTTGTCCAAACAAGCCCACACCCAAGACATAGAAGAAGGCATGCAAGAACCAAACCCTCACATCAATAAGGTCATGGGATGATTCTTCAAGTGAAGAAGAACACCATCACAAGAGGCGAGGGCGCAAGCACTCATCATCAAGCTCTTCTCGTATGTGCCTTATGGCACGAGGTAACAAAAGCTCATCCTCTAGTGAGAGTGATAGTGATGATGAAATGCCTTCTTATGATGAAATTGTGCAACAAAATCTTAATTATGCTAAAGTTTGCACTAGTCAACAAAAGAAGATCAAAAAAATAAAAGAAAAGCTAGATAGTTCACAAGACGCATACAAAACTTTGCTTGAACAATATGAGAACTTTACTAATCTCAATGTTGAACTATCTACTAAAATTGAGCAACTTGAGGCTAGTGCAATAACAAATGCATGCACAATCAATGATGAGCAATTTATAAAGAAAAATGAAAAATTAAAAGAAAAGTTAGTTAGATCACAAGACGCTTACAAAAGTTTGCTTGCTAAAATGGAAACCATGTGCAAACATTGTGATGATCTAACTAATAAAGTTGCTAATCTTGAAGCCGTCTGTACAACCCCCACCAAGGCATCTAAAAAGAAAAGCTCTATCTTTAACATGCCTAAAAAGGATGTTTCTACTTCTTGTAATGACTTATGTTTAGACTCATCTTTGTGCAACCAAGTTTGTGTTGAGAAAGTTGTTGTAGATACATGCACACAAGAGGTTGCAAAGGAGAATGAGCAACTCAAGCAAGAAGTAGCTCGCCTCACCAAGGACTTGACTCAAGTGAAAGGCAAGACGAATCAAGCCCAACTTCATCAAGATAACACCGTCAAGGGAGTGAAGAAGCTTGATGAAGGACAAACCATTGTTTGCTACGTGTGCCACAAGGAAGGTCACAAGTCCTATGAGTGCAAGGTGAAGAATGGGGGAGGAGCAAAGAAGAAAAAGAAGAAGCAAACACGCAAGCTCTACAACACCTACACCAACAAGGTGGACAAGAAGGCCTCCACACCATACTTGTTAAAGAAGAAGAAAAATGACAAGGTGGTGGCCATAAAGGTGAACAAGCAAGCTAACAATGGGATCAAATGCTTTTGGGTGACAAAGGAAATCATTTCCATCATGAAGAGCACCAAGAAGGTTTGGATCCCAAATGGGAAGTGAGAAGTCTAATGGACTACGGGGAATTTGGAGACTTGGCAAAGTATGAGTGTATTTCATGGGGTGCATCATAATGGACAAAATCATTGCCAAGTGGGTTAGCGAATACTATGGACCCAAATTCCTCTTTCCATGTTAGGTAACTAGATTCATTTTCCTTCAAGTAGTATCAATTTGCATTTCCTACAAGTGGTATTTCTTACAAATTGGTATCTTTAAGCATCTAGTTACTTTTTCATGCCTATGTTTGCATTTGCATGCGTATATCTTTTGTCATGCATATACTAGGTACATCTTATAGTAGGCTTGCTCGGTTCCATTCTTAACCCTTGGAGCAAACTTACATGGTTTAAAATTGTTTAGGAGCACGGCACATAGCTTATCTTTTGATTGTTCATCTAATATGTGCCATAGTCCAAATTTTAGATAATTTCTCCCAAATATCGCCTTCGAAAATGACTCTCACATTCATGTGATGTCATCTTTCAAGTGGTATTTTTTTGATTCTAAATCAATGTGCATGTTTCCTACAAGTATTCCATACTTGTGTGCACAAATTTAGGGGGAGGTTACTCTACAAGTTGGATGATTTGAGACTAACACCTTTTTAAGCTTATCATGTGTGTAGTAGTCTCATTGCAAGGAAAATGGAGTTCTTGGAGTTAAGCATTATACTTTAAGTATACACCATCTATTGCAAATGGTAGAAATCAAATTGGTTTCCACATGTGGTATTTCTAAACCGATATCATCATGTTGATTTCATTTTGATATTTATATGCTTTCTCCATGCATTATATAGATTAAATTCCCTTAAGCAATAATTTGCCAACTATGCATATGCTTTGCCTTCTACCATATGTATGCATATATTTAGGGGGAGCTTAGTCTATATAATGTGATAGTCAAATTTTGTGACCAATTCCACTCTACATACAAAGGATCACAAAGTTTAACCCTCCCTTGTGCTACTAATGTCTTCCTTTTTGGTGTTTGATTCCAAAGGGGGAGAATTTAGAGGACCAAAAGCAAGCATTAATTTGTAGGACCAAAAGCTAGATCATAATAATTTACAAGTGGTAATGGTCTACAAGTGGTGTCTACAAGTGGTAATGGTCCGAAAAAGGGAGGATAGTGGATTATGGATTGCCTATGTAATGGGGAGAATTTGTAGGAAGCAAGGCTTAAATCCATAATGCCACATGGGGACATTTGCAAGGGCTAGATAAGTTTTTATGTAGTATCTTTTAGTCTTACAAGTAGTATCTTTTAGCATCATATAACCCTACCCCTTGCATTGCATCCTAGCAAGTAGATAGATTTTAAATTGCAAATTTTTATTATTTGCTTGCTTTGGTCGTGTTGTCATCAATCACCAAAAAGGAGGAGATTGTACGGAAAATGGACCCTTGGCCCATTTACTTTGGATTTTGGTGTTTGATGATCAACACAACTAAATTAGACTAATGAAGTTGCAAGTGATTGTTTTGTAGTTCAATAGGATGCAAGACGTGACTTGGATGAAGGCGACGTGATGATCCGATGATCAACACCTTAAGCAAGACCCTAGAAGCATAAGAGAAGACTCAAGATATCAAGCAAAGTCCAAGCACGAAGATAGGAACCAAGCCGGATGCAAGATCACGAAGAAACGATCTCACAGAGGTGACCGGACGCTGGACCGGACGTTGGTATAAAGTGACCGAACGCTCCGATCAAGAGGCTCGGCAAACAGGCGTCAGTAGTAGTGACCGAACGCTAGACTGGATGCTGGCGGCAAACCTACCGGACGTAGGACAGCAGAGTCCGGTCGAGTACAAAAAGGTTCCAGAGCGGCGATACTACGACCAGACACGTTCGGTGGCATGTGACTGGACGCTGGCAGTGTCCGATCAGTGGATCGTGGATCCAACGGTCGGAACGATCGGACATGTCCGATCAGGACGACCTCAGCGTCCAGTTAGTAGCAGAAAAGCGGGATTTTATCCCCAACGGTTACTTCCTCTGTGGGGCTTATAAATACAACCTCCAATCGGCCATTTGAAGTGTGTGGAGCTGAGGAAACATACCAAGGGTGTTGATACACCATTTTAGTGATCTCCACTTGCATAGTGCTTAGTGTTTTATTAGGTGATTAGCGTAGGTGCTTTGCGAAGTGCTTAGGTTGATTAGACCACCGCTTATGCGCTTGCTCTAGGTTTAGGCCTAGTGTTTAGTGAGGTTTGCATACCTCTTACCACTCGATGCTTGCGTGCACCATTGTTGTACATCGGAGGGGTTTGTAGTCTTGTGAGATCACACCAACCGCATTTGTGTTGTGGCCACCACCGTGTACCGAAGGGAACAAGGCCCGCGATGTTTCGGCCGGAAGCTTGATAGTGAAGACGGCGGGGAGCATCCGGGAGAGGCTTGTTGGAAGTCACGTCAGAGACCCACTTGCGCATGGGGAAGGCCCGAGGCTATCCACGGAGTTACCCGACTAGGAGCTTAGCCCTTGCGAGGGATTCCTTGAGAGGGGCTCCAACGAGGACTAGGGGAAGCTTGCGCGCTTCTTGATACCTCGGTAAAAATACTAGAGTCATTGATGGGAGTTTGCATATCTCTACCTTGCTCTTTAAGCTTCCTCACTTACATTGATTACATTACTCCTTTTGTGGTAGAGATAGCAATACACTAGCAAAACCGTAGTTGTGCATTTAGATAGTTTATCTTTTGCATAGGTTTTGCTAGGGTTAGAAAAAGAGGCCATAGTTTAGAGTTAGAGTTTTAAGTTGCCTAATTCACCCCCCTCTTAGGTGTCACGGTCCACTTCATACATCAATAATAGTTTAGATACATAGCCAGTTTTCACAGTCATCTCCAACCAAAAGCACAAGGATGAGATGATATATAGAATGACCATGCCCATGGTCTTATTCCTCATCCACTGCAGGAGTAAAGCAATGCTTATAGTAACCGTGGTACATCACGTTATCTGCAACAATATAGAAATAAACCCTGAGTACAAGAAGGTACTCAGCTAGACTTACCCATCATAAAGCAAAAATAAGAGACACAAAGGATCATGTAAGGCTTATAAGTGGAGCTGGTTGACATCCTTTGCCTACAAGCCAATATTTATCTAGTATCTTTTAACTTTAAAATAACAAGTTTATTATTCATGTCCCATTCTAGATTAGCATCTATCCCATGCCAAACATGTTGTGTAACCATTAAATCATCACAATAGTAACCATATCAAGTTGAGCATTTCTATAATCCGCATAACCATTACTTTCATCAATTACTATGATGAAGGGGGCTCATGTCAAGTTCTCACTATTCGGGAGAGACGATGATTCGAATCAATTCCTACCCACCTGGGGAATTATTCCTAACACACACCCATACTCCCCCCGTTAGGGTCGCATCGGGTCACCTTTGGTACAACTCAGGTCCAAATCACGGGTAATACCAGCGTCGTACCCTCAAAGATACTACCAATTTGCTAGGAAGCTCGGAACTCGAACCCACCCTTGGACTCACGCCATTAGCTCTCCTCACATCCATACTGCCACTAGGGTGCGCACTTTAACTGCTCGTGTCCCTGGCCTTAGTTGAGCTACTCGGCTTCGTGGTCGGAACGACTTATCCGGCCAACTATGTGAGAGGCATGCGTTCAACATGACAAGAGGACCTCCAATGGCCGGTCCTTAAATGACATAGATGGAATCACTATAAGTTACCACACCTAACCTATAAAATTCCATCCGGTCTCCACTTGTTCAACATCACTAGGTTATGTTCCATGATAGCACAATATAGCCAACCGTGATCAAGTCACCACCTATAGCTCGCAGGTGACAGGAAATCACCCGACTTCTACCGGTCTAAGCATGGCTAACATAAAGGTTGATCCTAGACCTACATAGGATTCAAGATAGATATTTTTGGACAAGGAAAGTATATGTAGCAAGTTGTTCCAATCAACTCCTAGTACTTAATGCATTAACATAAAAAGGACTCAAGTTGGTATTAGAACACATAGGATGTTAGAATGCTTCGGGGCTTGCCTTTCACAAATGTGGTCGGCTAATGGTTAGGTGTAACACCTCTAGTGTTACAAGCTTGCTTAGCACCAAGATTTAGACCTAAGAGGATTTACCAAAATGAGTTTCTTGAATTTTAAAATTTAACTTATGTTTAAAAGTGTAATTTTGGCGAATTATATTGAACAATGGGTTAATTAGTTCCTAGATGTTGTGTTTCTATGAGTTAGTATGATGTATGGACTAGTGTATGAAATGCGTAGTGGTTGGAATTAATTAGGTTTAGGCATATTAAAAATTACGGCAAAAGCGCTAAAGGTTGTTAGTTCTGCTAAGTTATTATTCTCTCTAAGTCGGAAACGATGATAGTAGACAATGCCGATTTGACATTCGAATTCTAACAAAAATTGTTAGGCACTAGATTCATGTTTTTGGTACTATTGGTTGTCCTAAGGTGAGCACTCGAGACTGGTGTAGGTTATAGTTGTGTTGAGTGTCACGTGGAGCTCAGAAAAATTTGCCTAAGTTCATTAGAATGCGCTGCGAGCCTCTGTGTCAACGCTCTGTCGCCGAATCGGAACTTTGAGGATGAACTCATTTTGGCACGCATGTATCTTCCTCTCGGGTGGTCCTTTTGTTGTGTGGATCTCTCCGTTAGATAGCTGATAAGATCAACTTTAGAGTCATCGAATTAATTGAACCTCAATCTGATCGTTAGCAGTTTTTCATTCGCTTTAAAACTTGTGCGTAGCTGCTATTGACCGTAATGTCGTCCACGTGTGCATGTCGAGAGGTGCTCTTGTCCATTGTCATTCGGTCACTGCAGCGCTCGCCCTCAGCCACTCATTTCACCTACCACGTCCTTGTTGTTGCCTGCGCTGCCCCTAAGTTCGTGCTCAAGTGGAGGCCAACCCCTCGCGCTGCTTCTCTCTCCCTACCACGCACTCGTTCTCCCTCTCCTTGCCCTCTGCCAGTCGCTGCCCACCATGGCGAGCACCCAATTCATGAGCAGCCGCTGCGCTGTTTCCGCTGGTCACAGCCACCTCACGTCGAGCCAGCACGTCAACCAGCTCTGCCGTTCCCTCCTTGCCTCTGCGCACCTCCTCACTGAGCCTACCGTGGTCGGAGCCCCGCCACGCTCTTCCACTAGCGTAGCCCCCATCGGGGGTTACCAACGTCTCTGTGGCCGTAACCCACAGCGCCACAGCCGCAGTTGCCGCCGTCGGCGCACGCCGCTTGGCCACCTTGGCCATCGCTAGGCCATGGCCACCACCGCCCCGGCCCGCGCCCTCCTCCTCGCGTACGCGCGCCGCCGCTGCACTGCCACCCGCGCTAGGAGCACCATTGCTGTCATCCGCCTGGCCGGCGCTGCCATAGCCAGTGTGCCCGCCACCACGGCTCACGCGGGCAAGCTGCCGGGGGCCGGCTCAGGTCTTGCTGTGGCCAGCCCAAGGCCGCATGGGCTCCCATGCACCTCGCCTTCCCTGGCATCCCTGCTCCGTTTGAGGGAGAAAGGTAAAAATAGAAAATGTTTCTTGGATCTGAATGCAAATTGCGTGACTCTAATGAATAGTGCATCACAATGCTTGTGGATCTCAGGTTGAATAGAGAAAAGCGTGGGGTCTTTCTGCAAAATGCGTGCCCGTGCCTGGGCCACGCCATGTGGGCCGGCCTGTTGGGCCGCTTGCCCTGCGCCTCCATGGCCACAGCCTGCTCGACGCCTCGCCTAGGCCGGCCTTGTGCCGCCCGCGCCAGGGCCACGTGCACGCGCTGTGCGCCTGGGCCGCGTGGCCGCGTGGGCCGCCACGGCTGCGGTCTGGCCGCGTAGCCTAGTGCCTGGAGGAAATTTCATTTTTCTTTTTCTTATCTGTAGAAACTTCATAAATCCGCCAAAAAGTGTAGAAAAATCATAAAAATGCCAAACCAATTTTGTTAAGTTTCTAAAATCATGATCTATCTGATAGTATATTTTGTTCGCATAGGTTCTATATGTTTTTAGGGTTGCTCTAATTATTTTATCATGCTTAATATTGTTAAGACAAACTTGTAGGAATTTCCGTGATAAATCGGTGATAGTATTAACTCTAAAATTTTTTTGGTAGGCTCATCATATGGTTAGGTGTCCACTGTAATTTTTGTAGCTACATAGTAATTAAATTGCTAAGATAGCAAATGAGGCCTGGTTTGAATATATAGTAAATCAAATAAATGAAATAAAGGAGCACCTTGAAATTGTATAACTAAAACACTTGTTGGGAAATGACACCTTTCTCGACAATGTTGATACGTAGATTAGTACATTAGTTATTAGAGCTAGCTTGTTTGCTCATAGTATGTACTCTATTTTAAGAGTTGTTGTTGCCTTGTTAATTATCTATTGCATCATCTCTGCATTGCATTAAATATCGTAATAGGAACGATGATGAATCGATGGATCAACCGGAGGACTTGGTGTTTAACCGAAAAGATGGTGCTATGGTGATTTTGTCCCAAAGATGGAATGCTAACTTTTAGTTATATCTTACCCAGACAAGCCCCGGTGCATAACCCCTATTATTCTACACTTTAATTTATGCTTGTGCATTAAGTTTTAAGGGGTTGAATGAAACCCACTTGCATATATATATCTTTGCCCTATGAGTCTTACTAGTATGATAGGATTGTGTAGATTGCTATGCAATAGGACTCCGGTAGAAGTCAAGTGATTGCCTATCACTCGTGAGTGATAGGAAATAAATTATTGTTGTTACTATATTATTATCACCTGTAATATATATGAATGATAATTGGAGACCGGGTAGAATGGTACTTTGGATCTGGACTTGGTTTGGCATTTGAGCGAGGCTTGGATTGCATTTGTTTTTGCTTGTGTCGATTAAGGACAGGCCATTGCATTGGGTTCTAGGTAGGTCATAGACTTATTATCCTGAACACATACTTGTGTATGGGCGCAGGAAGACTCATTGCTCTCTTGTCATGGGTTCCGGCTCTTTCCGAACCGACGTGATTGGAGGCGAGGATGGTGAAGGTCTAAGCACCACACTGAGTTCGGGACTCAGGAGCGGGGGCTTGGAGTCTAAGTTTGGACGGGGACCTAGACCCCATGACAAGAGGGTGGTGAGTTGGTCCTGCTTGTGCCTGGGGTACAAGCAGGGCGTGTGTTTCAGGGTACCCAGCTGGGCACATTGATTCATGAATCGCCGGGTGATCCGGTATGGCTTGTCTACAGTCTAGCAACATAGTAAGAACTAGAAGATGAAAGATGGTAAAATGATTCTAATGGCTTACCACCTGCTTAAAAGTAGCACATGTGCTTACATAGAATGGTTAGTTAATGAACTAGTGATGACTGCTAATAAAATTGAATATAAGGACGCACGTTTAGTAATGCTCCTGCAGATGCAATAAACCCATAAGCCAGATAGCCTTGCATATCCTTGGAGTCTTTTCTTTCCTCCTGTCGGTTAAGTCTTGCTGAGTACAATTGAGTACACAAGGTTTTATTTCCCCCTGTTGTAGGTGACAGACGGATGCTAGAGCTGACTCTTGGGTGTGGATTCCTCCTAGTGGGCTTAGAGAGGATTCCTTTATGCTGTGATCATAGTTTTTATTTATAACTCTCACTAAATGTTTTTATAAAATGGAAGTTTTATAATCTATTGTCATAGTTTATAAATCAATGCTTCATCATGTCATGAATAGATATTTATTTCTGTTGTAACTCTGATCACCTGTGTTATATTCCGCTGTTAAATTAAATTGTTCATACATCTGATAACATGATCATATTATGCTATTATCAATAGTAAATATTATACTATAATGTTGCATAAAAAGTGATGTAAGAAATGGTTAATAATGATGTAAGCTTTATTCTCTCATTTGTGATCCTGATGGAAAAATGTGGATTTTTGGAGTCTCCCGTGGGGTGTGCTCGACGGAACTGCGTAATTTAGTGTCTTTAATTGAGTACTTGGTGTCTAATGGAAGACAAGTACTCCTAGGAGGTATTAGATTAGGCGGTTCTGCCACATCACGGCACTCTAGGAGATGGTCAACTTCGGGCTCACCTTCACCTAGAGCTTCTTGGTGCTAAGCTTCCTAGTTCTCCTCTTGTGGATCGGCTTTGAGTTCCACCAACGTAATTTCTTCCACTGCACCTATTGCATGCATATGCATAAATTAAGTATCATGGATGCATAAGAAGGATTATGAATGATATGACATGAGAACGTGAATGATTATATGATGATGATTATATCAAGTTACTTAGATGATAACCAAGTTGAATTCTTATTTACTGGGTAGGTGCATATCTCTTCTCTAGAATTTTCAAGAATCCACACTAAGTCCATTTCTAGACCACAATATAGCTGCCACAAATTTAGATCATAACTAGAGTTTTAGTCAACCAATTGTTGTGATCTAGGATTTTCTAGAAAGCTCATAAAATTGTCTCAACTTTCATTTAGTCATCACAAGATGATTTAATAGCTATCTAGATTAAACAATTCAATCATCCAGATCTGTCTAGTAGACAAGCAAATTCTAAAAGCAGACTTCTAATAGCTATAACTCCCAAACCATTTAGTTTATTACCATAAAAATTTGAAACAAGTAATATAAGTAAGTTATCTACAACTTTGTTAATAACAAGTTTCACAGGAAATGTAATTATCACCATGAATTTATCAATACAACAAAACTACTCTCTTGAGCCATCTAGCGGAATTATAAAACAATAATTAAGTAGCTGCTTATAACCAATCACCTTCAAGCACAACTACCATTATCAGAAGATCATATGCATCACAAGGACTACAAAAAACATTATGTTTATGCCAAACTAAAGTATTTAGATACCTTTATTAATTTATTTATATAATAAGGTGATTTATGAGATAAATATTTCTAGTGCTCCATAAATTATGAGAAACTTAAAGTAGCATACACATGACCCCAAAAGTCTATTGTGCAAATGTCATGCGAATTGGATAAGTATAGCCCTCTATACAAAAATGACAAGTTCTTAGGTTTATTTTAGCAAAAAATAGTTTAGTCTATTGAAAAGTGTCAAGCAACATATTTCATATTTTTCTTAGCTTCCCTAAAACCTATTAACACTTTACAAAAATTTGCATGGCAATATGTTACTTATTTTTATCCTAATGAATTTCCTCAGAAAACACCATTTATTAAAAGATAAATAGAAAGACCCTACACCAATCAAGTTTACTTCAAGTTTAGTATTTTTCCTAGCTAGATCATGTCAATACAAACTCAACAAAATTTGAATCACAATTTTTACACATACTAAGCTCAAGTTATGGATTTTTCAAGATAGAAATAATTTAAAAAGCATCAATCTAGCTCCATTTTATTCTCCTAGAAAAATACCATAAATAGTGTATTTCATATTTTAATCAAATACTACACTTCATGATGAATCCAACAAAATTTGGTTCACCCCATTTGGACACTCCTAGCTCTAGATATGAATTTTTTAAACATGCATTCGAATCTATGAAAACAAATAAGAAATCAATCACTACACAGACTGACAGATGGGGCCCGCTGGTCAGTAGGACCCACGTGTCAGCGATACTAGAGTAAAGGAGGAGCTCCAGCCAGTGTTATCTCACTGGTTGGTATCACCGACGACGACAGTGACACCAACGTGTTCCCCGTGATCTCCCCATCGAGTGGTACCCTTCGATGGACCGGTGGTGCAATGGAGCACCCTCATCGGCGGCACGGCGGAGCGGTGCAGTGGCACGCCTACCATCTTCGACCATGGCATGCGCCGATGAGGATGGCTACTCCATCCTAGTGGCCTAGCGTAGCACTACGACGAGTATTAGGCCATGGTGACGCAGGGGAAAAACTTGGCCGCATGCATGGCCAAGCAGCGACGCACGGTGCGCTGTGGTGAGGCTCTCTGTTCTGGCTAGCCAATTGTGAGAGAGGAGTCTCCATCTAGCCTACTAGATCTAGGTCACAAGCTGTGCAGATATGACTAAGAGCGGGATGGAATGACCCCGAAACGGTTGGCCACGGTGAGCTCAAGCTCACGACCATGGCGGCACGGCGGGGGCAGCGGTGTATTCCCACATGATCGCACAGTAACGTCAAACCTAGTTCCTACCAAATCATATGGACCACAAAGCAACAATAGAGTAGAGAAGAGGAGGATAGGAGGTGCGGTGGAATGGTGTGGCTATGGTGCCGAGCGCGCGGCGGCGCTCCGGTGATGGCATGGTGGCGGCGAAGCAAAATGCGTCCTTACCCTGGCTCGACAAGTGGGGCTAGCGGGTTGGGGTGGAAGAGGTAATGATGGTAGAGCTACTAGCGAGCTGGATTGGGTAGTGGTGCAACAATGGTGGTGAGCGGGCATGATGGAGCGACGATGATGGCATGGTGGCACGGTGCTCCGCTTTGCTCTGGCGTGGGCGAGAGACAGCGGGATGCGAGGGTGAAATGGAGCGAGCAGCAGAGGCGCGCGCCTTATCCCTCCACACTGGCCTGACTGGCTAGGCTAGCGCTAGTGTATAGCCACCATGTGGCATGCCTAGCCTGCCCCTAGTCGGCCACTGACATCGGCGTCGAAACAGCATCAAGCCCTGATGAACACGACTGATCAGAGCAATTTTACAGGATCGTTACTCCTAAACCGTTCGTCCTTTGCAAAAACTTATTTAACAAGAATTGTAAAGCTACATGAGATCTACATCTTTGATTAAACGAGTTTAGTCTAGATCAGCCTAGTTTACAAACTACAGTGCATCAAACACAGGTTCATTAAAACCGTAAACCAGCTCAAGACTTAGAAAATTTTCAAAGTCGAAAACAATAATTCTATTGATACTTATGGATTGTTTTTTAGCATGTTGTGCACCAAATTAGGTCTTGACCCAAAAATAAAAGTTGTTACTCAAGTCAAGTACTACAACCTTGCTTAAGGGTCCACCGCCATGCAAATACTCTATGCTATAGTTCAACTTAGGTCAATCATGCAACTTGAAAATGATAACTTACACTATAACCATGACTTAGAGGCCAAATTGGTCCAAGTCATACATACCAAAGTTGTTCCAAATGACATTCCAAACATGTTAAAGGTCATCCTAGGGTCCCACAATCATTTTATACATTGGTCACATGCAAACCCTAGCATATGTAAAGCATTTAGTAACAAACACATATGATATAAGCAATCATACAGATAAAATTTGAGATACTCATGCTCAGGAATGATCAATGATGCTTGTGCTCATGCAATGCCAATGCCAAATGCATGATTAACACCTAGGGTGTTACAACCCTTCCCCCCTTAAAGAAATCTCGTCCCGAGATTTGCACGACTAACCATCTCTTGTAGAAAACCGGATAGACCTCACGATGATAACCCTCTCGCTCCCATGTAGCATTTTGCTCACTATGGTTATTCCATACCACCTTATAGAATTTAATGACTTTGCTATGGGTCACTCTTTCCATTGTCTCAAGCACTCAAATAGGTCTTTCTTCATAGGTTAAACCCGACTGGATCTTGACACTAGCGGGTTCAATAGCTTCTTCGGGCACACAAAGACATTTCTTGAGTTGGGAGACATGGAAAACATTGAATATAGCTCTCATTTTCAAAGGTAACTAGAGTTTGTAGGCTACTGGTCCCCTTCGTCCAATGATCTTGTATGGGCCTACATATCTAGGTGCAAGTTTTCGCTTCACACGAAACCTTTGCACTTTCTTCATGGGAGAGACCTTCAGATATACAAAATCCCCAACTTCAAATGCAATGAGACTTCTCCTTATATCTGCATAACTCTTCTGTCTCGATTGAGTAGCTTCAATATGTTGTTGAATAATTCAAACTTGTTCTTCAGCTTCTTTGACAAAGTCAATCCCATAATACCTTCATTCACCAGGCTCAATTCAATTCAGAGGAGTCCTACACTTTCGACCATATAATGCTTTAAAAGGAGCCATCTTGATGCTTTCTTGATAGCTATTGTTGTAGGAGAATTCAGCCAAAGGTAGCCATTTCTCCCATGAACCCATAGAAGAAATCACACAAGCTCTCAACATATCCTCTAGAATCTGATTCACTCGCTCAGTCTGACCAGCTGTCTGAGGGTGATAAACAAAGCTATGGATCAATTGGGTACCTAGCTGCTTATGCAGATGTTCCCAAAAATGATTAACAAACTAGGGTCCTCGATCTGACACAATGCTTTTAGGCACACCATGCAATCGTATGGTTTGGGCAATGTACAACCCTACGTAATGATGGGGTCGATATCTTTCCTTAACAGGGATGAAATGTGTAGATTTAGTCAAGCGGTCAACAATTACCCATATGAAATCATGACTCTTTTCAGTGGTTGAAAGCCTAACTATAAAATCCATACTTATGTCATCCCATTTCCAATTTGGGATAGACAGTGGCTGAAGTAGTCCAGTCGGCTTCAAATGGATGGCTTTGACTCGACAGCAATTATCACATCTAGCATCAAATGTTGTAATTTCTTTCTTCATTTTTGTCCACCAGAAGCGTGTTTTTAGGTCTTGGTACATTTTATTGCTACCTAGGTGAATGGACAAATTGGAAGAGTGTGCTTCCTCTAGAATTTGGTTTCTCAATTCTCTACCTTTTGGCACTACAAGCCGATCCTTAAACCACAGCACACCCCTCACATCTAGCAAAAAATGCTTGATTTCTTCCTCTTTCATCTTGCTTTTGATATGGAATATACCCACATCGGTCTTTTGGAGCTCAATGATCTTAGACTCAAGAGAGCAACTAACGGTGATATTGTGTAAGACTGTCGAATGCAATAGGTTGAAACCATCTTTCAACAAAGGATTACACTAATACTTCTGGCTTAAGGCGTCTGCAACCACATTGGCTTTTCCCAGATGATAATGTGCTTCTAGGTTGTAATCCTTGATCAATTCCAACCATCTTCTCTGCCTCATATTCAATTCAGGTTGGGTGAAAATGTACTTGAGGCTCTTGTGATCGGTGTAGATATGGCAAACATTACCAAGCAGGTAATGTCTCCAAATTTTAAGAGCATGGACAACTGCTGCTAATTCTAAATCATGGGTTGGATAACTGACTTCATGCTTTCTCAGTTGCCACAAGGCATAAGCAATGACTCGGCCTTCCTGCATTAGAACACACCCCAAACCGGTACCCGATGCATTGCAACACACAACAAAAGGTTTCTCAATGACAGGCTGTGCTAAAACAGGAGTAGTAGTTAGCAATGTTCGTAAAGTGTGAAAAGCTACCTCACACTCCAGTGTCCATACACATTTCCCATCCTTCTGAAGCAACCTAGTCATGGGCTTGGCAATTTTGGAGAAATCTGAAATAAACCGACGGTAATATCCTGCTAAACCAAGGAAACTTCGAACCTCATGAACGGAGGTTGGGGCTTTCCAATCAAGAACCTCCTGCACATTGGATGGGTCCACTAAGATTCCATCATCAGATAAAACATGGCCTAGGAAAGGTACTTTCCTCAACCAGAATTCACATTTACTAAATTTAGCATATAATGTATGCTCTCTCAGTCTAGACAACATCACTCTCAAGTGCTCTGCGTGATCTTCTGCATTCTTAGAATAGATCAAGATATCATCAATAAACATGACCACAAACTTATCAAGCTCGAGCATGAATATCGAGTTCATTAAATATATGAAATAGGCAGGAGCATTGGTCAACCCAAAGGACATGACTAAATACTTATAAAGGCCATACCTAGTGGAAAAAGCCATCTTAGGTATGTCCTCAGGCCTGATCTTGATTTGGTGATAACCTGACCTTAAATCAATCTTAGAGAACACTTTTGCTTTTGCCAATTGATCAAATAAGATATCAATGCGAGGCAAAGGATATTTGTTCTTGATAGTAATAGTATTGAGTGGTCGATAGTCCACACACATCCGCAAAGACTTGTCCTTCTTTTTCACAAATATGGCTGGACAACCCCATGGTGATGAACTAGGGCGAATGAGACCCTTTTCTAAGAGCTCTTGCAATTGGATCTTCAATTTTGCTAACTCATTTGGCGGCATTCTATAAGGTCTTCGAGAGATGGGCCTGTACCTAGTATTAACTCAATCTTGAACTCCATATCCCTGTCGGGTGGTAACCCAAGCAATTCATCTAGAAAGACATTAGGAAATTCACATACTATAGGAATATCAGCAAGGGCCACAGGCTAGGTAGCATTGGCCATATTTTGGAGATCAAACTCCCTAGAAAGGGGTACTAGAAAAGCATCATTATTCCTAGGGTCTCTCAACATAATGGTTCTAGTCGATGTATCGATGTGGACACCCTGGTTCTTCATCCAATTCATACCTAATATCACATCTATACCCAATCCCGGTAATATCACTAAATTTGTAGTATACTTTCGTTCACTTATTTGGATAAGTACATCTTTAACTATCTCATTGGTAGAAATGTTACTCCTGGCTACACTTATACAATAACCACCTTTGTCTACTACAAATATTTTCTGATCATACTTGGATGCAAATGTTGGACTCATGAATGAATGTGAAGCCCCAAAATCAAACAGAACAACTACAGAGTAATGGTTCACAAGAAAAATACCAGCTGTGAAAACCTCGCTAGAGGGAATCTCTTCCATGGTGGTGTAATGCACATACCCCGAGCATGCATTTGCAGCTGTTGGCTTCTAATTATTCTTCTTGGAGTAAGGGCACTCCCTCACCCAATGACCAGTCTTATTGCAATTGAAACATGGTTGATTGTTAGGCGGAGCCTTCGAGTTGCCTTGTCCTACACCACCCTTAGGCGGTAGAGCAATAGAGTATGCCCGACGATACCCTTTATTTGCTTGGCTAGGCTGGGCCTTCTTCTGAGGTGGCCAGTATTTTGGAGCAGGTGGGCGGTATTGGGTTCTTGCCACCACTAGAGCTCTCTGCTGAGATGCACTAGCTTTAAAGGCCCTCTTGCGGCTCTTGGATGCAGCATAAATATTATTATGATTCTCTTGTGTGAGCGCATCACTCACAATTCATTGTAGGTCTCACTCTTATTATTTGCTAGAGTCTTCATCAACTTTGGACCTAGTCCTCTCTTGAAACTTGCAATCTTCTTAGCATCAGTATTCACAAACTCAGGTGCATACCTAGAGAGGTTGTTGAAGGCATGCAAGTACTTAGTGAGACTTTTGGTGCCCTAAGTAAGCTTCACAAACTCTGTATGTTTCATGCTCATAAGACCTAAGGAATATGATGCCCCCTAAAAGCAGCCTTGAACCCATTCCATGCAACCTAAGCATTAGTAGGGAGGGTAGATAGGTAATGAGTCCACCAAATGCCTGTTGGACCATGCAACTGATGTGAGGCATATTCAGCCTTCATATGCTCTGTAACTCTCAAGAGATGAAACTTCTGCTCAATGGTATTGAGCCATTCATTGGCTTGCAATGGCTCCTCTGCCTCCTTAAAGATAGGAGGTTTAGTGTCTAAAAAGTCCTTGAAATCACTGTACTGATTTGGTTCAGGTCCCTAGGGTTGGTCCCGTCCCCGTCCACAACCGATGTTCTGCGCAAGCCCGTGCAGTACTTCCCCCATAGACCGTTGGGTCTCCAGAAGCTAGGCCATCATTTTAGCTAGCGTGGGCCATCATTTCAGCTAGCGTGGGGTACGATGTTGGTGAGAGATCATCATCACCCTCATGACTGGTACTGGACCCTCCATGAGTGCGAGTCATCTGCAAAATTACAACAACAAGTGATTATTGGATGATATCAAGAGATTGTAGAAGAATTGTATAATCATGCCATATTGTAATTACTGGAGAGAATATCAAATTCATAAAATAACACAGAGGCACAATAATTCATTTTCACAAAATAACATCACCAATAGGACCACTTATCGTACTCGCAACGCGTTCCATACATGCCAATTTTTTCTTGCCAAAAACCAATGGGAATTCATTAAAAAGTGTTATCACCACACGTATTACATGCACGGTTCCAATAACATCAACGGGGTACATCATGAAATTGAAACCTACATTATGAGTTCATTACATAAGGATCGAAGATAGAGAGCTATAGCATCTAGCTATATACTATAGCTAAGCTACTCCTCGGGGTGGCCACTATCGATGTCGGACACACCATCATCATGGTCGTCCTCAAAAAGCTCAATCTCCTCCTCTTCAGGCTCATCCTTGGCGCCCACCTCCATGCCATTGTCCTCAGCAATCAACACGTTGGGATCTTCTTCCACCGCTGGAGCTAGAGGAAGAATTGGGTTCACCATGTTGTTGAGACGATGAACATCCAACTAAAACTCCTCAATCTGGCGTGTGAGTTTCTGCTCTCTATGATCAAACTCCATTGCCTGCCTAGCAGTCTAGAACATAGTTTGAATCCTATCTGCCTCCTAGTCTTAGCAAGGCGAATGACCTCATCCCTCTCAGCACGGACGTCCTGTAACTCAGCCCTAGCTGCATCTCTTTTGGCAACAGCATGGACAAACTGCCCCCGATGAGCTTCTAAGGCTGTCGTATAATTACCTATCTCATTCTAAGCTGCTCTAACTACCCTTTGATGCTTGCACAGATGTCCTCACATCCTACATTGTGTAGCCTGTGCTCTTTGGAGCTCTTGTATACAACTGATGTACCTATCCTGGTGAGAGTAAAATATCCTCATAACTGCGTACATGGCACTCATGGCAGCATTACTCCTTCCTGCTCTTTCATCCCGGTCTCTTCCCAAAGCATTACCACTTGACTAGGTCCAAGCGGTCTGTGATGCATCCATCCGAGGGAAAGATCCAATGGGCCTATTGATAAGCTCATCACCGAATTCTTGACAGATTTCGTTGAGAACTTTAAAAGTAGCTACTTGGGCACCCTCCCAAGGGGTCTATCCATCTGACTTGATACTCCATCATTGCCACTGAGAGTTGTCCACATGGGTGGGGACAGTGACCCGCACGTCGCACCACCGTTGTCCCTCAGTTACCACTTCGCTCTAAAAGTAGCGAGGTGATTCAGCATACCCGATAGAGTGTAGTACCCTCCATAGTAAGGTAGGAGTCCCGAATAGTGCCAAAAAGGTGTCGCTTGCAACAGAGGCTCCTAGGGCTGCCATCTATAGCAAAATGTTACAATTTAGTGAGATAACACGATTATAGAAAAGAGTTACTTAACAATAAGATCTTGCAAGGGGAGGAACAATGCAATGATATGAATGAATGATGTATCATGATGTATGCTCGTTCCATACGTCCTCACAAACTTAGAAAAAAAAAATCCTAATGACATACCTACACGAGCTATATACGTTCTCTCAATATAATCGTAACTAAACGAGCTACACGTTTTGTTGTTAGTGTACCTACAGAAGATTCATTTCAGCCCAACCCAATAGTTATATGTAAAGAAAGGTAAATCTAGGCTCTAAGTTGAATATCAAGGATAGCAAGGTATATAAGAAAGCAGTAAACTAAATACTTCCATATATATATATATATATCCCATATATATACTTCTGTATCAAAGCTACCCGATGATCAATTACACTACCCACAAATTAAATACGCACCATACACACATGCAAGCATGCATATACAACTGTATCACAGCTAGCTCTCCCTGATCGCATGCTCACTTCTTGTGGTCATGCCACTCATCAACTTACATTCTTACCTGGCATAGAGGCATTTGATCCATACATTACCACTCAAGTGAGTGGCATCCATACAATAGCACACCGTATGGACGACGAAAGTAAAACCCCCTATGTTAGTACTTAAATAGCCAATTAATAGTCCTTAACTGGGCATAACGGAGATGACCACTGGCACACTATAGTTTTACATTCAGTCTTCAACACTCTAAACTTATTACTATAGTTGTAGAAATTAAGTTTATAAAACAAAAACCTTTGTTTTAATTACACATGTGACAAGTTTAGTGTTGAATCCTGCTCCGATGCCAGCTGTAACAGAACCATCCAATTTATAAGAGCACAAGTACAAAAGCAACCACCAGGGTAGTCAAACCATCACACTTGAGCCCATATAAATCTAGTAGTCCGTCGAGCATCACAAAGGATCTCGAATCAACCAACATACAAGCCAAGATTGTACATGATTCAACATACAAGTCATATGTTACAACAAGTTCACAATTAGTTTGTCATACATCAGAGTTCCAACATAGTTATTACAACATCAGCTTAACAATAGTGGAAGCAACATAGTTCTGAATGACATCAATAGTAGTTTAGATACATAGCTAGTTTTCACAGTCATCTCCAACAAAAAGCACAAGGGTGAGATGATATATAGAATGACCATGCCCATGGTAGTAAAGCAGTGCTTACAGTAACCGTAGTACATCATGTTATCTGCAACAATAGAGAAATAAACCATGAGTATGAGAAGGTACTTAGCTAGACTTACCCATCATAAACCAAAAATAAGAGACACATAAAGGATCATGCAAGGCTTATAAGTGGAGCTGGTTGACATCCTTTGTCTACAAGCCAATATTTATCTAGTATCTTTTAACTTTGAAATAACAAGTTTATTATTCATGTCCCATTCTAGATTAGCATCTATCCTATGCCAAACATGTTGTGTACCATTAAATCATCACAATAGTAATCATATCAAGTTGAGCATTTCCATAATCTACATAACCATTACTTTCATCAATTACTATGATGAAGGGGGTCATGTCAAGTTCTCACTATCTAGGAGAGACGGCGATTTGAATCGATTCCTACCTAGCTAGGGAATTATTGCTAACACACACCCATACTCCCCCCGTCAGAGTCACATTGGGTCACCTTTGATACAACTCAAGTCCAAATCATGGGTAAGACCAGCGTTGTACCCTTAATGATACTACCAATCTACCAGAAAGCTCGGGACTCGAACCCACCCTTAGACTCATGCCATTGGCTCTACACACATCCTTACTGCCTCCAGAGTGCGCACTTTAACTGCTCATGTCCCCGTCCTAGGTTGAGCTACTCGGCTTCACGGTCGGAATGATTTATCCGACCAACTATGTGAGACGCATGCGTTCAACATGACAAGAGGGCCTCCAACAACCGGTCCTTAAATGACACAGATGGAATCACTATAAGTCACCACACCTAACCTATAAAATTCCATCTGGTCTCCACTTGTTCAACATCACCAGGTTATGTTCCACGATAGCACAATATAGCCAACCGTGATCAAGTCACCACCTATAGCTCGCATGTGACAGGAAATCACCCGACTTCTTCTAGTCTAAGCATGGCTAAGCATAAAGGTCAATCCTAGACCTACATAGGATTCAAGATAGATATTTTTGGACAAGGAAAGTATATACAGCAAGTGGTTTCAATCAACTCCTAGTACTTAATGCATTAACATAAAAAGGACTCAAGTTGGTATTAGAACACATAGGATGTTAGAATGCTCTGGGGCTTGCCTTTCACAAACATGGCCAGCTAGTGACTAGGGCACTCTAGGAGATGATCAACTTCAGGCTCGCCTTCACCTGAAGCTTCTTAGGGCTGAGCTTCCTGGTTCTCCTCTTGTGGATCAGCTTTGAGTTCCACCAACATGATTTCTTCCGCTGCACCTATTGCATGCATATGCATAAAGTAAGTATCATGGATACATAAGAAGGATTGTGAATGATTCTATGCTGATGATTATATCAAGTTACTTAGATGATAACCAAGTTGGATTCTTATTTACTAAGTAGGTGCATATCTCTTCTCTAGAATTTTCAAGAATCCACACTAAGTCCATTTCTAGACCACAACATAGCATCTACAAGTTTAGATCATAACTAGAGTTTTACTCAACCAATTGCTGTGATCTAGGACTTTCCGGAAAGCACATAATATTTCCTACAACTTTTATTTAGTCATCACAAGATGATTTAATAGATATCTAGGTTAAACAATAAAATCATCCAGATCTGTCCAGTAGACAAGCAAATTCTAAAAGCAGACTTCTAATTGCTATAACTCCCAAACCATTTAGTTTATTTTGCATGGCAATATGTTACTTATTTTTATCCTAATGAATTTCCTTAGAAAACACCATTTATTAAAAGATAAATAGAAAGACCCTACTCCAATCAAGTTTACTGCAAGTTTAATATTTTTCCTAGCTAGAGCATGTCAATAAAAACTTAACAAAATTTGAATCACAATTTTTTCACATACCAAGCTCAAGTTATGCATTTTTCAAAATTAAAACCATTTAAAAAGCATTTATCTATCTCCATTTTATTGTCCTAGAGAAATACTAGAACCAGTGCATTTGATATTTTTATCAAATACTACACTTCATTATGAATCCAATAAAATTTGGTTCACCCCATTTGGACACTCCTAGCTCTAGATATGAATTTTTGAAACAAGTATTCAAATCTATGAAAACAAATAAGAAATCAATCACTACACAGACTGGCAGATGGGGCCCGCTGGTCAGTAGGACCCACATGTCAGCGATACCAGAGCAGAGGAGGTGCTTCGTCTAGTGTTTCCTCACCGGTGGTGAGATCACCGGCGATGACAGTGACACCAACGTGTTCCCTGTGATCTCCCACACCCAGTGGTATCGTCCAATGGACCGGTGGTGCAATGGAGCACCCTCGCCGGCGGTGATGGTGGCACAGCCGAGCTGTGCAATTGTGTGCCCACCATCTCCGACCACGGCATGCGCCAGTGAGGACGGCTACTCCATCCTAGTGGCCTGGCATAGCACTATGACGAGGATTAGGCCATGGTGACGCAGTGGAAAAACTTGGCCACGTGCATGGCCAAGCGACGGCGCACAATGCACTATGGTAGGGCTCTCTGTTCTGGCTAGCCAGCGGTGAGAGAGGAGTCTTCGTCTAGCCTGCTAGATCTAGGTCATAAGGCATGGGCGAGCGAGAGCGGGGTGCGAGGGTAAAATGGATCGAGCAGCAGAGGTGCGCGCCTTATCCCTCCTCGCTGGCCTGACCGGCCGGGCCAGCATTGGCGTACGACCACCACGCGGCATGCGCTGGCCTACCGCTGGTAGACCACTGACACCGGCGTCGAAACGACATCTGGCCCTGATGAACATGACTGACAGAGCGATTTCACACGATCGTTACTCCTAAACTGTTCGTCCTTTGCAAAAACTTCTTTAACAAGAATTGTAAACCTACATGAGATCTATAACTTTGATTAAATGAGTTCAATCTAGATTGGCCTAGTTTACAAACTACAGTGTGTCAAACATAGGTTCATTGAAATGGTAAACCAGCTCAAGACAGAAAATTTTCAAAGTTGAAAATAGTAATTCTATTGCTAGTTGTGGACTATTTTTGAGCATGCTATGCACCGAATTAGGTCTTGACCTAAAAATAAAAGTTGTTACTCAAGTCAAGTACTATAACTTTGCTTAAGGGTGCACTACCATGCAAATACTCTATGTTATAGTTCAACTTAGGTCAATCATGCAACATGAAAATGATAACTTACACTATAACCATGACTTAGAGGCCAAATTGGTCCAAGCCATGAATACCAAAGTTGTTCAAAATGACATTATAAACATGTTAAAGGTACTCCTAGGGTCCCATAAACATTTTATACATTGGTCACATGTAAACCCTAGCATAGGTAAAGCATTTAATAACAAACACATGTGATATAAGCAATCATAGAGATAAAATTTGAGATGCTCATGCTCATGAATGATCAATGATGCTTGTGCTCATGTAATGCCAATGCCAAATGCATGATTAACACCTAGGGTGTTACAGGAAACATTGACGGTCACGAGGTGAGAAGAGCATCAGCCATGGTGCGCTCCCTACGTGAGCTTGAGTGGAGGGAGGAAAAAGGAGAGGAGAGGAGGTTCACTCGATGAGGGAGGCGTGCGGCGGCTGTGTCCCCAAAAGAGGAAAACAGGAGGGGGGTCTGGTATGGGGATGGGGGCGAGGATCAAGAGCCGATCAGATGCCATGAAAAGGAGAAGCGCACAATGCACAAGTACGGTGGATGTGGCATAATGTCGCGGTTACACGACGATAGGTTGCTAGTGGACCCTAACACTGATGGCGTCCGTAGGGCATGTGGCAATAGTGACTTGGCTTGCGTAGTGTGGGCGAGCTAGGCACAATGCTTGGGACATGACATCCACTCAGGCTTTTCCAATCACTCACTACTACCCGAGGGCTAACTTTTCCTTGTTGTTTTCCTTTTCCTTCCCTTCCTTGTTCATAATATGCGCCAACCTTTTGTACAAACTGAGATCGTGACATACATGCTTCCTCCCAAAACCACATTCTCTTGTTTACTTTGGGGGAATGCTATTTCATCAACCCATTGTGGATTTCCCGTTCGAACACCCGAATATTTCTAAGAAGAATATTTTGTATCAAAAGCGGTACGGTGGTGTAACTTGGTAAAGGTGCTTGGTCAACAACCTCGATACCAGCGCGTGCCGAGCAGCGTCACCATATGGCAACTGTTCCACAGGGGCCCTTGGTTTCGCCATGGCACCATAAGCTATTAATCAGGCAACTATTACCAACTTACACACAATGAAGGCGGTGGGGTCATAGACCACAAAACGAGAAGAATATTGCAAGGGAAGATTCAAATAACAAGGGTTCCTTTCGCAACAAAGGACAAGGAATTCAAATCCCACAACGGATTTGATTTAAAGAGATTCAAGTGCTCTGCTAGGACATCCACAATTAGTTGATACAATGTCCTACGTTATCCCATCATGGTCGGTCTGTTGGCATCTGAATGGTGGCTTTCTTGTAACCCACTTAATGTCGCCCTTGAAAACCCTAAGCATGTCTAACGAGACCTAAGGATAGATGGATGCAATAAACACAACGACATAAATAAAATGCTCATTCCAAACATCCTTATACTGGTACAACATATAGGCATTCGCTCTCCCATTGTTGACACATCATTCACCTTCCTTACAACCAAATGATCTCAACAACTATGGATGAAATACAATGAAAAGATTACAATACTAGAGGACAGCGATGAAAGGCACCACTAACTACATGTACATCTCCCCAAGGCAACTAATCTACTTTGTTGGACCACACATCTTCATTCCCGGGCTTGGCGGATTGTTTTACCACCCAGGCTATGGATCTGCCTCCTCTCTAGGCAATGGCTGAGTGAGGGGAAGCAAGGGCTCTACTTCTAACACTTCCGAGGGTGGGGGTGCTAGCGGTACTACAACACTGGTTCTCCTTCTTTTCTGTGGGTGGATAGGGATTCCTTCCAAAGTCAAGGGATCCTACCTTTCAGCGGCCAGCGTCCTACGCTTAGCCTTGGTAACAAGGTAGGCCTCTCCTAGCTGATGGGCATGTCGATCTTTGGCCTCCTTTAAGGCTTCTGACATGGTAGTCTCACGATTCTCTATGGTTGCCACACTGGTATGCGCTTCAGTAAGCTGCACCTAGAGCATCCTAGAGAAGATTTCAGCTTCCTCAGCTCGTCGGAGGCACTTCCTTAGCTCTGAGGCTTTCCAGTCATACTCCTCATCTAGAGTAAGTAGGTACGTGGTCAAGTGCACCACGGTTGGACTGTCTTCTTGCGCATCCCACCCTTGCAAAGCCTCCATGCGAGCCCTCCATACCCGTTGATTCTTTTCCAAAGGTGGAAAGAACCTCATGGGGATACAAGCAATGGGCTATTCATAGATCTAGCAAAGGTGTCATAAGGCTTTGCGGGCCACAACTTGGTAGGTGTCAATGAAGTGAAACCCAGTTGCTGTCACATTCTAGGCTTTAGTAATGTCAGGAAACTCCTCACTCTTCCTAATATAAACAATAACTTCACACTGCTCAGTGCCATGCTTTTCATACTCACAACCCTCATACTCAGGATGATCCTTGACCGCGAGTTTTGGTAGGGTGGCATATAGGATTTTGGGAAAACCCTCAATGTTTAGGTAGTAACTGCTAACCCTAGGCTCCTGCCATTCCTAGTGGGTGGTTGCAAGGAAGGATTGAGCGAAAAACTTGCTCAAAAGGAAAAGCTAGGTGAGCTAGAGTGCACCGGGTGGTGGTACCAATGGTAAGGCCAAGCTCTGCTTATAATGGCAAAGCGGTTAGTGGTCCTGGCGCAGTCCTCCTTGGTTCCTGTGCGAGGCCACTACAAATGAATCGACTAAATTTTTTGTGCGCTCGAGGCGAGCGATGTTCGAGGCCATTAATGACTAGTACGGCTATAGGGCAAGGATCCAACAAGAGCGCAGAAAAAGAGTACGGGGCGACATGGGTCACGGCAGGCGTGAACCATAGGTGAACACGGAGCATGAAGTCACAGTGCAGTAATAACTCCGGAACAAGGACGGGTCTGTCGTGCACAATACGACACGCGTGACATCTATGAAGGGCGCATCTACAAGCAATACGGTCACGACAACTAAGGCATTACTAGTGCGACTGACTTAAAGATCGTATACTACGCGAGAGTCAGTCCATCGGAGAGAACCTAGTTAAACCTATTCTAGATGTTCAACTATAGCAATAGGGCTACTTATATACTTCGTAGTTAAACACACTAACTTTTTACAAAAATGGGTTGTCAAATTTTAGTTTAGAAAAGTATTTTGAAGCTTTATTTCCTTATTTATTCTCTGATACCGCCTATGGTAGAACCGCCTAATCTAATGCCTCCCAGATGTACTTATCTTCCATTAGACACTAAGTTCCCAAGAGAGGATACTAAACTACGCAGTTCCGTCGAGCACACCCCAAGGGAGAACTCAAAAATCCATATTTTTCCGTCAGGATCATAAATGAGAGAATAAAGCTTACAACATTCTTAAGTCATTTCTTACATCACTTTATTACAGTACCAGAATATTACCTCAATTTATTATAACAGCGGAATATAACAATGTTATCAGAGTTACAGAGGAAGCAGGATTAATTTAAGGACATGGTGGAGCATTAACATAGTGGATATTTTTATACAAGAGATGCTAGCAGATTTTACATCTTTTCTTATAAAAACCTTTCGTGAGGGTTATAAATAAACACTACGGTCGTAGCGTGAAAGGAATCCTTTCTAAGCCCACCAGAAGGTTTCCACACACAAGATTCAGCTCTAAGTATCCTTCGATCACCTACAACAGGGGAATAAAACCCTGAGTACTCGATTGTACTTAGCAAGATTTACCCAACAAGAGGAAAATAAAAGACTCTAAGGATATGCAAGGCTATCTGGCTTATAGGTTATTGCATCTGCGGAAGCATTACTAAACATGCATCCTTATATTCAACTTCATTAGCAGTCATCATTAGTTCATTAACTAACCATTCTATGTAAGCACCTATGCTACTTTCAAGCAGGTGGTAAGCAATTAGAATCATTTTATCATCTTTTATATTCCAGTTCTTACTATGATGCTAGACCATAGCCAAGTCGGTACCATCTCACAGAAATGGTGATTCACAAACCAATGTATCCCTGCTGGGTACCCTAAAACACATGTCATGTTTGTACCCTAGGCACAAACAAGACCAACCCATTCCACTCCTATCACGGGGTCTAGGTCTCCGTCCAAACTTGGACTCCAAGCCCCCACACTTGAGACCCGATCTTAGTATGGTGCTTAGACCTCCACCTTTTCCCGCCTCCAATTAGTCAGTCCGAAAAGAGCCAAAACCCACGACAAGAGCATAACGAGCCTTTCCGCTCCCATAAGCAAGTATGTGCTCAGGATAATAAGTATATGACCTGACTACCATCTACAGCAACAGACGGTCCTCAATTGACACAGGCGGAACAAGTGCAATCTGAGCCTCGCTCGAATGCCTAACTAAGTCTAGATCCAAAGTACCATTCTGCTCGGTCTCCAATGATCATTCATATATATTCTATGTGATAGTAATATAATAACAACAATAATATATTTCCTATCTCTCGCGAGTGACATGTAATCACTCGACTTCTACCGGATCCTATAGCTTAACAATCTATACGATCCTGGCATACTAGTAGGACTCATAGGATAAGGATATATATATGCAAGTGGTTTTCATTCAACTCCTTAAAACTTAATGCACAAGCATAAGATAAAGTGTAGAATAATAGGGGTTATGCATTGGGGCTTGCCTGGGTAAGATATAACCAAAAGTTAGCATTCCATCATAGTGACACAATCATCAAGGCATCATCTTTTCTGCTACTTTAGTCTTCTCCATGATCCAACATTGTTCCTATTATGATATACGTGGATACAACGCAGAGGAGCAAATAATCAACAGTAACCGCAACTCTTAAATATACGAGCCAGATTTAATGAGTAAGGTACTGGTCTATGTATCCACATCGTCAAGTAAGGCTTTGTCTCTAAAAAATGTTTTAGTTCTAAAATCCCAAGGTGCATTGGTATTTTATTGATTAAATATATATTTTCAAACTTGGGCTCATTTAGCTACCTTAGCAAACTAATTATTATAGAGCTACAAAAATTATAGTGAACAACTAATAATGTTAGGGATTTACTATAAAATTTTAGAGCCAACACTATCACTAATTCCTCACAAAAATTCCTACAAATTTATATCTTATAATATTAAGCATCTTCAATTAATTAGATAACTCCTGCAAATATTATAAACTATGTGAACAAAATATACTAGCAGATAGATCATGATTTTAGGAACCCAACAAAATTAGTTTCATAATTTTTGGACATCTATATCATTTTATATTAATTATCAAAGTTTAGGTCAGAAATAAAAATGAAAAGCTATTTCTATTTTCCATGAAAAAGATAACCGAATCTGGCCCAACACGGCCCACATGGGGCGTAGCCCACGCGCGGAGATGACCCACGGCGTGGAGCCCATGCGCGCGCTGGCGTTTTAGTGAAAACGCCCCTGAGCTTCCTACTATTCTCGTAGACACTATTCGTCCTATTTACTCAGTCAGCACTTTTGCACGAAAGACCCGAGAGAAGTTGTCTTCGCATCGAGGAGGCCTCTGCGACCCCCGCGCTCGCCAGCGCGGCATGGACCAGTATGCCCCATTACGCCGGCCAACCGGGACTCTTTGCAGACCTCGCTATGGGACCGATGCTCACCTATGGGCCGACGTGTGACGATGGGCGGTGGTTGCACGAATGGTGGTGAAGCAGAGCAGGCTCTCCCTAGTGGTGGGCGACCTATAGTGGTGGCAATCGCGTTCTGGTGAGCCACAACGTGTAACAGATAATAGAAGTGATGGGTAAGCATCAGTGACGCACCACGATCCTACCCGTGGCGGTGGCCTGGCCGGAGATGCCCCGAGCAAGTCTGGCCGCGTGCGCGCGGTGAGCTCGATGACGATACGCAGCGACAAGGCCGTGTCAGTGGTGTGGAGGTGGCTATAGGGCTACGACTTGGATGCGCACGATGAAGAGGGGTTCTAGATGGGGTTAGTGGTAAGGTTAATTCGACGTGAGATTGCAAGGTTGGAGCTAGCCATGATGAGGCGGGCTGGGCCTTAATGGCGGTGGTGGGAGCAAAGCTCCAAAATTGGAGCTTGGCCTAGCCGTAATCAAGGCGGGGTGGGGACGGTTGATGAGAGGCTGTGAGGACGGAACTGTGGGTGCATGGAATTGATGGGAGACGACCCCTCGCAGGCAGGCACGTTGGTGCGGCTCAGTGGCAGAGAGAAGAGAGAGAGAGACAGGGGGCGGCCGATGACTCGATGAGGTGAGCCTTGGCGGGACGCGGTTGATGTGACAAGCGTGGCCCACGTCCAAACGCTAACCGACAGGCGCGCATGCTCGCGACCGGCGTGGCCCGTGTACCGCAGTGCCATAAATGGCATGGCGACGGCGGTCCAGCCTCGTGCGCGTGGCATCAAAGCGGCCAATGACGCGGCTTGGTGCAATTTGGCGGCGGCGACGATAAGCGATAAAGAGCTGCGCGTCATGCACGAGGTGGGTCGACGACGCGGCAACTGCGAGGTAGGGCAAGGCGGCCACTCACCGTAGGGCAAGCCACATCAACGGTGGCTCCTCGTGGTCGGGTCAGGGCGACTAGGCCGACCAAAAGCGGCAGCGCGCGTGCGCACGCAGAGCGCGTCAACACCGCGACGGCGCGCCCCCGCGGCTTGGTGACCGTGCCCAGGCCAGGGGCTAGCTCGAGAACATGTTGTGCATTGATTTTAAAGCAGCGACTACCACTAAACCATTGCCTCTAAACCGAAACCAACTTCACCACGATTAAACTGATACATGAGGCTGCTTGGCCGAGCTAAAACACCGCATCACCCACTAACCCAATCTCTCTAAATAAATTGCTAAACTTAGCAATGTCTAGCTGTTGACAAACTAGAAAATTTTCTAAGTTTTCAGTTGAATTTGATTTCAATTTATGATTTCTAAGCTATTCAAAATATTAGCTAGTAATATCATTTTTCGACAGTAAGTATTTCACTGTCATCTACAAAGTTCATATTTTAAACTTCATTTAAGTGTCACATGTGTGTTCTATAGTGTTTTTGCTCAATAAAAATTGGTTATTTCAGGCTACAAGAAATTTATCAACACCTTCTATCACGTGCATTATTACACAAACACGATGCTCGTGACATGATTTAGTAGTTGATTTAGGGCGTAACACCGAGGTTGTTACAATAACATGTCTAGTCCGGGTATTAAGAGGAAGAGCATTTTTATGACAACCAAAATTCCCAGCCCTGCTAACCATTCCGGAGGAACACGAAAGTTAAGCTACTATCACAACGCTCTACTATTGGCAACGTGTTGTCCTGTTTGGCACGGCGTCATTTCACTAGTGAAATTTTTTTTTTTGGTTTCAGCTCTATAAATAACTCCATCCTGGAGCTAGAACTGTTTTGGTAAATTATTTGGCAAAATATGAGAATAAGGGCATGTTTGGGTCCTCTCCTCTAAACTTTAAAGTTTAAAAACTTTAGAGCACTTCAGCTCGGTTTTGAGGACTAAAGCTCTAATGTGTGGTGAGCTAAAGTGTATAGCTAACTTTAAACAACTTGTTTGGAGACTTTACCTATAAAATATAGAGGAGGGATCTAAACAAGCCTTAAGTTTGCAGGAAGTATTCATGAAGAAGCTTTAGTAACTAAATTGGAAAACAAATTATAGAAAAGACTCAAAAAATCTAGGGGAAATGCATCCTCTTATAAACATATATTTTGAAAAAAAAAATACATGCATACGCACCAAACAAGACCAACAAAAAGCTCATAAATCAAAAACCCTAACAAATTATTTTTTAAAAAAAATAGAAAATTATATTTTTCTCTGACTGAATTGACAAATAATTTAAATAAATCTTGAAATATTGTAGAAAATATTAAAACATTTGTTTTGTTTGATGTTTTCTATTCACATACCAAATTGAAATTCTAAAGTGTGGTACGTGCCTTGCTGGCTTGCTTGAGTTTATGTCCAAGCATAGGGTTGCCCCCATCATGCCTGTGCTTGCTTTATGCCGTGCTTGTGCTGGGCCAACATTTGTGTGGTATGTGCTAGCCCATTTGGCCCGACCCATTTGGACAGGTCTATCGCAGACGCGTTGGGACGCGGTGAGGCTGCGCGCACCAGCACGTCACCTGGCACCATCGCGGGTCCTTGCGCTCCTCCATCTCGGGATTGTTGGTCCCTGAAGCTGGGAGGAGTGGGCCTAGTGTTACTCTTATCCGGCCCCACATTCCTTTCTTTACTCTGTGACCGCCTGACCGCCTGACCGGCCTTCCTAATGGTCCATGACCAGAGCCCATTACTGATGAATCCATCCCATAGTTGCTTACCTCTAAGGCTCCCTTTGGAACAGAGGAAATTTTCATGTTTCACGTGTCCTATAAAAATGAACTGATTCTTGTAAAAATTATGTACAAATCCTGTAAAATTCATGGGTTCCAAAGGATCCCTAAATTCGTTACCGGCCTCCCAGCTCGTTAGAGACCTTGTCTATTTGACTGCATTTGATCCATTGTAGGCAGTTGCAGGCTTGCAGCCCAGTTGCATCATGAGAATTATGTTTGGCTTGCTTTCCTTTTCCTATATTAAAAACGCCATCCACTTACTAAAAAAACAAAATCAACAATGACTGACTAACAACCTAACCTCACTGAGGTGCTTTGAACTTTCCTCAAGAAAAGTTGATATATTCCATATATAAAGATAATGAAAAGAAAAGCTAGTTTGAATTCTAGACAAAATACGTCCTATTAGATGTCTAATTGCCCAAAGTATGCATCATGGTGACTCGGCGCAGACTGAGTCTACAGTTTAGTACAAATGTAGACGGCCACAAACATATACATATACTCATTCCATATAAGAATGCACACACACACACAAAATTTACGTTTAAAAATACCTAAGAAAACTAATAAGGCGGTAGATCCTGAAATTTTGCCTCATTATCAACAGGCACACATGCCTATCATTGGAAGAATAACCAAGAAATCTCGAGATTACGTCTTTGTTATCGATGGGTACATCGCCTACCATTGGAGAAATAATGTCATTAAATCATGTAATAAGTTCATAAAATGCGAGCAGCCCATACCATCGAGAATTTAAATTTGAATGGATAGGTTGCACCACAAAATATCTAACCAGCTGAGGTACACTTTTTTTAAACCAGCTGAGGTACACTTAAGCACAAGCTTATGGCTCCTACTCCCTCTGATGCTGATGAATCCATCCCATAGTTGCTTACCTCTAAGGCTCCCTTTGGAACGAAGGAAATTTTCATGTTTCATGCGTCCTATAAAAATTATGTATAAATCCTGTAAAATTCATGTGTTCCAAAGGAACCCTAAATTCATTACCGACCTCCCAGCTCGTTAGAGACCTTGTCTGTTTGACTGCATTTGATCCATTGTAGGCAGTTGCAGGCTTGCAGCCCAGTTGCATCATGAGAATTATGTTTGGCTTGCTTTCCTTTTCCTATATTAAAAACGCCATCCACTTACTAAAAAAAACAAAATCAACAATGACTGATTAACAACCTAACCTCACTGAGGTGCTTTGAACTTTCCTCAAGAAAAGTTGATATATTCCATATAAAGATAATGAAAAGAAAAGCTAGTTTGAATTCTAGACAAAATACGTCCTATTAGATGTCTAATTGCCCAAAGTATGCATCATGGTGACTCGGCGTAGACTGAGTCTACAGTTTAGTACAAATGTAGACGGCCACAAACATATACATATACTCATTCCATATAAGAATGCACGCACACACACACAAAATTTACGTTTAAAAATACCTAAGAAAACTAATAAGGCAGTAGATCCTGAAATTTTGCCTCATTATCAACAGGCACACATGCCTATCATGGGAAGAATAACCGATAAATCTCGAGATTATGTCTTGCTATCGATGGGTACATCACCTATCATTGGAGAAATAATGTCATTAAATCATGTAATAAGTTCATAAAATGCGAGCAGCCCATATCGGCCCCGTTCGGCTCATGAATCTTAGCTGAAACTGGCTGAAAAACACTATTCTAGCTGAATTGTTGTGAGAGAAAAACATTATTCTGGCTAAAAAAACAAGCCAAATAAGCCGAATATGGGGTAAGCCGAACGGAGCCGTCATCGAGAATTTAAATTTGAATGGATAGGTTGCACCACAAAATATCTAACCAGCTGAGGTACACTTTTTTTAAACCAGCTGAGGTACACTTAATCACAAGCTTATGTCTCCTACCCCTCTGTCCCAAAATAAGTGTTGCTATGATATTCGTTTGGTCAAATTTTTCTAAGTTTGACTGTGTTTGTAGAAAATATTAACAACATAAGTTTATTATAAAAACAGATTTAACGATCTATCTAATGGTACTAATTATGTACTATAAATATTAATATTTTTTGTATATAATTGGTCAAAGTTAGAGGTGTTTAACTTTTGGGAAGTGAGAATGACATTTTTTCGGGTCGATGGACTATTAATATACCAGAAAAAGTGAACAGGACGAGTTTAAGTGTGCATGACCTCATTTTACAAAAAGAAAGAAAGAAAGAAAAGCATTGAGAATGTAATTTAGGGCCCGTTTAGATGCAAAAATTTTTGGTTTTTAGCTACTGTAGCATTTTCGTTTGTATTTGATAAAAATTGTCCAATTATGGACTATTTAGGCTTAAAAGATTCGTCTCGTCAATTATGGACAAATTTTGCAATTAGTTATTCTTTTTTACTACATTTAATACTCCATGCATGTGCCGCAAGATTTGATGTGACGGAAAATCTTGAAAATTTTTGGATTTTGGGTGGGATCTAAACAGGGCTTAGAAGATTGTTTCATACTACTACTGATTGTTTCATACTACTACTTTCTAGTACGTGAGGAACCAGCCAATGACTGAGTCCCACGTCGACCTGGAAAGCTTCCTGGTCAGTCGTTAGTCATTGCTTCCTCCGGGTTGGTCGGCCTAGCTGCGTCAGCACTCAGCCACAGCAAAAGTTACGTAGACATTTTGATGAGATCATGCTTGGAACGAGGACACAAATCTCGTATCAATCTCACAGGGAACTATTCAATCCCGATGGAATTAACGGATGGGAACTTTTGCTTTCCAAACGTGGAACCTATGCATAGGCTTCTAGAATCTAGATTGAAGCTAAACAAAATATAGACGAATTGATGGATGCTAGGCAGACTAAACCAAGTTAGTTTGGAGCAAAAAGCTAAGGAAACCGGTCATCATTGGTTTTCCAAGTTCGCAACCATTGGTTTTGAGCGAGGCGTGGAATTTGAACTTGAAGTGGTGTAGGACTCCCTTAGTATATATTTTTTGTCGTTTTGAACAAGGTGGAGACAATTAAAAAAAAACTCTAACAATCAATAATTACAAAAACAGTTAGTTTTGAGGCACTAAATAACAGATATTGATTAGTTCAAAAATTAAATTATAAACAAAACTATTTAGCAAAATTATTTTCTAAGTAAGAAAATCCAAATATTATAATAAAAAAGCTACCTATCCATGCTGTTTACACGTGCCACCATACTAGCTGTACATAATATAATATAGAAATTATAGATATTATTATAGATATGGTTTTGTTTGGATCTCCTAAAATTGATCATAGAATCCGAGTATTCGGACTCTTGCAATTGGACCACCAAATTATGAGAATTATACAGCTCTATCCTACTATCGGAGATATTGGATGTGCAACACTTATTATTGAACCATCTATAATATTCATGTCTATAAAACAGGATTCATTTTTTTATTGCAAAATCCAGATCTTTACAATAACTATCAAGAATCAAGACCTCATAATCTTATAAGGATTGTCAAAAAAAATAGTGTATCCTTTTGAAAAAATACAAGGATTGTCAAGAACAAAATTCCTCTTTCACCCCTAGCCTTGAAGATTTTGTCAAGAACAAAAGTGTTTTCCTCTTTCACCCCTAGCCAAAAGCCCAGAAACCAACCAATGAATTTGGTCTAGGATCCTTTCTAAGGGGCTGCTGAATTTATTTCAAGACAACAGTTGACTCTCCATGAAGAAGCAACATACTAAGGAGAAAGGAAAAAACATATAATAATGATAAACCGCTAGTGGTATGGCTTGATGACTCGTGTCTGTATGCTATGGCCGAATTCAATAACCAACGCCGGTATCCATCTGCATGTCCCTTTTTTTATTGAAACCTCTCCCGTTGACCCACCGCTCATGATAACTAGCCACAGTTTTGCAGCAAAACACGTGCGCAAAACCACTAACCACGTGTACGAACGAACCTACGGAGTAGGCTGTACTACTTTGCATTGCTTTTTTTTTTGTGAGTAGTTGCTAAAAGGCCCTGTGTGTTTGAATAATTTTTATAATCTTATGACTTTAATTTCTGTAGTATCCATAATCCATCTCACGCTCGCTTAGAATTATTATTAGAATCCTCTATAGGGACGGAGGAGCTAGGAATTTTGCAAGCCAATGAGCTCAATACTGTTCTCCATTAAATAATTGAACGAGAAAGATAAAACATGCATTTAAAAAGGAGGATGCGCGTTATTTGGTGTTTTACTAAGCCGTGCTCACCAATTTATTTAATTGCAAATCATTTATATAAAATAAATGTTGCAATTGTGAAGTTGATAGCTATACGTACACGTGGTGATGCTCGATGACACTCTATCAGATCATATATAACATGAAAACAACTTTAATTTGGCATATAATTATATTAACTCGATCATTCGGCGGTACGTCTAAGAATGAATTAGATACACATAAGGTTTGCCATTCTTTATAAGTATGTGAGAGCTCTTGACTATTTGTCTAACTTTATTTTCGTATGTATGAGTTTTGTCTTTTACTAATCCTCTATCCCAACCTAAAAGCAGTGTTTTTGTTTGATGCATAGAATAGACTAGTCCGCCACCAGCCCATTATTCCCTCCACCAGTACAAACAAGTCACAGACTCATTCCTTCAAAACCCACCAGATGACACCATCCATGTATAGCGCCTCTGCGAGCGAGTGCTCTTAAAAGAACCTAGACGGAGTGTAGCAGTGCTGAGTCACGTGACATCAACAAAGAATTGTCTAAACCTATAGGTAATCAAGTCATGATAGATCAGGTGATTCCAAATGGGGTCACTCACCTAAACCAAACACATTGTTAGAGAGTGTGTGTGTGTGTGTGTGTGTGTGTGTGTGAGAGAGAGAGAGAGAGAGAGAAGTGGAAAGACTGGTATATTTATTGAAACATAAAAACATGTAGTGATCTTAGATGTTATGCCCTATCTAGCAGAAATAGAAGGTTTCTAACGTAAGTAGATCATCATATGTGTCATTTTATATGGTTACATCAACAAATTAACCTAACATAAGATTAAAAAGGGTTTCAAAAAGTTTTAGCTCGAGTAAAGGGGGCAAGGCCTTGCTGCCCCTAGCTAGATCCGTCCATGATCCTCCAGCCAACATTCATCATTGCATCCTCATCATTAGGAGTGCCTTCTTCATCAACTATTTTTGCCTCCCTCCTGGTTTCGGACGTTGCCGGCAAAAGACCATGCCTTGAGCTTGATTTATAAGGCTTGTTGTAGTTGGAGTTCATCCTAGAAGAGTGAGTGGCAAGCAGGGGAGAGGGACGACGATGAAGAATGAAGAGATGTATTTTATTTCATGGGAGCCAGTTCCAAGTATGGGTGTAGGTTGTTTGTTTTTCAGTATAGGAATGACCCTCACAATGTAGAGGAGCAAGTTCCATCAATATAGGACCTGCATAGAATCATCCATTGCAGACGTCCAGATGGCCTAAGTAGGAGTAGCTAGAAAAATGTTACCTTAGCAAAGTATATCACGACGAGCAAAAAACATGCCACGTCGGTATGAAATTATAAAATAATGCAGGAGGCAACAATTTATAGATTTGTTGGCCGCTAGTAGTAACTTTGGTACATTGCCATTTGCCCCTATATATACAAATAAAAACAAATGCAACCCACGTGACATAGAAACGTAGAAGGATCACCATACGGCTGCAGCAGAAAACACGCCGAGTTGGAGAGTCTTGAATGGGGGTGGGTTCTTTCCATGATAAGAAAGTAAATATGTACATGCTACACTTTTGTCTCATGTTTTTTGTTGCATTAACCGAACCATGTCACAATTATGCATAGCCATCATGATTGACATATTAAACCAACGGTCGAGCTCAAAAACCATGAGACGTGCCTTCACATGTGAATGCTCTTAAAACATAGAGTGAATGTCGTAGCGATGGATCATGCGACCAAATTAAACCTACAGGTAATCAAGTCATTCTAGATAAGGTGATTTTGGATGTGGTCGCTCCTAAAACTAAACACGTTGTTTGTTTGTGTTTGTGTTTGTGTGTGAAGTGAAGAGGTTGGTATATTTCTTGAAACATAGAAACATAGTGATCTTACATGCTAGGTTTCTTACGTAAGTAGATCATCATATGTGTCATTTTATATGCTTACAAGAACAAATTAATCTAACATAAGATCAAAAGGGGTTTCAAATTTTTTTAGGTCTAGGAAAGGGGGCCAGGCCTTGCTGACCTAGTTAGCTCCGTCCATGATCCTTTGGTCAGCATCCACCGCTGCATCCTCATCAGCAGGAGTCCTTCTTCATCGACCATTTTGCCTCCCTCCTAGCCTCGACCACTGCTAGGAAAAAGGCCTTCCTTGAGCTTGATTTGTAGAGCTTGCTGCCATTGGAGTTCATCCTACAAGCACGAGAGGCAACAACAGGGGAGAGAGACGACGATGAAGAATGAAGAGAGGTATTTTATTTCATGGGAGCCGATTCCAAATATGGGAGTAGGCTCTTAGTTTCAAAGTATAGGAACAACCTTAGTGTATAGGAGCAAGTTCCATCAATATAGGATTGTTATATAATCGCCTATTGCGGATGGCCAGATGCCCTAATTAAGTAGGAGTAGCTAGAAGAATGTTACCTCAACAAAGTGTATCATGACGAGCGAAAAGCATGCCACATGGGTATGGAAGTATACAATAATTCAGAAGGCAACAATTTACAGATTCGTTGGCCGCTAGCAGTAAATTTGGTACATTGCTTCATATATATACAAACAAAGAACCAATGTGACCATGAGGCAGAGAAGCGTAGAAGGACTACTGCCACGTAGCATAAAAGCACGCAGAGTTGGAGAGCCTCAAGTGGGGGTGAGGTTTTTCCCCGATAAGGAAGTAGATATGTACATGCTATGCTTGTCTCATGTTTTTGTTGCATTAACTGAACCGTGCCATAATTATCCGTAGCCATCATGAATGACACATTAAACCAACGGTCGAGCCAAAGCTAAAATTAATGGTCCAAGCTAATTCAAGCAAATAGGGCAGTATCGATTCTTACAAAATAGTAGCAAAAAGTGATAGTGGTTCAAAACACCTACTATAACTTCATCATATTACACAAAGCATCCATAAGGTGAGTGTACTCTCGTCGAATAAGCACGCCGTTTTCACCAAAGAAAATAATATACATTCTTAATAATCAATTGTCGATCAGAGCGTCAAGCTTATCTAGCTTGAGGTAGTATGAAACTTCACATAACCATGATCTGAACTGCCAAGCCCGTGAAGTTATGTCATGAACATTATGCATGTCTCATCTAGGTACATAGACAATGAGTTCACTACCACAACCTACAAAAATTTGGCAAAAGTCAAAATTATACATTGAGTTTTTTGGTCAGCCCAAATATAGGAGTCCCAGAGGGAAGATTTCATATTCATCATTGTAACACCCCAGTGTTAAGCATAGCATTTGGCACTTGCATTTCATGAGCACAAGCATCATCCAAGCATTCATGAACATTAGCATATGAAATTTCATCTCATTCTTATACATTATCATATGAAATGTTGATTATATATATATATATATGCTTATGCTTGTAATCATGTATGACCAATGTATGAAATGGTTGTAAGGTCACAACAATACCTTAGATACATCTAGGATGGTAAATGGAACAACTTTTGTATTCATGACATGAACCAATTTTGCTTCTAAGTGTTGGGTTACCTTGGAATGTTATTTTCATGATGCTAGTTTGACCAAAGTTGAACAGTAGCTTAGAGCATTTGTATGGCTGTGTGACCTAAATAAAAGTTATAGTTCACATCAAGGGTAACAAACTTTATTTAAGGGTCATGAGCCAAATCAGTGCCTAATATGGTCGAATAGAGCTCACAAGTTTCAACTTAATGCTATTTGTAACTTAGAAAATTTTTCCAAGTCTTGAAGCTGTTTTTAGTTACAATGTAGCCTATTTTGGAGCCTTATAGTTTGAAAACCATTGTGATTTAGATAAAACTCCTTTAAGCAATCTTGTAGTACTCATGTAGCTCTACACTTTGTATTAATAAAGTTTTCACTGATTCGCCATGGTTTGGAAGATTTGGAGGTTTGAAAATCAATTGTCAGACGGACTAAATCGGCCCTTACCGAATCAAATCGTCGGCCATCATGGCCGACTGCGCCCAGGCCGCTCGTGCTATGTGGCGGCAGTCCGCAGGTGCTGGCCCACCCTGCCGTGCCAAAAGGGAGAGCCCTCGGCTCTCCACTCACCCACGCGCTCACTCTCGCTCTCGCTTTCTCTCTCGCCCACACGCCTCTCCAGAGCGGAGCAGCACTGCAGCAGTGTCGTCGCCATGCCTCTGCCGTGCTCGGGTGCCTACACCATATCACCACCGCTCAATCACTCGTGCCCACAGCTCCGCCATCACCTCCTCCACCTCGTCGACCCACCACTTCCTTAGCTCGAACCAAGGTAAAGGCCTACGGGCCATCATCGTCGCCGCCATAGCCGCTATACACCGCTGAGCTCCAAGCTCGCCCATGGCCAGCCCTATCCACCGTAGCTCCTACCTTCTTCTCTGTTGGTCCGTCGTCGCCTTAGGTCGTAGGTGCTCGCGCCGTAGCCTAGTTCACCATTACCGCCGCCATCTCACGGGAACATGTGATTGCACCGTGCGCACCCGCCATGGCCGCGAGCTCTAGGTCACCTCGGCCGACCTTAGCTAGACACCGTCGTTCCCCTCTAGCATGTGTTTCTGTACCTCCACTAATCCTAGCACCATCATCGAAGATGGAGACTCATCACCCATCACCGACTCGTCGAAACGACGACACCACCACCGTGTTCTGTGTGCCGCCGTGCCGCCATGCACGCAGCCAAGCTTCACCGCCGCTCCACTATCGCCCTAACCTAACCGTAGAGCTCCGCTAGGACCTACTGATGTTGTAGCCGCGCTCACCTAGACATGCCATCGCCGAAGATGACGAGTCCACCACCGCGCGCCGTCGCCTAGTCGCCATGCTCACCAGCAAGGTCGCTCCGGTGATCTACCGAGCCAGCCAAGGGTACCAACGGGTGCGCAAGGGTGTGGGGAGCACAATGCCGGTGACACTACCGCCAGTGAACTCGCCACCGGTCAACTGCTCGCTCTGCTCTGGTTCCACTAATGAGTGGGGCCGAGTTGACTGCGGGACCCGCATGTCAGCACCTGAGGGTGTATAGACCGGGTGTACCTAGCATTTAGGATTTAGTTGGTTTTTGAATTATTTTCACAGATTTGAATACAAACTTCAAAAATTCATATATGGAGCTAGGAGTATCCAAACGGGGTGGACCAATTTTTGTTCGATTTATCTTGAAGAGTACTATTTAATAAAAATATGAAATCTACTGTTTAGCGTATTTTCTGGGAGAATTAAATTGAGCAAGATAAGTGCTTTTAAATTAGGTTATATCTTGTAAAATGCATAACTTGAGCTAGGAAGATGATAAAATTGTGATTCTAATTTTATGGTCTTGTGTTGACATGCTCTAGCTAGGAAAAATACTAAACCTATAGTAGGCATACTTTAAGTATGGCCTTCATATTTAATCCTAATTAATTACTAGTTTCTAGTGAAATTAAATGGGGTAAAAATACATAACATATGATCATGCAAATTTTTATACAGTATTCTTGTACTAGGAGGAAAGTAAGAAAAATATTAAATCTGTTGCTTGACACTTTTCACAATGCTAAACTATTTTTGCTAAACTAAGCATATGTGGCTTGTCATTTTTGTAGAGGTGGCTATACTTATCCAAATGGCACGAAAATTATACAGTAGACTATTAGGGTCATTTATAGGCTACTATAATTTTCTAAAAATTTATTGAGCACTATAAATATTTATCCTTTAAATCACCTTATTATATAAGGAAATTGATAAATGAATATAAATAAATTAGTTAGGCATAACCATGATGTTTTCTATGATGCTTATGATGCATATGATCTGTTGGTGCTATTAGTTAGGCTTAGAAGTAATTGGTTATAAGCAGCTAGTTAATTATTGCTTTTATAATTCAATTAGATGGCAGCATATATAGTTTTTGTTGTGGTGGTAAATTCATGATGATAATGATCTTTTCTGTGAAACTTGTTAATAACAAAGTTGTAGATAACTTACTTATCTATCTTGTGTTAAATTTTTATAGTCATAGGCCTTATGGTTTGAGAATTATAGCTGTTAGAAGTCTGCTATCAGAAATACTTGTTCTCTGGATAGATCTGAAAGATGGAATTGTTTGGCCTATATAACTACTGAATCACCTTAAGATGATTAAAAAAGAGTTGTAGGCAATTTCATAAGATTTCTAGAAAGTTCACAACCATATTATTTAGATGTGTATAGAAGAGATATACACCTACTCAGTAAAAGAAAATTTATCTTGTTATCATCTTAATGCAATGCTATTGAGAACACTTATGAGGATGCATTTCATCACACCATATCATATCATGCATGTCAGTATATATGCATTCATGATATCTTATTTCATGCTCATGCATATAGGATCATCCGAGGGGACCACTCTATTGGAATTCAACAAAGAAGAAGAGGAACATCAGGAAGCACCTCAGCCCGTAGCTCCAGAAGGCGAGGAGCAAGCTCTTGAGGACCTACCTAAGTGCTCGGATCATTGGTCAACTTATTTTCTCAAAGGCAAGCCCCGGAGTATTTTAAGCCTCCCATGTTTTATAAAATATAACTTGAGTCCTTTATGCTTGATGCATTAGGTTATAAGAGTTGAATTGGAAACACTTGATGCATAGAACTACCTTATCTAGATAAATATACCTTTTAACCCTATGTAGGTCCAGGATCGAATATATACTTAGCCATGCTTAGACCGATAGAAGTCGGGTGATTTCCTGTCACCTGCGAGATATAGGTGGATACCGGAGCACGGTTGGCTATATTTGCTATCGTAAAAAAGAACCATGGGGTAATGTAACTAGAGGTCGGATGGAGTATATGCGTAGGTTGGCTCATGTGATTCCATCTGTGCCGATTAAGGACCATACCATTGTTGAAACTTCTGTTGAGATTGAACGCATGCCTCTCACTTAGCTGGCCGGATAACTCGTTCCGACCATGAAGCCGAGTAGCTTAACTTAGGTGGGGCCCTATTCTGTTAGAGTGCGTACTCTGGATGGTAGTAAGGATGTGTGGGGAGCCAGATATGAGCCTAAGGGCAGGGTAGTCCTGATCGTCCTGGCAGCTGGTTGTCCATAGTTGTGCGGCGCTGATCGAACCCGTGAAATATGTACCTGAGTTGTACCAAAGATGACCTAAGGTGCCCATTGATCTGGTGGGTTTGTGTTAGGAATAAATTCTCAGCTGGTTGAAATCGATTCAAATCGTCGTTTGTCCCGGACAGTGAGAAACTTGGCTAGCTCCAACATCATAGTAACTGGATTATGGAATGATGGTTATGGTGAACTTGGAACTTTTACACCGGCTATGGTTACTACTGTATGCTACTAAATGATATACCACATGTTTGGAATAGGTTAGTTGCTAATCTAGAGATGAATAGCTATAATTAACTTGATGACCGAATTATAAATGTATAACTGAATTAGTAGCTTTTTCATGCAAAAATATTGTCAAGCTAGCTCCACTTATAAAGCCTTGCATGATCCTTGGAGTTACTTTCTTTTTGGTTTATGACGTATAAGTCTAGCTGAGTAACTTCTCGTACTCAGGGTTTGTTTCCCACTTATGTGGCAGAACCTCCTAAGAAATCGGGCCCACGTGCACCTATTAATGTCTCAACAGACCTCAGATACCATACATAAGTTGCCAACAACTTAACAGTTCTGTCGGGTGTCCTTGGGAAACTCGAATCATCCACGAATCTTTTCCAAACAGGATCCCAATCACAATCATTGTAGATTACAACAGTTTTCAATATACATACCAGAGATTTATAAAGCGGAAGACTTAAGTTTTAATATTACAAACCAGTTATTTCAAACTTACATAACCATAAGTGTCATACAACCATAGTGAAGGGATAATATTACATTAACATTATTTATTTCACACAAACTAGTGCCTTGTCCAAAAGCCATTCATCATTCCTCATCGTCATCGACTTCAAACACTGACATGCAGCAGGGACCAAAACAAGCCTGCGCATGCGACTCACCTGCAACAAGGGTTAACAAACCCTAAGTACAAAAGTACTCAACAAGACTGACCCGACCAAAAAGGGCAAAGGTCTTAGGGATGTAGGTGTTGGGTCAAGGTAAGGATGTAGAAAGATTCAAAAGTTCTTTGCCAAAAGCTTACTATTCTTGATTCTAGTTTCAAGTTTTACCCCTAAGTACTTTAGTTCATTATCTCCAACCAAGTGTTCATATCCCATGTTCCAATCCTTCTCATTTCATTCTTTTTCTCATGTTTTATTAATTCACCAGTCTTGCATTGCTACTGTAATGAATCGAGTCTCCATATCCGCAGAGCACCGGCAATTCGAATTGATTCAAGTCCCAGCTGGGGATTCCTTATCACATGACATATGCGAACTTAATCTTGCATATATCAACCTCGTTATCGGATCCTCCTATACTAAGCCGTCTCTATGCCACCCGAGAGCACAACACGCCTCAAATCCGGCCACATTCAAGCCACGAGGGTACACGCTACTCCTGCCATCTCACCACTCCCAGTGCGTGGCCATTCATCTTAGTATCGGATTAGCCAGAGTATGCTTACCGGAGTATGTGACCAGTACTACAAAGTGTCTCGTTCAGAAGATCCACAATGAGTGGCCTTTAAGCGACATAGTCGGCAACATTATCCAACATTCAAGATAAGCCACCCAACTAGTCTCTAGTTCATTCTATCTTCTTTCTTTCTTTGGCCAGTATGCCATCTTTGATTGTATCGAAACTTTTACTTTGAAAACCTACCATAAAGCATACTAAGCAATTCTACGCCTTTGTAAATGAAATCATCTTCAAGGATGGTAAACAATCAACAAGGTAGGCAATGCATCAAGTAGGTAACATTTGAAGTAAATCAACTTAATGCAATAAGTAACATAGGTGATAAACTTTTCAAAGTAAACAAGGTAATGGTTTAATGCATAAACCGGGGCTTACATTCGTTGACGATCTCAGGTTCCGGATCAGTACCACAATTATCAAATCCCGTGACAACCGGGGATTCTTCTAGAACTTGCTCAACTAGAATTGTTTCACTCTCAGGTTCTACATGAAATGATAACATATATTTTAACATGATGATAATGTAAACATGATGCTTTCACGGTATATGAAATGTAACAACACCCCAAATACGATTTTCCTTCACGGTACAGTTGCAAGCCAACAAAACCAACTTGTAAAGCTACCGTCAAGGATCACACATGTGACTTGACCAAACAAATCTTGAAATCCTACTAGTCACAAAACATGATCAAAACAAGATCAAACACTAGTCAAACACTTAAGGTTTGCTTTTATTTATTTTTGAATTAATTTGGAAATAAGCCCAAAAATAAACTTGTTCCAAATGACCTCAAAATTTTATGTAAGCTTCCTCATAACAAATTAGTGTACCAAAATAAATTTCATAATTTTTGGAGCTATACAGTGACCTACAAAAATTATGGAAATTGCATTTATCAATTAATTGACTAAATTTTTTACATTAAAAATTTATTCAAATTTCAAGTTTCAAATTTTTAAACCATAATAGAACATGTACAGAAGCTACACACAAATTTTTAGAATTTTTAGAGCTATAATTAATTTCCTATAAATTTTCAAAGTTACTGCACTATTCATATTTTAGAAAATAACAAATCTCACTATTCTCTCTCTCTCTCTCACTGACAGCCGGTCCCGCTCGTCAGTGACATAGACACAGAACACGGCGGCGCTGCCATCACCGGTCGGCCAAAACGCGTCGGCGGTGATGCTCCGGCGAGGCAGACCGCACCTACATGACCTACTCTACCCCACGAATCCATCCCAACCTTTAGAGAAAGCGGCAAGTGAAGTGCACCAGAGAGAGCTCCACCGCCGGCCATGGCATGGCACACGACGCGCGCAGCACGCAACTCTGATTACGATGCAATAGAGGCAAAAGCGAAGCGAACATCACGCTCAGGAGCTCACCACGATCACACGGTGTACTTGGTGAAGGCGGAGACGGGCTGGAACGTCCTGGCCACGGCGAGGTCGATGGTGGCGGAGCTCCGGCCGGTCTCGGGGAAGAACGTGTTGCATCGGGCGATTTCGGCCAACACCCGCGACGCGAGCAAGTCGAAGATGAGCGCAAGGTCGAGGCGATCGCTTTGGTGTAGCTGGGCACGACTGACGCGGTTTGACGGTGGCTACGACGAGCGGCGGAGCTACGCGGTGGCGGAGCAGGGCAGAGGAGAAAAACGGAGGACGACGGTGGCGGTGCTCCTATTTATAGCCGGGGAGAACGCGCCCGGCGTCGACAGCTCACGCACGAGCTCGCCACGGAGCTTGCTGCGTGTCAACACGTGAGAAAGCGGCGCAAAATGATCGGCGGCGGCAGCTGCGTGGCGCCGGCGGCAAGCAGGGAGGTGGCTCTCGGCTGGATTTTGATTTTTGCATTATTTATAGAATTGCCACTGCGTTTAATTTACAAATTACTCACAAATATTCTAAAGAAGATGAAAATCTCCAAAAATGAAAGTTGCTCAACTTTTCAAACTCTACAACTTTGCTTCAATGAACATTTTCAAATTCTACCTCCATTTTGAAATTTGAATTTGGGGTGCATTTGAGTATTTGAATCATTTCAAAATTACTCCAAATTTTATATGTAAACTTGAAAAACTTTGAATACCAAAGTTGATCCACATAAAATAATCTCTAACTTTGCTTTTTGCCTCAACCCCAAATTCCACATGAATTTTGAATTAGTCAAAAGTGGCAAAAAGGACTTTTGTGATTTGAATTTGAATTCAAATTTGATTTGTCTTCCTTTTACTTAAATTTTGATTTTTGACCAGTAACATGGCCCATTAGGGTTATTTGAGTCAAATGACATATGACCTCACATGATCACATGAATTTTGACCCTTGTAGTCATAATATTTATTTAGGATTTTGAATCACATCACATGAAATAACAACATTATGAAATAAACCTTATTTAGTGAATGCATTCAAAATTTTCTACTCTATGAATGCTTTGCAATGCATATGATGACATGTCAAATTTTAGTGCTAGGTCAAAACACCAGAGGTGTTACAACTTATTGCAGATGGTACAGTCTATCATGGCTACTATAAGAACTACTTCTGTCCCGCCGTGGATGAGGAGTAGAGCCCTAGGCAAGACGTCTCTCGTTAATTCTCTCTATCATGCTTTTGTGGTTGTGATTATGGACTGGCACTGTATTGGAACAATGATGTGAGGTGTTGGTTTTCAAACTTAATTGCTTCCATGACTATTTTATTTGAATATGGTTTGTAATAACTCTTAATCGAACTCTGATGTATGATGTATTTGTGAACTGATATAACATGTGACATGTTTGTTGAATCATGTACGATATTGGTTGTATATTGACGGTTAATCGAGACCCTTCGTGGTATTCGACGAACTATCGGATTTATATGGGCTCAAGTATAATAGTGTGACCGCTTATAAGCTATCATTATGCTCTTATAAATTAAACGATTCTGCTTGGTATCGAAAGACGTTGAGGCAGATCTGATAGCGAACGGCGAGTACAACATCTGAAGCAACTGTAGCAGAACCTTACTGCAAACGGTTGACAAGGTCAACGTGACTGTCACTTGCAGGTTGACCACTGCATGAAAAATAGCCACCACAACCCAACCAGTCAACCACAGTGAGGTCCATCCAACAGTGGGGTCTTTTCTGTAATCGCGTTCTCAAAAGAAACGAGGACTTGTTTACATTACAAATTTTTGCTAATCTGAATACTGTAGTACGTTTCGTTTGTATTTGACAAACTTTGTCCGATCATGAACTAATTAGGCTCAAAAAATTCGTCTCGTGATTTACAATCAAACTGTGTAATTAGTTTTTTTTTACCTATATTTAATATTCCATACATATATCTAAAAATTGATATGAATAAAAAATGAAAAAAACTTGAAATTTTGAGGCAATCTAAACAAAGGCTGAAGGAGGTAGAAATGAAAAAACAGTGGGTTCCGGTAAAACAAAAACCAGGGGTAGCCGGCAGACCACTGCGGGCAGCTGTTTCGCTCGCAGACCAGTAGTCCGTCCTCCACAGGCGGTATCGGATCTTGTGTGCACACCTGACACCCCCAACCAACCGAAACAGTAGCACGCGCACGTAGAAGCGGGGAGCGCCGCCGCGCAGGGGATCCCAGGCGGTTTTGCGGGACTGTGGGCTCCCACCGCTGGAAACGGTGAGACGCTGGGGCCAAAACCGGGTACCCGCGCCGCTGCCGCGCCCGGGGGCGGTCGCAGCCGCACGGGCGAAACCGGCGGCGAATCGGCGATCGCCCACACAGCTCCCCCCATAAAAACCGCACCCACCTCGCTGCCGTTTTCCAACGGCGCATCGTACAACAGCGGCAGCACGAGCGAGAGTGCCAAGTGGTTTAGAGTAGACCGGGTAGAGATTGGCGGTTTGTTGCCGATGGATAGGGGCGACGGGGGAGGAGGGATGGCGCCGCGGGGCGGCGGGGTGGGGTCGGCGTCAATGCTGGGGCTGGACATGCACCTCGGCCCGCAGCAGATGCACCCGGCCGCCGCGTTCCAGCACCAGCAGCAGGGTGGGTTCCAGCTGCAGCAGCCGGCGCCGGTGGCGGTGGCGGTGAGGCAGCAGCAGGCGCTGCCGTCGTTCTCGCCCTACTCCAACACGTCGTCGTCCAGGGTCGCGGTGGGGCACGACGACGACATGGTGGGCAACAACGGCGGCGGCGGGAAGGGAGGAGTGGTGGTGCCGCAGCAGCTGGCGTCGGCGGCGTGCCCGTGGACGAGGATGAAGTGGACGGACGCCATGGTGCGCCTGCTCATCGGGGTGGTGTACAGCGTCGGGGACGACGGCGAGGGCGTGGCGACGGCTGGCAGCGCGCCGGGAGGCAAGGCGGGCAGAGCGGGCTCGTCGGGGCACGGCCACGGCCACGCGGCGGCGGCGCAGCAGCAGAAGAAGGGCAAGTGGAAGTCGGTGTCGCACGCCATGATGGACAAGGGCTTCGTGGTGTCTCCGCAGCAGTGCGAGGACAAGTTCAACGACCTCAACAAGCGGTACAAGCGCGTGGTCGACCTGCTGGGCCGCGGCCGCGCCTGCCGCGTGGTCGAGAACCACGCGCTGCTCGACACCCTCGACGACCTCACGCCCAAGGCCAAGGAAGAGGCGCGCAAGCTGCTCAACTCCAAGCACCTCTTCTTCCGCGAGATGTGCACCTACCACAACAACCTGCTGCCGCACGCCGGCGGCGGCGCGGCGGGCGACGCCGCCTGCCTCCACCACCCGCTGCCGGCGCCCGTGGCCGCCGCAGCCTCGTCCGCCGCTCGCCACGCCTACGCGCAGCAGCAGGCGGCGGCCCCGTCCCCGCCGGGGATGAAGTACTCCTCCACCGACGTCGCGGACGACGACGAGGACGACGACAGCGACGACGCCGTGAGCGACAACGGGGACGCCGACGAGGACGACTACGACATGTACCACAGCAACAACCGCCCCAGTCGTCAGCATACAACCAACAAGCGCGGGCGTGGCGAGAATGGCGCCGCGGCCGAGGACCTCGACGACGAGGCGGAAGGCGGTTGTGGGAGACGCGCGAGGAGGAGGGCGGCGGCGCGGGTGGCACCCGACCCATCGGCGATGCTGCGGCAGCTGAAGAGCGAGCTCGCGTCCGGGACCGCCGCGGCGATGGACCCGCAGCAGGCCCGAAGCTGGATGCACCGCCGCGCGGTGGAGGTGGAGGAGCAGCAGATCCGCCTGGACTCCCACGCGTGCTACCTGGATGGGCAGCGGCTGAAATGGGAGCGGTTCCGCGGCGACAAGGAGCGCGACATGGAACGCGTGCGTCTGCAGAACGACCGCCTCCGCATGGAGAGCCGGCGCTTGCTGCTGATGCTCCGCCACAAGGACATCGAGCTCGACATGGCCGAGGCAAACTCTTCCTCCGTCGATCACCACCCCGGCGCCGGCGCGTCGCCGCTCGCAGCACACCAGCAGCAGCAGCCGATTGGGTCCAGCCCCAGCCCGTCCACCGCCGGCCACCCAAACTAGCTGCCGTGCGTGTCTCTCCATTCCATCACCGGTAGCAGTCAGTACTCAGTACCTGTTCTTTTTTAAAACTATATCATTAGTAGTAAACTTTTGTTCTATATGATTAGTAGCAGTAGTTCTCTTCTCTAGGACAAAAGGACAGTAGTGCTCTAGTTTCAGGGTTTTTGATTCTTGTCCATGTCAGGGTTTCAGTGTAGCATGTATGTGTGCATGTACGGAGTACTCAGTTTGAACTCTAATCGATGTTTCTGTTTACTGTACTTGTTTGTTCCCCGTTGCCCGATTTGGCTTTGCCCTGTGGAGACGATGGTGGTCAACTGCATGCACAGACACCGAGAAACGTCGGCCCTGTTGGACAGGACAAAAATACTGTTCTATTACTAGAAAAGTACAGTTCTATAGCAGAACTGGTTCCGGCTGATAAGCTCGAGCCAACAAGGCTGTGAGACAGCAAGGGGCAGGCCGACAGGCTGACAATCGCGAACCTTTGCATCGAAAGTCACGGCCTGTTTGTTCGCGTAAACGATAGTAAATTATTTACCGCTGACTGATTTTATGTGAGAAAAAATATTATTTTAATTTAATACATGATATATGCAATCGAACATATTGATGTATGACCATATGGGCGCGTACCTGCAAGGCTGCTGTAGAGGATAGAAGCTCGAGCTGAGCTCCCACCGTAGCGCCGGCGAGCAATGGGCCTGTTTTCAGCAGAAGCAGCAGCGGCTCAGTCACCATCCTCCAATGGCAGCTCTGCAAGGTTGATAGCAAAAGACAAAAGAGTCTTAGATAGGATTACTTTTTATTTGACAGTATTTAACATTTGAATCATGATTTTGAAAAATAGATATATTATTAAATCCAACTTTAAATATATTCCTAAAAAGTTGAGTCTATAATATAATGCTGATTTTTTTTTGATAAATTTATTAAGTTTCTGTAAACTTGAGTCCACAAATTATGCCGATCTCACTCCAACTTAATTTTAGACATTATACTCATAATTAAATTACTTAACATGGCACTGCATATAGAAAATGACATCAAATTATTGAATTGATAGAACATAATTACTCCTATTCAAAGATATTACTCAATTTATATGTTGATTTTTTTTACATTTGGATTAGGATTCTATGAGATCCTTACGTCATAGGATCCAGCACTTGGGATCATGCTACACTATAGCATAGCATTATAAGACCTTCCGCAACCCGCTCGGAAAAAAATTGGACCCACCTTAAATAGTGGGCACCGAATTTTGAACCAAGCCATTTGTACTGGCTGTGACAAAAAAAAACACTGTTTACATGGCTAAAAAAATAGGGCTGGTTATTTTTTTCAGTCATGGAACAATGTTTTTTTCTCCCTATAAATCAGCCATAGCAATAATAAATACTGGTAGAACAGAGCAAAAGTAAGGTCACTGTTCTCCTTTTCCACCTTACTGGTTCTGTTTTGGCTGAACTAAAGAGAAGCAATAAAATATTTTTTATTGTTTGGGCATGTAGTTGCCTCGCTCTCAAATTTTTAAGCATAGCTAGAAACGAGCATTGGCCTTTGCAATGTGTCAAATAATGCTTCGTTCTTCTCTCTCCTCTTTGCACATCACTCGGGGATTTTTTTTTTATTTTTAACATTTTTTTAAACTAATTTTAAATCTAACACTGTTTTATTTTTTTTCTTCAAAATTAACACTTTTGGCCGCGCCTATTGCTATGGTGCGGCGAAACGCCTGTGCCGCGCCATGCATGGTGGCGCGGCGGGAGGATGACGTGGTGACGACCGAGGCGCTGACCGATGACGTGGCATGGTCTGCCGTGCCATAGCCCATGGCGCGGCACTAACGCGCCAAGGCTCACGACGCGGCAGGACCTGGACGCAGATAGAAGACCAGCCTCAATTGCAATTGAACGGGAGCTGCTGTCGGTGAGGATCGGCAGCGACGCGACCATGGACCCGGCTTCGCTTCGCAGCTGAACGACACCTGCAGCTCTGACCCCAACGCCTTCGCCTTCCTCGACCCCTCGCTGGTGGGCTTCGACAATGCCTTCTACCGGAACCTGCAGGTCGGCAAGGGCCTCCTAGGCTCCGACCAGGTGCTCTACTCCAACATGAGGTCGCAAGCACGGTCAACTACTACGCATCCAACCAGGGTGCCTTCTTCGGCGATTTCATGGCAGCGATGACCAAGCTCGGGAGGATCGAGGTCAAGATGCCGGCCACCGGCGGCAAGATATGCCGGGACTGCCGGTTCCCGAACTAGTTGCTAGTTAATCTCACCGGCAGTGCTAGCGCGACGCATTGAAATGAATATGAAGCAAATAAATAGAGTCTGTGCGCAAGTTGACAAGTTGTCACATAACATTTGTTCGACATAAGTTTTGGACGACAATATTTGTTTGACATAAGTTCGACATAACCAACTAAGTCCTAGGAGTGTAAGAATCCCTTGGACGCCTCTGTCCCTTCGAATTTGTAGGCAACTGTCGATGTTTTATCACCGATAGCCTGCCACGGGGGTACCCGGGATAGTTGTTTGGGCTTTGGCGAATAGCGGAATTCGGCGGTTACGCAAAAAGACTCATGATTTATACTGGTTCAGGCCCTCGACTTGGTCGAGTAATAACCTTACATCTAGTTTTGGCGTTAGCCTATTTGCGTTGTATTGCTTTGAGTATCGGGTATGCGTTCTCTCCTTACAATGGGTACCCTCACCAGCCCTTTATAGTCCATCGCTGAGAGGCGTTGTTTGTGTCCTATTTGGATACAAGGTTAGAGTCCTAAGCTACGCTTCAGCGCCTTTTCTTGTATAGTTTGCGTTGGAGTTTCACTTTTGCACGTTGCTTTGCTCCGCGTTCTTCTTGGCGATTGGGCTATAGGCCTTGTTACCAAGGCCTACCTCCCTGCAGTATAGTCTATGGGGGGCCCGTAGGGTTCCCCATCGACAAGCCCCTGAGCATTTCATGATTGAGCTTCAAGGGTCGAGTTGTTGTAGTCTTGATCCGGGTCCTTCTTGAAGTGAAATCTTGAGATAGTCTTCTTTGATTCTTCTTTTGGCTGATGGGCACTTTTGCTTGATGTCCTCCGGGTTCTTTTTCCTTTGAGTGCAGCGAGTGCAATTTGCACTCATTGAGTGTAGCCCCCGAGCCTCTTATTTTTTTGGTACAAAAAAGTTGGAGGGTCAAAAAATTTGAAAATATGTTTTTCTGTGGTAGGTACTTGCATCCCCCGAGTCTTCTCCGGGTTCTTTTCTGTTAAAAAGAAGCCGGAAGAAGGGTCTTGATTTATACTCCTTTGGTCTTTGTCTTTTGCTGGTCACGGATGGGTTTTGTATAGCCATGAGTGAGCGTCTTCTTTTACTTTTTGTCAGGAATCTTGCTTTTGGGCACTATTTCACCTTTGTTGCTTTGCTCTTTTATTCTTTTTCTCTCTCTTTCTTGTGATTTTTAGCCTTGTTTACCTCTCGATTTGCTATAAATACCTTCTTTGTTGGTTGTGGTTACGCCTTGAGTAGGAAAATTCTTCTTCAATTCTTTCTTCATTCGTAGATATCTTTGGTGTGTGAGGTTGAGCAGCCCCGGGCTTATGCTTGGTTGGTAATGATCATGTTTGCTCTATCTCATTCTTCTCAGGTCCGAACTACCGCTTTGCTTGCTTGCCGCCTTACTAGGTTCCTTGTTGCAATATTTAAGAATCTTGTCTCTATCTTATGTTTGAGTTTATCCGGTCCTGTTTGGCCAACTGTAACCTTTGTATTTGTCTTTGATTAATGAGATGTATAATTTTTCTCTGTCTAAGTTCTTTTTCGACTGTAATCCTTTGACATTGTAATTTTGTATGTGATCCTTCATACGTCTCTGAGTTGTTTATTCGGTTACTTATTCTTTGTTGTCATTCGGTTGTTGGAGAATTCAATGCATGTCTTCACGGGTTGTATTGTTGCTTGTGGAATATTCTCTTGGATATGCTTGTCCTTGAGTGCCATTCTTTCACGCCAGAGTCCTCTTTCATTGAATTCTGTCTTTTTATTGTATCCTTTATTAGATTTCTTCTATTGGTGCTCCTAGTCCATGTGCACCGCTTCTTTTGCCTATAAATGCCCTTCCATAGTGCTGTTTTGATTCATCGAGCCTTTTGTTACCTGTTCTGAAGTCTCTGTAGTTATGAATATGATAGTGTGTGAAGTAGAGCAGCCCCCGGGCATATTTTATAGTTCTTGTACATTTTTGTTGTAGCTGGAGGAAGTCTTGTGATAGGGATTAGAGGTAGACTAATCCTGCAGCGGCATTGTACTTGGAAGTACGTGGTGGTAGTTGGAGGAAGTCTTGTGATGTGGGCTTTGTTCCTTCATCCGGCAGTTCTGGGTTGATCCTCGCCGTTTGTCTTGAGACTGTCCGGTGCAGATCAACACCTGATCCTGCATCATGTCGGGCTTGGGTAGATAGATGCCTGTCGACTTCCCTTGGTCTATGTTGTCCCACCGTGCTGCTGATTTCCGCCTTGGATGCACTACGTCCGTCCTTTGAAGAAAATAGTGTAGCCAAGCGCGGTTTGTTCTATCGAGTAGCAAATTGGAGCACGTAGTCGTTCTAGAGCCTAGTTGTGTCCGGGCTCCTTTTTGCTACCTTGCTTGTCGTAGTGCCGAGTTCATTGGGTCTTGTAAGATGTGTAATCTTCTATTTTTGAAGCCATTTATAATGGAAAGAATCTTGTCTTCAAAGTTGTCATTCATTTTTTTGCTGTAATCCTAGTTATTCATGAGGCTCCCGAGTTCTTTCTTTAATAACCGGGTTCTTTTGTTCCTTGTGAGGTGGCCCTTTGTTTCTTTATGGTTGACGGGTTGTTCTTGTAGTAATCTAAAAAAACTGCCGTGGTGCTGGATGGATAAGTCTGAAATCTACCCGTTGGATCATACCATTGTGTAGATTTGTGCCTTTTATGAAGAAAGTTTTATCTCCATCCTTATCTTGAGGAGGCTGTTGAACTGCCTGGGATGGCGATTTGGTCTCTATTTAACTGGCCACTCTGCAACTGTTTCACCATAGCCACAATGATGAAGAAGAAGTTCATCCATAGGTAGAGTGTCCGTAAGGTGTCGCGTTCTTCGCTTGTTCGCTCTCCGAGGACGGTCGTGGTGGAGTCATCGAGCGGAAGGTCTTCGTCGTCGCCTTCATTGCCAGCCCCTCCGATGGTGGGGAAGTCTCCCCTTGTTGAGACATCAGCGCCGGTTGTCCCTCTACAGAAGAAGGAGGATCCCTCGGCTGCTCCTGTGGTCACTCTTGTCCCCCTCTCTGCTGCTGACGCTACTTCGACAAGGGCGGATTTGATCGTCCTTAGTAGTGACAGTGAAGATGAGGTTGATTGGGAGGCACTCGCCACCGAAGACGAAGTCGACTAGGGCGCCCTTGCTGTCAAAGATGACGATGATGTTGAATCTGTGGGTAGCGGGTCTCCGGCGAGGAACTGATGATGGCTGGATGCGTTGTCATTAGCCCTCGCTTTGATGTTGGCGTAAAAGATATCGAAGGGCAGATTGTCCGGTCGTAGATTTATCTTGGTGATTTGATGTATGTAGTAGTCATGTTCTTCTATGATCATCATAAACTTTGTTTCCCCAATTTCTCTTTTCCTTTTCTTTTGATGTGGCTTCTTTTGTTTCTCTGTGTGGATGTCTCTGCTTTACTTATTCATCAAACGAATTGTGTGAGTGATCAGGATTTCTTTTGAGCAGTTGCTTCGTGGTACGTATCCGTAGCTTTGAGTAGACGAGTTGTTTCCATTTGTCGTGAAATGACTCTTTGATAGGTGGAGTGCTTTGTCTGGCTTTCGTTTGCGCCATGTAAACAACTCGGTATGTGTAGAACGTCGTCTTGAGAGACTGTCTTCGAGTGCTTTGTCTAGCTCTCGTGCAAACAACTCGGTATTTGTAGATCGTTGTCCTGACAAATTGTTTTCGAGTGCTTTGTCTAGCTCTCGTGCAAACAACTCGGTATAAATTGTTGTTTTGTCAGACTTCATGTTCTTGCTAGTACTGAAAAGACTTAGGATCGGTGATCTTGAGATTGATAAGCCTCTGAGTACTTCATGGTTGAGTTCTAGGAATTTCTTCTTATTCCTTCAGGTCTTTGCCGAGTAGGGATTACCGATGCTTTTTTCCCGGTTTTATGATTTTGTGAAGGGTGGCTTTTACCAGTGCATCAACAATGTGGTTTCGTATGTCTGGGTTGTTGCCCCTGATGCTCCTTTTGGGTGGATTACTGAAGCTTCTGTAATGGCTGAGTTTTCAAGACACTAGGAGGAGGCCAAAGTATAGCTTAGTGGTCTATCAGACCAAATTCTTGATCAAATGAATGTACTTCCTCCTTCTCTTCCGTCTTCTTGAACAGATGTGAAAAGTCAACCTTCTTTTGATGTCCTTGTAATATACTTTGTCTCTGAATTTTTAAGATGTGAGCGGGCTTCGTCCTGTCTTTCTTTTCTTCTTAGATGTCTTTGAATGATATGGACAAGTTTCGCCCTGTCTTTCCTTGTGGCTTTTTTCTGCTTTGCCATAGCTTGTTTCACTCTTGTGATGTAGTAGAGTTGATGGAGTTGATTATACTTTTCTTGGGGTAATCAACCGATTTGTACTGTAGATCGCTCCTTGGGCGAAGTAGTCGATCGTACCGCTCTTTGGGTCGGCGACCGAGTTGTTTTAGAGTGTTTGTGCCGCTCTTTGGTCGAAGTAGTCGATTATACCGCTCTTGGGGTAGATGATCGAGTTGTTGGAGTGTTTGTGCCCTCCTTGGGCAACGTAGTCGATCATGCCGCTCTTGGGGTAGGTGACCTAGTTGTTGGAATGCTTGTGTCCCTTTCTGGGTGAAATAGTTGATCGTACCACTCTTGGGGTAGGCGACCGAGCTGTTGGAGTGCTTGTGTCGCTTCTTGGGTGAAGTAGTCGATCGTACCACTCTTAGGGTAGGCGACCGAGTTATTGAAGTGCTTGTGCCGCTTCTTGGGCGAAGTAGTCGATCGTATCACTCTTGGGGTAGGCGATTGAGTTGTTGGAGTGTTTGTGCCCCTCCTTGGGCAACGTAGTCAATCGTGCCGCTCTTAGGGTAGGCGACCGAGTTGTTGGAGTGCTTGTGTCTCTCTCTGGGCGAAGTAGTTGATCGTACCACTCTTGGGGTAGGCGCGAAATTTGTTAGAGTGCTTGTGCCGCTTCTTGGGCGAAGTAGTTGATCGTACCACTCTTGGGGTGGCGACGAAAATTTGTTGGAGTGCTTGTGCCGCTTCTTGGGTGAAGTAGTCGATCGTACCACTCTTGGGGTAGGCGACCGAGCTGTTGGAGTGCTTGTGCCGCTTCTTGGGCGAAGTAGTCGATCGTACCACTCTTGGGGTAGGCGACCGAGTTGTTGGAGTGCTTGTGCCGCTTCTTGGGCGAAGTAGTCGATCGTACCACTCTTGGGGTAGGCGACCGAGCTGTTGGAGTGTTTGTGCCGCTTCTTGGGCGAAGTAGTCGATCGTAGCACTCTTGGGGTAGGCGATCGAGTTGTTGGAGTGCTTGTGCCGCTTCTTGGGCAAAGTATTCGATCGTACCACTCTTGGGGTAGGCGACCGGACCCGTATAGCACAACCGTTTCTGGGTTGGCTGTTTGTAGGGTAAGTAAGCAATCGTACCAGCTCTTGGGGTAAGCGATTGCGCCCGTATAGCAACAACCATTTCTAGGTTGAGCTATTTGCAGGGCTGCCCCTTTTTCCCCAACCTGATTACGGGTTGATTCTGTCCGTTAGACGGTGCATCGATCATACCATCTCTTTATGGTATAGTGACAAATGCTAGCAGGTCTCCTTACCCAAGAAGCTATTTGGCCGTTGGCCATTAGTCAGACCATCTCCATATGGTTGAGTGACAAGATTGCCCATGTAGCGCAACCGTTTCGGGTTGGTACATTAATGAGGAAGCCCTTTTTCCCCAACTGATTATTGGTTGGTTCACATCCATTGGATGGGGCTCATATTTGAAGTTGTTCTTCTTGAATAATCTCTATTTTATTTCTCTTGAAACTTGAGTACAATCTGTTGTACTTAATTGTAGAATCTTTTGAGTTGGGTGATATGCCAAGTGTTCTTACAGTATTTCATCCGGAGTCATCAACTCGTATGTGCTTGCGGGTCTGTTCTTTGTCTTCACGATGAAGGGTCCTTCCCATGGGTGAGTAGTTTGTGTCGTCCATCTTTCTTACGGATTAGTCATAGTCTTGAGTCCCCCGGCTTTAGTGATCGGGGTTGAGTACTTTTGTCATAATGTCTTTGTAACCCTTCTTGCGATATCTTGCATTTTGTATGATTGCCTTTGTCTCTTATTTCTTCTATTGAATCAATTTCTAACCACCTTGTTTTTCTTCGCTTCACATTCTTCATATTGTTCTATTCTTGGAGATAGCCATATTAAGTCGGCTGTTAGTACTGCCTCTGATCCGTAGACCAGAGAGAACGGTGAGTATCCAGTTGCTCTGGTGATCTGGGTTCTTAGACCCCATACTATTTTTGGTAATTCATCGATTCATTTTCCACCATAATCTTTCAAATCTTCATATAATCTTGGTTTTAAACCTTGTAATATGAGTCCATTTGCTCTTTCGACTTGTCCATTGGCCTGCGGGTGTGCTACTGATGCAAAGTTGATTTCTATCCCACAATCTCTTGCCCAGTATTGGAATTCTCTTGCTGTAAATGGTGAACCAAGATATGTGATTATTTTGTTGGGCATGCCGAACCTATGCATGATGTCTTGTATGAATTCCACTGTCTTTTCTGCACTGTATTTGACCAAAGGTTTGTATTCAATCCACTTTGTAAATTTGTCGATTGCCACAAACATGTATTCGAAGCCTCCTTTTGCTTTTTTTGAGTGGTCCGACTTGATCTAGCCATTGACATGAGAATGGCCAAGTCGGCGGTATGCATATTAAGTTGTGAGCGGCACATGTGATTGCCTAGCAAACATTTGGCAATTCTTGCATGTTACGACGAGCTCTTACGCATCTTTGAGTGCTATTGGCCAATAGAAACCGGTTCGAATGCTTTGCCGACTAGTGTCCTAGAGGTCGCATGATTTCCACTGACATCTGAGTGGATTTCGTCCAAGATTTTCCTTTCCTTTATCTGTCGGAACACATTTAAGCAAAGACTCTCGATGATCTTTGCTCTTTTGTATAGTTTATCCCCCACCAGAACATAGTTTCTGCTTCTTCGTACAACCCGAGTTGCTTCTGCTTTGTCTTTGGGTAGTTTCTTCTCTTTGATAAAATCAATGTATGTTTGTCTCCAATCACTTTGTATGATCATGATTTGTCTTAACTGGTCTGGTTCTTCTGCTTGATCTATTTCCATTGGATATGTTGTCTCCTTCTCTTTTTCTATGTTTTCGAGTTGTTTGATGGATGGGGCTGTGAGTTCTTCTACAAATATACCGGGTGGTACTTTTGCTCTATCTGATCCTAATTTGGCTAGCACATCTGCTGCAACATTGGAATCTCTTAGTACATGATGGATTTTGAGCCCTTGGAAATTTTTCTCCAATTTTCTAACTTCTGCACAGTACGCATCCATATTATCTTTTGTACAATCCCAATCCTTGTTGACTTGATTGATTACTACAGCTGAATCACCATAGACAAGTAGTCTTTTGATCCCAAGCGAGCTTGCAACTCTTAGACCGTGTATTAATGCTTCGTATTATGCCTCATTGTTAGTTGCCTGCCAAAGTATTTGTAGCACATATTTTAACTATCTCCCTTCTGGTGATATGAATAGTACTCCTGCTCCAGCTCCTCCTAACTTTAGGGAACCGTCAAAATACATTTTCCAATGATCAAGTATTGGTTCGGGTTCTTTTTGGATGATTTTCATCCATTCAAAGAATGAAGTCGGATAATGCTTGAGATTTGATTGTTGTTCTTGGTTTGAAGTCTAGGTTGAGAGCTTGAGTTCTCTCGCCCATTTTGATATCCGACACTGTTGCATCTTTGTTGCGTAGAATGTCTTGAAGTGGAAAATTGGTTACCTTTGTAATCTTGTGTTCGTGGAAATAATGTCTCAGCATTCTTGATGATATCAACACTGCATAAAGTAGTTTTTGCACATGTGGGTATCTCACTTTTGATTATGTTAGTACTTCGCTTATGTAATAGACTGGTCTTTGCATTTTGTATGCGTGTCCGGGTTCTTCTCTCTCAACCACAATTGCTGTGCTGACAATGTTCTTGGTTGCTATAATGTATAGCATCATGTCCTCTTTGTCTTTTGGTGGTGTCATTACTGGTGATGATGCCAAGTATTCTTTTAACTTTTGGAATGCTTCTTCTGCCTCTTCTGTCCATTCAAAATTTCCTTCCTTTTTCAATAATTTGAAGAAAGGTAGCCCTTTTCTCCTAGTAGGGAGATGAATCTATTGAGTGCTGCCATGCATCCTGTAAGCTTTTGTATGTCTTTAACTTTCTTTGGAGGTTTCATATCCATGATGGCTTTAACCTGCTTTGTACTTGCTTCAATTCCTCGGTTACTGACTAGAAACCCGAGTAGTTGTCCTGATGGTACCCCAAAAACACACTTTGTGGGGTTTAGCTTCCACTGCCATGCTTTTAGATTCTTGAAAGTCTCCTCGAGGTCTTCTATCAATGATCCGGGTTCTTTTGTCTTGATTACTACATCATCAATGTATGCTTCTGCATTTCTTCCGACTTGACTCCCCAAGCAAGTTTGAATTGCTCTTTGATATGTTGCCCCTACATTTTTTAGTCCAAAAGGCATTGATTTATAGCAATATGCCCCAAAGGGTGTAATGAACGAAGTCTTGCTTTGGTCTTCTTCTCTTAATGATATTTGATGATAGCCTGAATAGCAATCTAGAAAGGATAACAGAGCTGATCCTGCTGTCGAGTCGATGATTTGATCAATCTTTGGTGGGACATATGGATCTTTTGAGCAATGTTTGTTGAGGTCTGTGTAGTCGATGCACATGCGCCATTCTTTGAATTATTCTTCTCTACTAGGACCGGGTTGGCAAGCCAATCCGGGTTGATTATTTCTCGATGAATCCTGCTGCCATGAGCTTGGTGATCTCTTTTTGATTGTCGCTTTTACATGCGGAGAATCTTTGTAACTCACGCTTAACGGGTTTGGACCCTTTGTTCACATCAATTATGTGCTCAGCCAACTCCCTTGGGATCCCTGGCATGTCTGCTGGCTTCCAAGCGAAAATATCTTTGTTGTCCCAAAGAAAGTTGGTGAGCGCGAGTTCCTATTTGGGGTCGAGATTTGCACTGATGATTGCCGTCTTCTCCGGATCACTAGTTAGTAGGTCAATAGTCTTGGTAGCGGCTTCTTTTGGTGGTGTGAAGTTGCTTGGCTTCTTAGATGGTATCTTAATCTCATCTGGGTTCATTTCGTTGGCTTGACATTGCAATCTCCTTTCCTTCCTTTATATCTTGTAATCTTTCGGATATTTGTCGCTTTGTATACGTCGCAATCATGTGCTTTCTTTAGATCTCCTTTCAATGATAATCGCCCTTTGTTGTTGGCATCTTGAGTAGTAGGTATGGATAATGTGGTATTGCCATGTATTTTGTTAAAGCTGGTCTCCCAAGTATTACATGGTAGCATGATTCAAAGTCGCAACTTGAATTTGATGAATTTTCGTCCGGTATTTGTCCGGTGTGCCAAAGGTGACAAAGTAGGGTTATCTGTCCGAGGGGCATAGCTGCTCTCACGGGTACTATTCCGTAGAGAATGGTGTGCTTGTGGGTGTCATTAGACCTTCACAATCAGATTCATCCTTGTAAGAGTATTTGCGAAAATTATGTTAAGCCCGGCTCCTCCATCGATGAGTACTTTAGTTCTTGCTACTCTGTGATAGTCGGACCTAGTACCGTGTGGTAGCATCCTACGCTTCTTTGCATTGGTCCATTGGTCTTCTCTTGTGAAGTGGATGGGGGTACTCTGACCAATCTAGATATCTTGGGATGGCTGGTTAGCCTGCCATGATGGCTCTGTGAGCTAGTTTCTCTTGTCTTTTGCTTCGTATGTTAGGAACACCTGAAAATATCACCGCTAATTGGCATTGGGGTTCTTGATAATCTCCTTCACTCTCTTTTCCTCCTTCTTGGATTCTTCTTGCTTTGGCTCTCGAGTTGTTTTGATTCTGTTTTTTCTCTCTGCATGAATTGTCATTTGAAAAGTCTTGCATTCAACTAACTTGTGTCTGGCCCCTGGGTGTATGTGACATGGCATGTTTTCTATGTTTTTCGGTGCTCTTCCTCGATAGTTGTTACTCTGATAGTTGCTATTACTGTTGTAACCGCTGTTGTTACGGTTGTTGCTATTGTTGTAGTTGCCATTGTGATTGCTACCATTGCTATCATTGCCGTTGCCATTGTATCTTCTTTTGTTGTTTGTGGTTGCCACCATATTGTCCTGCCTTGGTCTTTTGTCTTGCTGTCTGTAATCGGGTCTTCTATTCTCTGGGTTGTCCCTAGCAAATCTATGTCGAGTTCTTTCTTCTAACGAAATTAGCTTCTCAACAACCCTCTTGAAGTCTTCATTTGTTCTTGGGTTCTCATTGAAATAGTCCTTGTATTGCCAGTTTGCCCAGATTCCTTCTACAAAGGCCTCTATCACCTCCCTATCAGTAATGTCGTGGACTTGAGCCCTGAATTCTCCAAATCTCCTATAGTATTCCCTTAGACTTTCTCCTCTCCTTTGCTTTACTCCTTTCAATTCGGCTGCAGTCATTGGATGGGTAATAATGCCTGCGAAGTTGTTGCAGAAAGCTTCTTGCAAGTCTTCCCAATACCTGATTGATCTTGGCCTCAATTTGTCAAACCATTGTAGCGGCATTGCTTCGAGGGCCATTGGGAAGAATAGAGCCTTGATGTCATCATCTCCTCCAGCTAATTCAATAGATTGGGAGTAAACCCTTAGCCATTGTCTTGGTTCGACTTTGCCATCATACTTAGAATGATTTGCTAGTTTAAACTTGTGCGGTAGCTTTAAAGTTTGTAGTCTTTGAAACCTGATGGAAACAAGGCGAATGCCCTTCTATAATAAGACACATCTTCTTTTAATGGTTTAGTCATCTTCTTTGTCAAATCTTCTTGATATTTCTTGGTAGCGGTAGCTAATTCGGTTTGTCTCTTTCTTGTTGCTTTGAGTAGTGTTCCTTCCTTCCATTGATATCAACACTTTCTCTTGGTCCTATCCTTTGAAAATTCAATTTTTGGGTGGTTGCTCCTTTGTGGCTCTATGGAATTTCTTCACGGGTTGTTTTTCCGATCCCCGACTTATTTCTTACGGTCTTCCTTTGCTTTCCGTTATTCGTGAGGGTGTACAACTCCTTTGTTAATTCTTTAATTCTTTCCCTTTTGTATTTTTTGTGGCTTCTTTTTCCGCCTTCTTTCGTTGTATTCCGTTAGCTCCGCTTTGTATTTATTCGGATTTGCTTCCTTTGTTTAGCCGGTTCCTCCTTTCCCGCTTTCAATTTGTTCTTCTTTAGCCTTGCTAGTCTTTGCTCATCATTTTTGTTCTTTTCGCTTTTCTCATCTGGCGAGATGTTGCCTTCTCGATTTGTCTCAAGATTTTAAATCTAGTATCTGTGGTGGTTCCAAAGGTTGTTCTAATCGCTTCCGCCATGTATCTGATATACCTCTTCGAGCTCTTCTTGTATGGTATTCCATCCTTCATTTGGTTGAGCTGTCTGTAGCTTCTGAACTGGATCCGAGTTCTTTTCCCTCTTGATAACGTAGTTCTTCAACGCGCGTGCCAGTCTGGGCTTTGCTTGAGGTGAAAGAACTAGGCCAATGCACCACACAATCTTGTGGGGTTACTATCATGATCATCCCTTGTTGTGCTCCCTCCAGGAGTATTCTTCTTGCTGAGTTCATCTTGTTTTGGGTAAAGTGTTGATAGACTGATGCCGCGTTGCGCAGTCCGTAAGTTCCCAAGTTCTTCTTTGAGTTGTACGGGTCGTATCCCTTCGCGATTGTTGTTGTGTCTCCGAGTCCAATTAGGGTTGGCTCTTGTGCCGTGAAGATTGTCTTGGGATTGGGTTGTATCACTTTTTCAGAGTTGGTTTCGTATCCGCTTTCTTCCTTACTCCGAGTTGTATCCGAAGTTGAGAGTTTCATCATCTTCTCAGCGAGTTTGTATTGAACTTCGTCATTGAATTCTTTTTCTTCTCGGAGACGGGTACGAAGCTTGCCATCGCCGTTAGCCTTGTAGATCCAGGATCCGAAGACAAAGGTTGTTCCCGCCAAAAAGGTCATCTTGAGGTTGAGGTCCGCCGAACTCTCGAGAAAAAATTCGTCGAAAGCCCCTACCTGGCGCGCCAGCTGTCGATGTTTTATCACCGATAGCCTGCCACGGGGGTACCCGGGACAGTTGTTCGGGCTTCGGCAAATAGCGAAATTCGGTGGTTACGCAAAGAGACTCACGATTTATACTGGTTCAGGCCCTCGACTTGGTCGAGTAATAACCTTACGTCCAGTTTTGGCGTTAGCCTGTTTGCGTTCTATTGCTTTGAGTATCGGGTATGCGTTCTCTCCTTACAATGGGTACCCTCACCAGCCCTTTATAGTCCAGGTGCTGAGAGGCGTTGTTTGTGTCCTATTCGGATACAAGGTCAGAGTCCTAAGCTACGCTTCGGGCGCCTTTCCTTGTATAGTTTGTGTTGGAGTTTTGGTTTTGCACGTTGCTTTGCTCCGCGTTCTTCTTGGCGATTGGGCTGTAGGCCTTGTTACCAAGGCCTACCTCCCTGCAGTATAGTCTATGGGGGGCCCGTAGGGTTCCCCATCGACAGCAACACATTGGGAGTGTAGCCAACATCGGTGTGGTCGCGTTGTCGGTGCGTACGGCTCGTACCCTACAAGTATATGATATGCATGATTACTTATAATCTGTATGATCATTAGTTCATGGAGTCTACGTATTTAAAGAAACTACCTTTGTTACTACCTGTGAGGCTTCTTGGGTACCAAGCGGGACACCACCTAGCTGACACATGCCGATCTCGTCCTGCTACCCATCATCCCACTGGTGATGCTGTATGCAGAAGCCCGGGGGTCGTCGTCGTCATTGTCCTCATCGTCCTCATTTGCAGGGTCCTTCCCAGTGCTATGATGTGGTGGTGTACGCACTGCGGAAGCGGCACCTGTCACCAGCTGAGAAGAGCCGACTGGTGTGCTCAAAGAGCCAGAAGATGTGCCACCCAACCACACCGGGTAATCGGGTTCCACCCAAGGAGTGTCTATGCAGCTCAGCTTCTGACTCTTCTTCACCTTCTGTATTAATAGACGTTAAAGTTAGTATATTTCTCAAACGCATATACACTAAAGAAACATTTTCGGAACGGACAAGTTTATGTTTACCTTCACAAAAGCCTCAAGAACGCCTGGCCCCTACCCTCTAGACTCGTGAAGCCGAAACGCTGCTTCATTGGACAGCCTTGACAATTATGTCGCCTGGGTATAGAAATGCGGTTGGATAGTTTTAGTACACATACTTAATACCAAATGGATAACAAATTATACCATTCGAGTATCTTACCACGTATCTTTGAAGCATGGCTCTCTATAGTTGTGTGTCGTCCCTAGTGGCAACGTCGTACACATCTTTGATCACATCTTCCTCATCGTCCTCGTCAATCGCCTCCTCAGTGTATGGGGGCTTGATATGTGTCCTCGTAGACCTATGAAGCCACCGCAAGTACTCGTCGAAGGTGTGCTGGTCGTGTGGGGGACCCTCATCGACCGGCTGCCAGTCCCTATTCTGCCATAACTGGATGTACACGTTGCATGTCACGCGCCAATCCTTGGTCTTGTACCACTTCCTGCAGTCATACCTGCAACAAAATGATTGTTAGTTGTACCATACACACCTCTGTATTGTAGCTTTGTTATTAATCGATAACACACCCATGCAATTCTTAGTTGGTGGAGTAAAGCGGTGGTGGGTAGCCTGTCATTCTTCCAAACTGCCTGCAAACCCTGATGGGCAAGTGAATCTCGACCACGTGGAAGAAAATAAGAGGGACGTTGCAGCGATACTCGTTTGACTCATCCCTAGTGACAGGAGTCGGATAGTACTGGAGCTCCGGAGCATCCCAAGGATACCAATGCACCTGAACATTTCACAATTGAGTTAGGTTGTGATGTAGTGTACATCGAACAAGACACATGTATGATAGTAAAGAGAGTGTAACCTGGTGCTGTGTCAGGACGTCGAGACAGTCCATGTACTCCCTGTACTTGTGCCTCGCATTCCCTCTAACTAACTCTGCTTGCGTCCAGATATAGCAAAGCTGTAGGGAGTGTATCTTGCTCGTTCTAATACTGCATTGAACACGATAATGAATTAACCATTAATAATTTCATCATATATAACTGTCTCAAATAATATAGTGAACCGAAGTACTTACCGATAAACTAGTAACAAGGGGTCTCCCAACGGGCCATCATTCCCAACACCAAACCTAGAGTAGGTAGGAGCAACCCCCAAGGTTCGCATACCCTGAGGTGCGTCGGCAGGCAAAGCATAGGTGTCGATACGTCCATGCCAGGACTGCGCTGCCCCAGCCGTACACCGCTATGTTATCCCACGGCTGGCATAGTATGTCAAGAAAGATCCAGCTGATGGTGTTGCCTGAGGCGTCTAGGAATAGGAAAGCACCAAAGAAGTGCTAGAGCCACACTCTAGCAAACATGTCGATCTAAGCCTCATTAGCCTATGGGTCCAAGTAATCAAAGCGCTCTGTGATCCACGATGATGAAACACCGGAACTTTTCCTGAAATTCACCAAAGAAAATGGGACCCGATGGCTGTAGGAAAGCAATGCAAGTATTAAATAGGCTTCAATTGCTCACTTATTTTTCTTGGAAACTTCATCGTCCAGTGGAAGAAAGCCAGTGAACTGAGCCATCAGCTCCCTCCAATGATCGTTGTCAACTATACCTGTCACTGGAAGTCCCCCCAACCGAAGGCCAAAGATAGCCTTCACGTCTTGCATGGTCAAGGTCCTCTCACCGCAAGGTAGGTGGAACATGTGGCTCTCATGCCTCCACCTGTTATAAGAATAGAACGACTGTTAGTTACCTCAAATTTGTTATAAGAATGTTTACGTACAATGAAGACACTCACACCTGTCTACAGCTGCAGTAAGTAGTGCTGGGTCAAGGGGCGAAAGACCATAGTTGACAACACGGACAAACTCGAGGAAGCCGGCACGCGGTATGTATGACGCGTAACGCTCGTCCCACTGATGCGCCCTAGTGTGCGTGCGAGGCCTCAAAGGAGGCAAGGGCACCTCTACATCTGTGTCAGTCAAGAAGTGTGCTCGGTGCGGCTCGTTGTACTCTACCTCAAGAAGGGGGTACAACGGGTGCTGCGTGGGAGGGGCCATCCTGTTACAAATTGATAAACAAAGGGTTAGAGTATTCAAATTAATAATATTCCAATTAACATTATGTAGCATTGCAAATTTTGAACTACTTGTTATGCAATACGAACACAATATGAAAGCACATGTATATATCCAAAGTAACATTAATAGACATTAAACAACTTCACTAGGAAAATAAGCAACTTCTATGTATGGACATGTTGCCCTAGTCTTCTATGCCTACGGGCATCCCTGGCGCGGCGGGCGTCCATGGCGCAGAGACCATGCGAGCACATAGCAGGGCGGCGGTGTGGCTCCCTTTTGTGGCCGCCGACGAACTCGTGTAGGAGCCCGACGGTGCCATCTTAGTTCTTAAGATAAGTGAAAAGCGTCTTACTGATCTTAGGGTTGGGGATTGTTACCGGATTTGGGTAATTTGCATTCCTAGGGTTCGGATTTGAGCAAAAACTGGAGCTTAGTGTTGAAGTTGATTTGACTCCCCTCCTTCTCGATGCTTAAGTGAAACCTTATATTCTGATTTGCCTTAAAGAACTTTGAATCAGACAAATTCGAGGCTATTTAGATCTTAACCAAACACTAATTAGGTCTTAGGGTTCAAGAATTAGGCTAAGCGGCTTCTCGGATACCAATTATTAGAACTTATTCTTAGACAAGATCTTAATTAACCTAATTACAGGAATGCCTAAACAAAAAGGGTGAAGGTCTTAGGGATGCAGATGTTGGGTCAAGGTAAGGATGTAGAAAGATTCAAAAGTTCTTTGCCAAAAGCTTACTATTCTTGATCCTAGTTTCAAGTTTTACCCCAAAGTACTTTAGTTCAATATCTCAAACTAAGTGTTCATATCCCATGTTTCAATCCTTCTCATTCCATTCCTTTTCTCAAGTTTTAGTAATTCACCAGTCCTGCATTGCTTCTGTAATGAATCAAGTCTCCATATCCGCAGAGCACCGGCAATACGAATTGATTCAAGTCCCAGCTGGGGATTCCTTATCACACGACATATGTAGAACTTAATCTTGCATATATCAACCTCACTACCGGATCCTCCCGTACTAAGCCGTCTCCACGCCACCCGAGAGCACAGCACGCCTCAAATCCGGCCACATTCAAGCCACGAGGGTACACGCTACTCCCGCCATCTCACCACTCCCAGTGCGTGGGCATTCGTCTTAGTATCGGATTAGCCGAAGTAGGCTTACCGGAGTATGTGACCAGTACTACAAAGTGTCTCGTTCAGAAGATCCACAATGAGTGGCCTTTAAGCGACATAGTCGGCAACATTACCCAACATTCAAGATAAGCCACCCAACTAGTCTCTAGTTTATTCTATCTTCTTTCTTTCTTTCTTTCTTTGGCCAGTATGCCATCTTTGATTGTATCGAAACTTTTACTTTGAAAGCCTACCATAAAGCATACTAAGCATTCTACGCCTTTGTAAATGAAATCATCTTCAAGGATGGTAAACAATTAACAAGGTAGGCAATGCATCAAGTAGGTAACATTTGAATTAATCAACTCAATGCAATAGGTAACATAGGTGATAAACTTTTCAAAGTAAACAAGGTAATGGTTTAATGCATAAACCGGGGCTTGCCATCATTGACGATCTCAGGTTCCGGATCAGTGCCACAATTATCAAATCCCGTGACAACCGGAGATTCTTCCAGGACTTGCTCAACTAGAATTGTTTCACTCTCGGGTTCTACATGAAATGATAACATATGCTTTAACATGATGATAATGTAAACATGATGCTTTCACGGTACATGAAATGTAAAAACACCCCGAATACGATTTTTCTTCACGGTACAGTTGTAAGCCAACAAAACCAACTTGCAATTCTACCGGCAAGAACCACACATGTGACTTGACCAAACTGATCTTGAAACCCTACTGGTCACACAACATGAACCAAACAAAAATTAAACCCTAACCCTAACAATTAGGGTTGCTTTTATCCAATTTTTAATTAATTTGAAATAAGCCCAAAAATAAACTTGTTCCAAATGACCATAAAATTTTATTTAAGCTTCCTCATAACAAATTAGTGTACCAAAATAAATTTCATAATTTTTGGAGCTATACAGTGACCTACAAAAATTATGGAAATTGCATTTATCACTTAATTAACTAAATTTTTGAACATTAAAAATTTATTCAAATTTCAAGTTTCATATTTTTCCTAAATAGTATTCATCACAGAGAGATCACACAAAAATTTTCATAATTTTTGGAGCTCTAAACAAATCTACACAAAAATAACAAAAATAGACACTATTCATCTATTTCTGAAAATAGAAAAATTCAATTTGAACTATACAGTCGCTGACATACGGGACCCACTTGTCATCCCTAACCTCCGGCTTTGACTGCGACGATGATGGCGCTGACCAAAACGTTCATAACGACTAGACGCATCGATCTGTGGCACTACGGAGGTTGATTACGACATGGAACAAGACTGACACCGGCCATGGCGGACGCGGTGGCACGGCGGCATTACGCCGGCGAAACAAAGCCAGTAGAGATCAAACAAAAGACTTAAAAAGGATCAGCAGCTCACCCCGAACGTGTTGAAGCAAAGAACGAGACCGGAGGAGCTACAGTAACGCGGGTCGACGGTGACAGCGGCCACGGCGGAGCAAACTTCGTCGGCGATGGAGTTTCGGTGACTACAGTGAACAAAACGACCAAGCAAGAGCGGATTAAGCATCACAGCGTCGAGACGAAGCTATAGAGACCACAAGCAAGGGCAACAGCTCACCGGACGATGCTGGCCACGGTGAATCGGAGTTTCGGTCGAGGTCGCCGGCCGTGAGGAAGAAGAATCGCTAGCGGCGGTTCTCGGTGGGCTCAGACAACCTCAGTTGGTGGGATGGGATCGAAAGGAAGAGACAGAGTTGGAACACTGCTTTGTCGAAGCTGGTTTAGACTGAGGAAGCGAGGAGAGCTCGCCGGAGCTGAGGCGGCGGCGTCGGGAAAAATAGAGGGAAAGAAAGAAAAATGCACGGCGATGTCTGGGCTTTATAGCTCGGCCAGGAGCGCGTGGACTCGACACGCAGCGAGCTGCTCGTGCCAGCGCGAAGCCGAGGGCGGTCGAAGATGCGCCTGGAAGACCGGAGAAAGAACGCCGGCGGTGGGGCGGTGGTCGGCTACTGTTCCGAGAAATTACAGAATTGCCACTGAGTTCATTTTGCAAATTACTCCCAAATTTTCTAAAGAAGTTGAAAATCTCCAAAAATGAAAGTTGCTCAACTTTTCAAACTCTACAACTTTGCTTCAATGAACATTTTCAAATTCTGCCTCCATTTTGAAATTTGAATTTGGGGTGCATTTGAGTATTTGAATCATTTCAAAATTACTCCAAATTTTATATGTAAACTTAAAAAACTTTGAATACCAAAGTTGATCCACATAAAATAATCTTCAACTTTGCTTTTTTCCTCAACCCCAAATTCCATATGGATTTTGAATTAGTAAAAAGGGGCAAAAAGGACTTTTATAATTTGAATTTGAATTCAAATTTGATTTGTCTTTCTTTTACTTTAACTTTGATTTTTGACCAGTAACATAGCCCATTAGGGTTATTTGAGTCAAATGACACATGGCCTCACATGATCACATGAAATTTGACCCTTGTGGTCATGATCTTTATTTAGGGTTTTGAAACACATCACATGAAATAACAACATTATGAAATAAAGCTTATTTAGTGAATGCATTCAAAATTTTCTACTCCATGAATGCTTTGCAATACATATGATGACATATCAAATTTTAGTGCTAGGTCAAAACACCAGAGGTGTTACAACCCTTCCCCCTTAAAGAAATCTCATCCCGAGATTTAAAACTTAAGGCTAAGTAATGGAAAAGAAAATGTGTCAAGCTAACACATCATAACTTTATTCAAAAGACTAGTGAGGGGGTTTTCCATTCTTTTGACAAAAGAAACAAGTTACAATATAGACAAGGTATTGCAACTAGAGAGAAGCAAAGAAGTCAGGAAAGTTTTCTTCTAAGTAATCCTCGGACTCCCAAGTAGCTTCTTCTTCAGTGTGCTGGTTCCATTGTACTTTGTAGAACTTGATTGTACGCCTTCGAGTGACTCGATCTTTCTGATCTAAGACTCTAATGGGGTACTCGGCATAAGTCAAATCAGGTGCTAGTTCTACATCACCAAAGTCGATCACTTGGTCAGGTACTTGAAGACACTTCTTCAACTAGGATACATGGAAAATATCATGCACAGCTGACATGTGATCTGGTAGCTTGACGCGATAGGCGACTGGTCCACATCTTTGTTGTATTTGAAACGGACCGACATAACGGGGCGCCAACTTTCCCCAAATCCCAAAACGATGAACTCCTTTCATTGGCGATACCTTGAGGTAGACATGATCTCCCACTATGAATTCTAGCGGTCGCCTCCTCTTATCAGCATAGCTTTTCTGTCGGGATTGAGCTACTTTCATATTAGCTTGTATGAGTTTAACTTTCTCTTCTGCTTCCTTGACCACATCCGGTCCAAAGAACCAACGTTCTCCAACATCTGACCAATGTAAAGGTGTCTGGCATCTACAACCATACAATGCTTCAAATGGTGCCATTTTAATGCTCTCTTGATAGCTATTGTTATATGAGAATTCAGCTAAGGGAAGGCATTCATCCCATATAGGACCATAGGAGAGAACACATGCTCTTAACATATCTTCAAGAATTTTATTTACCCTTTCCGTCTGTCCATCTGTTTGCGGATGATAAGCAGAACTACAGATAAGTCTAGTTCCCAAAGACTCATGTAGACTTTTCCAAAACTTGGATATGAACAATGACCCTCTGTCAGAGACAATGGTCTTGGGTGCCCCATGCAGACCGAAGATTCTATCCAGATAAAGCTTTGCATACTGTTCCACTCAATATTTATCTCTGACTGGTAAGAAATGAGCTATCTTGGTTAGGCGATCAACAATAACCCATATTGAATTGTAGCCTGCAGATGTCCTAGGCAACCCTACTATGAAGTCCATACAAATATCTTCCCACTTCCAAGATGGAACTGGCAAGGAATGTAATGGACCCACAGTCTTCATGTGAATCGCTTTGACTCTCTGACAAGTATCACATTTGGCCACATATTGAGCTATTTCTATTTTCATTTTGGTCCACCAATATCTCATTCTCAGATCATGATACATTTTGTTGCTACCTGGATGAATAGAGTATCTTGTAGAATGAGCTTCATCAAGAATCTGCTTTCGTAGCTCCGGATTTTTGGGTACTACCAATCTATCCTTGAACCATACGACATCTGATTCATCAATCTTGAAACATGTTGATCTTCCAGATCTGACTTTATCCTTGATATGGGCTATGCCCTTACTTTTCTGTTGAGCAGCAATGATCTAATCTTTGATAGTGGACTCAACTGCAATATTGGACAGGGAACCTTGTTCTATGATTTGTAAATTCAGATGCTCCATCTCTTGACACAATGTTTGTTGCATAGGTTCTACAATCAGGCAATGACAATGACTCTTGTGACTCAGGGCATCGGCAACCACATTAGCCTTGCCCGGATGATAATGCACTTCTAAGTCATAATCTTTGATAAGTTCTAACCATCTTCTTTGCCTCATATTCAACTCTGACTGAGTGAAGATATATTTCAAACTTTTGTGATCCGTATAGATATGACATATATTACCCAATAAATAATGTCGCCAAATCTTGAGTGCATGAACAACAGCGGCTAATTCAAGATCATGGGTGGGATAATGTTCTTCATGCTTTTTGAGCTGTCTGGAAGCATATGCTATGACTCTACCTTCTTGCATAAGAACACAGCCAATACCAATTCTAGAGGCATCATAATAGATATCAAATGGCCTCTCGATATCAGGTTGTGCTAAGACTGGTGCAGTTGTCAGCAACTTCTTCAAGGTCTGAAAGGCCTCCTCACATCCAGTTGACCATTCAAACTTAGTTTGATTTTTCAGCAGTCCAGTAATTGGCTTCGCAATTCTGGAGAAGTCAGGGATGAACCGACGGTAATAACCTGCCAACCCCAGAAAACTACGAACTTGATGAACAGTGGTAGGTGCTTTCTAGTTAAGGACTTCTTCTACCTTGCTTGGATCAACAGCTATACCTTCAGCAGATAACACATGACCTAGAAATTGTACTTCCTCTAACCAGAATTCACATTTGCTGAATTTGGCATATAATTGGTGATCTCTTAATCGTTGTAGAACAATGCGGAGATGTTCTGCATGTTCTTCTTTGCTCTTAGAATAGATAAGAATGTCATCAATGAATACCACTACAAACTTATCCAACTCGGGCATGAAAACTGAGTTCATCAGATACATGAAATGAGCTGGGACATTGGTCAGCCCAAAAGACATGACTAAATACTCATATAGACCATATCGGGTAGTAAACACTGTCTTCGGCACATCTTCTCGTCTGATCTTAATCTGGTGATAGCCTGATCTCAAGTCTATCTTTGAGAACACCTTAGCTCCCGCAAGTTGATCAAAAAGCAAATCAATTCGGGGTAAGGGGTATTTGTTCTTTATGGTGACTTCATTTAACGGCCGATAGTCAACACATAACCTTAAGGTTTGGTCCTTCTTCATCACGAAGATAGCAGGGCATCCCCAAGGTGATGAACTGGGTTGAATGAAACCCTTGTCTAACAACTCTTGTAGTTGCATTTTTAATTCTGCTAGTTCTTTGGGTAGCATCCTAAATGCTCTTCTGGACACAGGTGTCGTTCCTGGTTTCAGGTCAATTCTAAACTCCACATCTCGGTCTAGTGGCAGTCTAGGCAGATCATTGGGAAAAACATCCGTAAATTCACATACCACAGGAATGTTCTCGGCTTCTTCCACAGTAGTTGTACAGACTGTTCCAACTGTACTCTTAGGAAAGGGAAGTTGGATGAGAAGTTGGGTTTTGCTGCCAGGTACATTTACTCTTATGGTTCTATGCAGGACATTTATGACAGCCCCATGTTGAGTTAACCAGTTCATACCAAGAATCACATCTATATCTTGATCCTTTAATATCAGCATGCTTGTAGGGAACTCATGTCCTCCTAAATCAATAGGTACATGCTGAACTATCTCCCTTGTACAGAGTCGTCCCCCTAGCGACTGTATATGATATGGTTCTTTTATTTCTCCAATAGTTATCCCATGCTTCACAACAAATGTATGATTGATGAATGTATGGGATGCACCAAAATCAAATAAGGTAATGCGGGGGTGCTTAGCAACGGAAACATACCAATCATTCTTGGTTCTCCTTCGGAATAGATTCCACACAGTATAGAAGACCCTTCCATTTCTCAGAAATTTGACCTTTCGACTATTACGAGCATTGCCCTTGTGCGATTCCGAGCTTGAGTAATGAGGGCTTTGGGTGCATCAGGATTGTTCTTCCTAGGATAATGGACATTCTCGGGAAAAGTGTCCGGTTTTACCACAATTATAGCATGGATAATTGTGATTACGGGGAGTAGCATTGCGGTTTGCATTATTTGTATTGTTTTTTTTCTTGGGCTTTTGATGAGTATAAAGGTATTATTAGTTGCGTGGCGAATAAAGCTTTGCTTGCTTGCTTTGGCTTTGTTGTGGGTGGAATGGTGCACGGCCATGATTACGAGGATGGTAGACCACCTTTTGACGCTTTCCACTCGACGATCCGAAGCAAATGCCCTCTTTTTCTTCGCCTCCTTGTGTGTATGTGTAATTCTCCTCTGAAGCGATAGCAATGTTGTGATCTCATGATAAGTTGCATTGCCACAAGTTGCCATCATGGTCTGAAGTTTGGTATTCAGGCCTCTCATGAAATGATTCTTCTTCTTCTGTCAAGTATTCACATACTCTATAGCATCTCATGACGACGGTGATTGAAACGCCCAACATAGTGCATCACCGGGTGCTCCCTTGCTTAAGAGCCAGAACTCTTCTAACTTCATGGTCATCACACCATCCGGAATATAGTGTGCCCTAAAGGCATCCTTAAACTCCATCCAGTGATTTGGTGACCGGCTGGTCGCATCTTGACTACCAAATTTGCCCACGGGCACTAGCAGCTCCTCGGAGTTTCGTGTCGCATAAACCTTGGTTTCGAATCTCTCAGATGTTGAATCAGCTCAAACTTTTGCTCCATTTCTGGAGCCAATCGTCAGCTTCTAAAGGCTCTTCTTCCTTAGAGAACACAGGCGGACGTGTGTCAGTAAAATCAATATAGGTTGTCTCATCATTTCCATTATTACGGCGACCATGATTAGGGTGTGGTGCTGGTTGGTTCTGAGCCATTTCCCTTAACAACCTAGCATCCTCAGCCGTTTCATAGACGAGTGCAGTTATGGCATCTGCCATATTCGGAGGCATTGGTGGAGGATTTGGGACTTCATCATTGTCTTGCGAAGTACCAGCACCAGTTCGGGTGTTAATACGAGGCATCTGTCAGAGAGACATGTTTATTTACATTATTATTTTATTGAAAGCAGTTAAAAGGTTTCATGCTACAAAGAGTTTCTTATTTATGTTACATGTCTTGTATCCCACAAGACAACCCTGGTTTACTAGGAAAGCACTAAAGGAACTATTACTACTCTGCGCTTTTAGTCATCGGCATCCGTGCCCATATCGGACGAAACCTCATCTTCATCGGAGAAGTACACTAACTCCTCAGGATCCTCCTCCTCTTCATCATTCTCGACTTCTCCTAGATCTACAATCATTTCTTCATCTGTAACTTCACCATCCCCATGAGGAGGATGAAGTTGAGCGTACATCATGTGGACATTCTCATGAAGAATGGCATTGTCCATCTCTAGATCTTCTACGTAGAACTCCAACTCATGGATGCATTCATTGGCCGCATCCTCTCGTGTCCAGGCTTCATTCCGCAACTCGGTATTCTTGGTGATGTCCCTTTCCATTTCCGCTAGCTTCTCTTGATCTTTGGCATGAGCTCAACGAAGTGTGTTGAGCTCCTTGGTAAGGTTCTCAATGTTGGCGGGATTGCTTGAAGATCCTTCATCTCCTAGGGTCTTGGAACTTCCTTCACCAAGCTCACGGTTACGCGGTGCCAACTGGTGATGAGGGACTCTGCGAGGTCCAGTGGACTCGCGTGCGGTTATCTTGGTCTTTGCCATAGCCTATAGAATTTAGGATAGGACTATAAGGATAGCTTGAGAATAATGGAGGTTAGCAAGAATAGGATTGACATTACTTACCCAACCACTTTTAAGGGGAATTATTATGCAAGGTGTTCAAGCATGATGCATGAATCGATCTTACGAATCCGAGTACAAAAGATTTATATAATCAAAAGTACTAGATTTTTAATACATAGGACAAACCTAATCATATTATCCGCCATAAACTTTCAAATAAGATAGGATTGAGGCTAGATTAGAGGGAAGAAGAAAGAAATTTGAACTTTAAAATATCAAGTTTACTTTCTTTGATCCAAATCAATTTGAATGTTTTCCAAAGTAACCTACAATGATCTTAGATAGGACCTGCTCTGATACCAGCTGTGGCAGAACCTCCTAAGAAATTGGGCCCACGTGCACCTATCGATGTCTCAACAGACCTCAGATAACGTACACAAGTTCCCAACAACTTAACAGGTCTATCGGGTGTCCTCGGGAAACCTGAATCATCCACGAATCTTTTCCAAATAGAATCCCAATCACAGTCATTGCAGATTACAACAGTTTTCAATATACATACCAGAGATTATAAAGCGGAAGACTTAAGTTTTGATATTACAAACCAGGTGTTTCAAACTTACAAAACCATAAGTGTCATACAACCATAGTAGCGGGATAATATTACATTAACATTATTTATTTCACACAAACTAGTGCCTTGTCCAAAGACCATTCATCATTCCTCATCGTCATCGACTTCAAACACTGACATGCAGCAGGGACCAAAACAAGCCTGCGCATGCGACTCACCTGCAACAAGGGTTAACAAACCCTGAGTACAAAAGTACTCAACAAGACTGAACCGACCAAAAAGGGTGAAGGTCATAGGGATGCAGATGTTGGGTCAAGGTAAGGATGTAGAAAGATTCAAAAGTTTTTTGCTAAAAGCTTACTATTCTTGATCCTAGTTTCAAGTTTTACCCCTAAGTATTTTAGTTCAATATCTCAAACTAAGTGTTCATATCCCATGTTTCAATCATTCTCATTCCATTCCTTTTCTCAAGTTTTAGTAATTCACCAGTCCTGCATTGCTTCTGTAATGAATCGAGTCTCCATATCCGCGGAGCACCGGCAATTTGAATTGATTCAAGTCCCAGCTGGGGATTCCTTATCACACGACATATGTAGAACTTAATCTTGCATATATCAACCTCGCTACCAGATCCTCCCGTACTAAGCCGTCTCCACGCCACCCGAGAGCACAACACGCCTCAAATCCGGCCACATTCAAGCCACGAGGGTACACGCTACTCCCGTCATCTCACCACTCCCAGTGCGTGGGCATTCGTCTTAGTATCGGATTAGCCGAAGTAGGCTTACCGGAGTATGTGACCAGTACTACAAAGTGCCTCGTTCAGAAGATCCACAATGAGTGGCCTTTAAGCGACATAGTCGGCAACATTACCCAACATTCAAGATAAGCCACCCAACTAGTCTCTAGTTCATTCTATCTTCTTTCTTTCTTTCTTTCTTTGGCTAGTATGCCATCTTTGATTGTATCAAAACTTTTACTTTGAAAGCCTACCATAAAGCATACTAAGCATTCTACGCCTTTGTAAATGAAATCATCTTCAAGGATGGTAAACAATTAACAAGGTATGCAATACATCAAGTAGGTAACATTTGAATTAATCAACTTAATGCAATAGGTAACATAGGTGATAAACTTTTCAAAGTAAACAAGGTAATGGTTTAATGCATAAACCGGGGCTTGCCTTCGTTGACGATCTCAGGTTCCGGATCAGTGCCACAATTATCAAATCCCGTGACAACCGGGGATTCTTCCAGGACTTGCTCAACTAGAATCGTTTCACTCTCAGGTTCTACACGAAATGATAACATATGCTTTAACATGATGATAATGTAAACATGATGCTTTCATGGTACATGAAATGTAACAACACCCCGAATACGATTTTTCTTCACGGTACAGTTGCAAGCCAACAAAACCAACTTGCTATTCTACCAGCAAGAACCACACATGTGACTTGACCAAACTGATCTTGAAACCCTACTGGTCACACAACATGACCCAAACAAAAATTAAACCCTAACCCTAACAATTAGGGTTGCTTTTATCCAATTTTTAATTAATTTGAAATAAGCCCAAAAATAAACTTGCTCCAAATGACCTCAAAATTTTATGTAAGCTTCCTCATAACAAATTAGTGTACCAAAATAAATTTCATAATTTTTGGAGCTATACAATGACCTACAAAAATTATGGAAATTGCATTTATCAATTAATTGACTGAATTTTTGAACATTAAAAATTTATTCAAATTTCATATTTTTCCTAAATAGTATTCATCACAGAGAGATCACACAAAAATTTTCATAATTTTTGGAGCTCTAAACAAATCTACACAAAAATAACAAAAATAGACACTATTTATCCATTTCTGAAAATAGAAAAATTCAATTTGAACTATAGAGTCACTGACATACGGGACCCACTTGTCATCCTTAACCTCCGGCTTTGACCGCGACGACGATGGCGCTGACCGACGCGAACTCGTCGCCGGTGAGCCCAACAGCGACGACCATAGCACCAAAACGTTCATAACGACTAGACGCATCGATCTGTGGCACTACGGAGGTTGATTACGACATGGAACAAGGCTGACACCGGCCATGGCGGACACGGTGGCATGGCGGCGTTATGCCGGTGAAACAAAGCCAGTAGAGATCAAACAAAAGACTTAAAAAGGATCAGCAGCTCACCCCGAACGTGTTGAAGCAAAGAACGAGACCGGAGGAGCTACTACAGAACGCGGGTCGACGGTGATGGCGTGTCACGGCGAGCAAACTTCGTCGGCGACGGAGTTTCGGTGATCGCAGATGAACAAAACGACCAAGCAAAAAGCGGATTAAGCATCACGATTGTCGAGTGCCGCCACGGTGAATCGGAGTTTGGCCGAGGTCGGCCGGCCGTGAGGAAGAAGAATCGCTAATGGCGGTTCTCGGTGGACTGAGACAACCTGGTTGGTGAGATGGGTTCGGAAGGAAGAGACGGAGTTGGAACACTACTTTGTCGAAGTGGTTTAGGACCGAGAAGCGAGGAGAGCTCATGGAGCCGAGGCGGCGACGTCGGGAAAAACAGAGGGAAAGAAAGAAAAATGAACGGCGATGTCTGGGCTTTATAGCTCGGCCAGGAGCTTGTGGACTGACACGCAATGAGCTACTCATGCCAAGACGAAGCCGAGGGCGGTCGCAGAGCGTGCCTTGAAGACCGGAGAAAGAACGCCCGGTAATGAAGGTGGTGGTCGGCACTCTTATTAGAAATTACTGAGGTGCCACTGAGTTCATTTTGCAAATTACTCCCAAATTTTCTAAAGAAGTTGAAAATCTCCAAAAATGAATGTTGCTCAACTTTTCAAACTCTACAACTTTGCTTCAATGAACATTTTCAAATTCTGCCTCCATTTTGAAATTTGAATTTGGGGTGCATTTGAGTATTTGAATCATTTCAAAATTACTCCAAATTTTATATGTAAACTTGAAAAACTTTGAATACCAAAGTTGATCCACATAAAATAATCTTCAACTTTGCTTTTTGCCTCAACCCCAAATTCCACATGGATTTTGAATTAGTAAAAAGGGGCAAAAAGGACTTTTATAATTTGAATTTGAATTCAAATTTGATTTGTCTTTCTTTTACTTTAACTTTGATTTTTGACCAGTAACATGGCCCATTAGGGTTATTTGAGTCAAATGACACATGGCCTCACATGACCATATGAAATTTGACCCTTGTGGTCATGATCTTTATTTAGGGTTTTGAAACACATCACATGAAATAACAACATTATGAAATAAAGCTTATTTAGTGAATGCATTCAAAATTTTCTACTCCATGAATGCTTTGCAATACATATGATGACATGTCAAATTTTAGTGCTAGGTCAAAACACCAGAGGTGTTACAGGGCATTGTTATCGGGGTGTCCAACTATCAATTCTTCTGTACTTATTCAAGCTATCAGGTATTTAGGTATTCAGGTACATGGAGAGACATGCGTTGACACCGAGTTGGATCTTGGATCATACACCAGCTAGAGCTAGAGCGCCTGAGGTCACACATGATCATGCACATCAGTATTACGATAAAGGGCCACGTTGAAAGCTCTAGTTTGGTTTTGGTTAATTGATGAAACCCTAAGTGCTAACCTAGTTTATTAAAGTTATTATGAGATAGGTAGCACTATTTCAAGTGGTGAAGCAAATGAAGATCATGACATGATGATGGTGATTCCATGGTGATGATCAAGTGCTTGGACTTAGAAAAGGAAAAAGGAAAACAAAAGGCTCAAGACAAAGGTATAAGTAGTAGGAGCCTTTTCGTTTCGTTGATCAAGACACTTAGCGAGTGTGATCACATTTAGGTTCGATAGTCGTACTATTAAGAGGGGTGAAACTCATATCGAAATACGGTTATCAAAGTCCCACTAGATGTTCTAACTCATTGCATATGCATTTAGTGGAGTGCTAACACCCTTGAAAATGTTTGTGAAAATATGCTAACACACATGCATGAAGGTGATACACATTGTGTTTAGCACTTGAGAGCAAGGGTTTGAAACTCCACCGGCGCCCTATACATAAAAGATAGGATTTCACAGAGTGACCGAACACTGGTCACACAGTGATCGGATGCTGGGGTCCTGTGTCCGGTCAGTGGCGCAGTGAAGGCCGCCCTCGGTCTCTTGACTAGACACAGGCGATCGGACGCAGGCTGAACACTATTCAGCATCCGGTCGTGCTGTTGTGGCGGCGCATAGTGTAGGCAGTGAGTGACCGGATGTTGGGTGAGTCCGATCAGGCATGACTAGACGCATCCGATCGTGAGTGGAACCTTACTGGAAACGACCGGACGCTGGGGTCCTGCGTCCGGTCACTTCGTAGCAGCGCATCTGGTCACAACTTGAATGTACTGATGACCGTTGAGAACAGACGATTAGTGTTTGAAGCAGGGGCCACGTGGCATGCATTGCGCGACCGGACGCTGGGGTCCAGCGTCCGGTCGATCTGACCAGCGCGTCCGGTCGCCCAGATTTCAGTAGACTGAGGATCCAACGGCTCTATTTCGTGGGGGCTTCTATTTAAGCCCTATGGCCGGCTCAAGCTCAATCTCTTGGCCATTTGCATTGACATAGCAACCTTGTGAGCTTAGCCAAAGCCCTCCCACTCATCTCCATCATTGATTCAATATCTTTGTGAGATTGGGAGAGAATCCAAGTGCATTGCTTGAGTGATTGCATCTAAAGGCACTTGGTGTTCGTGTTTCGCTACGGGATTCGCTTGTTGCTCTTGGTGGTTGCCACCACCTAGACGACTTGGAGCAGCGGAGGAGGATTGGCACGAGTTGGTGATTGTTTGTGGCCATCTTCGGTGATTGTGAGGGGATTTGTACCTTCCCCAGCGGAGCACTGAAAGGTAACCCTAGTGGATTGCTCGTGTCATTGAGTTACCTCACTTGTGGGTAGGTTCTTGCGGTATCCAATTGTGTGGACGAGGTTCGTGCAACACCTCTTAGCCGCCGAACCACCAAGTGTTGGTCGACACAATGGGGGCATAGCGTGTTGGCAAGCATGTGAATCTTAGGAGAAAATTGGTTGTCTCTTGCCCTTTGGTATTCTCCCGGTGATTGATTAAGTATTCATCTTGTGGTTGGTTCACTCCTCTACGCGGCGGTATAATCACCTCACTTACTCATTTATATTCCCGCAAACTAGCTATAGCAAGCTCTTTAGTGTAGCTAGAATTGAGAGCTTGCTTTGTAGATTAAGTTCATCTAGTGGAGCTCTTTAGTGTAGCAAGTGTGAGAGCTCTTAGTAAGTAGTGACATAGCAAATTGTGTGTTTATTGATCATAGCAACTAGAATTGTTGGATAGGTGGCTTGCAACCCTTATAGAGCTAGAGGAAGTTTGTATTTCGCTATTTGTTATACTAATCAAATTGCTCTAGTTGATTTGTAGATTTTTAAATAGGCTATTCACCCCCCTCTAGCCATATTAGGACCTTTCACACGTCCATTTAGAATTTATCAATTAGAAAATGGATGAACAACAAGGCCTTGTTTAGATGGAAAATTGGGCTTGTTTGATCCTATGGTCTAAAGTTTAGTTGGCTAAAGTTAACAACTAAAACTTTACACCATTTTGGCTCACTTGTATGGTCTAAATTTTTTGTGAGGTTAGATAAACTTTAGACTTGTTTGAAGCCTCAAGAGCTAAAAATAGGGTCTAACTAATTTCCACCTTAATTCCTCTCAAACTATGTGGATTTGGATGGATTAGAGTGCATCTAAGCATGGCCTAAGGGGTAAATAGAATGTAACATACCAATATTTAACTAGAGACCCTAAAATTCAGCTATGACATTTAACATTTTGATTTTCTTTCTTATATATAATATACTCTTTGTACAAATGGATGGTTAGGTTTTTCCTGTACATGTTGCTACGAAGGACGTGTTTATTCATGATCCCACATTGGACATGACAATTGACAAAAGGTGTTCAACATGCATGTAATAAGAGGCATTTCTTCCTTTCACGATTTTCCATGCAATTAGATATCATTCTTTGTTTCATGATATCATCCGTGAGACTAAAACTTCCCTTTCACATTCTCCATCTCGACATTCTAAGCTCGCATCCAATACTGCTCTCACAAAAGGATCTAAACTCATAGCATCATCATCGAACCTACATATCAAACTACTTATCTATGTTATCCATATAACCCCAATCTTTGGCGCTTCTTCCTTGGGCGCACGGATGGAGATGACTAGGCCATAGCAACCTTGAGCCACTATTCTCTCTTGGGATGTACGCGTTAAGTAACTTACAAATAATTTGTTTCTTTTGGAGGTGATGCCTCCTAGACGACTAGGTGTTTCCAACGAGCACTAAGGCTTGTGGAGTGTCGCGGAGCAGTTTGTGAAGGTTGCGATCTTGCCTTCACAAGGGAAAAGATCATCTAGTATATTCAAGGAAAGTGGTTGAAAGAGACCCTGGTAGTGCTCGACCTTTGGCGATCGTTCATGGCCTCCTCAATTGAAACGTAGGGTCCAAGTAGTGGGTCTGAACATCGGGAAACAAATATTTGTGACTTCGGTTGGTTTACCTCACTATTGCATTTTATCACTTATTTGAACTTTTGTGTCAATCTTCTTGGTGGTACTTGTTTGTAAGTGCAAGGGATTAATGAACATGTCAAGGAACAGCTAAAGAAGCAAACACACCAGATTTGATTCATGATAGAAGTGGTTTGGGGGAGTTCTATTATTATTTGAAGGGTTTCTAGTAAAACTGACTGGACAGTTTTTGTAGTTTCTATACAAATTAGTTTTAATTGTAGATTTGCAAAAATCACGAGAATAGGATGCATCCTATCATCAAAATCGGTAGGAAAACAAATAGAGTAGCTGATAATCTTGCAAAGAAAGAAAGGTTGGCTTCTATCCCTATCTCTTGCTTGTTCTCTTGTGAGTCTTAGGTGCATTCCAAAATGTGTACTATCCAAATGGCTCTAGAGAGCTTTCAATGGTGCATTCTATGCCTTTCAGCAATTAATGAATTTTACCCCTTTAGAAATAAAAGTTGGTTTCTTTGCTTCATGCTCTTCATTTTCATTCAATTATATATTGTTTCCTTATTTCACATTGTCATTCACAAGACTAAATCTTTATTCAACCATTCTCTACTTACATGTGATACATTGCCTCCAAGGCTACCCTCACAAAGATAATCTAAAGCCATACCAACAACATTAAACTTGCATGTCTAACCATTACTCTCTATTGTCCATCTACATCTATCATTAGTGCCTTTTCCTTGGGGCACGAACGAATAGGACTAGGCCGTCATGAACTCGAGCTATAAATCACACTGGATATGTGCTAATGAAATAGCATTGCAGCAGATCAGTTACGCGATGATCACCCTGATAGGTGGCTAGTTAGCAGTCGTCAGTGTCTTCAAGCAATGCCCCACCAGCAATCAGGGGTACGTGTGGTCCACTACATAGCCATTCCCTTAAGGGCTTGGCTATTTGTGGTCGTCTGTGTGAATTGATGTCAAAGCCTAAGCAGCAAAGTTGATGCCAATGACGTTGAAACTGCCAACTTCAGTGCAAAGCATCCAAAAAGTAGCTAAGCCTAACTAATTGTCTACTCATAGCTATGCATCAAATGTCCTTTTGTTTTTTCAAGTGCGGACAACATTGACATTGAAGCTTCAAGCTCTCCTACACCTACATCATTGACTTCACCGTCTACATGTAATCAGTTAAGTGACTAGGCATGAAATGCCATCATTTAGGTTGTGGTCGTCCACTCCTAATAGGTCAAGTCATGACCTCCCTTGTCTTGAGTAGGGCGAGTTTGTTTATGTGCCAATGTTGACAAGGTGTCAAACATGTATGCAACAAAGAGTTGGTTTGTTCTTGTTTTATGCTCATGATTTTTCATGCAATTAGATAATGTTTCCTTATTTCATGTTGCCATTCACAAGGTTATTGGTACTTCCCTTTCATGCTCTCCATCTCCATGTGATATGTCGCCTCCAAGGCCATCCTCACAAGAAGATCTAAACCAGTACAAGCAACATCAAACATGCACTTCTGAGACTAATACTTGTTATCTATCTAAACCCGATCATCAGCACCTCTACCTTGGGCACATGGATGGAGAGGACTAGGTCATCATGACCTCTAGCCATTACCTGCTCTTAATAACATGTGTTGATCTAATGACGCACGGTGGAATATGTAACATGGCGAGCACCCTGACTAGTGGCTAGCCAGCAATAGTTGGTGTCTTCAAGCAGTGTCCCATGTGAGAAATTAGGGGCATGGCTAGACCACTACTCATCCTAGAAGGAAAATCACTTCAAGATGGATCGAGTATAAAGATCTTTAAGTCTTTGTTCTTTCATTTGATAGTAGATACAGAAGTGGCAAAGCGTTTAGTTTGCTAATGTTGGGGTTGACCTCCGACAACCGTCGCAGCTGGTCCTCAAATTTAACGTTGGCAGACGTGGTGTCAGTTTCTTGAGTCCGGTGAAGCTCCTTCTACATCTACGACTCAAGATACCAAATCCTCGAAGACACAAGCCGATTAGACATAGTTGAGGGGAGCACTAGCTGGACCATCCGGGTGCGATAATGAGGATCCCCGATGTCTTTATCGTGGCCACGTCTCTCTCGAGACCCAGCGCCCCTGATGGAGACATCACCTATATTTGCATCGGCAGAAGTATGGTTCTCCTCTGACTGGACCAAGGTGTTCTGCTGTCATCGTGCTCTTTGGTTCAAGTCATTGTGTTGCCTCTCTTTTGTAACCATAGAGTTACAAGTTAGTTCTTGGGATGGAAATTCCAAAAGTTTGTACTTTGGTTTTAATGCTTAATATATTTGAGTTCTTGTAAAAAAATGATAAGAAAGGTAACTCACTGTTCCTCATTGCTCGTTAATTAGCCAGCCCACTGTACAGTGTACACCTCGTCGTGGAGGCAACTAGACCACTGATGGGCTTCGGCCTAGCTAACAAGCCACGTAGGCGGCCCATAATAAAGTGAAATTTACGAGGGGCCCAACACCAAGGGGTGCCGTGGCCGTGTGAGTCTCGCCGCGCCTGCCGCCTCCACGCAGTTCTCTCTCTTCCTGGTCCAGGGGCCTCCACGCCTTCCCTTCCCATGGCGTCCAGGGATCTCCGGCGCCTGCTCGACGGCGTCGCCCTCGTCGCGCGCGAGGCCACGCGGGGCACCTCCCCGCGCGACGCCCTCAGGTCCGCGCTCCTTGCCGCCACCGACCTCGCCGGCCTCACCAGAGGCACCCCGCGCCGCCCGCCGCCCCCTCCAGGCGCAGGGCCGCTGCCCGCCACCGAATCCTCCCGCCCCTCCTCCGTCGTGTACTTCTCCCACGATGACGCCACGACAACGCCGCAAGATCATGCACTCGAGCGGCCCCCGCCCCCGCTGGCGCAAGATGCCCCGCACCCCGCGCGGACGCAGGAGACCGTCGAAACTGGTACAACCGTCGCCGTCGCAGCTGAACCTGCTGCCGTCGCGGCGGACAGGCCCGAAGCCGCGGCGCCTCCTCCTGAGCCCTCGCCTTTGCCCTCAGCGGCGCCTGGGGAGAAGAGGCGGCGGCTGCGGGAACGGAAGGTTCCATCCACGCCCTTTACCAGAGCACTCGGGTAAGCTATCGAACTCATATCCATTCAACTGAAATTTAAAATAATGCACGTTCGTTTCAGTTTGAGTCTATGCTCCATCTGAATTGGAGAGATGATGAATGAATTGTGTTGTTTTTTTTTGGTGATGTGCTGGAAAATTAAGGTTTGCAGGACTGGGCGCCGGGCTAGCGTGGGGTACTCTTCAGGAGTCAGCTCGTCGGGTGATGTATGGCACCCCGGTGGACACAGAGGGCAAGCGGTCAGCTCTCTCCCCATTCTTGTCTGATCAGAATGCCGAGCGTGTTGCGCTTGCGCTCTGCAGGATGCGGGGAGCAGCGCTCAAGGTGGGGCAGATGCTGAGCATCCAGGACGAATCCCTTGTACCTCCACCGGTAGTATCTCAATTCTGATGCCACAGTTTTGGTCCATCCTTTTGTTTGATGCTTCATTTGCCATAGCCTTGTGATGTCCAAGTGTATTCAAAGTGATCTTTGGTCAACTTAATGTAGGTGTTGGCAGCTCTTGATATTGTTCGTCAAGGTGCTGATGTTATGCCAAGGAAGCAGCTAAATTCAGTCCTTGATGCCGAGCTAGGTCCTGACTGGTCCTCCAAGTTGAGGAGTTTTGACTATGAACCGCTAGCTGCAGCTAGCATCGGGCAGGTTGGTTCCGCAGAGAAAGTTGCCCTATCTATGCTAGAAAGTTCACTAATTGTGAAATTTGAGCATTCACCTCAGCACTCTATTATACTAAATATGTTGTTGGGTGCTGCTCTCACTGTTAAGCCATATCCTTTGCTTATATATCATTTCTTCTTAATTTTAACCAGGTCCATCGAGCGGTTTTGAAGGATGGATCAGATGTTGTCATGAAAATACAATACCCTGGGGTTGCAGATAGTATAGAAAGTGATATTGAAAATGTTAGGCTACTTGTAACTTACACAAACCTCATTCCTAAAGGTCTTTTTCTTGATAGAGCTATGAAGGTAAATCTTTTACTTCATTATTTTGATAGAAATATGGATTATTCATTCTGTTCTTTTTTTCCTCATCCTATTTCTGCCTGCTGTCTCAGCACACTTTTGCTTTTTTTTATTCTTTCTGTCAAAATTATAATTGTTGTGCAAACATAGACTAGATACTGTGAAGTGCTGCACATATGAGTATGTTATAAGCTTCTTTTCTGTATGACATGAACAATGGTTGGTCTTTACTTAATATACAAATGAAAAGAAAACCCAAAAAGATTTATGGAATTTTCAGTAGTCACATCAAGCAAGTTGCTGTCTACTGGTCTATATTGATATTTTCTATGTTTTATCTTATATTCTGGTAACAGAGTAAAAAACACTTTGATAAACATAAAGAAATAACCTCTTTGATATTCATGTTATACAATTCAGGTGGCAAAGCAGGAGCTGGCAAGGGAGTGTGATTATGTGCTAGAAGCAAGTAACCAGAAGCGTTACAAAGAATTGCTATGTGATGGTGATGGCTATTATGTCCCAAAGGTCATTGATCAATTGTCTAGCAAGAAAGTGCTGACCTCAGAGTTTGTTCCAGGTATTTCTACTTTTGAGTAATAATGCTATGATTTTTTTTGCCTTGTATTTATTGTTTGATGTTACCAGTTAATAACAATGACAATTTGCTGAGCTCTGCTCAACTGAAAATTGTAATAATCCCAAAAATTTGCATGGGATCCTTGTGAATGTGGCTTATCCATTTCAACTTCCTTGTGTATACATTGATCATGAGTGTGTGTTTGTGTGAGGTTTCCTACCTCTTCCATTGCCAGCACTAACTGTACAACCAAAGAGAGAGGTGAGGATGTTTGTTATGGAGTTTATGAAGCCTGGTTATTTTGCAGTATGGATTCAAACATATATTTGTTGCTGTGCTTTGTAATTCATACAGTTTTTTCATGAATTGAATCAGTATATGTTTACTGGAGATCCTAACAGCTTTATCTACTTGCTGGTTTAGGGGTTCCTATCGATAAGGTGGCTCAGTTAAGCCAGGAAACCCGCAATTATGTTGGTTGTAAACTGCTTGAGCTTACAATAAAGGAGTTGTTTGTCTTCAGATTCATGCAGGCATGTGCCACCTGTCATCCCATCTGCTAAATTCCTAAATAACTAGTAGTTAGAGTTGGCTGGTTGTATAATTAACATCATGGTAAAATTCCATCAAATTTATAATTTGTGGTGATGTCAACACTGAAAACCTTTCGATTAAACTACTCATTTATGCTGATCTTTAGTTACTACTACTTTGCTGCAGACTGATCCAAATTGGAGTAATTTTCTGTACGATGATGCTACAAGGAAATTTAATCTGATTGACTTTGGAGCAGCCCGTGATTTTCCAAAACACTTTGTAGATGATTATCTACGAATGGTATGAAATGACAATTACTGCATACTTCAATTGTCTCAGAGTCCAGAGTCCATTATCAGAATTTTTCCAAAACACTTTGTAGATGGTTGGTATCTGATTTGTTCTATTGTTTCTTAGGTAGTTGCCTGTGCAAATAGAGATCGGACTGGTGTCTTAGAGATGTCCCGCAGACTCGGATTCCTTACTGGCGTGGAACCAGAAGTTATGCTGGATGCTCATGTCCAAGCAGCCTTTATGGTTGGTGTGCCGTTCTCAAAGTCAGGTGGTCACGATTTTCGAGCGAATAATATCACACATAGTGTTTCCAATCTGGGGGCTACCATGTTGAAGCACAGGCTGACCCCACCGCCGGATGAAGTGTACAGCCTCCATAGAAAGCTGTCAGGTGCATTTCTTGCCTGCATCAAGATTGGGGCAGTTGTACCCTGCAGAGAGATCCTGTTCCAAGTTTATGAGCAATATAATTTCAGTGACGACCATTCAGATGTAGCATCTAGTGCTGGATAGTAGCATCAAAGAAATCTTGGTTTTTGATGTCTCGTGTAACTGAAATAGTTCCTTGGCGGCTGCAGCTCATTTTTCCGAGAGCTTGGCAGTCACTCATTCGTAATTGGTGTCAAACGAATGTAAAAGACCTTATTCTGGGTCTGGGTTGTCAATAGTGGTGGTATTATTTGCACAGTTTCTTAGTGGAGGAATAAAGACACATGGACCAAAGTTTATTTTTTGTTGAGTATTTTTAACAGAGTTTATGCTGTGACTGTTTTATAATCATAGTCACAGAAAATAGTGTCGAAGGCATCGACCATGTAAAAACCTATTACAAGCAGTGGTACTACGTTTCTTGACCTCATTTTGTACCTCGTTGATCTGGGAACTTTGTGACTGTTTATAATTCCTGAGAAATTGGTTGGTGAAAATTCTTGCAGAGGCTATGAGTTCACTCGCATACTGTGTATTTGAGCCTTCACGAACATTGGCGGCCTTAATGTATTGTAAATAATTTGTTTTCCTCTGATAATATAAAATAAATACAATTGATAGGTATGCTGACCACAAGTTGTGGCTGTAATTTAGTGGTAAGAATTTTGCATTGTGGCCGTGGAGACCTGGGCTCGAATCCCAGCAGCCACAAATTTGTTACTTTTTTATTTAATTTATTGAGTCTGTTTACTGTATACAAGTGTGTTTTCAACATAAGTCAACACATGCATGTATTGGCTGTATGTAAAAACACATATTTCAACATATAGGAAAACCTATGTGTTTTTAGACTAGTTAGCACATGGTTGTTAGATGCCTAAAAAACACACGAATTGAAACACCGAAAAAATGTGTGTTTTAAGAGAATGCAACACACAAATTTCATCAGGCAAATAAGGCCCACAACTGTTGTTCAGCCCAATAAAGACGTGCCAGAGAGGCCCACTAACTAAGAAGACAGAGAGGCCCAATATCAACAAAGAGTAGTTCAGCCCAGAGCCCAATAGCTAAGAAGACAAGAGAGGCCCACTAAAGACATGCCAGCACATAAGCTTAAAAACAACAATCTATACACTTGGGAAACAAGCCGGACAAACAGGGGAAGCCTCTGCCCTGCGTGGAGATCAGATCTCTTCGTGAGGGCAAGCAGAGCACTGCTCTGCGTGCATATCAGATCAGATCCCCACGCAGAGTAGGGGAAAGGAGAAAACAACCGGCAGATCAAAGATGAAGATCTCCTCTGCGTGGGGGCAAGCAGACTAGAGGAAAGGGGCAAGCAACTAACAGATTAAAGGGGAACCACTAACCTCAACAGCCAAGGTAAGCACACCGACTTCCTCGTAAAGATGTAACCCAAGATTGCTAGTATTTGCTGCAACCAAATTCAAAAATCAGAATTACAGATTCGCAAATTAAGGAACTCAGGAAACAAAATTACAGAATACCTAAAAACAAATTGCATATTTCAAATAGTGCAACTGGTATTTGCTGCTAATGTAATTATACTGATTAAACAAGCATTTTTTGATGTTGCAACCAAGGAGGTGAGAACAGCCCAAACACACTACAATGAGCTGAAAGAAGCAGCTGTGAACTCTGAATGTGGCAAACTATGCTTTCTATTTATAGCTGATTCTAACTACTTACAACAGCCCTAGTGTGTGTTAGATGCATGGAATATGTAATGATGAGAAACCTTCTAATTGTCAAAATATGAAATCTGGATGTTATAACAGAACATGAATCTAGAAAGAAGAATAAGGCTACAGGAAATGTTAGAGGCACAATATCAGATTCACAATTATGAGGAAATGATTCGCCAAGAAAAAGCAACAATGATGTAAAATTACTCCTAATTCAAAACAGTTGACACAAACAATAAATAAATGAGAACTAATGGCTTCTTTATTTTCTTGCAGGTTTCAATTGCTTCCCTTATGCAACTAATACAAGCACCAGTCGAGTTTGATCAACTACTTGAGGTAAGAAACACAATTCAATGATGCAATGAAAAACTATGTAAGTACTCAGCTGCTTACTTTTTTTATGAAGCAGAATAATATGTATGTCACAACAAGTAGATGTGATGATTATCCAACATCAGTGAAGTCATAAGAAGCAATTAAGGAAATGCAGTCAGCTCCTTACCAAATATTTGTAGGCACAAATTGTTCCAGTGACCTTTCAAATACCTACAGATACAAAAAGGTGAGCAAAATCATTGCTCAGAATCAAAAAATGCTAACATAAGAAGGTTGTTTTTCGATTAGAATATATTTCAATGTAGGGAGGCTACACTGAACTTATGATGGAACAGATCAGGAACTCTCAGGAAGATAATCAGACTGACTAGAATACACAGGTAAAATTTATAATACCAGTACACAAAAATTACAATTCACACATATGTAAATTACACACATATGTGCAATGTAATTTCAGCATAACAGTACTTTAATTTCAATGCTTCATTATAAACTGTGCAGCAACATAAAGAGATGCAAGGATCATTAACAAAGATGATACTTGGAAATGACAGGAATGAGGTAAAACTATATTATATATGCTTGTGAACTAGTTGTGTTATATTATAAATGGTAACCATTCTCATTATCAAACAAATAAAACAGAATATGAGACTTGAAGATCTGGATGAAATATTTGGACCACAAACTGACTGGTCAATATCAGAGTCAAGGCTGTCATATGAGGTACATATAGACAGCTGAGCCAATTTGATTATATTTATAAGCAATACAAATATGTACTGGCATCAAAATAAAACTTATCTTTGCAAAAACAGGATGGAGAAATGGCAATCGTCACTGATAATGATGGAGCAACGACAAGCATAGCTGATAATGATAGATCTGAAATTCAACAATACCATTGGCAAACTGATGTATTCAATAACATGAACATTGATGAGGTACATAAAAAATGATCTCTTCAACTATTTTAGTACACACTGAAAAAAAATATTTGTATTATAAATCACGTTACTCAGAAACTGAGACTACTGCTAATATATTTACAGGTGCAGCATGAAAATCAAGATGACCAACCAACAATGGGAGAAAATAACTTGAGGATCATAGCAGTAGAACCAACAAGTTCAGATATTACATCAACAGTAACAGATGATAATGAACATGTAAATGGCAGCCAGAAACTGACGGAGGAAGAGATTGAAGAATTTATCAAAAATGGGCAGGTTGCAGCATCTTAAGGCAACAATGCACCAATCAACAGCAAGTACACCCCACAACTATTGATGGAATTTAAGAGTAGGGATGATGCTCACCATTTCTTCAACTTCTATGCGTTCCTAGCCAGATTTCAAGTTGCCATAACACATACGACAAGAACTCAAAGTAAGAAGAGAAATAATGAGGTAGTCAAAGTGACAATGAGATGCACTTGTCAAGGAAAAGAAAAGTAACCAAAGTGTTTAGAGCAAGAAGAAGCTGAAGTAGACAAGGATGTTGGAAAGAAACCGGTAAGGAGAAGGAAAACAAATGTTCAGCAGAAGTCAGATTGTCCTTGTGTTATGATGGTGAAAGAAGAAGGAGGTGTATGGAAGGTTAAAACTCTTGATTTGGAGCATAATCCTTGATTTGGAGCATAATCATGAGCTATGCCCTGGAGATAGGGATCAGCTATTTTCTAGTCACAAGTATATGACAGAAATGGAAAAAGGACTTATCAAGACTCTGAACGATAACAATATCCCGACTAGGAAGATGGTTTCTATTCTATCGTATCTTAGAGGGGGGCTTACAGCTCTACCAATGAAAAAGAAAGATATCAGCAACTACAGGACAAGGCTAAACAGAGAAGTTAAAGGATCAGATATGACACAAGTACTGGATTATTTCAGAAAGAAACAAACTGAGGATCTGTCTTTCTTTTACAAGTTTGATTTAGATGAGGACAAGAGAGTGAGAAACTTGTTCTAGACAGACTGTTCTTCTATGAAATATTATGTAGATTATGAAGAATGTGTAAGTTTTGACACGATATATATGACCAATCGATACAACTTACCTTTTGCACCATTTGTTAGAATCACCGGACATGGGCAAAGTTACCTTTTCGGATGTGCTTTCCTGCATGATGAGACAGTGGACACTTTTAAGTGGGTATTTCAAACTTTCCTTGAAGCAATGGGAGGAAAACACCCTCAAACGATCATCACAAACCAAGACATGGCGATGAAATCAACAATAGAGCAAGTCTTCATAAACACAAAGCATAGAAATTGCTTGTTCCACATAAAGACCAAATGCTACAATAAGAATGTCAAGGTCTTTGCATCAAACGAAGGACTATATAAAGACTTCGAAGATATAGTGAACAATAGTCTAATAGTGGAAGAATTTGAGCGACTTTGGAAGAGAATGATTGAGAAAAGAAACCTTAAAGGGAATCACTACTTTTCCAAAATGTGGGAAATGAGGAAAATGTTTATCCCGGTCTACTACAAAAATGACTTCTTCCCTTTCGTACAGACCACATCTAGGAGTGAGGCAACAAATGTGAGGTTCAAAGACAATGTAGGGCCAACCTATAGTATCATCAGCTTTCTGAAAGAGTACAATCGGATTGTTGATACCATAAATCGAGCAGAAAGGCTAGAGGACAGCTATAGCAAGCAGAAAAGGCCAAAGGAATTTATATTCGGCTACAAAATAGAGCAGTAGGCACAATAGCTATACAACAGAAACATATTCAAAAAGTTCCAGCTACAACTGAAGGCAACATCAAGGCTGAACTACAGGGAAACCAAAGATGAGAAAACATTTGAAGTGTGGCAAAAAAGTAACCAGATTTAGGAGGTTCATAGGTTTAGGAGATATACAGTAAACACTGAACTAACACAAGGCGAAGAAGAATTTACCTGCATATGTGCAAAATTCAGCAAAGATGGCATACTCTGCTCTCATATCCTGAAAATAGTCATTGAAAAGGAAATCAGCACAATTCTAGACAAATACTTCTTAGATAGGTGGAGAAAAAAGGATATGAAGGTATATGTTCAAAGACAAGAAGAAGAAACAGTTGCAACAAGCTCATTGTTGAGATTCAACATATTATCCAGGAGATCAACAATACTGAATTCAAAAGGATCAAAAAATAAGAAAGCCATGGAATACCTTATGGCAGAATTCGATAAGATGGAAATCAATTTAGATAGAATGCTATGTGCTCAGCAAACAGGTGAAGCACAAAATGACTAGCAAGGAAATGAAGAAGGACAAACTATAGCAGCACAAGCTGGAGATCCACAGACTGAAATAGATGATCCAGAAAGAATTCAGAGAAAGGGAAGGCCACCTAAACATGTTAGAATGAAGACACATATAGAAGAAATAAAGAAGAAACTGGTGGCAGCAGAAAAGAAGAAAAAGAAGAAAACAAATGACACAAACAGTGCAGGTATAAAATTTAAGGACATACAAATAGAATTTGAATCCAAATACAAAAATTCTTATTTATGTGAACTAATAATGTTTTGTAGGCTTCCCGGTGAAGCCAAAAAGAAAGAAGAGGAAGGAAACATCAAATGGTAGCACTGATCCCGAAGCCACACCACACTAAGGACACGGTGATCAAAGACATGCAGCAATTCACGATGATCAGCAGATAGAAGCAAAATTTGAGTAGCCAACATATTTATGTAATTTATGTAATGAGCAGGATGTTACAAACCTTAAATTAAATTATGCCTAGATCTAAAATTACATATGCTAGGAACTACAATTGCAGTGCCTAATATCTGCAATTTATATTATCGGTGATTGCAATTGTGAAACTCCAAGTAGTACTGATAGAGTGATAAGTACAGTTACCCAAATGTACAGATGAAAGGGCCATAAGGTGCCTGAGTAAGTATTCAGAATCTGACCTGTTTCACCTCTCCATACCACAGACAGGGAATAGCGATGAAACCGACAACACCAGGAACAAGGCATAGTAGAGCAGGCTGCAATAAGCCCCAAAAATAATTATAGTATTAATATTACAGGGATGACAGAAACAAGGGGAAGCATAAGTACAAATACATATTATGTTCTCAATGTCTTTGAAACTGCCTAAATTCAGATTCAAATACCACATTTTTGTATGTAACTTGAATCAATTGAAATTATAATTTGTTTCTATTGATACATATTGTGTGGTCCTCCAGGGGCCAGGAATGGACACAGATATTGGTTGTATTGGCAATAACTTAAGGCTAGATGCAACGAGATGGCCTAAAAGTGTGTCTGAGCATGGTTGTAGCAATATGGTGCAGAGCATGATCTAAATCCAGCAGGACAAATTCTAGTTACAATATTGATTCTCTGTCAAGTGCTACAAAGAATATATAGATAGCAAAAGTAACCATATTATAAATCTAAAATTCTGATCAATCCCCATGAATCAACAAAAGCAAGAGCTCCATTGATATAGCATATCAGTAAATGACATTCTAACAATGTTCCAATATATACCAGTTTTGTACAGATAACCTAATCATGTAGAACAAAATTGGCACTTGACACTACTACAGAGGCTGATATTACCGTTCAATAAGGGTTAAAGTCTGTGTCACAGCAAAGTAGAATATAACATAGCACAAGGAGAGAAATTTTTATTACTAACCAGGTATTACAATGTCACCAAGGCCAAGCATGGAGAATGGCCATGCAGCATCTGCAGTTGGAAACAAAAGCTGCACATAACCAAGCAAAGCCAGATCAGCTGAAGCATCAAGATGAGAAAATGGAACTAACTAACAATGGTATTAACAAAGACCAAATTCAGTAGGAAAGAGCACTGACCTTTATCGGAGCATCAAAAGATTTAGCCACACTGACCATAACTGGAGTGAAGAACACCCAGAAAATGTCATACACAAAGAGTGCACCCTGGAAATGGAAAAAGGAAAAATGCATTTAGATATGAATATAATAAAAGAACAGAGAATGTAATAAAAGAACATGAAATGGTTGTAAAAATTATTTTCAAAAATAGTGCAGTAAAAAATGCAAGGGCCCAGCCCAAATTACTCCGGAAATCAGAACTATTAATCTATTATACATCAGACAAAGGTTCGATATTTTAATATTCATGATTAATAACTGATTCATTACATATGCTAAGAACTAACATTACATATGCTAAGAACTACAATTGCAGTGCCCAATATCTGCAATTTACGTTATCGGTGATTGCAATTGTGTAACCTAAGATTCTATGATGCCATTGTTCCTGAACTCCAGTCTCAATCTACTTGTGAGTCACCTTATGTGGATTCTACTTGTGAGTCACCTTATGTGGATTCAGTTCAATCAGTAATAATGCTCCCTTCAACATGCCCAGGCCAAGGAATAATAAAATTATCTAATCATGAACTACAACAACAATTAGTGATTCACTAAAAGCACCCAGGGATTGGCGAACAACTTGACACCCATGAGAGGTGACAAAATCACTACAATAATAAAAACACATAGATTAAGTCATACAAAAGACTAGCTACATAATAAATTGCCCAAAATCATGATAACCATCCTCAGAGTCTGAGAATGCAAATGAAAGTCAACTAATAAATGACAAATTCTACTTGAAGCAGAGCATCTTATATATTGTTTATTCCACCACAACGAACAGGAAAACATCTTGGGTGGTTCAACTAGAGCTCTTAATTACAGCATGACTCACATGGACATGGAAGAGAACTGAAAAAAAAACCACACCCAAACACACACACACACACACACACACACACACACACACACACACACACACAGAGAGAGAGAGAGAGAGCAGCTACCAAACACAGCAAACTCAAAAGGCAAAATGCAACTAAACTAAATAAACAATCACACCTTAAAATCACACTCACACTAATAGAGAGAGAGAGAGAACAAATACTCCTACTCCTACAGTCACAGACAGACACAGACAGATAGGAGAACAAATAATCTCAAGGGCCTCAGGAGGCATGGCAGCAGAGAAAAGAGACTCCAACCTAAAACTTGGCTATGGAAAGTGGGAAGATATCATACATCTGCATTTCACCAAAGCATAAAATCAATAAGACGAAGGCACAAACACATAAACACACAGAACTACATATGCTAAGAACTACAATTGTAGTGCTCAATATCTACAATTTACATTATCGGTGATTGCAATTGTGTAACCGAATTTTATATTTGTCTTGTTTTCATTAGCAGCAGGTAATAATTGTAACCGACCACTTTCAACTTCTGTAGATAGCTAATACTATCAGTTTCCTCCCACTTACCTACCCCACCATACAGACTTACAGAATATAAAACATGCCAGCGATCTAGGACTAGGACAGTAGTGGCCTAACCAACACACGAGAGAATATTTCAAGGTAGGAGGAGCTGACTTTGTGGGGTCTATGTTGACACAAATCACAAATAACAGATTTCATGATGTGTTAGCACAAATCACAAGAAACAATTTTTTTCTATGGAAGGACAAGGATAAAAAAGAGGTGTGTGTTGACACAAATCACAATTAACAAATTTCAAGATGTGTTAGCACAAATCACAAGAGACAATTTTTTCTATGGAAGGACAAGGACAAAAAATAGGTGTGTGTTGGCACAAATCACAACAAACAACTCAACAACCACAGAAAGACAAGTGAAAGTATCCTAACAACTTCACAGTTGTTGTCCCAGTGCAACAACTTCACAGTTCAAAGTATCCTAACTTGCAAAACCTTACCTAAAGAAATCAATGATTGCAACAACCACAGAAAGACAAAACATAAATGGCAGGAGCACAACACCGTGTGGTATTGATTGAGAATTCAAGGTGGTGGTGCATGGATGGGCAGGTATGTAACAGAGGACCGAGAGCCTCAAAACAGGTCAAGATTATGGGCAAAGTTACCATAGACTCAAGAGAATGAACTGAAGCAAGTAGTTAAATCTAGCAAATTCAGGTTTTGAACACACAGATTCATGGTAGCCTTTGTGTTTATCTTAACTTCCTAAGAGAAAATCTATGATGATAATTAGTTAGATCACCCACACGATAGATAAGAGTCGAGAATAGCAATGAGCCTCGTTCAGAAGCTTGGTGGCGAGACCAGATTTTACTGGTGCATCTAGCTCCAACCAACCTCGCAGAGTAGAATAATTCCCATTGACCAATCAAACAAATACAATAACACAAAATGACATAAGAACATTGTCACCTTATTGGACAAAAAGTTTTTGAGCTTTTCATTTGCAATCTCTTCACATCGAACAAGAGAGCAACCATGACCTAGACAAAATACAAGAAAAGTGACATTTCAAATATAGAGTGTCGACATGTCCACACACACAAATTATTACTATTTAGTTTTGTAGCATTGATGGCAAATAATGGCACAATAACCTTGTGAGCAGGAAGGTTGAGGTCCTTATTTTCACATATTACTTTCCAAATCTTGAGCCTTCGAGGGCGAAGCCCAAAGCAGGTACCACACCTCTTCTATCGGTTTGCAAGACCACCGGTGCAATTGAATGATAAAACCTCCGCCTTTGTTGTCCAACCTGCAAGGAAAAAAAATATATGACATAGTACAAGAAATGTCTTTCAGATCATTAAGTGAAATGAGCCATGCATAAATCTGAACTCATAAGTTCCACTGAACATGAAAATCTGGTGCAGTTGATGCATGAAAGCCTTACTTTAAGAAAACTGATGCACCCACATTGAAGAAATCACTAAGCCTTTGCTTCCTTGTAAGCTTCGGTTTCGAACAGAGTCCCATATCGATAACAAAAGGCGGTGATTGATGAGCATTGTGACATGACAAAGAGGAAAGGTGTAAGCGAGAAAATAAAGCATTACCACCTTCTCAATATCCTCCTTGAGAGCTTGTGTTAGGTAATCCAATTGGAGTCTGCAAATACATGAAAAAATCAGAACACGAGAAAAGTCAAACAAAATGAAAATATCAAAGCTGCAGAAATAGAGAAAGCGGACTCGGTCCACGAACTGCATACAAACCTTTTGTTTTATCGTGGATAACAAGTAGCAGTGTCGTCTTGCGAGGGCTGAATAAACGCATCAAGACCTTAATAAATAGACAAATGATAATAAGTGACTGAACATGGGAGAAAAGGATTACAGTGTCTCACTGTAAGAGAAGTATCACCTAAAATACTGTTCTCAAAAGAGGCCTGTTAGCAGCATGTTCTCGTCCAATGTCATGACACCACCTGCAGATCATATAATAATTAAATATATCCCTGCTCACACAAAACGAGTAGCACATATCACACAAACAAATGCGGATGATGTAACAAGCAATACTTATGTGCTCAATAACAGAATAACAAACGAGTAGCACAAAAAAACAGAGAAAGCACACACTAACCGGATCAGACCGCCATCTTTAGAAGAACAAGAGGAACCTCCACAAACCTCACGCTTGTCTTTGTCTTTGCTATCAAATGTTACTACACTGACACATAGAGGACAAAAAAGACACACTAACAGAGAAAGCAAGTCTGGAATGCATGGAAAACAACTATGTACTTTCAAGCCAGCAAAAGATATAAACTTAGTATAATGGTAAACAAACAGTTAACATCAACACATCCAAACAAAACATGCATCTTGTTGTAGATGCAAATAGTACCAAATATTATCTTCCACTTTAGTTCAGCCTCTTGACTGTAGATTAATATTTACAACCATTTGAGCACCAACTATTCTCATCAACATAGCTGCTTCTTTACAAAGTACCATGCACTCATAGCATGAACCTACACACTACATGACAGAAACCTAAACACAAGATCCAAACAAAACACGCAGGTCATGCTCTCTTATAGTACTGTTCGTAGACCTGAGAAAAAAAATTAGAAACAAAATCAATTGAGTACATGATGGAACAATACACAAAGTGACATTGCAACCAGCATCATATTTCATCACTTTAGATCGACCATCTTCAGAACTATTGTATTAATTGAAAATCATGTCATTGACGTACTTGATACGAAGATGCCCAATATCAGCTTCAGAAAACTTGTCTATCAAATAGACATTTAGCTCCCAAAGCTCTAGATTCTTCATCACAAAGATACCACTATCATTGCTAAAGCTAAAACAAGATATGAGAAAGACAAGACAGAATATTATAAGCACCACACAAAATGATATGATCTAAAAAAAAAAAAAAAGATCAGACACTACCTACTTCTCTCATCTATTTGAGGTACACATCTGCATAGATAACTTCATATCCATGGAACCCAAAGTCAATTTGAACAACTTCACTCTAGACTGTGGTCAAGTTTGGTATCTAAAAGTAGGTAGAGGAAATAATTAGAGTGCAGATATATATTTTTTCTTATTTGAACAAAATTTCACATTGCATTCAAACAAAATGATGTGAATCCATGTGTTGCTGCCACTTACAAATTCATCACGGACAACTTTATGGAAATGTGAGTCTGCTCCAAAATATAGAGTACAGGAATCCAAGATTACAATCAATCTTCGAGTGATATACACAACAACCACATACCACCGATCATGGAAGAGAATTGGAAAATAAAGCTAACAAAATAACACAAAATAAAAAAGAAGGGATTATTAGCACAACTGCAATGCACACAACATATATGCTAAAGCTTAAAAAATTAAAAGGATGTGTTACTCACATATTGGTTGTATGCTAATGACCTTGCACGACCAGCACCCTTAAAGCATTTCACTGCATTATCATATAGTTCCTTCTCCTTGCTATCATTAGGGCCGTGATTTCCAATAAAATAGTCCTACAAAAATAGATTGGTCAATATTATTTTATTTGATATAGTTACCACATGTAATTAAGAAAAAAAAAAGAGAAACAAATGACACTTACACCAACTTTAGAGAAGAAATAATGCTTGTAAGAATGCTTAGGGTGTTTCCTATGGAATACCAATCTGCACAAAGCATTCACTACAAGGTAATGGACCTTTCCTTGAGGCTTAAGAGAACATGCAAGTGCACTTAATTTCAAAACCACTTGCCCATAATCGATTACTGCAAGACTGAGACAAATGAAAACAATTCATAATTACTTGATTCAAGTGTACTCAAGAGTGGTGAAAATGGTAAGGACGTTGTAAACATTGAAAACTTACTTGGAATGTTCAGTTTCTGCCATCTTCAAAACAACCTCATATATGTCAATTTTAAGTCTGGAGACTGTTATCTTCGAATGAGGCATCATATAAGGGCTCAACTTGTATTTGCTTGGGATCACTATCCTCCTAGGACGATGAACAGCCAACTTCGCACTAGAAGAGTACCAAGGACCCTAGTTTGAAAAGGACTCAGAGTCGTCTGATAAACCATTGCTTCCCATACTTTTTGCAGAAACAGAAGTCCCACCTCGATGGGATGGAAGAGGTGTAGGTGCATGCAAAATCAAGAAAAAGCATAAAGTTGTTCAAAAATCATAAACTAAAAATTGACATAATAGGTACCTCTATTATGTCTGATTTAAAATTGACATAATAGAGGTATAAAGAATGGGACAATAGAAATGCTTCTATTACCTTTATTGTCAATATATACACCACTAGTACCGCTAAGGTACACTAGAGTATCGATACTACATGACTGAGAGCACTTGTACTAGCTATTACATGACTGAGAGCAGCCCCAACTACTAACAAATTGTTCCAAATTGATAAAACTACAAATGCCATTTTACAATGTCAATGTGTACTCCAGAAGGGCTGATTGCAGCTAGAGAAACAGGAGCAATCGATTCTTTAGGAGTCTCAGTAAATGGTAAAGACTCCATTCGCACAAGGTCCTAATCAAGAAATACTACGATATTAGTTACAGAAAAGAGATCACAAGATATGTCACAATACAAAATTGATCCAATCTAATAAACAAGCTTACAGTTTCAACATTGTCATTTCTTTCGGTCTGAACAGTTTCCTGATTGCTCATATTACCGCCTCCACCAAATGGATTAGACCTCATCCGGTCAACAAACGCCCAACCCTCTGATGCAGGGCAAAATTAGAAGTAGAAGCTGCTCTCGGATTGAACCTATCAAAGAGTGAAAGTAAATCAAGTGTTAGTACAATAAGACAAGTTACAAGAAACTCTTTTTTTGTTCTATGACATAATCAATGACAGAGCACCAGCATATTAACTTCAAACAAAAAAAACCCAGAAAATACAAAACTCACATTTAGTTGGACATTCTGATGTGTAGTTGCAGCTTTAGAAGGTAGCACTCGGGTTTCTCTTTGAAGATTATCATCTGAAGTACAAGTTGTACCAGATACTGGACCAACAGGACGCCTCAGTTTAGGATCTTCAACATAATTTCCTAAATCATCCTCATCATCAAACATTCTAAAAGATGGCATGCTAGGACTATTAAAGTAGGGAGCATTATTCTTCATACAAGGTTTCTGAACAGGTGCTTTCCCTGCTTTATCAAATACTAAATTGGTAAAGAAGGTTCAAACTTACAGGTGACAAATAACAAATATTGCACATGTTAAATACCATAATTGTAGTATTTCAAATCTTTGATTTACTGCTAATAAATGTGTAATCTAGAAATAGGTACTAACCAGTATGAACCAAAGCAGGAGTTGTATTTTCAGCTAGTTGAGTTTCTTTTGAATGGTAGGGAATAGTTTTTGGGTCTGAAACATGCAAATTAGGACTAGAAGCATTTTGGACATTCTTCACTGCACAAAGACCTTGATCACTCTGATTCAGAGAACCAATAGGATTCCTTCTACTAGACGCTTCTCCTGCACCGAGACCATGCTCAAACATGTGTCTTGTTTGTATCATAGATTTTGTTAAACATTTTTTTCATGAGCAGGACAAACCTGGAGTGGTCTCAATCGTATCGGTCAAGGGTCTAGCAGCTCCACTAGTTCTTTCACCTACTTGAACAATGACAATTTAGTCAGCTCCAACAAAAAACAAAAAAGACTTGAACTGAAATAAAATTGAACTGAACTAAATTGAATGTGATCTGAACTAAACCAGACGCAAATACACACAAAACAGATCCAAGCAATAATCCAGTAAACCAATGTGATCTAAACTAAACCTAGTGCTTTCCATACTAAACTGAAATAAAATCGAACACTGCTGGATAGAGGCGATACAGATACACACAAACTAAGATAAGAATCTGCTACTGTGTAACCCAGGCTGATGCCTTTGTTCAGTTCGTTGATGCCCTACTGCAGCTGTGACTCTACATCTACTGTAATCCAGCCTAGAAGCACAGTCCTTTGGGCCCAAACATATTCATTACATACACACAACATAATATATCATTCTTCACTGCCATCCCAACGCTTAACTTAATTCCATGATTTAAATTATCCATGGGTTAGGGCTTTTGGTAAAAGATCCAAGGCAATTAATGACACTTTCGAACACCATAAGTTCATAACAAGTAAATACTCAGGGACAGTGACTGATTGGAGAAATAAAAATTGGCAATGTCATCATGCTTCATACAAATTCACCACAGATGTAGCCAATACAAAGCTGTTGCATGCCTCCTAGTTAGCAATGAGAACTGTCAAGCAAAGCTAGATAATCCACTCCAAGCTAGTAACTTACAAACAGAAACAACTAATCCACAGTAGAACACAAAAGACAAAACACAGCCTTATGGTGTTCGAAAATAGAGCTGAAAATAAAAATTTGTGAGGTGCACACACAGCAAAAAAACAGTGAAACAGAAACTCACTTTTAGTTCTAAGCTTCTGACGTTTGGTTGTAGCTTTAGAAGCTAATATTTGGGCTTCTTCAACAAGTACAGCATTATCCTTTGTACCTCCAATTCCAGCATGATCCAGTACACTTGCCTAAAATTCACAAATACATATTATTTACTGCTAATAATAATATGTTTTTCAATATGCAGAAATTCCTTCCAGCCAATCGCTTGAATATAAGTGAAAATTAAACTCTTTACATGAGAAGCAACAATGACTTGCTGAAGCAAAAAAAATTAGCCAAAAAGGCACCTTGCATGTGTACCGCTGGAAGAAATCAAGCAAGAAACCAGATTGCTGATCTACAAATACAATCAAACAGACTGGTGCAGCTACAACTTTGCTACAGTATGCAGTAGCAAGAACCCTTCATGGTATTAAACACATGAAATACTACAGCAATGCAACAACAACAAATAGCAAACTTGTAAAGGATTGAAAAATTGAGAGTTTCAGACATAGCAGCTGTATAACTATATTCAGAGAGTTTCTGACAATAGAAATACTACAGCAATGCAACAGGATTCAGATAGTTTCATGCACAGCAGTAGTGAAATGTTGAGAAGTATAACTCTAAGTTACTTGCTTAGTTATGGCTGTAAGTAGTACATTGGATAAGCACTTGTTCTATTTTTTAAACCAAATAAATACATATAATCCAATGGGGCACTGGTGTTGTCAAATGTCCATTTACAGTAAAAAGTATGTCGGGCATACAAGAAATTCAAAACAAAAGGAAAATTTTGAATGCACATGATCCATCAATTTAGAAAATACGAAACAAAAGGAAAATGAATAAGATGTAGGAACATTGACCTCAACATAATCATCTTTTCTGCAACTAAGAGGGGATTTTCTAAGACGTTGAGATTCTCCATATCGAGTCCTAGAAGCTACACTATCAGGAGTCACTACTAAATTTTGACCCTGTTGCACCGGTCAATTTTTGATGTTATAGGTCTAAAATAGATGCAATAGTTCGGTTTCGCATCAATTTCTCGTTTGATGCCAGCCGATGCAAGTGGTCTTGATGCAATAGCCTTTCGCATCGGTTACTTGTGGTTGATGCGAGAAGCAGCTATTGCATCGTCCATCCGTTGTCTCTTGCATCAAAATTGAGAGATGCAATAGCTTATTGCATCCAAATCATGTTGATGCAATACATCTATTGCAACGGCTATCGTTGGATGCTATATAATCTATTGCATCACCATTTTGATTCGATGCAAGAGGTTCTATTGCATCATCATTTTGGTTCGATGCAATAGGAACTATTGCATCGATGTTATGTTTGATGCAATTCGAACTATTGCATCGACATGAGGTTAGATGCAATACAAACTATCACATCGACATGAGCTTGGATGCAATACAAACTATTGCATCGACATGAGATTTGAAGGGCAACCAATTATTGCATCAAATTCATTGCACATAAATTCATAAAATTACAAAATTCAATGGCACAAAAAGGCAATCATATTAATAACTTGGATCATAAGCATTCAATAGTTTGTACAATGTAAGGAAGTCAAATGACTTCCTATTTCCAAATAGGTAATTGCAAAGTTGCACTGCATTACAAACCACTAACTTATGCTACAAATAGGCAATCATAAACAAAAATACATGTCTCTTAGCACATATCAACATGACATCTTTTTCGTTGCACAATATTTGATTCATTTCAGCTTGCCAAGACTCCCTCAAGGTTGATCTTCCTGAAAGTCAAAATGACATGCATTAGTAATATATATAGTTGATCACACAGTTAGAATCAAACATAGACAACACATGATAGACAACAATATTTTTGGGTTTAACAAATAGAATGGATACTGAAGCCGAACTATAAACACATAAGGCATGAACTCCTGATTGCTCATGTTAAGTGAACAAACACACATGTATAAGTGAACAAAGTTCATGTTAATAATCTGGACAACAACTTAAAATGACACCTGATTGCTCATACCTTTCCTCCTTTCTTTCTGCATTGTAGCTTTTTATTTGCAGCAGTATTCCTCAGTGTTTGTGATGTAATAAATGTCACTGTCTCATTACTATCTTTATCATTTGGGAAAAGTGATCTGTTGGCGCTGCGAGTGAGGCGACTAGGTTGGATACTCTTCTGTTTGCTCAACAATACACTGTCTGGTACAGTCTGTAAAAACCAGAAGATTTGAAGGAGCAATCACCACTTAGCAATTCTAAGAATCTGTTCAACTGCAGGTGATAATTTTGAAGTATATTACCTGTTGCACATGTTCTGATCCTTGGATGGGAGTCGGAACAACAGCAGGTTCATTATGTGTAGGCAGGGCAGATTCTGTACCAGCCTTCATATTTTAAAAAAAAAAATATTCACACATTATTCCTAACAAAGCATGTTGAGAGGTAAAAAGCAATGGACAGTTGAACTCTAGCATTTCAGAGATATGTATGACATTGGAGATAAATGAATAAAACATGTTATGAGAACATACATCACTGGACACTCGTTTACCGAGTAGCCCAGCTCTATTCAAATCACTTTAAAGAACATAATTAACTACATAAAGCATCTAACATAAGCAACTTGCTTTCCAGCAAGTTCCCAGAAATCTGGGCATGCAACAACTGTACAGAAAATAAATCATATCTGGATCACGGTAGGCATCACATAATCTTCCAAATGACTGCATGAACAGAAACACTTGCAAAGTAGGCATCACACAATAAGGTATCGCTGAATCTTCCAAATAACAGAAACACGGACTAGGCATCTCAGGTATGACACAGTATCATTTGCAAACCAATGTCAGAAATAAATAGTGTAGGCTTAGCAAACATAATTTTGCATACTACTAAATTTGAGTGGCAAAGGTAAGATGCAGCAGCAAGCTGCAGACACAAAAATCAACAAAAAAAAATTCAGTGGATGTGGAGTAATCATTTCAGTTAATCTAGCAAGCTGCGGACACAGAAATCTAGTAATTTCAGTTAATTGTTATCACTAGTTTCTAAACTATGCTGGAACTTCATCCAGACTACCCGTCATTGTTTGGTTTTGCACTTCTAATCACATATACAGTTGCTAAAACATACATTGTGTATATGTTGCCAAAATCAGGCTCCAGAAAAAGAACTATGCCTCATGCAGTTCTATAATGGACATGTGAAAGCCAATAATGTTTTGTCGGGAGGGATAGTGCAAAATAAATCTCAGGTGAGATTTAGCAATTCCTTTATTTGAAATGCAGCCCACATCTCCAGCCACATCTTAGAAAAATTAAATAAATGTCAAGGCTTGGCACAATGTTTTATTTATGTCCAAATCAACTGAGGACTCTGATAAGAATTCTGAACCTATTGCACTCTGACAAGGAAAAACATAAAGAGGGGAGAGCTTTGATAGAACGACCTACAATGATCCGACTGAGGAAGAGGTGCTCGTGAAACCACCGCCAAATGCTGCAGCCATGGAAGAAGCAGATGCAGCCTATCAGCTCAGTTGCCCTCTACTGCAATTTCATCAGCCTCTGCTGCAATTTCAGAAATGAGATGTCTCCATTCAACAATTCAAGCAACAATAATTGACAGGAATAGAATAATATGCATGCATGAAATAGGTTAAAATTTACTATATTGACTTGATGTAACTGAACGGGCTCTGCATATAACATTCAACATGACTAGTATGTGCAAACATGATAGAATTTCAGTAACATATAGTTCTTTCCAAACAACATATTTCAGCTTGCTGTTTTGTTGTTGTTTCCTTTTATCACCAACAGCAACATCATCCTCTTGAGATGCACCAGCACCGCCTTGAGCTGCACTGCTTGAGATCCACATGTGCCAGGGGTTGACATTGCTCTTGCTCCCTTGTTTTGAAAATGCAGTCACTGTAATATAATGCAAATATAATGATCAACCTACAGATCTGCAGTACCAATACCAGCACACCCTCTATCATTTGATACGATACAAATTGCAAAAATAAATATCTATTCCCAGCTATCTAGTACATGCAAACAAGATCAAGTGCTCAGGGTACCCAGCTATCTATTCCCCAACTCTGGAAACTCCCAAACCCAAACTGAGGAACTGAAGGTTACACTTCTCATAGTAAAGTGTGTGCCTTCAACAGAATGCGCTAGCAAATATGGTCTAGGCAAGTCTCTCAACCTTTGGAGTACCTACTGTATCAATGGACAATAATTATATCAACGGACCCGACAAATGAAGCAAAGGTACAAAGAGTGGAAGTATCAGGATATTTAATTAGGGGCATGGAAGTAGGAGTTAGGGGTCTGTTGGGAAAATTTGAGGGAATAGGTTGGGAAATTTGGTACAGATCCTTACCCCTTACATTTCCATGTAAATTATGATAGAAGTAACATAGAAGGTAGACTCAGCTCTTGTAAATTATTTAAAGAAAATACCCAGTTTGCTAAGGAAAGAACAAATGAATAAGATACACCAGTGAAATTTTATCAATAATCATATATGCCTCGATTAAGAGGTGAACTCTTGTAGGCATCAATATGGCCTTAAGTAGACAATTTACCACATCTCATTTGCTTAGTGCTACTATAAATTGCATACTACCACTGACACTGACAATGTTCAGTATTGTTCAGTGCTGTGAAATCTGAATCGGAGCAAACATAATCAGTATTCCCTACATATTTTCTAGTACTAAAAGGCCATATGAAATGAATTGCTACTAAATATCAGAGACCAAATATTACTGTTACAATGTTTTAGGCACAAAGTAATGCTGCTATCCTCTCACAACATTTAATCTCTTTTAGTTGCACTTGCACACCGTAACAAGATGATGGAACAAGGATAGAATAAAATTATTGAAGTTGACAAGAAGGCGTCACTGCACCAGTGAACGGCTACACATTTCTGGATTAATAACATGCCTCATTGTTGACAGAGATGCACTTATATTCCCGATAAAATAGCAAACTGATACAAACAGAGAGAAAGCAGAATACCCCTCTTGCCTCTAGATCCGCAAGGATAAATATTAAACCAGCACCTGATTTATCCGACCTGTTACAAGTGGCAAGGGAAACTAATGCATACAGAAATAGAGAAACAGGAACATGACGGAGGAAGAGAGAGGGGGGCCTTCACCTTGCTGAGGTTTCAACGCAACATGAGTCCTACACACACCACGGCCATCCCCCACGTCTTCTGTAGTGAGAGGCAGGTGGGATGTCGCTCGTCATGGATCCGTTGCCACTGGCCGTGGATCCATAGTAGCCGGCCGTGGATCTGCCACCGCCACCTGTGGATGGCCCTCGGTCTCCCGCAGTCACAGTGGCGCAAGCGCCTGTGCGTAGTAGATATGGATGAATCCATAGATAGAGCTGAGTGGATGGAGGAGTAAGAGAGTTCGGGGAAAGGGAAAGGAGGGCGCGGACGAGCCGGCCGCAACCGCAAGGCCGGGTCCGGTGACGTGGGATGTGGTGCTCTAGAGAGCAGCCGCCGCCGTGGGGAATTTTGAGGTGGGAGGAGCTAGCCAGCTAGGGTAACTGACGCGGGGCCTCGGGCGATATGTTATTTGGGCCGGACCGGCGGCAGCTGAACGTGGGAGTGGAAAATTCGGATGGAATTCGGATTTAGCTAGTGGCAAAGTTCTAATCTAAAAACGACTTTATCTTTTCAAACGATATGAGTTAAAATCTAAAATCTCAAAAAGGTTTTTAATTAAAAAAAATTGAAGCAATGATCTTGCTTCTGTAGATGGCAGCATAGATGCTCCAAATAAAGGTAATTTCTTTTGCAACACGTATATTTACAAATGCATGTTTGTACTCGTATTGTTGCCAAAAACGTATGATAGGAGTATAAAAAGGAAACTAATGGTTGTGTTGACATAAAAATTAGTTACACACTACAAGTGTAAGATCGCACCAGTCACAAATAGACCGAGGCGACACGACTCTGCAGAAATCGACCTAGTTGATTCAAGGAGAATGCCTAGTCGATTTTCTTGGGTTGAGCCCGAGAATGCCCTAGGGCAACGAGGATCACATTTATGTGGTGAAGAACAATGAGGTTTACGAGCAAACTACCAAAGGATAACTAATCGTGCTTACTTGACGAAGAAAGACTAATTTCCGGACAAACTAGCAAAGAAACATCAAAACTCTCGCCCAAACGGACCCCGTCGGGGCTAGGATGTCCCCAGGTTGCCCTAAGTCGGCCAACAAGTTTAGGGCAGCATCCTTGGTCGTCGGATCAAGCGATGAACAATAGCATGGAGGTTGGAAGAGATTAAGGCAAAGAGAAGTAAAATAGATTAGTTTTTGTGTTGATTGTGTGTGTTGGCCACCTCAACTTCACCCAATTTTGGTTGTCAACAGATTGCAAGAGGTGACATGTTCAATTCTTGTTTGGGCAATTTTTAAAGAATATAATGATTAAAAATCGAGAGTGCTCTAACCTGTCAACTTTGTCGATCGATGGCGATGTGGAAGGAGGCGGGGATTTCGGAAGCAAAGGAGGAGGTTGGGAGTGTGGATCGATGGTTGGAGGGAATGTGGGCGATGATTTGGAAATGACGTGCATCCAAGATTTGAGCCCTTGGAGGTAGTGGACGAATACGATGAGTGCATGAAGAGGACTAGGGTTTCCACGTTGGAGGATATAAAATATTTTTTTACTAATTTTTTCTATAAGAAAATAAATTTATCCACTAGTCACATAAAAACCTGCTGGTAGTGAGATAGAAGCCCACGGACATGATTTGTTTCTTGAGTATGGAAGAGCCTCGCCATGGGATACATGATGTGATTGTTGGGTTGCCTAATGCGTGCGAATTGGCCGAGTTAGGAAAATTCAAAATGACGCGACGAGCCTGAGTTCGAGATAAAACGAAATCCATTCTAGTGAGACAAGATCCATTGGTGACGTGTTACCACCCAAGCAAGACTTCGTATGCGTGTATCTCGAGACTCAAACAGACTTTGGTTCACGCCTGTGGATGGAACTAGGCGGCAAAGAGGAGCTCATATTGGTTGTTATGAGCTTGGTGCGTCTTCTCTACGAACCAATCATGCTCTATGAACATGTGTATGGAGATGTCAATTGGGAGATAGCTCCCTATTCCTGTTCCATAGTTTTCGATTCAGACTAGGCAAACCGGCCGGCTTAGCCATTTTTGTTTTAAGCTAGGAAACATGGCAAAAACCGGCCTTGCCGACTTTTGCAAGATGATTCTTTTTGAAGTCACAATTTCTTTGTACAAACTTCAGATTGGGTGATCTATGTATGTTTTTTAATTGCCTTGACGAGTGGAACACAATGGTGGAGCTTATTTTGCATTTTGAGTAAGTCGTCAATTTTGGTTTAGCCTAATCTAAAACCGACTTAGTTTGTTTTTCTAGAATATTTAGGATTAGGATTATCCCCCTTCGGCCAATTTTGAGTATTAATACTTTCAGTTTGCTTAACTCTTACAAACATTTTGAAAAACTCTTACAAACATATTAAAAAACTCTTACAAATATTTTTAAAATAAATAATAAACTTTAAAATTTAATTAAAATAGCTTACTATCTGAATTACTTATAATACTGGCCCACACGAACCACTTCTTAAAAAAAGATGTTGGGCGCTTGACCACTCTTGCGCCCGCCTCGCGCAATGGCGCCACGCTGCGCGCGCAAAATCCCCTCGCAGGCGTGCAAAATCCTGCCCCAACGCGCCTTAACCTTGCCTCAATCTCTCCTCAACTCATTAGTCTTGCCGGACTTCCCCATTCTTGGATTCTCCAAATTTTCCCAGAGCTCCCTCGCACTGTACCTTCCCTAACCCTACCTGTGCAGCGGCACCGGCGAGACGGGAACCTTCGCGGCTGCAGCACGACAGTCGATGGTGGCCTCCCTGCTGCAGCATCTCCGTCGTCGGTGGTGGGCTGGCGGCTCCCGTTCCCGTGCTCATATCCCTAGTCGCCATGAGGAAGAACCTTGCTCCTGGGATTGAAGTGCCGCATGACAGGTGCATACATCTAGATCTAGATATCCTCTATCTATACGTGTAATTTTCCTTCCTCCCAGACCCGAGTGGCAATTTGTTGAATCTGCTGCAATTCCTTGCACAAAGCATCCAAGATCCGATCGGCGTTTGTCATGTGGATGCACAAAAGCAATTTCTTTCTAGCGCTTGATTTGATTTCAGTCAAAGATAGTTCTTGCATTTCATTGCTGTCGTAGTCTTCACCGGTGCCGGCGCTGGACCTGCCGCTGCGGCCGTACTCCGCATTTCTATAGAACGGATGCACAGCAATCATCCGATTCCGATGGAGCATTGCGGCAGATCCATGGATTAGGGAGATGGCTTGCTGCTGGACCCGCCCCTGCCGGCCGTTCCTGACATGGCCTGGCCTGCAAATCAGTATCAGCACCATACTGTAACTGTAACAACTGCAAATCAGAGGTTCAGGGATCCACCACCTGCCTGCCGATTAGTAACAAAAGCATGCATGCATGCTGCCCTGCTTTGATCTGAACCTATCTGAACTAATATAATGCATAGTAGTAGTGAAATTTTGGAGAGTGGACTTGAAGAATATCTGACAGTAGTATACATGGCAGGCAGCAATATGTGACTGACAGTGGTAAAACTACTGAAAATGATGTTTATATATATATGAAAATACCTATTATAGTTTAGCTCTGTCAGGATTCAAGATAATGAGAGCCATGATACTAATGTGTGTGACGGAAGTGAAACAATGTCTTGTTTGTGTGTGTGTGGATTCTTTAAATGACAGTCTTATCTGATCGATTTTTTATGAGGTTGAACAGTCTGCTTGGCTTATTAAATATTGAGGTTTCTTAATGGCTGCGTTCGGCTGACAAAAAAATTCACTGTAGCGGCTGAAAGCACTGTAGCGGCTGATATTTTGTGAGAGAAAAACACTGTTCCGGCTGAAAAAAGAAGCGGATCAAGCCGGGTTTGGGTTCCGGCCGATATGTTGAAATTCTTTACTATGTTTCCTAATGCCACCGTTGAAAAAATTAGCACTTTTTTGAAATGAGAAATGTAAATGACCACTATGATAAATTTGGTTTGGTTTTCTTTGTTGCTACTAGATAGTGGCAGATTAATGTAGCCCATCTATAACTGTTGTTTGAATCATGATTTTTTTGCAACGGTGATGTATCTTTCACGGAGAAGCAGAAGAGCCCGGAGGAAGAGGAGAAACAACAGTGACGGGAGGAGCCGCCGCTGGACTTTTCTTTTACAGTACTAGCTACATACACAGTTTTATACGTAATTCTTGTACTATTGGTAACATACTTCTACAATTAGGATTATACATACTATTTTAAAGTCTTGTCACAGTTATTGATGAATTGATTTAATATGTGTACGGTACTATGGTGCAATAATTTCTATTTTGCTACAAACTTTTTTCAACAATGATTTATTAATCAAATAACAAAGGTTATATGTGTTTTAGCCACAAATCTTTCTGTGCGGTAAACCTGAATGCAACTTTGTTGTGATAGGCTATTGCAACTATGCAATTATGTTGCGATTTAACTATTTGCCACGAACATTGATCGATGCTATATGAGTTATTTGTCACAAAAAAATATTCCATTTTGATACCTGCCTTGTGCTTCCTTGGGTCCTCGAGGCACTTGTGGTCTAACAATATGTTTTAGCCTCTTGCAACATAAAACTTTCAATGCAATAGTGACCATGTATCGCATGCTAAATCGATGCAATAAAAATCACATATTGCATCAGAGTCCAGCACTGTCAATCCATTGTAATAGTACTTTCTAATTGCACCTATATTCTAAACCGGTGCAATACCACCTACGTATTGCATCGAAAATCAATAGTAACAACCAAATTTGTCCGATGCAATTGCATCTCTTGTTCGAAATCGGTGCGATAGATCGTACCTATTGCATCGACATAAATTACTATCGCATCCAATTCCTTCTCGATGCAATAATGACCACCTATTTCATCATATTTGCAAAATTGATGCAATAGTAGCCACCTATTGCATCAGATTTGTGTTTGATTCAAGGCGAAGCGATGCAATAGGGTTAAAAATTAGTAGTGAGTGGAAGTTTGTGATGCATAGTTTTTCCTCTTCCTCTTCCTTCTACCTGAATCTGCACCTCAAAAATATTCATAATAGTATGAACAAGAGATACAAAGTTAACTCAATGCTGAAAAAATGCTACAAAAAACACTTTATGTACCTTGAGCTGATGAGTTATTGGAAAAAATAATTACAGTTGCCTGAGAAACACCACAATTGTCACTACCAAAAACATTGTATGCACTATCTGAATCAACTTTTTCAGTCACAGAAACTTCTTCATCATTATTTTTAGTAGCAGCAGCCATTGTGGGATCAACAACTTCCACATTAAATACACTAGCAACAGGCAATGTGGTATCCAAAACACCTTCCACAATGGTATGAGTTGAAGCAGCAGGCATTGGGGCTTCAAATTCATGAGCCATTGCATCATCATCTTTGTGACTAACATTGGCTAGAGAAGGGATTCCGACAGCATAATTCTCAGGCAGTGGATCATCATCAACTACATGACCATGACAGTTTTTCATGTATTGGAATATTGAGATGACAAGTTTATCAGGGCTCCTGAAACCATGTGCTGTGTGATGTTCTTGGAAAATGTCACACAAAGCTTCATTGTCCTGTCATGTCAAATTAATAGTAATTTAAAATAGCAAAAATTGCGGATTCTGCATATTAAAATAGCAATGAACTAAACCACACAAATATTAAACTAAATGAAATACTCATGAACATACTGAACAAGACACCTACTTGTTCATCAAATAATCTATAATCAGTATACAGAGAATCCCTAAAAGAAGCACAAGCATCAACTGGTAACAAAGATTCAGCATAACAAGTTTCCTCAATAGATTTGACCTACACAAAAAATTACAGTTAGTCAGTCAGTAATCTAAACAAGAACAAAAGAAACATGACAACACTTATAAAACCTCAAACCAAGATTTACCGGACGCTTTCCAAACTTATCAGTAGAGACACAATCATATGAAGCATATTTTTTGATCATATAACATTTTCAACACAAAATTCTTGGTAGATTTAGGGGAAGCTGGTGACGAGATCCAAAGTTTAGGAAGTCTAGATAGTAAGCCTACAAAAAATTACAAAGTGGTCAGTAAATACATTACATATAGATGACCCACAGGTTCACAGACTGACAGACCTTCCAAAGTGACAGCCTAACAAGTACTAAAAAATACTCACATCCAAAAATACAACAACAGGAGCTAATCATGAGACCCCACTGGTTCGCAGTACAAGTACTCACATTCAGAAAAATACTCTCTATCCAGTGCTAATCATAGCCGTGGAAAAAGAATGCTAAAGTTCATTGTGCAAAAGTGTTTACAGCCAACTCACCTACTAGTAGTAGTAGATGTACGTCTCTCTACAAACTAGCTAGACAGGGTGATTTTTTTTTAAGAAACTGGAGAGGCTTGAAGCCACTACAGGCCTCTATTAAAGAAAAACCAAAAGTTCAGCGAGCAACAGGGGTAAACTAGCTAGATAGGTGAAATTGGTTAGACAAATTTATTAACTGTCATTTGTAGTGCTTAAATTTATTCGTGGTCAAATTTCTAGTAAAAAACTTGCAAACTAACAATTTCTACAATAAAGGCACTGACTATCAGCTAAAAAAGAAAAATTCAAAGAAATGACTCACAACTTTGCTTTAGGGCAACACGTGAACAACAAGCTTAGAAACAAAGTCTGAAGGATCTATAGTGTCAGATACATTTTCACATCCCACGGCTAACAAGCAAACAAGGCAAACAACTGAAACCACATAATACAAGTTCAGAGATACGGATAACAAGCTAACAAATAGCAGGTTCCTATTCCCAGTTAAGCACTGTCCTAAATCTGAATTTAGTTAATATACTGCACATCTAGGTTATCTACTGGACTCAGAGAAGTCAAAGAGAAGCAACACATATCCTGAAAACAGAACTAGATCTTCACAAATATATTACACTATCATCTTCTACAAGCTGGGGGAATCAAACCTAAATAAACCTTGAAAAGCTTACAACGCCGAAAGGCAAACTAACTTGTGCACACGTTTAAGTTACATGACAGCTAACAAAATGGTATTAACCAACTGTTCTAGCACAACATATGCATCGATTTTAGAACATAAAACTGGCAGCAATAACACATCTATCATCACCGAAAAAACGTACTTGGAAACTGTAAATAAAATTAGCATGGTCATCTGAACTTGCATGTCTGAACTTTTTGAACTGAAATAGAAAACTACTAACTGCAACTTTTATGCACAAGCGTTTCTGAAATACTAAAAACAAGCAATGGAAAAAAAGACATACCGCAAAGAAGTATATGCAGCCACCGATTGTCCTTCTTTACTTTTTTCTGTATAATGATATCGAAGCAAACAACCATTCAAATACAAACTTGGACCAGTCCCAATTTTTCACAGTCGAAACATCAATCAAAGCACCTAGATACTTGGGGCTGGGAAGAGTACTTGAGTTTGGGCACAGGAAAGTTGACAATGCAACAACCATGAAGTATCGGAAGATGTCATCATTAGACAAAGTGTTGCCTACCAACTTGTTGCCAAAGGTCTTGATGAGGGGCAAAGAAGTCTCATTGATTTCTTTAAGAAAATTGGCCTTTGCAGACTCATCTTTCTGCTGCTTGATGTATTCACCATCAATTGGAATCCCTAAGAAAAGGTGAACTGATTTTGCAGAAAAAGGGACTACTTTGCCTCCAACAAGTATATCACAACAGTTGACATCGACTTGATCCGCAATCTATTGGACAAAGTTTCTAGGCACTGAACATCCATCATACTCAAGCAAGATCCCAAATCCATGATCCCTGATGATCTTTTTCTTACACTCATCCAATTCTCTTATTTTCTCTCCAAAATACTTGTTATTGCACCCGCTTCCTGCTTTAGCAGATGAGCTCTCACCGGCAGTTGATTTTCCTTTACCGGTGCCTTTAACATCTCTAAGATTCTGAAAAACCGATGAAAAACTAAGTTTCCAGTTATGAAACTAATCATTAGTTCACTAAACATGGTGTAAAAAAAAGCACATGCTACTGAATTTACCTTTCCAGCACGCTTTTGGACTTCAGAACGTCGTGATTTCCCTTTCTTCTTAATAGACTTAACAAACTAAAAAAACAACATCAATAGTTAGTTCATAAAAAACATAGTGGCATGGACTCATAATAGTAACTTAACTGCTGGAGGATAAGAACAGAAAAGGTTGATATGTGCAAATGAGAGACAGACTGATGTCCTACTCCTATAACTATGACATAGTGAAGGTAATAGTACAAAGAGATACAGAAATATGCACAATTCAGTCATAAAAGTTTTAGAACATACACTAGAAAATGCTCCTTTCAGATGCTTGAAAGCCTGGACTGCTACAGTAGTGAAAGCATCTAGGCCCCTAATTAGGTTTCGGTGATTAATGACAATAAAAATTACTGTGACTAACGTGTGTTTTGCAGAGGCAATTAAGTTAGGTCACGGTAATGGAGATCGATTGGGCAATCGTGGATGTCATGCCCCTACGATGGAAATCATTTCGGTTTTCAAAGGATGGATGACAAGGTTAAGGATGACTAGTTATAAGTGTTGTTTGGAGTTGAAGAGACACTTAGAGTAGTTTAGGACTTTGTTTTTCCTTTGACCGTACTATTAAGGGGGGTATGGACGGGTAGCTTGACCTAGGTGAGTCTAGTGAGTTAGGTGTGGTGCACACTTGTTAAAACTAGCACTAGATAGCTCTTAAAATATGTCTAAGATCCTTTGGAGCAAACTTCATTCACAAATGATCGAGAGTTGTAAGTGAATGGAGGGTCAAAGACTGACCGGACGCTGGCTCCGGTGCGACCGGACGCTGGCCGCAGGGTCCGGTCAGTTCATTTGACTGAGGTGAACTAGTCCGGTTTGACCGAACGCTGGAGAGGTCAAGTGACCGGACGCCGAGGGCCAATTCAATCGACTCAGAAGGTTCGAAGAAGAGTAATCTGCGACCGGACGCAGCGTCCGTCCAAGGCCGACCGGACCTCGAGAGTACCGCGTCCGGCCGAGTACAAGAAGCATCGATGAGGGAAAATGGGACCGGACATGTCCGGTCGGTGGTGACCGGACCGCCAGTCTCGGTCAACACGTGAACACTTCAGTGTGTTGGGTTGAAGCCCTGACCGAGCGTCCGATCACCCCAGAGAGAGGCACATAACGGTTCGTTTCAGTCGTCTTTTATAAATAGAAGCTCCACTCATGTGTGGAGTCACTTTTGCTCATTTCAATAGCTGAAACACACCTTAGAGAGTGCCAAGAAGAGTAAGGTCCTAGTGAGGTGATTGAGATTTGAGAATCCAAAGAGAGCCCTCATTAGTGAAGATCAAGAGTAGCAAAGTGTGCATCCACCCTTTTCCCTAGGCTTGTTGTGGTCAAGTGAGAGTTCGTGCTTGTTACTCTTGGTGATCGCCATCACCTAGACGGCTTGGTGGTGATTGGGAGCTTGGTGATCATCTGGAGAGCTTGTGGATGACTCAACTCAAGTTGTGAGCGGTTGTGGGTGATTCACCGTGACGGAGTGTCAAAGAATCAACCCGTAGAGAGCACTTGATCCTTACGCGGATCAAGGGGGAGCTACACCCTTGCGCGGGTGCTCCAACGAGGACTAGTGGGGAGTGGTGACTCTCCAATACCTTGGTAAAACATCGCCGCGTTTCCTCTCCTCTCTTTACTTTGAGCATTTCAATTCTTGTCATTTACATTCCTAGAATTGTCATGCTAGAGTAGGATTGGAACTAGGTTGCTAAACTTTTGTGCGTTAGATCAATAGAAACACTTTTCTAGGCACAAGGGGTTAATTGGGCTAACCATATGACTTATTTATTGCGAAGAAATTTAGAATTAGCCCAATTCACCCCCCCTCTTGGGCATCTTGATCCTTTCAATTGGTATCAGAGCCTCATGCTCATGTTTTTAAGCTTAATCGCTTAGAGTAAGATGTCTCACGGGGATGGTCCTCCTCCTATCTTCGAGGGAGATGATTTTCCATATTAGAAAATTCACATGGAGGCGTACCTAGAAGCTCTAGACATTGGAATACTTAGAGCCGTCTCACATGGGTTTCCAAAACCTAGGAATCCCACACAACTTCAAGGCGATGAAGTGAACTATGAAAAATGGAATGCAAAGGCTCGCAACACCATCTTTAGAGGCCTTTGCAAAGATGTGTTCAACCGCGTAAGGAACCACAAAGACGCCCATGCACTATGGTCGGACGTTTGTGCGCTCCATGAGGGAACAAAGAGTGAGCGTGAGGAACGCTATCATCTTGTCATGAAAAAGCTCAACTCTTTTGAAATGCTTCCAAAAGAATGTGCTAATGAAATGTATTCACATTTGAATGTTCTTGTAGAGGAAGTCAATGGGCTTGGACTTACTCAAATGTCACCGTCCGATGTTGTGAGAAAGATCTTGAGTGTCCTTCCCATTGACAAATATGGGCATATTGTGACCGTGCTACATCAAGGTGATCTTTCCACCGCTACACCGACACAAATCTTGGGAAAGATCAATGCTCATGAGATGTACATACACATCACACCTCAAGATGGCTCATCCTCTACTAAGAAGAAAGAAAAAGATTTAGCATTCAAAGCTAGTCAATATAAGGGCAAAGCAAGACTTGAGTATGAGAGTTCAAGTGATGAAGAAGATGAAGATGAAGATCTTGCTCTCATGGTGAAGAAAGCCGCCAAGATGCTAAAGAAGCTAAACAAGAGTGGCATCAAGTTCGATGGCAAAAAGAAGAAGTTCTTCACAAGCTCTAGGAGAAAGCCAATCTCCGAAATGGATTGCTTCAATTGTGGTGAACTTGGTCATCTAGCACACCAATGCACCAAGCCCAAGAAAGACAAGTTCAAGAACAAGTTCAAGGGCAAGAAAGATGACTCAAGCAATGAAGAAGAAGATGAAAAGAAGAAGAACAAGCCATACAAGAAGAGAGATGGCAAGAAGAGAGACTTCCACAAGAAGAAGAAAAGTGGAAAGGCCTACATTGTCGGTGATTGGCTCACGGACATTGATTCATCTAGTGGATCATCCGATGATGATAGTGATGATGAGAAGGTGGCCGCCATAGCTATTGATCTCTCATCTTCATCGCCACCACCGCCATCATCCTCTACACACCTATGCCTTATGGCCAAGGGTGAACGCAAGGTAACTAATAATGATGATAGTAGTGATGATGAGCAAGCTAGTGATGATGATAGCGATAGCGATGATGATGATTCACCTTCATATGATGATCTTGTTAAAATTCTATAAAAATACACTAAGATCATTAGAAAGAGTAGAGCTAAAATTGAAAAACTAGATGCTAAGAATGATTCACTTTTAGCAAAATGTGATACAATAGAAAAGGCTAATGTTGAGCTTAGAGAAGCAAATGATGCTATGTCATCCAAACTCAAGGAGCTCAAATCTTCTAAGAAAGAACTTAAAGATAAATATGATAAACTTGAGTGGGTGCACAATGAGCTCATCACAAGCCACAACAAGCTAAAAGATGAATATACTACTCTTAAGATTAATCATGATAATCTTGCTATTGCTCAAGAATTTCTATCCAATGAGCCGCATGATGCTACTAACCATGTTGTTAAGATTGATATAGCTACATCATGTGATGACTTGATCATTGAGAGCATTGAGCAAGGTTCTAGTATCAAGGGCAAGCAAGTGGTTGAGTGCAATGACTATGATGAGTATGTCAAGCTCAAGAATGACAATGCAAAGCTCAAGAGAGATCTTGAAGAAATCAAAAGCCACAACACCATTGTGCTAGAAACCCTTGATCATGATGGTGACTTGATCCTTGAGAATGAGAAGCTCAAAGAGGAAAACAAGAAGATCAAGGAAGAAAAGAACAATGATGCTCTTAAGGAAGAGAACAAGAAGCTTAAGTTGGAGAAAGAGCATCTCAAGGTTGGATTGAGCAAGTTCACAAGAGGCAAATATCTTCAAAGTGAGCTACTTATGAACACCGTCATGAAGATGGATAGAAGTGGCATTGGATATGTGGCACATGTAGAGAAGAAGAAGGCTCAAGTTCAACAACAACAATCAAAGCCAAAGCCAAAGAGATGCTTTGAGTGTGGACAAGAAGGCCACTTTGCTCATGAGTGTCAAACTCCACCACCACAACCCTTGCCCAAGCATGCTAGACCCTTTGCCTTCAATGCTCATTACATGTTTAGAAAGGATTCTAGTGGAAAGATGAAAGTCATGTTTTTAGGACCTCCTAACAAGAATAGGCCTAAGAAGATTTGGGTTGCTAAGTCACTTGTTGAGAAGGTGAAGGGCCCTCAACAAGTTTGGGTTCCTAAAGCTTGAATCTCTTGTGTGTAGGTGAACTATAAGACCGATGGAAGTCATTGGGTTATTGATAGTGGTTGCACTCGACATATGACCGGTGATCCTCGTATGTTCACCTCACTTGATGAAGAAGTAGATGGGCAAGAGAGAATTACATTTGGAGATAACTCAAAGGGCAAGGCTAAAGGATTGGGCAAAGTGGCAATATCAAATGATCATTCCATCTCCAATGTGCTATATGTTGCTTCATTGAGCTTCAACTTGCTATCCGTTGGACAATTGTGTGATCTTGGCTTCCATTGCTTGTTCACCGAGAAGGAGGTTGTTGTATCAAGAAGGATGATGATCAAGTGATATTTCAAGGATTTAGATACAACAACTTATATCTAGTGGATTTTACCTTTGAAGATGCAAACTTGAAGACATGCCTATTCACCAAAACAACACTTGGGTGGCTATGGCATAGAAGACTTGCTCATGTTGGTATGAGTTCACTCAAGAAGCTAATGAAGAATGATTTGGTGAGAGGATTGAAGGATGTGAAGTTTGAGAAGGACAAGCTTTGTAGTGCATGTCAAGCCGGCAAGCAAGTTGCAAACACTCATCCAACAAAAGCTTTCATGTCAACCACAAGAGTGCTAGAACTCCTACACATGGATTTGTTTGGACCAATAACATACAAGAGCTTGGGAGGAAATCTTTATTGTCTTGTGATAGTTGATGATTATTCAAGGTATACATGGATGTTCTTCCTTTATGACAAATCCAAAGTTGCATCTTGCTTAAAAAAGTTTGCCAAGAGAGCACAAAATGAATTTGAAGTGAAGCTCAAGAAAATAAGAAGTAACAATGGAAAAGAGTTTGACAACACAAACATAGAGGCATATTGTGATGAAGTTGGAATCAAACATGAAGTCTCCGCAACCTATACTCCTCAATAAAATAGTGTAGTTGAGAGAAAGAACCGGACATTGATCACTCTTGCAAGAACAATGCTAGATGAGTACAACACCCCCGAAGCTCTATGGGCGAAAGCAATCAACACCGCATGCTATGCATCTAACCGCCTATTCCTTCAAAAGTTCCTTGGCAAGACACCTTATGAGTTGCTCAATGGGAAGAAGCCGGGCGTCTCATTCTTTAGGGTGTTTGGTTGCAAATGCTACATCTACAAGAAGCGGCAACACCTAGGGAAGTTTCAAAGACGTTGTGATATTGGTTTTCTTATTAATTACTCATCAAAGTCCAAAGCATATAGAGTATTTAATCATGCCACCGGCTTGGTTGAAGAAACATATGATGTGGAATTTGATGAATCTAACGGCTCCCAAGGAGCACATGAGAATCTTGATGATGTAGGTGATGAACCATTGAGGGAGGCTATGAAGAACATTTCAGTTGGAGACATCAAGCCAAAAGATGATGAAGATGATGTACAAGTGATTGATCCACCCTCTTCATGAAGTGTGCCACAAGATGGTGAAAAAGATGGGAGAGTAGAAAATGAAGATACTCATGTATCCCATGAGCAAATGGTGGTACAAGCACAAGATGTTGATGCTCCACAACCTCCTCCTCAAGTGGTCAATAGAAGAAACACACCTCTACTACAAGATCATCCACAAGATCTCATCATAGGGAGTCCATCAAAGGGAGTGATGACACCTTCACAAAAACTTGCTTCATTTATTGCTCATCACTCTTTTGTCTCTTGCTTTGAACCTACTAAGGTAGAAGAAGCTCTTCAAGATCCGGATTGGATCAATGCCATGCATGATGAGTTAATAACTTCACCCGAAATCAAGTGTGGACTCTTGAAGAGCGACCTAAAGCTGCAAGAGTCATTAGAACAAAGTGGGTGTTCCGAAACAAGCAAGATGATCAAGGTGTTGTTGTGAGGAACAAGGCAAGACTAGTTGCAAAGGGGTTCTCTCAAGTTGAAGGTTTGGATTTTGGAGAGACCTTTGCACCGGTTGCAAGGCTTGAAGCCATTCGTATCCTCCTTGCATATGCATCACATCATGAAATGAAACTTTATTAAATGGATGTGAAAAGTGCATTTTTAAATGGCTTTATTAATGAACTAGTCTATGTTGAACAACCTCCTGGGTTTGAAGACCCTAGATATCCTAATCGTGTTTATAGGTTGTCCAAGGCGTTATATGGGCTTAAGCAAGCCCCAAGAGCGTGGTATGAGCGCCTTCGGGATTTCCTCATAGAGAAGGGCTTCACCATTGGGAAGGTCGACACCACACTATTCACCAAGAAGCTTGATGGGCATATCTTCATTTGTCAAGTATATGTTGATGATATCATCTTTGGATCATCAAATAAAGATTCTTGCAAAGAATTTAGTGAATTGATGTCGAAGGAGTTCGAGATGTCCATGATTGGTGAGCTTACATTCTTTCTTGGTTTTCAAGTCAAGCAATTGAGAGAAGGGATCTTCATCTCTCAAGAGAAATATACAAAAGATGTTCTCAAGAGATTCAAGATGGATGAATGTAAGCTAATCAAAACACCAATGCCTACTAATGGACATCTCGACCTAGATGAGGGAGGTAACAAAGTTTATCAAACTCTCTACCGTTCTATGATTGGTAGCTTGTTGTATTTAACCGCATCTAGGCCCGACATCATGTTTAGTGTGTGTATGTGTGCAAGATTTCAAGCTAATCCTAAGGAAACTCATTTAATTGCCGTAAAAAGAATCCTTAGGTATCTTAAGCACACACCAAGCATTGGCCTTTGGTATCCCAAAGGAGCTAGATTTGAACTAATTGGCTATTCCGATTCGGATTATGCCGGATGCAAAGTTGATAGAAAAAGCACATCCGGAGGGTGTCATTTGCTTGGTAGATCACTTGTGTCGTGGTCCTCAAAGAAACAAAATAGTGTGGCTTTGTCCACCGCCAAAGCGGAATACATTGCCGCGGGTGCTTGTTGTGCACAAATATTATACATGAAACAAACTTTACTAGACTATGGTGTAGTTCTAGATAAAGTACCTTTTTTGTGTGATAATGAAAGTGCAGTAAAACTTGCAAATAACCCGGTTCAACACTCTCGCACCAAGCACATAGATATTCGCCATCACTTTCTAAGAGATCATGTTGCTAAAAATGATATATCACTATAAGGTGTAAGAACCGAGGATCAATTGGCGGATATCTTTACTAAACCGCTAGATGAGGCTACTTTTTGTAGATTGTGGAATGAGCTCAATGTACTTGATTTTAGTAACTTCACTAAAAGATGAGCTTGTGTTGTCCCTTGCATTCATTGTAATATACAACATGTTTAATTCATGGCAATGCATATAGGGCTTGTCTAACATGGTTAAGATAACCGCCGAAAAGCGTGTGAAGAAGCTTAACCTTGGATCAAACTTGACAAGCAACTAGATTTACATTCAAGCATTGCATATGCATGAATGTTGTTTTGTCGTTTATCTTCAATTGCCCTCTTATTGCCTATTTTCTTAAAAAGAATTATAGCCTAAGGTAAAATATTTTGAAAAACTTGAGGGATTGAGAGAGGTCACTCACACCAGTCCCAATTTGTGTTTATTTGCATCTTATTGGAGTTGGGACTTGATTGGGAACAGGCAGCGCGAAGGATCTTTGAAGATTTGCTGGAAAAGAGTGACCGGACGCTGCACCGGACTCTGATGTCCAGCGTCCGGTCAGTTCACAGGAGGTGAACTTGCTACGAAGGAGTGACCGGACTCTGCATTTTAGCGTCCGGTCAGAAGACGTTCAGTGTCCGGTCATGTGAAGAAGACGAAGAAGAGTTGACCGGACCCTGCCTACGTCTGGTCATGGACCATCGGATGCGTTGAAAGCTCTAGTTTGGTTTTGGTAATTTGATGAAACCCTAAGTGCTAACCTAGTTCATCAAGTGATCATGAGATAGGTAGCACACTTCAAGTAGAGAAGCAAATGAAGATCATAACATGACAATGGTGATAGCATGGAGATGATCAAGGGCTTAAACTTGAAGAGAAGAAAGAGAAAAACAAAAAGCTCAAGGCAAAGGTATAACTTGTAGGAGCTATTTTATTTTGGTGATCAAGACACTTAGAGAGTGTGATCACATTTATGTTTGATAGCCGTACTATTAAGAGGGGTGAAACTCGTATCGGAATGTGGTTATCAAAGTGCCACTAGATGCTCTAACTCATTGCATATGCATTTAGGATCTAGTGGAGTGCTAACACCCTTGATAATATTTGTGTAAATATGCTACCACATGTGCACAAGGTGTTTGTAGGGTTGAGATGGGTTTGGGTCCTCTCTCCCTCCCGCCGAGCTTATGAAGTGGATTCAACGCTTTCGGGAAAATGAAATGTCTATTTTCTATTGCACCGGATGCAAAATTCTTGGTGGTTGGCACACTTGAGCAAGGGTGAAGAAGTAAGAGTTGAAATGGAGTTGATCGAAATGATGTCAAGGCGTCGGTCCAAATGATCTGACGTTGAATCAAGAAGCACCGGACGACGACCGCCACGTCAAGTCCGCCGACTTCATTCAATGATACAAGTGGTTAGGTATACCACCGGACCCGGGCCGAGTCCGGTCGAGGTGGACGGACGCGTCCGGTCGAAGAAAAATAGATTTGGACCCTTATCAGACTCGACCGGACGCTGTGGCTCCAGCCGTCCGATCGCTTTTCTACCGGAAGCGTCCGGTCACCATCATTGTTGAAATCGGACGAACAGCATTTGAAGCGAGGGGACACGTGGCGTGAATCACGTGACCGGACGCCGAGGGCGGCCGTCCGGTCAATCGGACCGAGCGTCCGGTCACCCCAGCGTTGTGCCTAGTGAAGGGGTACAACGGCTATATTTCACTGGGGCTCTATTTATAGCCCCATGGCCGGCTCAAGGGAGCTCTCTTGCACATTTTCATTGATATAGCAACCTTGTGAGCTTAGCCAAATCCCTCCCACTCATCTACATCATTGATTCATCATCATAGTAAGATTGGGAGTGAATCCAAGTGCATTGCTTGAGTGATTGCATCTAGAGGCACTTGGTGATTGTGTTTATTTCATGGATTTCACTTGTTACTCTTGGTGGTTGCCGCCACCTAGATGGCTTGGAGCAGCAAGGATCGTTGAGTGGAGGAGGTGATTGTCTCCGACTCCGATCGTCGTGGTGATTGTGAGGGTTCTTGACCTTTCCCGGTGGAGCACCAAAAGGTACTCTAGTAAATTGCTTGTGGCTTGTGTGATCCTCATCATCTTGTGTTGGTTGTGCGGCATCCTATTGAGGGTTTGGCGAGTGATGCCAATCGGTAGCGTGAACCTCCAAGTGAGTGAATCACCTAACGAGGACTAGCTTGCCGACAAGCAAGTGAACCTCGGTAAAAATCATTGTGTTCATCATTGATTCCGAGGTGATTGGTCATCATTGTTATTCATCTTCGTGATTGATTGGTTCATTCATCTACACGGCGGTATAACCCTCTTGATCACTCTCTTTACTTTTACATAAACTAGTTGACAAGCTCTTTAGTGTAGCTAGTTGTGAGAGCTTGCATGCTTGGTTGGTGTGGCTCTTTAGTTAGCCTTTGAGAGCACACTAACATAGGGTAGTGTCATTGCTCTTGTGTGAATTGACACTATCTAAACTAGAATTGTGGTAGGTGGCTTGCATTTTTGAGTAGGCTAGCGCAACACTCGCTTCGCCTCATAATTGTCTAACCATTTGGTTAAGTGTTGTTGTAGAAATTTTTATTAGGCTATTCACCCCCCCTCTAGCCATTAGGACCTTTCATGGTTTAACTGCGATTAGCTTTTAATGAGTCATGATTTTAAACAGTTGAGTAGCATCAAATTTATCATAAAGCCAGTATAAACACATGATCAGGTAAATATGAATAATGAATAGTATAAAGAGTAATCATTAGTGAGCATCTATATCATCAATATCATTAATGTTCATCATCTATTCCGTAAGGGTTCCAAGGCCGCTCGTGACCGTGAGCACGGCTGTTATAACAATTTTACACTCTGTAGAGGTTGTACACTTTCACTGTGAGTCGTGATTTACCCTTTCGCCCGAGGTGATCAGCCTTTTGACCCACTACCTAGGAAGGTCGACAGGGTTCAATATGAAGCCTTTCAAAGGTTTGTTTAACAAGTTAGGGCCGCTAGGTTTCCCCATCAATAAACATGAACTCCTCTCCAAGGAGTGACTGACAAAAGGTCAAGAAACCAAAATGCACTCAACCTGGCAGGCAAAGGTCATACCTGTCGGAGCCCCTCTTACGCCATAAAGGTAACTACTAACAAGCTAGAAAAGATCCTCATACTTGACTAAAGCCAGAGCCATGTGACCCTCATAGTTGTACTGTAAGTCCCGGGTGATCACTTATAGATAAGTCATTAGGAAGAGAAATCTAGAGCACCATAATAACATCCCAATGCTCTAGCCCCCTTGTTCCATGTTGCTAAAAAGCATCTTTTAGTGTTTATTGCATATTCCATTAGTCAAGTTACAAGATCATGGCTTTAGTTGAGCACTAGCATCATACTACCCAATACAATACCCCATAGGTGACAAGGAATCCAAGAAATCAAATAGCTAGAAAAATTTACTACGGTTGCCAAGGTAGATTATTAAAGTGAATAGGACAATAAGGAAGATCCCATGCTATACTTGCCTTAAACTTAGATCCTTCTTCTACTGAATGATAACCTTCAAAGGATTTTTTCTGGATCACCAACGTACTTCTCACCGACTGGACAAGACCATAAAGCACCACACAAGCATCCATGCAATCGTACATGAAGCAAACAATAAAAATAAATTAAAACAGTACACCAACCATAAAATCAAGATAAAAAGTTTGTAAAAAGAATCTACGTCTCGCTACGAACACACAGATGCGAAGATCACGAAAATCAGAGCTATAACGAAGGAGTTATAAATTAATCAAGATTTTCTTGAATAAAATAATAGATTAATCCTAACCTTGAATTTAAAAGTTGAAAACATGTTCAACAGTAGGATGAACATGTAGATTACGCAATTATGAATCTAACGCAACTTGAACGGGTTAAAACGGAGCTAAAACGTAGAAGTTATGCTTAAAATAAGACTAGTGGCAAAATTGTAAATAGATGAAAACGTATTTTGAATCTAACCGAAGGAAACTACGCTTTCAGAAAGAGAAAACATATTTGTAAGTATACGTTATGGACTGCGGGTTGAAATAAGAAAATTATAGGGGCTCTTTAGCAAATAAGCTAAGCGAAGGGGTATCTTCTAATCTGGGCCGTTGGATCAAAGATGGACGATCCAGATTAGAAGAAGGGAGGGAGAGAGAAGAGTCGGTCGGCCAGAACAGTGCCAGGAGTGGCGGAGCTCCATTGATGGCGGCGAGGAGCTTACTGGAAACGACCGGATGTTGGGGCTTCAGCGTCCGGTCAGTTTTACCGGAGCGTCCGGTCTGCTTCGCAGCCGTTGAAATCTGACGAACAGCATTTAAAGCAGGGGACACGTGGCGTGAATCACGTGACCGGACGCTGAGGGCCAGCGTCCGGTCGATCGGACCGGAGCGTCCGGTCACCCCGCGTTGTGCCCAGTGAAGGGGTACAACGGCTCTATTTCATTGGGGCTCTATTTATAGCCCCATGGCCGGCTCAAGGGAGCTCTCTTGCACATTTTCATTGACATAGCAACCTTGTGAGCCTAGCCAAAGCCCTCCCACTCATCTACATCATTGATTCATCATCATAGTGAGATTGAGAGTGAATCCAAGTGCATTGCTTGAGTGATTGCATCTAGAGGCACTTGGTGATTGTATTTCGCTGCGAATTTTGCTTGTTACTCTTGGTGGTTGCCGCCACCTAGACGGCTTGGAGCAGCAAGGATCGTTGAGTGGAGGAGGTGATTGTCTCCGACTCCGATCGTGGTGATTGTGAGGGGTTCTTGACCTTTCCCCGGCGGAGCGCCAAAAGGTACTCTAGTAAATTGCTTGTGGCTTGTGTGATCCTCATCTTGTGTTGGTTGTGCGGCACCCTATTGAGGGTTTGGCGAGTGATGTCAATCAGCGCGTGAACCTCCAAGTGAGTGAATCGCCACAACGAGGACTAGCTTGCCGGCAAGCAAGTGAACCTTGGTAAAAATCATTGTGTTCATCATTTGATTCCGAGGTGATTGGTCTACATTGGTATTCATTATTGTGATTGATTGGTTCCTACCACTACACGGCGGTATAACTCTCTTGCTCACTCTTACATTACCGCAAACTAGTTATCAAGCTCTTTAGTGTAGCTAGTTGTGAGAGCTTGTTTGTTTGATTAGTGTTGCTCTTTAGTTAGTCTTTGAGAGCACACTATTTTAGCTAAGTGTCATAGCTATTGTGTGGACATACACTATTCGAAATAGAATTGTGGTAGGTGGCTTGCATTTTAGTAGGCTAGCGCAACACTCGCTTCGCCGTAAAATTGTCTAACACATTTTGTTAAGTGTTGTTGTAGAATTTTATTAGGCTATTCACCCCCCCTTTAGCCATTAGGACCTTTCACGCGTCCGGTCGTGATTCTAGAGGAATTGGACCTCTCTAGAATCGACCGGACGCTAGGTGGTTGCGTCCGGTCGCTACCACCCAAGCATCCGGTCAGTAGATCTTGTACAGCATCAGGACTCTTCTTCTGTTTCCTATTCTATCGCGTTGGGGGACCCATATAACCGTGCGTGCCGTACTTTGCCCCGCATCCACCGTGACCTAGCCCTAGCTAGTGCTGCCGCCGTGCCCTAGCCAGCCCCGCCGCAGCTCCTCCACGCCAGCCACCGTCGTGCCCTAGCCGATGCCACCGCAACTTCTCACACCAGTCTTCACCGTGCCACCGCGCCCCTGCGTCCGCTCTTTGCCCCACTGAACAGAGCCACTGCCAAGCACCACCGCTGGTTGCCCGCGCCGTTCCCATGCACCACCGAGTTGCCGCGCCAAGCTCCACAGCCCGACCACTCCAGCGCCGCCTAGTCCCTGCTCCAGCACGCCACCAAGATTCACTGCAAAGTACTCTCTCATTGCTCCACGCCGGTAAGGCCATGTCCTAGCACCAACTTTGCTTTGCTCATGACCAAGATCGGTTTCAAAGCTTTGACTTCAATTGATTTCTAGTACCATCGATTCACTACGTCGTGCAACCCTAACCCTAGCCGGCTTCTGTGGTTCCCCCGCGTGACGTCTCTTCTTTTCATCAGATCGTCGGTTCGTCAGGTAGCAAGCCAGTCATCTCTATTTCGTATCTACATTGCTTGCTCCCATAAGGTTTTCGCATCCATTAGACATATTGTATTTATTTGTATATCTATCTATTCCATCATGCAGCGAGTCGGTGCCGTTGAGATTGTGTGGCAGTTGTCAGTCAACTCAGAGCCAAGCTCGCGAGTAAGGATCGAGGCCAAGCCTCGGAAGTGTCAGTGCAGTTACTCTTGACAACGGCAGTTGTTCTTGTCAGCGGCAGTTTTTTTCTTGACAGATCAGATGGCTCACACCAAGAATGTTGGAGGTGGACCAGGAGATGATGATCGGAGGCCCCCGCCTCACCTGCCTACAGATCCTAAAGGCAAGGCGACAAAGAAGATTGCATCTAAGAAGAGGAAGTACCCAGATGCAGAGACAGCTCGTGCAACAGCAGTTGCAGAGGCCGCAGAGCATGCCGAAAGAGGAGGTGCTCGCAGTGGGGTTGTGATTGCAGATCAGCAGCTTACACCAGCATAGAGGGCAGCAGTTGAGGAGGCAGAGCGTTTTCATGGTAGTCCACCTAGGACTGTCGTGATGGCTGGACGTCATTTGGCTATTGAAGAGACTCAGCCTCAGGGGGTCACAGCAGCAGCCCCCACCAGTAGAGCCTCAGCCAGCTCAGGAGACACAGGAGGGCCAGTAGGCCGAGGAGGCTGAGGAGACAGAGCAGGCACCACAGCCATAGCTACGCCGCTCTGGTCGTACCCGTGCTCCAGTCTCACCGAGGCCGCCGACACAGCGGAGGGGATCTCGTCCACCGCCTAGACCATAGGGTCCTCCTCTAGTGGTACATCTTGACTTGAGGGCCGCCACAACCAAGCAGGTTCAGTAGCTTCGCTTCGTGGAGTTTGATGTGTGGTTTCCTCCGAGGAGGGATGAGAGAGCAGCAGAGGGTTTCTACACACCACTACAGGAGGATTTCTACAATGCTTATCTCAACAGTGGGGCAGTGTTCAGATCTCAGCGGGTTTGTAGTATAGAGTTTATTGTGGCAGTAGCCGAAGAGAACATCCGCCCCTACTTATCATATTTATCGGGGCTGACAGATCTGATTGGCCGGACAGGATTGTATGTACCATCTTGGGTTCGGTAGTTCTATGCTTCGCTCTACGTTGACCCGCATCATAACTTTATACACTTTGCATTCAGAGGCAGAGACTACAGGATGATGAGTTTTAGGGCTAGGGAGATACTGAGACTATAGGAGCAGCCTGTAAAGTTACATGAGGTTTGTTATGGATAGCAAGAGCCTCCTAGGCGTCCTCATGGTGGTAAGGTGACACCTACAGAACTTGTGCGCCATTGCTTCAAGGAGCCCTTTGGTGAGGGGTCGAGGAGGAACCCCAGTGACCTTACACCTACAGCTAGAGTGCTAGAGGCTATCATTAGGAGGACACTACTTCCTAGGTTGGGATACAGAGAGGGCTTGACTCGCCTCCAGCTTTGGCTCCTCAATGCCCTGATGCAGCAGATAGTGTTCGATATTTGGGATCTTCTTCTATTTGAGATGGAGGACACGATAGCTGAGGGCTTCAAGGGTCACAGGCAGCTCCCATATGCACATTGGATCACATTCCTTATGCTCAAGGCTGTGCAAGTTAGGACACCAGAGATGGTTGCAGAGTACAGAGGTGCCACCATAGAGTTCCCAGCATATAACATGGCACAAAGGATCAGACACAGCACTCCTCAGGCACCTAGTCAGCCTCACCATCGCCCAGATGTACCAGAGTCCGTAGCTCAGCAGGACGAGATTATCAGAGGCATAACAGCTACTGAGGAGGAGCAGCTTGAGGCTCAGTAGGACAGGAGCAAGTCTAGTGACAGTTCGGATGACGACTACCTACCTATTCCTCAGATGCCTCCACGCAGACACGAGGCAGAGGCCGGCAGTTCCAGCTCAGCTCCACCTGCACCGCAGACGGACCCCGCTCTCATTGCTATTCTTAAGCGGATGCAGCAGGATCAGGCACGACAGGCTCAGGATACCGCTGCCAACTTTGCACAGTTTCAGGCTCGTTAGGACGAGTTCCAGCGCCAGCAGCAGGTCCTCCAGCAGCAGTTACTCATGCAGCAGCAGCTTATGGGATTCATGCAGCATGTAGTGACAGCTCTTGGGGCCCCACAGCCACAGCCTTCGCCCCAGATTGCTCAGCCTGCCACCACTATAATGACTCCAATAGTATAGCCCAGTGGGCTTCAAAGTCAGGGACAGCCTCCAGCTCAGTTTGCTTCTCCCCCAGTACAGGTGTCCCAGTGGTTATCCTCGCCAGTGGTAGCCCCGTAGTTCACACCACTTCAGACGGATTTCACACCGAATCAGTCATCCTCGCTATTTGTGCCTAACACGTCAGTCTCCAGGAGTCTTGGAGCATCTTTCAGTGAGTTGACAGGGATGCCTACACTGCCACATATGCATGCCCCAGGTCCTTCTACAGCAGCTCCTGTCGCCGTGACTACTTAGAGGCTCCCTTCTTCTATCGCATCATCAGATCCTACGACAGATATACCAGTAGCATCACAGGCAGCTCCTGCCCTAGCTCAGACCCAGACCGCTTCAGCGACACTTCCTGCTTCAGAGGGTCAGTCAGCACAGAGCTCAGGGTCAGATGATGATGCTGCCCAGTTTCAGCTTGCTCCTCGTTCTTCAGCGCCCGACTCGTCCGCTGCAGCCCCGCCGACCAGCCCTTAGGTTTTGGTGTTTGATGCCAAAGGGGGAGAGGGTTCGAGTACGTAGACTCAGGGGGAGCAACATTTAGGGGGAGCTAGTTAGCTATTAGTCCTTTATATACATTTGGAGTTTTATTTGTGTGATACACTATTACTATTATGCATTCGTGTGTTTACTTTCATGCATACTATTTTATCTATGTGATAGTGATATCTATGTGATTGTGATATATGACATGTGTGCTCTCTACTTTGAATTCTTTAATATGTCATATCACTTGAGCTATGCTCATTTGCCTTTGCTTCTGCGTTTTTACTCCGATGCAAATAAGTCTCTCTTACTGTACTCATGCTTATTTCATATCATTTGAGTACATCATGATGGCTTGGGTTATATAAGCTTGACTAACTCTTTTGTTCTTATTGCTAAAAGCTTATATGATCCAAGCATGTTAAAAACCTAAACTCTTTCACATACTCGAGGTTGTATTGTTATCAACCACCAAAAAGGAGGAGATTGAAAGCATCTAGGCCCCTAATTGGGTTTCGATGATTAATGACAATAAAAGATTACTGTGACTAACGTGTGTTTTGCAGAGGCAATTAAGTCAGGTCACGGTAATGGAGATCGATTGGGCAATCATGGATGTCATGCCCCTACGATGGAAATCATTTCAGCTTTCAAAGGATGGACGACAAGGTTAAGCATGACTAGTTCTAAGTGTCGTTTGGAGTTGAAGAGACACTTAGAGTAGTTTAGGACTTTGTTTTTCCTTTGGCCGTACTATTAAGGGGGGTATGGACGGGTAGCTTGACCTAGGTGAGTCTAGTGAGTTAGGTGTGGTGCACACTTATTAAAACTAGCACTAGGTAGCTCCTAAATATGCCTAAGATCCTTTGGAGCAAACTTCATTCACAAATGATCGAGCGTTGGAAGTGAATGGAGGGTCAAAGACTGACCGGACGCTGGCTCTGGTGCGACCGGACGCTGGCCGCAGGGTCCGGTCAGTTCATTTGACTGAGGTGAACTAGTCCAGTTTGACCGGACGCTAGAGAGGTCAAGTGACCGGACGCTAAGGCCTGCGTCCGGTCGACTCCAGTAAGGTTCCAGAAGAGTAAATCTACGACCGAACCTTAAGGGTCCAGCGTCCGGTCGAGTACAGTAAGCATCCAGTGAGGGAAAAATGGGACCAGACGTGTCCGGTCAGTGGTGACTGGACCCTGCCAGCGTCTGGTCAACACGTAAACACTGGTGTGCGGGTTGAACTGACCGGAGCGTTCGATCACCCTGCAGAGGCACATAACGGTTCGTTTTTCAGGCTGTCTTATAAATAGAAGCTCCACTCGTGTGTGGAGTCACTTTTGCTCATTTCAACAGCTGAAACACACCTTAAAGAGTGCCAAGAAGAGCAAGGTCCTAGTGAGGTGATTGAGATTTGAGAATCTAAAGAGAGCCCTCATTAGTGAAGATCAAGAGTAGCAAAGTGTGCATCCACCCTTCTCCCTAGGCTTGTTGTGGTCAAGTGAGTGTTCGTGATTGTTACTCTTGGTGATCGCCATCACCTAGATGGCTTGGTGGTGATTGGGAGCTTGGTGATCATCCGGAAAGCTTGTGGATGACGCAACTCAAGTTGTGAGCGGTTGTGGGTGATTCACCGCGACGCAGTGTCAAAGAATCAACCCGTAGAGAGCACTTGATCCTTGCGTGGATCAAGGGAGAGCTACACCCTTGCGCGGGTGCTCCAACGAGGACTAGTGGGGAGTGGCGACTCTCCGATACCTCGGCAAAACATCGCCGCGTTTCCTCTCTATTTACTTTGATCATTTACTTTGAGCATTTCAATTCTTGTCATTTACATTTCTAGAATTATCATGCTAGAGTAGGATTGGAACTAGGTTGCTAAACTTTTGTGCGTTAGATCAATAGAAACACTTCTCTAGGCACAAGGGGTTAATTGGGCTAACCATATGACTTATTTATTGTGAAGAAATTTAGAATTAGCCCAATTCACCTTCCCTCTTGGGCATCTTGATCCTTTCAAGCAGGATCAATATCATCATCCGAGGAATTTACATCCTAAAAAGATAACAACAACAACAACAACAAAAACCTTTAAGTCCCAAACAAATATCATATTATATAATACACAAGTGCACAAACAAAACAAAATCAAGTGAACTTAGTACCTCGCCAACATTCATAGAATCAGAGTTGTTTTCTTCTTCACAGTTCATAGCAAAGTCATCCTCACTCTCAGCATTTCCAGAATCAGCATCAAAAAGAAACTCATCATCATCCATGGCTACATAACATAACAAAAAAAATTGGTTAATGACCTCATTGCTAGCTGCAGCCAATAAAAGAAGAAGCAAAACAACTAGCTCAAAAAGTAATTGAACGCTTACAGAACAAATAAAAAAAATAACTAAGAGCCTTCCTGAAAAAATAACCTGAAACTCCAAACAACTCAATGACATGAATTTTAGGACAAAAAATGAACTAAGATCATTGAAATAACTAGAGCAAAATATATTATATATCATAGTTCAATATAATAATTACAAGCCAGCAATAGCTGGTATTCATAAAAAACCAATACTTATAATATCAACTAACCAAACTACAACTCAACATCATCACCATCGTTTACACTAGGATACCTATATCGGCACAGAGGGCACGACTTATCGCTACCAAGCCACTCAAAAATGCATATCTTGTGGAAGACATGCATACAAGGCAGCACCCTCAGTGTCTCCATGGCAGCCTCTAAAGCAGCTTCGTCATCGTCCTCTTTTCTGATATCTAAGACACCCAAGCAGATAGCACAGACATCGTCGTCTTTCAACTCTACTAAAATAGGTTCCCTTTCAACGCGAGGAGCTGACGATTAAATAACAGAGGGACATGAAGAGCTCCACATGCGCCTGTCCATCTAAACTCAAACGATCAAAGATGAAAATATTAAAGCTACAATCAACATATTGGAAGCTTACAGAACAAATAAAGAAATAACATAAGTACAGATTACAAGTGAACTAGCTCTACACTGCTTTGTGCTAACACTACAGGTTCAGACTAGAAAAAACTACCTCACAGATCAGTATAGTTGCAACTTGCAAGTGCGGGCCTAATATTGTACATATGACAAGAAAAAAAATTGAACCACAGACATTTGTGAAACTGAAACTGAAACTGAAACTGAAACTGAAACTTGCTCAGTACCCTGAAACTGAAACTGAAACTTGCTCAGTTTTTTTTCTAGTTGCTCAAAAACTGAAACTGAAGAAAAAAAACTTGCTCAGAAACTGAAACTGAAGAAAAAAAGAAATACTAAAACTGAATCACAGACAAAACAAACAAATCAAACTGACCCTATTGGAAATCAAACTCACGCTTATCCAAAGTCAAGAAAAACACAAAGTCCATCATGCTTGATAATATAGTTCTGTATCTAACAGTTCGGGGTTCTCAATATCTCTGAATGCATCACTGTCAGAGGTGGCATCAGACTGCATAAACCCAAATGCACATGCCTGAATGCATCAGTCTGGCAGTATAAACCCAATTGTCATTTAGACTAACATTTGGCAGGGATGTATTTTCATTTATACTGCATAAACCTAATATTTTAACTTGTGAAATTTTCATGATGCTGCTCCTTCTATTCACTACCTCCGTTGCTTGCTTATGAATCATGGGAGATAGATATCCCCAGGCAAGTGAAAGAGAAACCTAAATGAATGGTAAGAAGACGAAGCAAGCAGACCTGCAATGTGAAGAGGCGGTCGTCGATCTGGACCTCCTTGGTGACAAAATCCGCACTGATGGTGGCCTGGTTGCTGAACTTGTTGTTGACGTAACTGCACGCACCAAACCGAGGAATCGGTCCCGATCAGTACTGAAAATTGGAAACTGAAATCTGAACTGAAAATTAAATTGAAATCTGAACCAAAAAACATGCAAACAAGAAATTAATATTCAAGACTTAAACTGAAAATAGGCTACACTGAAATTAAACTGAACTTGTTGGACTTCAACTGAACTTAAACTAAAAATGGGTTGTAAATAACTTAACCTGAAATTGAACTGAAACTAAAGTAAAACTGAAAATAAATTCTACTGGAATTGAACTGAACTTTCTAATCCTTTGACAATGGATGTCGTCACTAGGTACCCTGAAACCTAAACTAAGACTGAAAAAACTAAAATAAAACTAGAGTAAACTAATAACTCAACTGAAAGTCTCAGGAAAGTCTCAGGTAATAACCAGTGAGACATGGATCTGCAACTAAGCTACAGCTACCCATACGCTAATGGGCCGAGCATCCATGAAGCTGAAGCTAAAAAAGGAAACCAATAGAAGGAACTAACAACCATAAAAAAAACAAGCACAACAGGCAAGCATGCAATGAATTATAAATGTAGATTGCTGTATCAAGAAAGTTACATTGCACAGGGAATGAAAAAACACACTCACCTCAGTCAGCTACTACTATGAATTTTCTCTAACTCACTGAACCACTGTCATCCTAATGTACTTATGAACAAAACTTAAACAAAAAGTTTGCTTGTGGGAGCAAAACATGGCTAATTTCTGGCAATGAACTAGACAGAGAGAGGCAACATGCCACTTTGGACTAGGGACAAAATGAAAAGAACAAAGTAAAACTGCTGCTGAACAAAATATATATGATGCACCGGCGCTACAAAAAATAAGTAACATACGAAATAGTAGTATCAATTGCTAAATACTACTATATAAGCCATATCCACAAATTTAATCCAATGAAATGAAAGATAAAAGCAAATACTCATCATGGTTCTCAACATTTTGCAGCAGTATAGCAGCAATGAATTATTTGTCAATATAATGCATAGGTAGCTAATCACACACACAAAGCACACCACACAGGAGCACAGCACCAGCAACGAGAGACTGCATGAGGAGAGGATCTCAAGCAAGCAGAGGTGTATGCCAACCCAGAACCACTAGTTGATGATCCGCAAGCTCATGCTGCTACTAAAGCTGATAGGGATTAAGCAGAATCGACAGAACCTAGCACACATCGCCATCACATCGCCCCCTCCGCCCCCTCCACAGAAAATCCACAAATATCCCATCAAATACTAGAACAATCCATCAAACCAAACCCTAATTAACAAGGACTAACAGAACAAACCCTAGACGCATTCAAACCCTAGACACATTCGAACCTCACCAAAAATTTCTCCAGTAAAATACAGCACAAACCCTAGACGCATTCGAACCTCACCCACACAAATCTCCATCCATGTGCGTGCCCTCACCATATGGATCCATGAAATCTACGCTGCATTAAGAAATCGGATCGAGTACACACATGAGCAAAAGAGCAGCAAACAGGAAGGAGATGTAGGGGCAGACCTTGCGCGGATGGATCCGGACCCGTGCGGCGCCGACGAGCCAGACGACCACCGGCACGGCGTCCCTAGCTACCCCTCAGCACGACATGGGCAGCTGCCGTGGCTCCGCCACCGGTGCTTTGCGCGAGGAGGTGGAGGAGGAGGCCCCTGGCTCTTGACGACGACAAAAGCTGACCCGTGCACGCTGCTCCCCCTGTTGCTGGCGCCAACACCACCGCAACCGATGCTCCACGCATGGTGGAAGGCTGCCAGGGAGCCGGAGGAGACAGAGGAGCGGCAGATCTAGGACTGGGTCACTGGGAGAGTGGGAGGGAAAGCTCGCCGGTCGGCCGCCCAAGGAGAGCGGCGCGTCGCCTGGAGTCGCCTCGACGAAGCCGAAGAGTCTAAATGGAAATGGGGTGGGGGTGGGGGGAGGTGGGGGGACGGACACCACTGAATCGGGCGCGACTCCCAAAAAAATCAAAACTGTAGCGCCAGGGTCCACAAGTCAGAGAAACAAAACAGATCATCCAGGGCGCGACATCCAGGGGGCGACGTCGACCGACCAGCAGCGCGCGATACAGATGGGACGGACAGAAAATCCATATGCCAACCAAGCAAGAAACACCAATGTGTTGTATAGCATTCCTGTAATTTATTTTGTCTTAGAAACCCAACGCCCTTGGCCAGATGGTTTATTTAGGCATTGTTTAGTTCCTCTCCTAAAGTTTAGTCTCTATCACATCGGTTGTTTGCACATATGCATGGAATATTAAATATAGACTAAAAAATAACTAATTGCACAGATTGCGACTACTTTGTGAGATGAATTTTTTAAGCCTAATTAGTCTATGATTTGACAATGTAGTGCTACAGTAAACATATGCTAATAACAGATTAATTAGGCTTAATAAATTTGTCTCACGGATTACTGAGGACTTATGTAATTTGTTTTATTATTACTATCCGAACACTCACATATGACACCCCGATGTGACACCCCTAAACTTTAGCCCCTGGATTTAAACATCACCTTACTTTTTTATTTAATTTATTTTGTCATAGAAACCCAACGCCCTTGGCTAGATGGCTCATTTCTCTATTTTTTGCTTTTATATATATTGCAGAGTTGCTGTTTTCTTAGATTGCTATACTATTTTAGCTACTTCTTACATAAGTAGTTCCATTCTTTTTTTTTGAACTTTAAGTACTTCCATTCCAGTTAACCTAGTATGGATCTCAGGAGGTTGCCTTTTGCCTATGCAGCAAATATCTTATTCTGATTTTACAAGTTCTAAAAAATATAATTCTAGACATCAATTTATGTTCAATTATTAACGTCAATAATTTCCATTGGATCTAATTGTTTTCGAATTGCCATCTTTGCCATAAAAGAATAAAATATATGTCACCAAGAGCGAAGTATGCTAGGGAGGACAACGCTATTTGTAAAAATTACATCCGGCCCTAGTGTGCCCAAACGAGGCGCGTCATTGTTCTCAAACAATTTCCTAGTCTTTATACAAGATACGCAAGTCTTTTGCGAGAGAAAAAAATGTCACCAAGAAAACTCATATATATGTCACCGGTATGCATATGACTAAAATAGTGATTCATAGTGGCAGATAATAAGATCTAGATATTGGTCATTGGTCAAGAATAAAAACTACAACAAAAGGCTAGTGTTTCAATTTGATATGTGGAAAAGAAATTTCTTATAAATTGCCACAGACAAGGCAACAACAGTTGACATAGCCAAAGCTAGCTAATGTTTCAGTTAAGCACATGTTGGGCATATATGGAGGTGCGATAGAAGAAGAAAAGTCTAATGCAACTGGATAAAAATCATAGAGTCTCTATTTAGGTGTTATTTTTGAAATGAACAAATGTGGCGGAATAGCCATATATATGATTGTTGTGGCTTCTAGGTTTATTTAGGTGTTATTATTTTATAAGATTGCTAGTTTGTGCACATAAGCATGGATCGATAGACTAACATTCAGTAGTGTATAGCTAGTAGGCGAGCGCTAGCAGCGAGCTGTGCACACCATGCATACATAGCGATCGAGGCCGAGGCGGGCAGGCGGCGGCTAGTGAGAGTTCGAGATCGTAGAGTTGTCATTTAGCCTTTTCGGCTTTGAATGGTACTGATGAGTGGGCCGTCGAAATCGATGGTTGCCCGATCAAGCACCACACCACGAAGCTATGCCAAGCCCGCCAGCATGCATGCATATGCGTCTTTGATTGATTCCCTGGACTGGACTGATTAAATGAGTCAGCTGGCGAATTGAATTTGGCGATCGATCGATAATCTGGAAATCATTGTATATATGTCAACATACACCATCAAATCAAACGAGATATTTGCGAATCTATTGTTATCATACCATAATTAATTTGTTGTGCATGCATGCATTGCTAGTTGAGGACACAGAACACACACCGACCGACGCAGTATATTCTCACACATGCATATGATGGAAGCTAATTAAGCACACGATAATTTAGCTCAACTAGCTAGTTTAATTACTCGTCGTGGATTTCTTGGCTGTCGTAGCGCAGCTAGCGTGCTATGAATATACGGTGGTGGTTCTTTGCTAGCTGTGGCTAGATATATGGCGCTGCTAAGCTAGGTGCGTCATCCCCTTGCTATGCGCGCGTCGTCAATATATATATAAAGGCTTGCTGCTGGCTTAAGCTCCTTGGATACATATACATCGGCTTGTGCTTTCTTTATGCTGGCCGACCTTTCCGATTGGCATCAGAGAGACGACAGGAGAGGGTCGATCGATAGACGATGGGGGTGCATGGGGCTGTTGCCAAACCCAAACCCTGCAGCAGGCGGCTTTTCCTCTTCGTTGCTGTACTCGTCGTCCTCATAGGTAGCTACTGCGCCGCCGCCGCTGCAGTTGAGCAGATGAACAGCAATAATAGGGGCAGGCGCAGGAGGAGGAGCTGGAGCAGGAGGCGGGCCGCGGCGGCCGACGCGGTGACGCCCCTCATGGTGCCCATCACCATCCTCAAGTCCGCCGTCGACTCGGGAGCCGGTATGCACGCATATACATGCTTCTCCTTCTTCAATTCCTTCCCACTTCCTCAGTCATGCATAGACAGTACGTAGTAGTAGTATAACACTAGCTATACACGATCTGCTTAGAGGCCGTTGGATTGTTCATGTCTGTATATCACAATTGCGATCGATCTCCTTTTGTGGGGTCCCGGCGGCGGATTAATTTGTTCACGGTCTCACGGAACACCAGCAGCATGCACTAGATAGATAGAGAGGACCTCCAAGAGTATGTTAAATTTTTCTCTCAAAAAATCCATGTTTCCAACTCCTAAAAATGTATTGGGAGAAAAAAAGGCTATCTCTCCAATAATTCACAATTTTACATCAGAAATCCTATAATATATATTTCTAAATTATTTTAACTAATTTTATATATTCTTCCTCTCTCGTACATTTGCATCTAGAACCCTTTCATACACTTTATTCTTTTTTCGCTCTTCCACCTTTAATTGGCCGAAGAATACGTGTGTATCCGCGCGACCTCGACTCCGCGCAAAGTTACGCGTGATGGGAAAGGATTTTCCAGGTACCTAAATTTTAGGAGGAAGAATTAGAAGTTGTTGAAGATGGATTTTTTCTCGTCCTACCAAAAACCAAGGATCAGATGCTCTAGCTTTTGCTGCTGCTGTCCGTATATGCCGCATTCTTATGGATCCGTGATCGGTGATACGTCACTGGCATATGCATGCGATGCGCCGGCCGCCGGGCCGTGTGTGTGTCGCCATGCGCGCACGGTGCAGTGGGTGGATCGTCGGTCCCTGCCTGCATGCCATTTCGGTAGTGCGGTCGGCGCGTGGACGATATATGATACGGCCGGATCGCGCACGCGCGTGTGCTTCCAAAAAAGGCGTCATGCGTTGCACAGCTGGTACATATGTATCCGTAGTCACGAGCTAAACAAATACTGCAGCTACCGCTGCCTGCACTTGTCCGGCTGCTCCGATCGATCCATATAGCTTTCACGGGCGCTTATGTCCTCATCACTAGCTTGGTGAGCACTGAGCAGAACAACGTTGCCGCACCCTGCATCTAAACGAAATGCGAGCCTTGACCCGCAGAACCAGGCCCCGATGCCAGGAATGAAAGCCTATCTTAATCTGTGCACTTCTCCTACCTCAATTTGTCCACTTCTCTTCTCACAAAAAAAAATGTCCACTTCTCCTATATCTTACATTTTCTTTTATTATCGTACTATTCAGAGAACATGTAATTTTGTTATTATTTGATTATACAAAAAAATATGTACATGTGAGTTGTCTTTTTAATTATTGTATTAGATGATTGTATAATATTATTGTCTGAAAATTCCTAGATTTTCAGAAATATGGAATATGGAAATTCCCTAATTTATCCCTATCCGTTGGGCAAACTTGACTTGGTGCTAAAACAAGAGCCACCATAGAACACAAGCATCAGTGACGAAGCTAGGGGCTGGCCATGGGCCCATGCTCCATGAACATGCATATGTAATTGTTAGCCATGTATTAATCATGAAAAAAATGAGCCATATATTAGTCATGAAGAGTTAACTATAGATATGCTGTAAAGACTCATAGCCAGCAGCCTGTTGTATTATTAGCCTTCCTCTTAGCGAGGGTCATAGGCACATGCTCCATGAACATGCATATGTAAATGTTTTAGTTAATTAATAAAGTTTTTTGAGAATTGCACGGTACAACAAAGGCGCCCACAACACGCACGCACACTCATCCATATGAATACACATACGCAAACCCTACTCCTATGAGCACCTCCGAATGATTGAGCCGGCAGATCACGAGATTCATGAAGTAACCATAGGCGCCTTGCTGTCGACGGGGACATCGCTACCACTAAAAGCACAAGCGCCATTTAATCCTGGAATAAATCTAAAAAATACGAGCACCCGTGCCAAGTCGACGACTTAAACCCGGGTGGGCAAGTTCCACCACAAGGAACTCAACTAGCTGATGTATGGTCAGTTTGCGTTAATTAATAAAGTTAGTAGTAGAGAAAAGATGATTTAATTTGTCCTGGCCTCCTTTAACAAATAACTCTTACTAATTGGTCCCCTTCAAAAATATAATTCTACCTCCGTCCTTGACCAGCATATTTCAATAGCCAACATTTGTTTTTATCTTTGTCCTTTTTTTTGTCATCTTCAAACAAGCGCCATGTTGATGAGTAAGTAACAAGTAACGGTGTGTGCTATATATCTGTTGGTGCAGTGTGCATGGACGGAACGCCGCCTGCTTACCACCTGCACCCTGGCTCCGGGGCAGGGAACAATAGCTGGATCGTCAACCTGGAGGTCAGTCAAATTAAAGATCCATCAGTTAATTAACTCCAATTGTACGTTTTACTATGCACTAATTCGTGATGGATCGATGCCTGATTGCTCATCAGATGAACTGATATGATGATGGTCATAATAAACGCCACTGGCTGATATAATGTATATTGTGGTATAGGGAGGCGGTTGGTGCAACAACGTTCGGGCGTGCCAGTTCCGCAAGGGCAGCCGCCGCGGCTCGTCGGACCTCATGGAGAAGGAGATCCCCTTCGGCGGCATCATGAGCAGCAGCCCTCTCGACAACCCTGGTCCGTCCGTCGTCCCTTGCTCCGTCGTCGTCTTACCTTCAATTCAATCCCTCTCGATCTCACGTGCACACATCATTTACATACAGATTTCTACAACTGGAACCGGGTGAAGATCCGCTACTGCGACGGCGCGTCCTTCGCCGGCGAAGGCTACGACAAGGCACGTACAACGGATGCACCTTGCTTCCTTTCTGTTGCACCTTCCTTACTGATCTGGTCAAACGAAATGATATCGATTGACCTGACATGACACTGCTGCAGGAGAACGGGTTTTACTTCCGCGGGCAGCGCATCTGGGACGCCACCGTCCGGCACCTCCTCTCCATCGGGATGGCCTCCGCAGACCAGGTGCTGCTCACCGGCTGCTCCGCCGGCGGCCTGGCCGTCATACTGCACTGCGACCAGTTCCAGGCCTTCTTCCCTCGGTCGCCCAACGCCGGCGGCGGCACCACCACCGTCAAGTGCCTCGCCGACGCCGGACTCTTCCTCGACGCGTACGTGCCGCCGCAGTGCCACCTTACCAATTAACGAACCTTTTATTTACAGAAATTGTTGCTCCATCTGGTGCTTCGTTCATGCATCTTGACTTGAGCCGTGCATGCATTCAGCTCTGATGTCTCCGGCGGGCGCAGCCTTCGGTCCTACTACTCCGACATCGTGGCCATGCAGGGCGTGGCTCCCAACCTGCCGCCGGCCTGCACTGACCGTTTGGACATCACCTCGGTGCGTCGCGTTGTTCCTCCGGCCTTGTTCCTTGCAGTTCCAGTAGCAAAATGCATGCATGCTCCTTGTACGTGTTGACAGAATGGAACTGAACCACCGCTCGCGCTCGTGCATGGCAATGGCAAATGCAGTGCTTCTTCCCCCAGAACGTAATCGATGGCATCAACACCCCCATCTTCCTGCTGAACGCAGCATACGACGCCTGGCAGGTAACTAGTACTCCTAACTGATTTGCCAGCTTTCATATGTTGTATATTTGTAATCGAGCTATCAATGGACGATCAGATACAGGAGAGCCTGGCACCTAGCGGAGCTGACCCCAGCGGAGCCTGGCGAGCCTGCAAGTCCAACCACTCTGCCTGCGACGCATCCCAGATGAAATTCCTGCAAGGTTATTTCGGTTACACATTCATAACCCAATGCAAGGCCCTGAGGGAGGGCCAAACATCATATGTTCTCAAGGTTTATTTCTAAGTACACTGGATCGATCAAGTGCAGATTTCAGAGACCAGATGGTAGCATCCGTGAACGGCTTCGCCGGCTCCAGGAGCAACGGGCTCTTCATCAACTCCTGCTTCGCGCACTGCCAGTCCGAGCTGCCGGCGACCTGGAGCGACGCCGCAGGTGGTGCCTCCCCGGCCATTCAAAGCAGGGTAACCACGACACCACACCACCCACCGGTGATGCCATACAGCATATATATATATATATACATACGTATAAAAACAAAAGTTTGAGCCTGCTGTTTGCGTGTGCAGGGGATTGCCAAGTCAGTGGGCGACTGGTACTTCGGTCGAGCTCAAGTGAAGGCGATCGACTGCCCCTACCCCTGCGACGGAACATGCCGCAACATCATATGATGACAAAACATCCTGGGCTACCTTGCGGTTTTGTCCTCAAAAGTTGGCCCCGTTGGCTTCCCTAAAAAGGCATGGTTAAAAGTTGCGAGAGAAAAACAATGTTCGTTTCGCTAAAATAATATGGCTTATAAGACAAATAAATAGAGCCGTTGTACATCACATCAATTCAATTTGTGAACACAAGAGAAAGCAAATGGGTGCAACCATTATTAAAATTAAATGAACGATAATAATACAAGAAAGTGTCAAATATGAACTGAATGTTCTTAGATAACAGTTAAACTTGCATTGTTAAGTGATTCATTTGTACAAACAGCCTGATCGCTTGTTGGTTTTAGTCAGGGCTTATTAGCCATGATACAGTGTTTTTCTCTCACAACAAACCAGCATCAGCCAGCTTATCAAGAAACCAACCAGCGAACAGGCTGAGAGAAAGCAGATGAGCGCGTGTGTGCTGTTTGTCTCGCATCCTCCGAGTTTACCACGATTTGATTATCACTACTACAATAAGCATTTGTAGGGGTGGCTGGCGATGGTTTGTAGAGGCGGCTCGGCCAGCCGCCCCTACCATATCGTATCTATAAATCATGCATTTGTAGGGGTGGTTCTCAGACCGTCCCTACAAATCGATTTATAGAGGCGGTTGGTATCCTCTAGGGATTGAGATTCTTATACCACCTTTTTTTTACCATTCTTATTCATCTTTTTTCCCGTGGAGGCTTCATCCCCACCGTAAAGGTCATTGTTCTTGTACCGGCTGGCCTCACACCGGGGACATTTATCCAATGACTTGAATGTTTCACCACGAAAAAGGATATAGTGGTTGGGGCATGCATGGATTTTTTCAACCCCCATTGTCAATGGACTTATGACCTTCTTCGCTTGGTATGTGTTGGTGGGAACTGAGTTTGGTTGTGGCAGCACCCATGACAGGAGACGCAATAGATCATTGAAACTATAGTCTAACCAGCCGTACTTAGCCTTTAGGATGAGTAGCTCAAGCACAAAACGTAGCAATATCCAATGTGTTGGGCAGCCCTTTTCAACACCATACACAGTCTCCTTCGATGCTTTTGTCACCCTTTCCAAATTTTTTAGACCTTTCGGGCTCTTTAGTAAAATCTCGGTCCAAGGACTCGAATCATGTCCTCCAAATCATCTTCATCCCCGACACATGCTCCGCCATCATTTTTGACACCACCTTCGTCGTTACCATCCCAACCACTAGCATCACCACATTGTTCATTGCCAAACTCGGGATCCATTCGTGCATCAAGCTCTACTGAATATTGGGACAGGGATTCTAGGGTTTCGTCATCGTATTCCTCCTCATCCTCGTTGTTAACAATAACCGTTTCACCATGATGAATCCACAGTGTGTAGTCCTCAACAAATTCTTACATAATCAAATGCGATTTGATGATAGTCACATCTGTCCATGCCATACGATTCTTACAATCTTTACAGGGACAAATAATTGTATCCTTATTCTCTGTCAACGTCGTTGCATGCTTTTCTGTGGCTTCAATAAATTTATCCACATCTTCACAGAAACCTGCGTTGAACCTTAACGAACCATACATCCAAGAGTTCCTGTACTCCATCTTTTACAACAACAACAAAAAACATTAAAGGACTACTTATTCAGATATATATAAAAATAAATCAAATTAATAATTACTTGAGAATAATTGTATATACTTCAGATATATATGAATATAAATCAAATATAATTACATGAAGCATACAAACATACCATGGTAGAGAAAAATTAATTAATGGCCTATTTATCCATAAATAATTAAAATACATATTTGTTGATTACAATAAACAATTTCAAAGACAATAATTAGCAACAATTAATATTTTACCTAATATCTTTCATGCAAACCCTAATCTAATTTCATCAAACATAAATTTACAAAAATGAAATTAATAAAAAACCAAACCCTAGATCTAGATCTAGATCTACATCTACATGCACATGAAATATTTATAAAACTAACTAATTGTTCACTAAAATCAAGAAACATGGACCAAATAAGGGTATGATCTTGTTCCCCTATCTAATTTACCCTAGTACATTCAAAACTTGGGTCTAATTTGCTTCATAAGTAGCTCAAGCACCATAGAAGAGAGAGAAAGCAAAACTCTAATTACTCACTAACCAACAATTAAAACTTCTAAAAAAAGTGTAGAATAGCATTTTTTTACCTTCTATAACCTCTCCACCAAACGATTTGAGACCAAAATCTTCCCCCCTTAGTACAACAATTTTTAGGAGGTGCCCAAGGCCTCCCTACTTTTTTTTCACGGGTTGGAGTGAGTGACCCGAGAAAGAAGAAGGGGCTGCAGGTTTTTATACGTGGGGCATTTGTAGGGGCCGCTGGTGATACGAACCGCCCCTATAAATCACAACACCAGCCGCCCTACTGTGCCATTTGTAGGGGCGGCTGGTGATTGAGCCGCCCCTACAAATTGCAACACCGGGGACGGCTGGTGAATGAGCCGCCCCTACGAATCGACTCATTTGTAGGGGCAGCTCATATCACCAGCCACCCTTATTGTGCCATTTGTAGGGGCGGCTGGTCTCGTGGGTCCCGAGCACTCCCACTGTAGGGCGTGGCTCTATCCCCAGCCGCCCCTACAAAAAAATTTGAGCCATTGCTACAAACCTTTTCTATAGTAGTGTATTCATTGCAAATTCCGGTTAAGGTAACGTGTTGGATGAGTGTGTGTACTGTTTATAACGGAACGCGACATCGGATAAACCAGCCAACGGTAGCGTGTATTGTGCAACACTAAGTTCCCGATGACTTCTCCGATGCACCACTAGAGAGTTTCGGTGCGTGTTAGATCACTGTATGTACGAAAAAACATCCTCACTGTACTGACCTCCAGTGCATCTCTCTGGTGCCACACCGGAAAGTTCTAGTGTGCATTGATAGCACTAGTAGATAAACGACTTTCGGTTCGCATCTTTAGTCTCAATTATATTAGGGTTCGGGACTAATATGAGCATTAGTCCCGGTTCTAAATTTTACAGGCACCAAAAATCCTTTTATCCCAGTTAGTAACATCAACATAGACTAAAAGCCACCCTTTAGTCCCGGTTGGTGTTACCAACCCGGACTAAAGGTCCTCCAACTTTTAGTCCCGGTTGGTACTGACCCTTTAGTTCCGGTTAATGTTACCAACCCGGACTAAAGGTCTCACACCCGGGACCAAAGGTCCTCCACGATTGAATTCAAAAGGAGAGCGCCTAGGACTTTGTCATATGTGGTGTGCAATTGAGTTGGTAAGTAAGCTACACCCGAAGCAATGGGTCTTAGGTTCGAATCTCATGCACCGCAAGAGAGGTCTCCTAGGATATAAACTATTTTTTTAGTTCTGAGGATGGGCTTTAGTCCCGGTTGCGTGACCCAGGGTCCTGACCTTTAGTCCTGGATCTACAATCCCGGTTGGAAAATCAGGACTAAAGCTAGTTCCTAACTGGGATTGAAACCCACCGGTGTACTAGTGTAGGTTAGGGTTAGCTCTTGTGCATTGTACTAAACTTCCGGTGAGCCAATAGAGAATTTCAGTGCGTGTAAGATCGTGCACAAAAACATCATCTCTGGAGTGAAATTTTGGTGCATCTCTCCGGTGCACTATTGGGGAGTACCAGTAACCCTTTTTGAGGTATGCTATGTACGTGCACTGTTCCCAAACTCCGATGCACCTCTCTGAAAGTCTGGGTTAAAGGTTCAAACACATGCAGCATAGGTCAGGCACTGTTGGGTAACTCTGACGGTGCACCACCGAAGAGTTCCTATGACCTTAAAAATAGCGCAAACAACATACTTTTCAACCCTTTTTAAAACATGCTAATTCTGTATGATCTCCCATGGGATGATTAATACCTTTAAGCCTTAGTTAGCATGCATTTTTTAAAAATATTTTTCAAAGGTTTGTCACGTGATTTCCAAAACACAACTTGAATTTATATACAATGCAAAGATTGACCTCACAAGTAGCACTAGATAACTGTAAAGCAATCAAATTTCATCTCTTAATAGTATGACTATCTATCTATCTATCTATTTGGTCATATTTCATCCTCTAATCATCTCATGGTCGATAAAACACAAACCCTATGTTATACCTTTGCCTTGAGCCCTTCACAATCGATCCATACCATCTTTCTTCATGATATCCATGTTAGCTCAAGCACCCATGTGGATCAAATCATTTAACCCTTCATATCTTCATATGAAATGTTATTCCATTAATATTGTCATTAATTACCGAAACCCAAATACGGCAACACAAATCTCTAGAGGTTTAGTAGATGTGGCGGAGGTTGAAATCTGCCAATGTTCTGCAAAAATGTGTTGAGGTTCACATCTTGGAAGGTTCCGCAAAAATAATGCGCAGAGGTTCTGTACTAATAGAACTCAGCCTCCTGAACCAAGAAAGAAAAATCCAAAACTCAATCAAACAGGATACAAAAATCATGGAATTTTATACACACCTTCCTAACCCACGGTTAAGGTAACCCCATTCTTCAAGGATCAAAGCTTGGCCGAGAATTTTGAAAATCCTCTTTGTTGACGCTTAATTAGGTCAAACACTTGATAAGGAGCTAGATTGCTCGATGTAGGGCCTAGCCGATTTTGGGATCAGTCGGCGGCTAGGGGATGTCCACACCTAGACCTTATGCCTCCAGCGATGAGCGCGATACACAAGACACGTCGCCAGAGGAGCCTCGAAGGGAGCGCGATACGCAAGACACGTCGGCAGGGTCTCTTGAGACCCAAAACCCCACACGTCCGGGAGGGACTCCGTCGGGGCGTGTGGCGGCTATGGGCTGCTCTAGCCGGCCTAGCCATGCTAGAGCTTCACCACCGTCGATCCACCGTCCATGCAGCGCCAACGAAGAACGAGGAGAAGTAGAGGGTAAAAGAGAGGTAGTAGATTGATTTGTTGTGTTTTTGTGTCGATTGGATAAATGTGAACTCAATCGGCCATGTACCCCTTATTTTATAAGGGGTAGGGGTGGTCTTATCCCATAGAAAAACCAATGTGGTACTATTATCATGTCGCTTTATGAAGTTTTCCTTAGATTGGACCAAAACTGTCATGGGCCTATTTAAATTGGCTTGGCCCCAATTTGAATGTCAACATATGCCCCCTGTTTTCAGGTGAATGATGCATGAACCTAAAAACATTTGATCAATCAAAATAAAACCAAACAGCGATGATACCCATCTCATCGGTTGTTCAGCGACTAAGGGCGATGTATACATCGTCCATTTTTGTTCTAAGGGCGATACATGTATCGGCGATTATTTGGAGAGCACATAGGCTTCTTTCCAAACACTTGAAAAGTAGTTTTTCAAGCACCTCCCGTTGATTGCTCTTGTGAGATGTTCACCTTGCAATGTCTCTAGCATATAAGAATTTCCAAATATGACTTTGATTACTTTGTAAGGACCCTCCCAATTTGGTGGTCGTTTGCCAAACTGATTGCTCTTCGATCCAATTGGTAGTATGGTTTTCCACACTAATTCTCCCACTTGGAAGGATTTGCTCTTGACTTTCTTGTTGTATGCCTTAGCAACTCGAGCTTTGTCTTTCTCTATTTCCTTGAGAGCTTTTAATCTCACATCAGTCACCTCATCGATATTGTCCATCATCAAATCATGATACATAACAACAGATAAATCATTTTGTTTAGCAAGCCTATATGCATCCAAATTTACTACGATAGGCAATATGGCCTCTTGACCATATACCAACTCAAAAAAGTAACTTTTGTAGCACCATGCCTTGAAATGTGATGTGCCCATAGAGCTTCAGACAAAACTTCATGCCACCTCCTTGGATTCTCCTCAATCTTCTTCTTGATAAGCTTGATCAAAATCTTATTACTAGACCTAGCCTGGCCATTAGCTTGAGCATAGTATGGAGATAAATTAAGCAACTTAATTTTATATAATTCGGCAAATTCCCTCACTTTCTTAGACACAAATGGTGTCCCTTGATCTGTAGTTAATGTTTGAGGGATGCCAAATCTATGGATAATATGCTCGGTGATAAACACAATTACCTCCTTGTGTGTCATATTCTTCAAAGGAACTATCTCGGTCCACTTTGTAAAGTAATCCATAGCAACCAACACAAAACAGTGTCCCTTTGAAGATGGGGATGTATTTGGCCAATGAAGTCTAGCCCCAACCATGAAAAGGCCATGGTTTGATAATAGGATGAAGCATGCAAGCAGCACAAGCTGAATATTCCCAAACTTCTGGCACTCTTCGCAACCTTTGTAGTAACAAAAACAATCAGCCATCATAGTGGGGCCAATAGAAACCGGCTCTACACAATAGCCACTTCATTTTTGGGGCCGATTGATGCGTACCACAGATGTCTTTGTGGACTTCTCCCATAGCTACTCTTGCTTGATCAGATCCTAAGCACTTGAGCAACAAATCTTCGGCAGTTCTCCAATAGAGCTCATCATTATGTAATACATACTTGAAAGCACTCCATCGAACACCTTTATCAATTTTATCACTTGGATTACATAAATATCTTAGCAAGGAAGTCCTCCAATCTTCTAAATCGGCCCCAACATTACTAGAAGTTACATTAGGCCGATTTGGGAGCTTCTCGGGCGAAGTGACCGGGCTAGCCATAGGGGAGTCGGCTGAGCCGACTTGGAGGTGTCGGCTTAGCCGACTGGGCTTCAGCAAAGAGGGGTCGGCTGAGCCGACTTGGACAATCGGCTTAGCCTACTGGTCTGCACCTGCACGGGAAAAATTGAAATTTTCATGCATCGGTTGTTCTTGAATATGGAAATTACGCCCACCAGACGTCATAGCCAGATGCTTGTTGAGCTAGCATGTTGGCCTTTTGATTTTCATGTCTTGGTAATATGCCGAATTCAAAATTCGGCAAAAGAAGCAATTATATCAAGGCACATATCAAGATGAGCATCAAGTGATCTTTCTAGGCATTGAAACTCATCAACTACTTGTTATGCCACTAGTAAGGAATCACCAAAGGCTTCAACATGTCATACCCCATGGATTGCAATATGACCAAGCTGAATAAGAAAACTTCACATTCGGCTCAAATATTGGTGCAAATATAATTTCAATTGGCTTGATGTCTCAAACGGCGCCATTGTGAGAAATAATGATTATGCCAACACCTTGGCCTTATTTGCAAGCCGATTAATCATATTGTCACATCCATGAAGTAAATCAAAATGCATATATCATGCCCCTGGGCCTTAAAGCCATCAAAGTAAATTCCATGGGGGCTTTCTAATAAGCACGATGGTCACTAGCATTCATCGACTATATTTTTACACTAAGGGCGATATCAAAATATCGGCCATATGAATTCATCCATAAAAGTATGCATAACAGAAATAAATATTTATGCTCTTGATCATCGGTAAGCAAAATAATTTGATAGCCCTCCATAACATAAAGATCCATACCAAGGATCAAAATAAGGAGTTGAGGGATAAGCATGCATATCAGGGGATGAATTCCACATAGGCATAAGCAGAGAGTATGGATGATGCCATGACCAATGATTTTGATGATTTGGTGCAAACCTCCAACTTGGCTATTGTTTCTTGAATCTCCTTCTCTCCTTTGCCTTTGTTGCACCACTTGCTTGAGCATCATCCTTTTGAGTTTGAATACTTCCTTTAGGAACCCATGCCAAGCCCTTTTCTTCCAGATTCTTAATTTCTTTTCTTGCCACTTTAGTAAACCGATTGAGCATATCAGTTTTATTTCTGTTTTGGACAGTGACAAATCTTTCTTGATTTTGGGCACTCTCACCTTCTTTTGTTCAGAGTTGGCACCTAGAATATCAATAGATAATTTCCCCATGTCTTTGCCATCAATAGCCTGATTTTTCAACAACGTAATCGGCTTTCCATTAGTTGAATTCAAATCTGAATTTTTCTTCTTTCGGCCATCATACTTCACACGGTAAACTTGCTTTACCACTTTTTTCTTTGGTTGAGCTCCGGGCCGATATTGATCAAAATGGTCTTTACAAGATGATCTCTCTAAATATCTAGGAGCTGCATACTCTACATATTGTGGCCTAAAATATGGTGGAACATGCGCCTCTTCATCAAACCAACCCAACCTGAATAAGGATGAAAATATGTGGGCTGTGGTCCATATGACATGAGAATTAGCTGCTCAAAAGAAGAACATGTTGCTGCTGCATGAGATCTATCCCCTTGACAATTCCACTCTTGAGACTTGCACTTTGGAGGCAATTTTGATTATTGGACTTTCATTGGCCAATTAGCAACATTTGCTTCTGCTATCTTCTCATATTTAACTAGAAGTTCCTCTAAGCTAAGTTTTGGCCTTCTACTCTTCTACTTGTCACGGCCTTTACCTCCAATAGCTATGTAAGGATCCTCCTTCCTTTTCCCATCTTGATCGACATGCTCTAAAGGAGAATCTTTAGCCGATTTCTCTTGCTCAATAGGATCAATCGGCTTTTGCTTCAGCTCAAGAGATTTCACCTGCCCCAGTGTCTTCTGGAACTATGATAACTTTGTTGTCCTCTGAAATATCTTCTATTTGCAGTTCATGAGCAACAACCTTGTCTCCACTTGAGGGCTCCACATCTCTCTCTTGGGCATTTGAGCCTTGAGCTTTGAGTAAATCAGCTAATGCAAGTCGATTTGAAACCTATTTGCCATCAAGACCAATTGGATCCAATTGGTCCATTTGTTGAGCTTTAGAAAATCTCAATCGTCTTTTATCAATGGCCGATTGGATCACTCGATGAAATATATTGCAATTAGAAGTATTATGATTAGATGAGTTATGCCACTTGCAATACGTAAGCTCTTCTAAGTTTTGAATAGATGGCAAAGCATTGTGATCAATGATTCTAATAAAATTATTCTTGAGCAAGATATCAAAGACATGATCATAAAAAGTAAAGTCAAAGGTGTACTTTGATTTGTTTAGCCGGTTCTTTTGTGTAGTTGACTTTAATGCTAGGCAAACAAATGGATCAGTTTTATTATCAATCCATTCGGCCACACCTTTGTAGCTACTTTTGAAAAACTTAAGCTTTGATGAACTGCCACTATTGGCCTTGCCATATGAAACAATGTGTTGGTCAAAAGAATCTAAATTTATTTTATCATCAACAAGTAAAGTACCTTCCTCAATCGGTGTTGGTGCGAAAAGTGACCAACTAGTAAATATTTGTCATTTTGCCATACATTGTGATCGGATGTGGCCTAGCACTCAATGACACAGGGTATATACTGGTTCAGGCAACATGCCCTATGTCCAGTTTGAGTCGGTCGATAACTTTATTCCTAAGCCTAGGTGCTCAAAGTTTGCTGTGGGGATACAAATGAGAGGGAGTAAGATAGGGGGTATCAGAGGCCTAGTCGGACTCTGGACCAAAGGGTCGTGAGTGACGGGAGCTCCTACATGCGCTAAGTATTGGAACGTATGCTCTGTGTAGCTTTAGAGTGTCTAAAGCTAGCAGAGGGTGAGTCGGAATGATCCGTATGTTATCTGTTGTTCGTCGAGATCGATCCCCCTTTTGGGAGAGAGCGCATCCCCTTTTATAGATGAAGGGGATGGCCTTATAAGTGAGAGAGAGAGAGGGAGAGAGTGTGTGTTTTCTAGTCTTGTTACCCACGCCATCGGGTACAAGATGGTCGTCGGCGCCTACAATACTGTTTATGTCAGACACATGTGGCAGGAATTGTTGTGTTTACTTGGTATGGCGAAGGATGGCGCCCACAACACTGTAGGGCAAAGGACGGCTTCCGCAACACTATTTAGGTTCTAACATGCTTGGAAGGTTTGCGAAGCACCCTTCTGGCGCGGCCTGATAGTATTATCCTGCAAGCGTGCAGGGTACGGTCCTCGGTATTGCGATTGACTTGAGCGCCTTGCCTTATCTGCTCCGCCTGACTCCTTGGGTACTTATCGAGCGGGTGTCCCCATTCGGTTGTTCCCTAGTTGGCTCCGACCACGGCGATCGAAGAGCTGTAAGTAGAGGTTCAGTGTACTTTCGGTCGGAGAGGTGGGTCAGAGTCGAAAGTGAGCGTCGTTCCTCCTTGGCCAGGCCTTCCGGTCAGAGAGGCGAGTCGAAGTCAGAAGCGAGCGCCATTCCTCCTTGGCCAGGCCTTCCGGTCGGAGACTGGATCTCCCTTCTGGCCTATCGTTAGGTATCTAGGCCGACCCAGGAGTTGTGCATCGTTCGCAACATCGTCTGCTGGGCTGAACTCTTGCTAGGAAGCTGGTCCATTGGGGACCCCGGGTCTATGAACCCAATAGGAGCCCTCGAGCCCTCGGGCGATTTGGGTAGAATCGTCTAGGGTATTTTTCATTTTGACAGCGGGTGCGCGCGAGCGCACCCGAGGGTGTAGCCCCCGAGCCCCGAGTGATTTGGGTACAATCGTCTGGTTGATTTTTCATTTTGACAGTGGGTGCACATGAGCGCACCCGAGGGTGTAGCCCCCGAGCCCCCGGGTGATTTGGGTAGAATCGTCTAGGGGTTTTTTTCATTTTGCTAGCGGAGGAATTTTTTGCTTGGACAGCGGGTGCGCGCGAGCGCACCCATGGGTGTAGCCTTAGAGCATGCGTCCGACTAGTGTGTTGGTTGGAGGTGAGCATCTTGGTACTCTCTTCGAGGGCCATAGACTATCGTTCGGGGTGTTCACCCATGTTTGTCCCATCCGCGATCTGCGCGGTCGGTTTGATTTCCTGAGTCGGTGTCGGGTGACCTGTGCCCCTGAGCCCCATTGGGCTTGGTAGGGGTGGGTCTAGTTCCATGCATTACCCCATCTATGGTTTCCGCAACCAGAGGGGCTGAGCCAACATCACTTGCCTTGATGGCTCGAGCGACGCGCTCGGTGTGCTCGCTAACGGGTATGTTCGAGTGGGATCTGGGTCCGTCGTTCATCACGGGGTCAGTATAGCCCTCATGTGGCATTCCACTACTCCTTAACCCATGTCCTGGTAGATGCCTAGGTCATTCTAGAGACCAACTCAGGTGGCTCGCTGGCCTCCCATCGATAGAGATTATGTGGGCATGACTTGAGGTTAGGATCGAACGAGAAGGTTGAGATGACCCTGTCTGCTTCTAGGCAGATCGAGCGAGGGCCGCTGGGGCTCATCTACATTTTCTCCCCTGGCTCTATTTGACGCGAGGTGGCCTCGAGCCCTTCGTTGGCCGGCCTTCGAACCCCGGTCGGTCGTTGCTCATGTAGAATGAGTCAACTACCGCCTCGTGACACAACACGAAGCATTGTGATGCATTAATTTGCATATGCAATGCTTTAGATGTATGTGATGAATGAATGATGGTATGAATGTGTGTGTGAATGCATATGTGATGCTTTGGATGTATGAATGAATGATTTGTATGAATGAATGCACGAATGCCTCAGAAAATAAAGTAAGAAGGTTTGGTAAGGTTACCTTGATGGCACGAGTGATGGGTTTTGGGGAGCTTTTATCGGATATGTCCGAATGGGATCCGTGTTCGTCATTTGTGATAGAGATGGCATGGCCCACATGGGGCATCCCACCGCTCCTTACCTGTCTCTCGGCAGTCGCCTGAGCCGTCCGATCGACTCAGGAAGCCCATTGGTCTCTCCTCGATGGGGATCCCATCGTTAGGCCCTTCTAAGTCCGGCCTAGGGAGGCGGAGGGCCACTGCGTGTAGTTGTGCCTGGTTTCCCGCGCCCAGCATGCGGTAGTGGTGGGCCATGCCTAGGCCACGTCCCGTCTAACCAGGCGCCGTTTCATCGAGCATGGCGCGCCCCATCAGTCAAGACGCGTCCCACCGTATCCCATCCATATTGAATGGGGGAAGGAGAGGGTTTTTCGCCCCAATCCTTCACCTTTCTCCAACTGCCACGTCTCCTCCTTAAATAGGGGAAGGGAGAGGGTTTTTGTCCCAATCCTTCATCTATTCTCTAACTGCTGCTCTTCCTCCTTCCTTTTCGCCAAGCACGTTCATGAGCCGTGGTGGTTCCTAAGTGAGAGAGGGTAAACCGAGGGAGAGGAGAACTCATAGATCCATTCATGAGTCCAAAGCGCGATGTCGAGCTAGAGGCCATCCAATGTGGATGAGTCAGTGCTAGTCGCCTTCACCGAGAAGGGGCTTCTCCCGCCGAAGGAGGTGGCGCACTGGAGGGCTCCTGTGGGGAGACATTTCCGTGGCCTCGGGTCAACAAGGTTGTTTCCTTCCTCGCCTTCCACGAGTGGGCTAGGATACCCCACGCACTGATTCCTATGTGGGCTCCTCAATGAGTGGGGCCTAGAGCTGCAGCACCTCAATCCGACTGGGGTGCTGCATGTCGCTGGCTTCGTCGCCATCTGTGAGGCCTTCGTCGGGATGGAGCCGCACATGGATCTCTTCTGGCGGATCTTCACCGGGCGTGCCTTGTCAGAGGGGAAGCTGCCCAGGAACACGCCTGTGGGGGGTTTCACCCTGTATAAGAAGTCGAGGCCATCGGGATCCTACCCCTGTGACTCCAATCGGGGGTGGCATGAGGAGTGGTTTTACATCAAAAATCCAGCGGAGGCACCATTCCCGCCGTTCATTGGAAGGAGGCCGGAGAGGCAGGATAGCTGGTCATGGGGGAGCCGTCGGTCTTCAAAACAAGCCGGAGGTCATCGAGGTGGAGCTCTAGAAGCTGGTGCAGCAAGGCCTTGATGGGGTGCGGGTGTTCCACACCTTCTTCCGTCGTTGAGTCACCCCATTGGCGGAGAGGAGGCAATCAATGTGGCACTACCTGGGCCCAATAGATCCTGACTACGCATCACTGGAGGAGCTGGCGAAGGATGAGGTCTGGAGTCGGCTCGACCAGGTGCTATAGGTGAGGGCTAAGGAGTCCCTTGAAGGAAAGCCCGGACCCCTCCATGCCTCGAGGTTGTCCACTCTGGTATGCTCCCTTCTCCTTATTTTGTACCTTTTCTCTTTTGTATTCCCATATTTTAACTTTGAGTCATCCATTTTCATAGGGACTTGCCGGTTACAAATCCCGGCCGCATCTTCTAAGGGGGCTGGAGGGCATGGCTCGACAAGCCGCCCTAAAGGAGGCAGCGGACGGCAAGAAGAAGAAGAGAGCTAAGAAGGCTCAGAGAAGGCACTAGAAGGAGCAGGAGATCGCCCAGCACATGCGGGCCAGGGAAAACAAGAGCGACATAGAGGCGGAGCTCGAGTTGGAGGAGCCCACGGAGTTGGGTGATGACGCGAGCTCCTCTGAGGATGGAGACCGGGACATCGTTGTGATCTTGTCGGAGCATCGCGAGTCTATGGCCACGTCCACCAGTGGCGGGTGGGATGCGGGCGGGCAAGCAGGAGGTGCAGCGACGTTCCTGCGTCATGGAAGCGTCGTTGCAAGCTCGGACGCCACCATTGAGCGAGAGGCGAAGCGGACACGGTTGTTGCAGCCTTTGGAGGCATCGCCAGCATCGCCGGCGTCGCCCTCCCCTACTCCAAGCATGGCAAGGCAGGCCGGTTGGTCGGAGGACGGGCTCGCACCCCCACATCTTTGAGGCTGGCGCCGGCACGTGACCCACAATGGGGGGATGCCCCACCAGTTGCTCCGGTGGTCGCGTCACAAGCCAGCGATCGCGGTGGTTAATGGTCGATCGGGAACCGGCCGGGTCAACTTCCCCTTAGTCGATGTGAGGGGGCACGGGTCACGACCCATGAGTAGTCCTTGTCGGTGTTTTGGACCGGGGGGTCCTCAACCAACTAGTGAAAGTGTATTGCATGTTCCTAATCTCGGATGGTGATGCAACGAGACAAAGGTTTATACTGGTTCGGGCAATAGGTGCCCTACGTCCAGTCTTAGAGAGCGATCTTATATTCCTTGCATTGAGGTGCTTGTAGTAGGGGCTTACAAGCTAAGTGAGAGAGGGAGCTAGTCCCAGGTCTCTGTGTGGAGTGGCGTGGATTGCTTGAGATGTTGATCTCTTGCCGTGAGGGAGCGTGTGTGTTACAGAGCGTTGCGCGTTGCTTGACTGTGTCTCTCTCTTAGAAGCGGCCCTGGTTACTCCCTTTTATAGTCGAAGGGAAGCGCAGGGGCGGTACATGCATTTGCTACGTGGTGTTTTGTGAGCGGAGGCGGCGTGTCCGAGCCCTGCATCTTGTCACTGTGGCAGTGTGGTCGGTGGAGCGGTCTTGTCCTTCGTGCACTGGAGCGATGCACCGGCCACGCCTGATCCTGTGCGTCGTGGGAGCAACTGTGGTGGCAGACGCGCCTTCTTCTATTGGAGGCATGCTGGTTACTGTATGTTTGACCGGCATGGAGTGCTGAGGCCGGGTTGATGCGATGGTGCGGGTACGCTGATTTCGAGGCTACAAGAGCTAGGCCTTGTGCGCGACGTGGGAGCTCCTGTAGCCTGATGTAGGGTATGGCGTGTTCTACGGGCGACATGCTAGTCCTAGAGTGCTGACAACGTGGAGAGCCGAGGCCCAGTCAATGCAGAGGCCATACCGCCTATGAGGCCCTGGAGGTCGGGGGGTCGAGTCGGGCAGCTCCCTCAGGAGCCGCCTGATCGCGTTGAGCAGCCGAGTCCACGAGCGGCTCTGGGGGGCGCTGCATATGGGCGTCAAGTGCGCCCTAGCCGTTGTCGCCTCGCACTACACCGGTGTCGACCTTGAGGCCATCAGCGACGGTTACGTCGTGGCTGAGGATGACGAGAAGGCCGAGGAGGAGGTTATGAAGCTGGTGGAGGCGGCTGAGGCCCCTGGCACGGCACTGACCAGGTTGTTCGAAGAGGAGGTGGTTCCTCCTATGGCGACCGCCGATGCTGGCGACACTGAGTTTTGACCTGGGCCAAAGGGGTCATGTAAATAGATTAGGACTTACATCATTGTATCATGACGCTTGTGGCCGTCGAGGCCTTTTAAAGTACTTGTGTATATATGTTTTTCAATCGTTTTCTATTATATTTCCGAGCCTCTGCCCTCTGTCTCGTTCTTGGACCAATGCAAAAAACTTCTTCGGAGCCAAAGCTGCCCTTTGAGCAAAAAGGTGGTGAGGGAGTTGCCATAGCCCAGAGGCGTAGGCTGTTCTCACGGCTCGGCCGGCCCTTTGGCCTCGAGACGAGCTTTTGGTCCTTAGGTTTTTTACGATCGTTTTATCAGAGTACGCGAGATAGTTTGGCGTAGAATTTTTTTTCGAAGAACGACTAAAAAACGGTGTCTGGGACTTGGGGGGGTTCCCCCCTTCTAGCCCTCGAGGGAGGCTCGGTTCTGCAGAGGCAGAGCCGAGTCTCCCTTATAGCGTTATTGTGACGCCGAGCCCCTATCGATGGGCTTGGGTTGTTTCTCGAAAAATTAGAACAACTAAAGAACGCTTCTTTATTGTATTTCGAGAAATAATGTAAACAATGCTTGGAAATTTAAGGGTAGAAGTGACGTAGTTGTTCTATGTTCCAAGTGTTGGCCTTCCTGGACTTGACCATGATGTCGTCCACATAGGCCTCGACGGTTCGCCCGATGTGCTCGCTAAAGACCTAGGTCATGCACCACTGGTATGTGGCTCCTGCATTTCTGAGACCGAATGGCATAGTCCCATCGTTGTCGTGGTGCTATCGCCTGCTGACCACATCATGGTCGCCTTGTGCCTCGCGTCGATCGCTGAGGCGGTCGTGCACCGAGGGGGCCTTGTTGGCTGTAAGCGCCCGAGCAGGCTCAGAACGAACCGAGGCCTCTCTATCCTATCAAGGCGGTGCTGTGGGTAGTTCTGGGGCGCCCCCGTGCCGTCAAGAGGCGGAACTTTAGGCCTGTTGTACTGCGGCAGTCTCAAGGAAGTCTCGGAGCTTGCCGTGGACCCGCCGCCCCTCCGTGGTAGAAGGCTCGGGCATTGTTCAGAGTAGCATCGCTGCTGCCGCGACGTTCTGGCTAGCGCGATTGAAGATTGGGGGTTGCTTGCCCCCTTCGTTGTTGTTGATGCGGTGGTTGACGTCGCGAGCCCTCCGCCAGGCTGCTCCACCATCACCGTGACCCCGCTACTCCTGCTCGAGAGTGTCTCAGAGCTGCTGCAGAAGGAGTCGGTCTTGTTCGACCTTGGCCTGAAGCTCACGGAGCTGGTCCAAGTCAAGGCGTCGAAGTTCCTCATGGGCGGGGCTCTAGTTCCGTGCTGCCAAGGGCTCGATGCGTGGAGGTGTGGTGTCACCTGCCCCCTCGTGGGGCGGGGAGTGATTGCCTGCCCCTTAGTCCTCATCGCTCGCTCTCGGCATCCCGAGCTCGACGTTGAAGCACTCATGAGTGGGATCGTAAGTGCCTTTGTCATCGGAGTCGGAGTAACCGAAGTAGTAGTCGCTTGCGGCCATGAAGCGATGCATGGCTTCAGGGTCGTGAAGCCCGGAAAAGTCTGCTCCGACCCACGCCTTGTCCTCCTCCGAGGAGTCAGTGTGGGTGTGGGTCGAGGTTGTGGCGATGAGGTCGAGGGCAAAACATTGGTGGCATCCTGAGGGCTCCACGTGAGCGGAAGCGTAGGCGGAAGCGTAGGCGGCGGCGGCATTGCTCAACCCAAAGGGGTACGGGCATGGTGCCATCGCTGGGCTCCGCTCCGCCTAAGTCGACTCCTCAGGAGGTGGCGGGGCAGTGCTTGATGACGGGGCGTTGCTGCGCGCCACCGACGTCTTTCCCTTGCCCAGGCTTAAGCTAGATAGGTCCCTAGCTAGGGACCCCATACCAATAGCTGGGTATGAGATACTAGCGGAGCGCGGTGTGTTGCCCTGAGCTCGTGCGGTGTCGGGGTGGTTCTGCCCGCGTCGTGCCTGGCGAGCGCGACGAGAGCGGCGGCCCGGGCGCCGCCTGCGCCTGGGCTGCTGGTGCGTGATGCCATCGTCGGTCGGTGGGGCTCTGGGTGTGAGGAGTACCATATCATACTCACATCCTAGAGACATGAACTCTAGGCTCCCGAACCAGATCACCGTGCCGAGACACAGTGGTCGCACGGGGTCTGCCATCCAAAACTTGTCGGGATGACTAAGCTGACACGCAGTAGCTCCCCTACCTGGCGCGCCAACTGTTGGTGTTTTGGACCGGGGGGTCCTCAACCAACTAGTGAAAGTGTACTGCGTGTTCCTAATCCCGGATGTTGATGCAAAGAGACACAAGGTTTATACTGGTTCGGGCAATAGGTGCCCTACGTCTAGTCTGAGAGAGCGATCTATATTCCTTGCACCGAGGTGCTTGTAGTAGGGGCTTACAAGCTGAGCAAGAGAGGGAGCTAGTCCTAGGTCTCTGCGTGGAGTGGCATGGATTGCTTGAGATGTTGATCTCTTGCCGTGAGGGAGCGTGTGTGTTACAGAGCGTTGCGCGTTGCTTGACTGGGTCTCTCTCTTAGAAGCGGCCCTAGTTACTCCCTTTTATAGTCGAAGGGAAGCACAGGGGCGGTACATGCATTTGCTACATGGTGTTTTGTGAGTGGAGGTGGCGCGTCCGAGCCCTACAGCTTGTCACTGTGGCGGTGTGGTCGGTGGAGCGGTCTTGTCCTTCGTGCACTGGAGCGACGCGCTGGCCACGCCTGATCCTGTGCGTTGTGGGAGCTCCTGTGGCGGCAGGCGCAGCTTCTTCTGTTGGAGGCGTGCTGGTTACTGTATGTTTGACCGGCGCGGAGTGCCGAAGCCGAGTTGATGCGATGGCGCGGGTACGCTAATTCCGAGGCTACAGGAGCTAGGCCTTGTGCACGACGTGGGAGCTCCTGCAGCCTGACGCAGGGTATGGCGTGTTCTGCGGGCGACGTGCCGGTCCTAGAGTGCTGACAACATGGAGAGCCGAGGCCCAGTCGATGTAGAGGCTAGACCATCATGGGGGGCTCAGTGGGCGCGAGTCCCAAGGCTACAGGAGCCTGGAAGCGGATAGCCGAGGCTCGGAGGGAGCAGTTGGTCTTGTTCGTCGATTCCGAGGCTATAGGGACCTAGACTTGACTCTCCATGCCATGCTGTCCTTGGAGCAGGGGTTAGGCAGCACAGTGCAGCACGGGTGTCAGCTGTGGGCAAAGTGTTGAGCATAATGGCCGGTAACCCCTGCCCCATCATGTCCCTGACTGCATGGCGTCGATGTGACTCCCATCCCGTCGGCCACTCCATTGTACTGCACTGACATGCGGCTGACGTTGCGGGAGTGGTTGGACGCGTTGGTTGGATGTGACATCCTGTCAGGGAAATCGGTCAAAGTGGCGGTGATGGGGTTGATGTCAAGCCGGCCTCGAGCGAGTCGGTAACTGACTGCTCGTCCGAGGCCTCGTGGCATGGGGCCACGGGCGAATCGGAGAATCGGTACCTCACCCGAGGCCTTGCGGTGTGGGGCCTCGGGCGAGTCAGAGAATCGGAACCTCATCCGAGGCCTTGCGGTTTGGCTCTGGGCCGAGCCCGCTTCGGGCGAGCCGGGTATTTGTTCGAGGTGGTCCGGGTGGTCCAGCCGGGCCTCGGATAAGGTGGAGGTTTGCCGGTGGTTGTCTCTTGGCTTCGATATTTACGAGGTCTAAGCAATTTTTGGTTCTTGCTTAGGGTACCCCTTTTTATGGTATCCAACAGTCCTCATCTGGTGGGTCCGTTGCCAGAGGGTCAGGGCTTTAGGGCCTTGCCCCTTGCATCTAGGCATGAACCCAGGTTTCTTTTAATCTCATAGTTCGAGTTTTTTGAGCTCAACTGACCTATATTTGTTTGACAGTGGCCAGATACTAATGGGGTTGAGCATCGCCCCGCCTCCCGTGCAGGAGGAGTGGAGGCCTAGCCTGCAGTGGGTCACAATGAGTGGTGGGGAAAGCGGTGGTGGTGGCGCGGCCTTCCCCTCTGGGGGTTGTGCCCTCCCGACCGGTCATGGGCTCGGCGGCAGTGGCAGCGGTGGTGATGGCGGCAATCCCTGTGGTGATGGCGAAGGCTGCGTCGGAGGTGACCCTCGAGATCCCTCCCCTGCACCGGCTATGATGAAAGAGAGGAGGGAGACGGGCTCCCTACCTCGCCTGGCGGAGGGATGTATGGCTCGCCCTCTTGGTCGGAGCTGGAGGTGTCGAGGGGCGACAGCCGAGGTCAGAGGCAGAACTCCTATCGGTAGGCCGTGGGGTCGAGACAATGGAGATCCCCTCCCCTGGTGAGGCAGGTGCCTGGGTGGAGCCACCGGTGTACCATGATATATGTTGCTCACACGCATGTACCTATGGACTAATCACCTGTGTATCTCATATAAACACAATTAGTCCACCTAGGTTGTCACTCAATTACCAAAACCACACAAGGACCTTTCAATCTCCCCCTTTTTGATAATTGATGACAACACTACAAAGATATGGAAATTAAGCTCTTTTGGATTCATGTTGCTTGCCCAAGCAATTTTACCATGTGAAAATGATTTTGGACAAGTACCACAAACCCAAGATGGTAGTATTAGCTCTCCCTACATATGTGCTAGAGTGTTTGGTTTGAAGTTCGCACATATGCATAGATTGGAAATGTGGGAGAGTAATTACTACCGAATGATGCTAAGGTGTATAGAGTAAACCTTTGAAGTGTGATACCAATCGGAGTTGCACCTTTAAGTTCATCCTTAGCACCATGGTTAGCTAGATAACACTTGGAAAAATAAAAAGCACTAGATACCTCCTGAGATCAACATTAAAACCAAGGTACTAGCATTACTTGAAAAACATACCAAGTGTCTAGCTATCATCCTATGCATGCTAGTTTTCATTTCATCAATCAAATTTTACAACTAGCATACATCCCACAAGCATGCATATTAAATTTAAGAACTTATGGAATGCAAGCAAGCACATAAATATGCACATATCAAATGCAATCAATCAAAGTTCATGGGCTTGCTCCCCCTTCTTGTGTGCTTCTCTTGTCCAAGAATTTTGATCCATCTCTTTTCTTCAATGTTGCTCCCTTTTTGTCCATGTCCATGTCCAACCTCTACTTCTTTGTCTCAATCCTCTCCCAAAGCTTTCATATCTTATCTCTCCCCCTTGTACAATCTCAATCTCAAAGCTTTCATATCTTTGTACAATCTCTCCCCCTTTGTCATCAATTTCCATAAAAGGTGTGCTTCTCATTGATGCAAAGGTATGCATTTGGGGTAGATGGTTGAGGCTTGAATCTTGCATTTTTTATGGACATCACTTGATTGTTGGAATGACACCACATGTAGATACCACTTGTAACTTGTACTACTTGTATCTTGTGTAGGGCTTCTTGAGATACCACACATAGAATCTTTGATCTTGATATCAATTTGTGTGACACCTCCCCCTATGTGATAGCATGGGTCATCCATTTGATACACTTGAGCTCTTGTAGGTGAGGGATGCATTCTTCATTTGATGATCACTTAACGTTGAGGATCACTTGTGGAACCATTGTCTTGCATGATTGATACCACGTGTAGATGTGATACCACTTGAAAGCATTTTTTAGTATGGAACCACTTGTTGGATTTATCAATAAAAGTCATTTCTTGAATATTTGCTATCTTCATGAGTACCACTTATAGGTTATCACTTGTGAGTTGATCTAGACATCACTTGTGAATTTGATGAAATACTTGAGTCTAGATACTCCTTGAAGCAAACAAACTAGATATCCATTTGCATTGTTGTCTTGTGCTTGTACTCTTATCATTATCATGAGCTTCTAATGTTGACTTGAAATAAATCAATTTGCCTAAGCTTCCAAGTCCGGTTTGAACCAATGACAAGCTTCTTCACACCTCTTATAAGGGTTATCTTGCCAATGTTGTACTTGTCTCTTGTTAGCAATCCAAATTAAATCAATTACTTGGGTTCACTAGCTCATGAACAAATTCATATACTAACCACTAGATCAATTAATCATTCAAGCAATAGTGGTAGGCTATGAAATTAAACGTTTCATTTGTTGTGCATGATCCTATGAAGCATGTACTATATGCACTAACCGCATACTAGTAAGGGCTGAAATGATTATGCATATTACAATGATACCTTTGCTATGTTGGAGTAGAGGATAGTCACATAGATTCCAATTCATTACTCCAATAGCAATGTGAAGTCCAATTATAAGCTTGGTAAAGACCAATAGATACCATTTTGAATTCCATTCTTCACCCATATGAAATGAATACTACTTATGATCAAGTGCACTTTCTTGTTGTGGTTGGCTTGCTTCTTTTCATCTTTACTTGCATGAGAGCATCAATTTGAGAATACCACTTGAAATATCATGACTAGCTCTCTTTTGAGTGTTGTTTTCTTTTCTTGATCAACGCTTTTGATTGCTTGAACTAAGCATCTCAAATGTTCCTCGGATCACCACTTCCATATTAGCCTTCCAAGTACCACACTTGGTTCACCTACACATAGACGGCAAGTCCCTACACTAGGGAGAAGTGACCTCTCCTCAAGAACCATTCTTGACACTCACTTGAAATAACTTGATTGATTGATCCAAGTTATGGACTTAACTTGATGAGTAACCTTGATTCCTTCTTTAAGTTCTTTTCTTTCTAATTGTTTAAGTCCTTTTCTTTCTACCAAATGATCTCCAATCATATCTAGAACTTAAACTTCATCTTCAACTTGAGTTTGATCTTGATCTTGATCTTCATCTTGAGTATCAAAAGTGTCCAAAGTACACTCCACAATCAAATATCCTTGTACTCTTTGATTGTCATGCTTCTAGATCATCTCAAAAACAAACTTAGGTGCCTCAATTACTTGTAAACAAGTTTCCAACTTGAGGACCTTTCAATCAAAGTGACTCCAAATAAATCCAATAATTGTCACTTTTCTGACAGATTCTGTACTCTTCAAAGAAAAATGCATATCTCCCAAAGTACAAATACAAATATCACGAAATTTGGTGGAGATGTGTATCATTAGGTTTTCTATCAGATCTAAAAATTTGAACTTCATTTGACTTCTATATTGTTACTAGATTTCAATTCTTCCACTACTGCTACATGCTGAAAACTGCTGCACTATAGCTGACAAGATCCACTCCAAAACAGAAGCATTTCTTATCCAATTCTCATAAAAATTGTATAGCATCTTATACCATAAGTCTAGAGCATGTACACCAATTTTTATGCCAATCCAATAAGTTTTGTTCACTGAAACATGGCTAAGATCACAGCTAGCTCAGATTTTGCAATATAGGACAGATTTCAACTATTGAGCTATACTTCATCAAATGTGAATCAAACTTGAAACTAACTTATTTGAATACTTCCACAAGACATATATCCATTCAATCCACTTACTAAAAGTCATCTCATGAATTTATCCAACACAAATCAATCCAAACTTGATTGCTAAGCAATTATCCGTTCAATCATCTTATAGCAAGCAACATTGCATATTTATCCAATTCAATCAACTCATACGCACCCAAATGAAATGATCAACAAGAGATATATCTTAGTTAGCTCATGATCATCCAATTAGCAAGCTTCAACTCAAATAATTTTGCAAGCCATCAAATAATCCAATAAATCACCACAACTCGAATATGACACTTGTATGTTGATAGCACTTGGACTTTACTCAATTAATCATGGCATTGGGTTTGGATATGCACTAGGCTTCATATCTTGACTCAACATATGATTATCAATATGAAATCAATTGAATCAAGCCTCCAATGCCGATGGTACCTACAAATAATCATCCACTTTTTGATGGTACCCAAATAATTTTGGGTCCTCTCAAGTTAGGAGCAACATACTTAGGCAATACCTTAGTATGAGTAACGGAATGTTTTGCAATAGCAACCATAGAGGTACCATTACCATCCTTCCTAAGCATAGAATCATCATCAATTAAAATAGGCTTAGGAGTGTTACCTAGGGGACATGAATGTGCCATGTGTCCCCTTTCCCGGCATGAGTAGCACTTTCTCTTTGCTTGAGCCTTTTCTTCCTTGCTCATGTTGTGCTTCTCATTGCCTTGCTTCTCCTTGTTTGCTTGAGCCTTCTTCTCAAGCTTGTTTGGACAACCCAAAGCTAGGTGGCCCAATGTGTCACAACTATAGCACCTCATTTGAGGAATCTTCTCCATTTTCTCTTCTTTGTTCTTGCTCACTTGCTTTGCATCTTGATTCATCCTTGAACGCATTACTCTTTCTCTTGCTTTTCCATCCCTTCTAGTTTTCTTCTTCTTTATCATCAAATCACCACCATCTTCATGGTTGATCTTGATTTGCTCTTGGGGTGTCTTCTCTTGCTCAACTTGTGGCTTTGGTTGAGGCTCTTCTAGTTGATTCACCAATTGCTTGGTTGGGCACATAGAGGTGAGATGACCCCATGTGCGGCACTTGAAGCACTTAACATGCCTTAGCCTCTCTTCTTCTTTCTTCAACTTGAGCTTTTCTTCATTGGGGCAGCCATTTGCAAGATGTCCCACTTCATGGCACTTGAAGCACATGAAATGAGAGAGCTTCTCTTGTTCTTGCTTCTTCATCTCTCTTTCATATCTTCTCTTGCCCCATCTTTTGCCCTTGATCTTGCTCTTGTTGAAGCCAATGCCACTTATGTCATTGCAGCTTTCTTGATGATTGACTTTGCTAGTCTTGAAGCCGCCGCCACTCTTGTCACTAAAGTTTCTTTGAGTCTTCAAAATATGCTCAAAGGTGACTTGAGAGTTATAGCACCTCTCTAACTTGTTGCTCAATTTCTTCACTTGTTCATGGAGCTCATTGTTCTCCTTTAAAAGATTAGTCTCACAAGACATAGAAGTAGAACAAGCATCTAATTGTGAAGAACATGGCATTTCTAATAAATCATCACTAGAGGTGGATACATGCTTCTTGCCTATATCACAAGGGTTAGCAACAATATGTGATTGATCAATTGACCCATGTGATGAGCTCTCACTAGTTTTAGTTTTTCCATTGGAAAGCTCCTTAGTGAGAAAAGCATGGTCTTGTGCTAGGTTATCATGAGCAACACTAAGTTCCTCATGAGTCAATTTTAGCTCCTCATGTGAACAAGTAATAACATAATGTAGATGCTTTTGTTGTTCACATTTGTTCTTTAGAAAAGAGTTTTCATTTTTCAATTTCTCGGTTTTAGCTTTCTCATTTTCTAAAGACATGGTCATTGTAACACCCCAGGTGTTTGGCTTCCACATTTGCACTGCATTTCATGAACATGAGCATCATACATCCATTCATGAACCTATATCACATGAAACATGATTTAGAAACATTGCAACATGTTGTATATTTCATGTGTGTTGTTTCTTTTATGAAATGTAAAGTGTGCAACATGTGCCATTCACTTAGTGAAACAAGGTTAGTTAATATTATGCAACAAGATCATGAAACATGTGAAACATGACTATGAAACCATTGATGAGTACAGGCCCGATCTTCCGAGAGGTAGTCGGTAAGTTCGATTTGTGGAGATCTCGATGTTGGCGATCCGGCTTCAAATCAGACACGATTCGAACCCTGCATCCGTTACACCACCGCTCCGTTGGTTATCAACCAAGCACAACTTGATTGACCTCGCCAAGAAGGCTTTTCCTGCAAGCGAATCGAAGAGCACAAGCAAGAAGGTAAAACACGCAATCTGAAATTGCAAATATGAATGACACGAATATCAATAGAGGGTTCAAGAACTCGGTTCCAAAGGACTAATCGACACAGTGGAGGAGATCAAGAACGGGGGCCCTGGATCACTGTAAAAGGATTTGTCACCACAGTTACAATGAACGATTCAGTTTCTCGATGGAAAACTAAACTCTAAACAAAACCCCATTGTGTAGCAGCGGTGGCGGCTGTGTTTATAGTCTAAGACTCGACCTAGGGTTGGGGACGGCCAGGGGTTGGGCGCCCACAACTTGGGCTTAAGGCCCGACACGATACATGGCCAAGTTGGCCCAAATAGGTGACGCAGCACCTTGTCGTGGTCACACAGAATGATCCACGGACCTTCTGGAGCTGGGACCAGATCCAAAACGACGGCGTCGTCGTCCCCTTTCCAACGCATCCAAGAACGGCCCGTTTCGATGTCGTATGAGGAAGTTATGACCGAAACAGTGACGATGTGTCTGCTGAATCCGAGGGTGACGTGGCAGCTGAGTTGGGAATGAATTGCAACTTGGGGAAGACCATGGCGTCGGTGTGTCCAGTGTGGCGATGTCCTCATCAACCATTGTAACAATTCATGTGTTTTGCATTGTTTTAGTACATACCTTGCTTGATTTTGGTGTGACCAATGTGTGGTGTGGCTAATAATGCTCTTAAGCAACTTAGTTATACTTAGAATGTCATTAGGAACAAGGTTCATGTTGATCATTTTGCCTAATTAGGTTTCAAGTTATAGTTTGACCAATTTGGACCCCAAGAGCTCTTGAGTTTGACTGTTTAAAAAGTACAGCTTAGAGTGTTTGCATGTCTGAGCAACCTAAAGCAAAGTTGTAGAAAATTATATAAGGAACAAAAGTTATTTTATGACCATCTCATGAAAATGTGCACAACATGTTCAAAAAGGGCCCACAAGTCAGTTTGAGGTCTATTTGGAAACTAAGGAAAATTTCTAAGTCTGTGAACCGATTTTCAGTTTCATGTACCCAACTTATGCACCTTGTAGCTCCCAAACAAAGCCAAACCAGCTTGAGCTCCAATTGTAAAAGTTGTAGTTCACATGTAGATGTTCAACTTTGTCAATTACACCTTGAGCTATATCATCACGGTTTAGGAGTGAATCGGTGTCAAAATTCGCCTGTCAGTCGGGATCGATGAACTCTGAAACCGTGAGGTTCAGACCGGTCATGGCCGACCGGCGTCAGGATTCAAATGCCGCGTGGCGCCGTGCGTTGCCGTTGCGCTGCCCGCTCAGGCCACGTCGGGCCTCGGCGCTCCACATCACGCCCGCGCTCAACTCGGCTGCGACCCTGCTCCATTCGCTCCACCCGCGTGAGCCTAAGCCGCTGAGAAGCCACCACCATCGCCTGTTGCTCCGCCGAACTCGCGCCTACTCGCCGCCGCAAAAACGCGAACCACAGCTCGACCAAAGCTCCGTCGTGTCCTCCTCTACCTCGTCGCCCTTCTAGTTGAGCCAGGCATGCCATAGGTGAGGGCCATTGGCCATTTTTCCGCCGCCGTCTCCATGGCCGCGTCTCGCCGGAGCAGAGCTCACCGCGGCCACCCACCACCGAGACGTCCTCGTCCTCCTCTCTCGGCTTGGACAGCTCTGTAGTGACCTCGTGGAGCTCATACCGAGCTCGGATGAGGCAGCAAGGGCTCGCCGTCGTTAGTACGCCACGCCGGAGCTCTGTCGTGCCGCCATCACCGGCGACGAGCCACCTCCGCTAGGTCTTAGGTCACGCCACTTGCACCAATCGGTTCCTCTCGTCACGGGGATCATGTAGGTAGCTTTGGTGTCGCCGGAGTCCTCGCCGTCGGCGAGCAAGACCACCTCCGCGCCATCAAATGAGCCTCCCCTATTTTCGTCTCGCTGATGGGTGGGGTCGGCTGACACCCGGGTCGCACACGTCAGTGGCTGTGTATTCATATGATAGTTACAAAATTCCAGTTTTAGTGTTGTTTTGTAAATTTTGTAACTCCAAATTGGTAGATCCAAATTGAGTACTTCCAATTTTGTTACACTCACAGGGAGGTCTAGTATTTAAGAAAAATATGACATGAACACTTGTAGTGGAAAATTTGGATGAATTAAATAGGAACTTGAAAAGTGTTTTTGAATGCATGCAAACTTGTTTAAATCATATCTTGAGTTTCTGTGATCCAAAAATTGTGAAATTTTGTTGGTAAGCTAGTATTACTTAGTAGAAGCTCTGTTTAAAATTTGAGAGCCATTGCATGTGTAGTTTTTGAGTTATAGATTTTCCTTTTATCATTGGTAGATACTTGTGTGAATTTTTGTAAATTATCTAGGAATCCTATGGCCATGAAACTTGGTGGGTAGTATCTTAGTTCCTTAAGGATGCTAGGAAAAATATGAAATCTATTGCTTGACACTTTTCACTAAGGTTTCCTAATTATGCCATTTTAAACCATTCTGCCTTACCATTTTTGTGTAGGTTGTTATACTTACTCAAATGGTGTGAAATTTTTATGGTTGTCTACTTAGGACATGTAGAGTCTACTGTAATTTTTATAGATTTAATGGAGTAGTTTTAATATATGTTTACTATTTCCTCTAATTAATTAAATAAATTAAGAAAGGTATTAAAAGAAATGTTTTGGGGATGAACACCCCACTTTCTGGTGTTCTTGTGATATGTGTGATATGTGAGTAAAGTTGGTTTTGTCCAATTAAGTGTTTATATCATAAGTTAATAATTATTTGTTTGCATTATGTCCCTCTGGACAGATCTGGGGACTTTGGAAAGTTCCTCATGATATTTTGATTTTTTGTGAAGGGGATGAATACAAAAGTTGTAGATAATTTATGTATCTAGCGCCTGTCAAAATTTGAGGGCATTTGGCCCAGTAGTTTAGAAACTACAGCTGTTTAAAGTTAGGTTCCAGTTTTGCTTACTCTCTGCCTTGTGAGGACAGAGTTCTGTTGATTTATGAATTCGACTTGGTAAAGTGTTGAATCATGCTTTGAGGTCTGAAAATGAATTGTAGACAATTTCATAAGCTTTCCAGATTGGCTTGTTGCAAGTCATTTGGATTTATAAATCTCTAGTTATGCCTAGTTTACTGCACCGCTACATAGTCTTCATTTTGATGAAATACAAATGCTTGAGTGTATGCTTGATGCAATGTTTCCGTTGATTGTTAGGGGTTAGCCTAACTTGAGAATATGCTTAGGTGCAGGTGCTAGGTCATTAACTGAAGATGAGCAATTATACATTAGGTTGTATAAACTTGGTAAGTAAAGTGATTTGAGTAGGGCTTAAGTTGGAATATGCAAACTACAGCGAACATGTGCATTCCCCGAGCATCCCTGACATTTGTTCATGTGCATCCATGATATTTATCTTGTGCATTCATGCAATAGGTGTGCCGGAGGGAGTGATGTTGCTGGAGTTCGAGGGAGCCAACTAGGAGGAGGAACCCGAGGTGCAGGAAGCCGATGAAGCAGTCGCCGCGGAGGAATTGCCCGAGTGTCCTGACCACCAGCCTTCCTCATTCCTGAAAGGCAAGCCCTGGAGCATATTAAGCCTCCCATGTTTTTACAAATACATTGAGTATCTTTTATTGTTGATAATGCATTAAGTATAGGAATTGGTTGGAACCAATTGCTGCATTATATATCCTTCCTTGTCCAGATATCGCACTGGAATCCTATTTAAGTTCAGGAACGGGTAAAATGCTTAGCCATGCTTAGTGCGGTTGAAGTCAGGTGATTTCCTATCACCTGTGAGCATTAGGATGAGGTGGATCACGGTTGGCTATATTTGCTATCGTGGAAAAGAACCATGTGAATAATGAATTAAGACCGAGCGGGGTCTTGTGTAGGTTTGAACATAGTGACTCCGTCTGAGTCGTTTAAGGATCGATACGCTATACGTCCTCATGTCATGTTGAACGCAGCCTAACACTTAGCTAGCCGGATAAGTCATTCCGACCGTGAAGCCTAGTAGCTCAACTCAGGCCGGGGATGCGAGCAGTGGCGGCATTCTGGAGGTAGTAAGGATGTGCGGAGAGCCATTGGCATAAGTCCAAGGCGGGTTAGAGTCTCAAACAACCTTGGCAGAGTGGTTCTCTGAGAATGTCGATCTGTTCGAACTCGCGACTCCTGAATCGTACCAAAGGTGACTTGTTTACGACTCCGACGGGGGAAGCAGGGTTTGTGTTTAGGAATACCCCTCCAGCTGGATAGGAATCGATTCGAATCGCCGTCTCTCCCGGATAGTGAGAACTTGGCAAGCGGTGGCAACGTAGATTCAATTAATTTAACGATATGGTTAAATGGATGATGATGATAAGGTTGCCACAATGAATACCTAATATGGTTATTAATGTTTGCACCCTAATAAAATGATTGCTTAGTATAGGTGCTAATATAGATGATGAGTTAATGGCTAAAAAGTCTTTGCTAGTTCAAGCTAAGAGTTTATCATTATTACTTATGCTTTTTTCACAAAAAGAAAGTGTCACTAGACCCACTACTTTAAGCTATGCATAATCCTTGGTGTCATTTATTTTGGTTTTTGGCGGAGTAAGTCTAGTGAGTACATTCTCGTACTCGTGGTTTATTCTCTCTTGTTGCGAGATGACCTTCTATATCGGGGATTCGTAAGTATTGTCTCTCACCCGGCGTGGTGATGAAGACTAGATCATGGGCATGATCTCTGTTCTCTTATCTGAATGTTTTTATGGGCTGTGATCAGCGAACCAAGATATGTATTTGAACTCGGGTGTGTAAGTTAAACTATTTGCTTCGCATGTTTTACAAGACTTGTTTTGTAATAACGATGACTCTGTGATGATGTAATCTATTTGCGAACATCTCACGAAATGTTGTAACGTACGATATGTTATGTTGAATTACTGTGATCTTGGTTGTATGCAAGTTGGTTTGAAATCCTTCGAGATTTCAGTTGACTACCGGGTTTATATGGGCTCAAGTTCGAGAATTTGATCGTTTTGGCGATTGTTTTTGTACTTGTGCTCTTATAAATTGGTTGGTTCTATGACAGCTAGCATCAGAGCTAGATTCAACATTAAACATGTCTTACGGCTATTTAAAACAAAAGCTTTTGTTGTGAAAACGGTTTTCCAACTTATAGTTATATATAAGTGTTCAAAAATCAAAAAAAATTATGGTATACTGGTGATCACATCCTTTATAGCCCACTTAAGGACTTCTAGGTGGCTTATATATAATTACTAACTTGGGGGAATTGATTGTTTCTATTTTCGTCATCCAAGCGGCGTGATATTGCATGGGTGCCATTCATTTGAATGGTAATGTATGGATCAATTGCCTCTACGCTAAGGTAAGTGTGAGTTGCGAGAGCATGACCGTCCAACCGTCGGTCTAGGGGAGAGCTAGTTGTGGTTACTGGAGTATTTATATGTTGCATACATGTATATATGAAGGTACTTAATTGTGGGTACATTTGTCGGGTAGTTTGGATATCGAAGTATATATATCGGGGGATGTATATATGGAGCGTATCTTAGTTACAGCTTGTGTAATTAGCATTATATCTTGTTGGGTTGGGCTGCAATGAAGTTTTTTGCAGGTACGCTAACAACGCACCGTGTAGATCGACTAGTTACCACTAATTGAGAGAATGTATGTATGCCACCGTATATCCCACTAAAGCTTAAATTTTCATAGGTTTGTGAGGACGTACGGAACGCGCATGCATCATATTCACTCATGTCATTCATATTGCATTACCCCCTCCCTTATAATTGCTTATCCCAAGTGTAAAGTGCAATCTCTCAGCAAAGTAATCCTCTCACGTGAATTGCATCCCTTTTTGATATAGATGGTCGCGCCCATGTTTCCTACTGGTAGCAGCACCTTTTTGGACCAGTTCGGTACTCCCACCTTGCTCTGGAGGGTGCTCAGTTCAGTTGGGTACCCGGAGGCACCCAGCTACACGTGGAGGCAGGCGGTACCATTGGGAGATGTACCATGGTACGTCGTGACCTTCATCGTGCCGCAAAACCCCACAAGACCATTGTGGCATGGGTGGAGGATTGAGACTGATGGGCAAAGCCCATGGGAAGCCGCTCCGGTTGTTGCCCTTGATGTGCTAATGGATATAGCATGTGAGCTTGAGGATGAGTTAGTGGGTGGGACTGCTTCATCCATTCCCAGTGTCTCCATCGAGGTGAGTGGACTCGGGACATTGGTCGAGCCTTGGTTCGAGGCCATGGCGAACAGGTGCAGAGCGACAACGCTAGAATGAGTGCTATGATGGCGGTCTTGAAGCTTTGTCGAGTCGGACAAAACACCCTTTCCAAAGGTGTGCTTGATGAAGCCAAGCAAGGCAATGGAAGCTCAAGACAAGTTCAGGTTGCATGCCCGCAAGTATCGCCGTAAAGGCGTAATGCATGTGGAGAGCTCAGCAAGAAGTTGATGAGATTCATGGTATTGCAAATTATCGCTTGCAGCGGTGGGGTCAAAACCAACGACGTGAGAGAGACAAGCTTCATAACCGGTGATGAACCTCACTATTGAGAGAGATGAGGCTACACAAGAGTTGGATCGTGTGACCCGTCACCGGGATGCAGCTTTAGAGTTAGCAGAAGAAAGATGTCGGGGTTGGATTTTGGCCAACCACAACGCCTTTGAAAGGGAGCAAGCACTACAAGAACAGCTTGAAGAGCTTCAGGATGAGCACCATCAACTACACAACCGTCTGTTTCCTATTCCTCGCCCCATACCAAGGTATCCAAATGTGGGTGGACCTCAAGTGATTGAGGCCGATGAGGAAGAAGAGGACATGTAGATGGTTGACAATGCAGCTGAGCTGGCAGATGAAGAAGAAGAGGAAGACCCAGAAGAAGTCCAAGGTGTCTCCGATGTGGACAGCGATCACTTTGACGAGTAGTTCGTTAATAAGTCTCACTAGTTTAGCTTTTGCAGTCATTGATGTAATGAACTTAAGTACGAAGACTGATGTTGGATGTACCTTTTTAAATTCAAACTCGGCATGTAATGTACTTTAATTTGCTCCCTTCAGGATGCGTATCGTAATGGTTAAGTTTAAAACTTGTCATGTTGGAATGCACTGCGTATGGCGCTAGTAATCTACTTGATGATGTGGTGATTGAAGAATGAATTATTGCCTCTATTTATTGTATGAAGTTTTCATTCTCGTCAGTAGATTCAGTTTGGCACAATTACATTGTTCCTCTCCAATGTGCTGACATCATCAATAATTACTGGTTGCGCATTATTGCAGATGCCTCGCACTCATTCCAATGGTGCGGCTGGTGATGATGATGATCTTCCACCGCCACCACCACCCACACCAACGGAATTGATAGCAATGCTTGCGGAAGGACAACGCACTATGGCCGAGGCCCTCCGTACGATTGCGAATCGGGATGGTCGTGGTCCACGCCAAGGATCGGAACCAAATCAATATAGTGATTTCAAGGATTTCCTCGACACGAAACCCCCGATCTTCAAGGAGGCTGAGGAGCCTCTACAAGCTGATGAGTGGTTGAATACTCTCGAGCAGAAGTTTCGTCTGCTCCGCTTGACTGAGGTGTTGAAGACTGAGTACGCATCTCACCAACTGCATGGGCCAGCTGGCATTTGGTGGAGTCATCATCGGTCCACTATGCCCGCTAATGCCCAAATCACCTGGGATCAGTTCAAGTCGCTTTCAGGGAAATTATATTCCTCCGGTCTCATGGCGATCAAGCATACTGAGTTCATGAAGCTAACCCGGTGAACAAGAGATCGAATGAATACCGCAAGCTTTCAACAACCTTGCAAGGTATGCTACCGAGTTTGTGGACACCGATGCCAAGAAGATTGCTAGCTTCAAGCGGGGACTTAGCCCCAAACTTATGAAGACCATGGGAAATTGCAAGTGTGCTCATTTTAATGAGTTTGTGAGTGATGATTTATCGCAAGAGAACAACAATGCTGTGTATGCAGCCTAACACTTAGCTGGCCGGATAAGTCGTTCTGACCACGAAGCCTAGTAGCTCGACTCAGGCTGGGGACGCGAGCAGTGGCGGCATTCTGGAGGTAGTAAGGATGTGCGGAGAGCCATTCGCATAAGTCCAAGGTGGGTTAGAGTCCTAAACAACCTTGGCATAGTGGTTCTCTGAGAATGTCGATCTGTTCGGACTCGTGACTCCTAAATCGTACCAAAGGTGACTTGTTTGCGACTCCGACAGGGGAAGCAGGGTTTGTGTTTAGGAATACCCCTCCAGCTGGATAGGAATCGATTGAATCGCCGCTCTCTCCGAATAGTGAGAACTTGGTGAGCGTGACAGCAACGTAGATTCAATTAATTTAACGATATGGTTAAATGGATGATGATGATAAGGTTGCCACAATGAATACTGATATTTTATTAATGTTTGCACCCTAATAAAATGATTGCTTAGTACAGGTGCTAATATAGATGACAAAGTTAATGGCTAAAAAGTCCTTTGCTAGTTCGGGCTAAGAGTTGATCATTATTACTTATGCTTTTCTACAAAAAGAAAGTGTCAGCCAGACCCACTACATTAAGCTATGCATAATCCTTGGTGTCATTTATTTTGGTTTTTGGCGGGTAAGTCTAGCTAAGTACATTCTCGTACTCAGGGTTTATTCCCTCTTATTGAGATGACCTTCTATATCGGGGATTCTGTAAGTATTATCTCCACCCGGTGGGTGATGAAGACTAGATCATGGGCATGATCTTTGTTCTCTTATCTGAATGCTTTATGGGATGTGATCAAGACAAACCCGGTATGTGTATTTGAACTCGGGTGTGTAAGTTAAACTATTTGCTTCCGCATGTTTTACAAGACTTGTTTTGTAATAACGATGACTCTGTGATGATGTAATCTATTTGCGAACATCTGCGAAATGTTGTAACGTACAATATGTTATGTTGAATTACTGTGATCTTGGTTGTATGCAAGTTGGTTTGAAATCCTTTGAGATTTCAGTTGACTACCGGGTTTATATGGGCTCAAGTTCGAGAATTTGATCATTTCAGCGATTGTTTTTGTACTTGTGCTCTTATAAATTGGTCGGTTCTATGACAGTCATGCTAGCAAGTCTACTCACAATCTCATCATATGAATCAACATGATCAACCACACTATCATTTGATACCTTAGAGTCACCTTGTGACATGAAGCAATGTGGTGATGGGCTTGGTGGCATCACAATCATCATCAAAGCATGAGCCATCATCATCACCATCAAGTGTGCATGAAGTAGTATCATCATGTGCATCACTTGAGGCATCATCATCAATCTTGTCAAGTGATCTTGTGGTAGAAAGATCATCATCACCACTTGACCATGAGGTGGAGCAATCTTCCACAATCACCAAATTGTGGTCATGGTCGACACACCCATGTGCCTCCTTCTTGGGCTCATCATCATCATCATTGGAGACACTCCCATATATTAAGTTGAGGTACAACCAAATATCATGGGCGGTCTACATGTACATAATCTCCCCAAATATGTTATCTTTCATGGATTGATAGAAAATGTTAGTAGCATGGCAATCGAGATGTAGGCATTTCTTTTGCGCTTTAGTTGCATTCTTTTCATCTAACGCATGAGAAAAGCCCACATCTATGATCCACCACATTTGGGGGGAAATGAACTTAAAATTGCATGTCATCCAATTTTTCCACTGTGCAAAGTGTGTGCCATCAAAAGTGTATGGACACTCAACATTTAGCCCATAAGTCGCCATCCTCTCGGGTCGGTGAAGACCACAAATGAGAGACCTAGCTCTGATACTAGTTTTAGGGTCGAGATGGCGACTAGAGGGGGGTGAATAATCGTTTCTAAAACTTAATCGCGTCACTAACCAAAACACATGCGGAATTAAAACTATCGGTCTAGCCAAGACTACACCCCTCTATCTATGTTCTCTAGCACCTTGCAAAGATCTTAATTAAGCAACAAAGGTGTCGGGCTAGCTAGAGCTCACCTAATCAATTCTAGAAGCAAGGTCACACAAACCTATGCCACTAGTACTTTAACCAACGGGGAGCTCCTACACATGCTAGTAAGCTAAAAGCACAAAGCCAACTAAGCTCACTAGCAATGCTCAATAACAAGGCAACCAATGCCAAATTAGAGAGCGCAAATTGCTTAGCTACACAAACTAGGCAAAGTGACTAACAAGGTAACACAAACCAAATTAGTCACGCATGGGAGCTATTTCTATGCTACACAAGCAAGAAGGTAACTAGTGAGCTATACAAGCAAACTAATTACAAGAGCAACTACACAAGCACAATGTATATGAAAGTAATTATAAGCTTGTGTAACGAGGATGCAAACCAACGGGAAGAATAAAGTTGACAAGGTGATTTTTCTCCCGAGGTTCACGTGCTTGCCAACACGCTAGTCCCCGTTGTGTCGACCGCTCACTTGGTGGTTCGGCGGCTAATTGGTATCACCTGCCAAGTCTGCACGTCGGGCACCACAAGAACCTACCCCGAAAGTGAGGGTAGCTCAATGACCTGCTTTACTAGAGTTGCTCTTCGCGGCTCCCGCAGGGCGAGCACAATGCCCCTCACAAAGCTCTTCTCCGGAGCACCGCACAAGCTTCTTGCGGGCTTCGATGGAGACCACCACCAAGCCGTCAAGGAGGTGGCGACCTCCAAGAGTAACAAGCACCACCGGCTTGCAACTCGATCACCTAGTGCCACTCGATGCAACCTCACGATGCAATCGCACTAGAATCGCTCTCTCACACAATCGGATGATCACTATCAAGCATATGTGAGATGGAGGACTCCCAAGCACTCTCAATCATGGACACAAAGTCCCCCGAGGTGCTCAGCACAAGCCATGGCTGAGACCCCCTTCTATTTATAGCCCCACGGGCTAAAATAGCCGTTACCCCTTCACTGGGCGTTTTTCGGGTTGACCGGACGCGTCGGTCATATCGACCGGACGCACCCTACTAAACACAATGTGTATCACCTTTGTGCGTGTGTGTTAGCATATTTTCACAATTATTTTCCAAAGGATTAGCCACTCAACTTGTCACGCCCTCAATCCTAGCGATGATGCAAAGTTAGATCACTCAAGTGGCACTAGATGACCGATATGCAAACAAGTTTGCCCCTCTTGATAGTACGGCCATCTATCCTAAACCCGGTGTTTACACCAAAATTTTGGAGAGAAAAGCTGAAACTTCCAAAATCGTGCCAATCAAGGAATCGATTGCATGAGGATCGATATCAGCTGAATTAGATGCGACTCTGGGATCGGATCTCATTGGATGACATCAGCAGATAGCGATGATGAACTACAGTTGGCACCAGGAAACTACATATCGGACTCTACAAAAAGGGAAAGATTAGAGTCCAAGTTATCTTAAATTATGAATGTTTTCTTCTATGCCGAAGATTGTAATGAGTCGTGCTCAAGTAGGATTCATGTTTAGGCTCCGGGTATTAATATCAAACCCTGGCTATTGTAAAAAAACACATAATCAATCAAATACAAGTTACTTACTTTTTTGGCTCCGGCCACCCCTTAGGAGTAGGAGTAGAGTAGATCTCGGTGAGTTCTTCAGCAAGTACCGCTGCATCGATACGGTCAACCTCCACCGCTTGTCTGTAAGTATCGTCATGGCTTATACTTCTGTTCGTATGGCTACATCGATCCAGTCGACCTCCACTGCGACTCTGGTATAAGCTAGTTATCGACTCTTGTCTAGTTCAAGTATGGCTACATCGATCCGGTCGACCCACTGCTTGAACTAGATTAAGGTCAAGTTATCGGCTCTATCTAAGGGTGGCGTTCCTTCGAATAGATTCATTAAGTTACTGATATTGCTTATTGCTTCCATTATTTATTAAATTACAGCAATATCACTTTGCCCGATTGGGATTGATCAAGATTGGTCTTATACCTTTTTTAACCCATCGTTTGTTAACCTAAATTTGATCTAATCTGTACTTTAAACGATGAGTTATATTTTATCGGTTGTTTTATGTCAATCTTGATCGTGCATAGTGTGCAGTTAAGGCATGTTTGATCTTGAGTAGATCTATTGGCTAGTGAAAACCATTCAATGGCCCGTTATCATGGCCTATGTGATTCTGCCTCACACCCCACTATTAGCACCGTAGAGTGGGGATCGTTATTTGGTAGATCTGTTCCTGATAGGGCTTGACCTTAACTGTGCGCTATGCCTGAATCGACTGTTTTAGCCGATATCGAGCGCTTTCATGAACAGTTCACGTCACGAGACCATTGAAGTAAAGATAGGTTGAAAGATGTGTTAGCCCCATGATCTTATTTTTGTATTATGGCCTGCATGATTCTGCCTCATTCCCCACTGATATTAGTAATAAGTTAGGGTCGTCGAATCTATTGTTGTTTCTACGGCCTGCATGATTCTGCCTCATATCCCACTGGTCATAGCGATAGATGAGATCTAATATGTTCATTAGATTTATCTTTATTAAATGGTTAAATGATGATGAGCTATTTCATTTATACAAAAGGGATTCGGTTACTTGCAGTCATTGGCTTAGCATAAACTAATCATTGTTGACATCTTCTTGCCATTGACTAATGTTTGACTAAATAACGAGATCTATCCTGAGTGATAACCGATTTTACCTTCCCTGAGCTTTCATTGATTTGTCTTTATGAGTATGCTGGAATCGACTATTTAGTCGATTTCCTTCCATATCGGCTCTCAGAGCCGCACATTCGGGATTGTCCGGCAACACCGGCATGTTCTGCCTTAAATTACTGATTAGCTTTCTCTCCTTGTCAATTGCAGGGTCAAATTAACTGGCACATCTCAGGAGAAGTGTGTAGGATCGACCATCCCTACGCTGAAGCTAGGCGGATCTCTAGCTCCATTGAGCGGACCCTTCTGGCTTGCTCATGTACCCTTGACACGGGATGAGATTTCATGCCGACACACGTTCTTGGCATGCTCGGTGGGACCCCACAATCGTCATGGCGGTTCACAACAACAACGACATCCTTATGGTACATTATGAAGATCTACCTGATGGAGATAAAGATGTCATCAGCAAAGCTATAGAAGAATTTCAGAACAAGTGTTTGTTGTCCTACACCAAAACACATGACAACACAATTGTTCAGAAATATCCACTACCAAGAGTTCTATTACACGGGCAGACAGATACATTTGAAGCTAAAGACAGGCGTTTTTTACAGAAATCGTAAACAGATCTATTCATGATGCCATATCAATCCATAATGAAGCTTTCATGGACACATTCCACAACGCCATGAAAGAGGCGATTCATGGGTTTCTAGTTGGTCAAGTTGGGCGGCTTATTACAACATTCCACATCCATCAACCCAAGGGACTAATCAAATCGGCACCAGTCATCAAGAAGCAGCACCAGTTGGTAATGATGATGTCCAGGCAGTTCAGAGTTCATCTAAACAAACTCAAGGTACTACTACGAATCAGACAAAGTATAATCCTGGATCATCAGTGCAGCATGTGCAACAGCCAGCGGGGCAAGGTTAGAACTAGGTGATTAATTTTGGCACATTAGGCCACATACCATCGTCAGCTCAAAAAATAGCACCATCAATTCAAAGGATCCATAGAGATATAGATCCTCATGTCTACAATCAGAGACTTCAAGCAGCAAACCAGCAAAGGACCCAACAAATGGAGATTCCATAGGGGTATCATTATGGCACAGATTATGACACCCTTCACATGATTTGAATCCAGGGTATCCGGGCACACAGGATTTCAATCCATAGATGGGTCAGTAGGTATAGAGAAATCCAAATTCACATGCTGATGAGTTGTTGCTAAAGGTGACCGAGATGATGAAGAATCAGTTCGGTCTGAAGCCAAAAGGGCTGACCTTTTCGTACAAACGCCCATATTTAGAATGGTATGATTTGGTCGCTCTTCCTATAAATTACAGGCTTCCAGAGTTTGCTAAGTTCACTAGCCAAGATAGTATAATCACGATAGAACATGCCAGTCGGTATCTTACACAATTAGGCAAGGCATCGGTTGAGGAGGCCCATCGACTTTGTTTCTTCTCCCTATCACTGCCAGGACTAGCCTTCACTTGGTTTTCATCGCTGCCAGTGAACTCCATTGCCAATTGGACTGACCTCGAGAAAAATTTCATACATATTTTTATACTGAGACTAGAGAAAAGAAGATTACCGATCTAACAACCATAAGGCAGAAGACTAATGAATCGGGCACTAAGCTTCTTCAGAGGTTTCGAGGGACTAGAAACTTATTCTTCTCATTAAACTTGGCCGATAATCAACTAGCTGCTTTAGCCATTCAAGGAATGCTGCCAATGTGGAAAGAAAACTGCTGAGACAAGAATTTGACAACTTGGGTCAATTGGCTCAATGAGTGGCAGCGCTCAATAGCCAATTCTAGAGTATGCACAGAGATACCCGATTCTAGAAGAGTACCACAGTGGCCGAAGCTTATAATCCATACTCAGTCGATGATGGCTATGAAGATGAAGAGGAAGAGTTTGCTGTGGCTGAATGGAATTAGGGCAAAAAGACAGTAATGGTGCCAAATCCTTGGGGAAGAGGAGTCAAGGAGAGCTATGACTTTGATGTCACAAAATCAGACAAGCTCTTCGATTTCTTGCTTAAAAAGGGACAGATCAAGTTGCCTGATAATCATGTTATGTTGCCCCCTGATCAGTTGAAGAATAAGAAGTTCTGCAAGTTCCATAACGTTATTTCTCATTCCACTAATGAATACAGAATTTTTCGGCAGCATATACAGAGGGCTATTCAGCAAGGAAGGCTCAACTTTGATACGCCTCGGAAGATGAAAGTTGATGATAATCCTTTCCCAGGAGATCAAAACATGGTTGATGCTAGGCTGCTCAAAGAAAAGACTAAGGTCCTAACATCAACCAAATCAAGAGAAGCTAGAACAGTCGATCCTGAGACACAAATATCGACCGACGAATACAGGGGAATTAAGAGACGTCGCGACAAGCAAAAGAGCCGATATGAGCAGGGAGAAACATCAAAGGAAGGGGTCACAAAGCCACGAGTTACATCGCGAATTCTGTTGAATAAATGGTAGCGCCAGAAGGAAAAGGATTATCGGCGTGGTTCGAAAAGCAAGAATACCAGCATCAACATGAAAAAGAGAGGTATGAAAGAAAGTAAACTGAATTGCATTGGAATTGTCCTTTCTTTAGACATTGCTAGAATGAAGGTTTGAAGTTGCCTACTAGGAGTAACTATCCAGAGTGCAGCGATCAGTATTGGGAGTTTAGGCAATCTCAAGCCAACCGCCGGTCTATCCATGCTCAAGACACATATCACTATAATAACATGGATCAACGCTTAAAAATGGAAGTATTCATAATCGGCAGGGAAAAAGAGTTGTCGATCAAGATTGGGCTGATTATGAAGAAGAAGGCAACAAGAGAGAATACATTTGGTAGGAAGGCCAATGGTGTCCAGGAGGTTTAACAAGGAGCCAGAAGAGAAGGGTGCAACGCCTAAGGAATAAAGAGTTGGGACAGGCTTAGGCACCCGGTAAACCTCAAGTATGGCATACTAGGCAAACAGCCGATAGAAAGCAACCATCGGCTAATATTCAAATGGCTTTTCTGTTGCCATCAGAATTCAGAGCTCCGACAGATCAAAAAGTTTGTTTAGATTTCAATGAATCGGAGTATGAGGAGATAGTTGCCAAGTTAACGGTTATACAGCAAGCAATATTTGATAAACCAGTCAAGCATCGGCACCTAAAGGCTTTATATGTAAAATGTTTGGTTGATGGGAAACCGATGAACAAGATGTTGGTGGATGGAGGTGCTTCTGTTAATCTCATGCCTTACACCACTTTTCGTAAGCTTGGCAAAGGACTAGGAGATCTGATTGAGACTGACATGATGCTTAAGGACTTTGGAGGTAATGCGTCTAAGACCCGGGGGGTAATAAATGTCGAACTAACAATCGGGAGTAAGACTCTGCTCACCACATTCTTTGTCATCGATGGAAAAGGGTCATACAGTTTGCTCCTTAGTCATGATTGGATTCATGCGAACTATTGTGTACCATCGACCATGCATCAGTGTTTGATTCAATGGCATGGAGATGATGTTGAGCTGGTTCGCACTGATGAATCTGTGAGCATCGCAACAACCGATCTAGTCTTTTGGGAACTAGGAGATTTTGAATACTTTTCTGGCAAGTTATGGGAAGGAGGCTTCATTAAGATCAGCAATGAAAGCCAACAGCCGATGCAAGCAATTGGCTCTAAGAGTTTGTTTTAGTTAGTAGTCATGGCTTCACGTCGGCCGTTGGAATAAAGGAAAATAAGCATTAGTTCTGAATATGGGTTTAGGCCGACGTATGAATGCTAAATGGAATCCTAAGGGTGGGTCAGAATTGATGGATTTCTTAAACGAAGTTTTGTTGCACTTGATGAGATGCTTGCTCTAGATCGACCGAACGTTTAACCTCTGGTATGAAAAATTCTGCGTAAAGGGATGTTATCCTAGCATGTGATCAACACTTGATAGCCGATTCATTTAGTCATCGGCTCTAATAGCCGGTACCAGAAAGGTATCGCCTCTAGTTCAAAAATGAGGAAACTTAAAAGACATAAAAGCCGATACGATATGTATCGCCTCTAGAGCAAAGAATAAAACAAAAAACATTCATGTATAGGGGCATTGCACTAAGACACGTTCATAGAAGAGCAAAAGATTTCATTCATTTGTTCGCCCTAAGTACAATCTAATCAAAGACCTTGTTCACCACATCCTGAGCGGTTGTGATGTCCACGATGGCCTCCGACGCTATGACGAATTCTTCCATCAAGTCCTCATGTTCCTCAGGGCCATCGCCCATTGGGAAACTAGTCTCCATGGCGTGGAGCTCGTACCCGGTCTGGACTTGCACCACGGTTAGCGCCACCGATGCACCATGACGAACGCCATGGAGGGTGATCTCCTAAACACGAGCCGGGATGTCTTGAAGACGAGCATTAATGAGGGAACCCCGAGCATTGATGACGTCCACGGCCATGTTCACCGCCAGTTGGAGAGACTCCTGCTGCACCATCAGGGCTGGCAATCATAGGAACAGATAAACTATCAAGATAAAGGCAGTGGAAATCAGAGTGGAGGCATTTTGAAATTCATCTTACCCACCACCATGGCATCAGATTCGGCCAGCCACGCCCGAACGACACTAGCCTCTTCTTCGGTGGCATGAAGGGTAGCCTAAGAAACCCCGAATCGGATCTCGAGCTGGCCATTTTCCCGAGTTGCCTTGGAATAGCGGTCATGGGCCGCCCTCCACTCCGGAGGAAGCGTCGGGCATCATCGCCATTGTATGAGTCGGAGGAGTCCGATGATGAGGCCACCATGGAAGACACAGCATCAGAGGGCTCGCCGGCCCTAGGAAGAGGACAGAGACTGTCATTCAAAATGAATCTGTAGACAAATCAGAATAGTTCGTCGCCACAAGCAGAAGATGTTGATCTCACCTCATGCGTCGGAGGCGCTGGCTCATTGGTATGTTCTCCTCTGGGACCTCCTCCGCCGCGTGCTTGCCACAATTCTCCTCGCCGACCATGAAGTTGATTGGATCTACAGGAAGAAAGAAAGGCCACTATAGAGTTCTGCAAGGGTGGAGAAAAGCAAAGGAACAGGAATGGTTGCAAGTGCAGATATGTTCGAGGCCAAAGCCCTCGGCAAATATTTGAAGCCATGGAGCAAGGAGGTAGACAGATGCCTACCGGCCTCCCCTGGTCCATGTTGTCCCGCCATGCTGCTGATTTCTGCCTTGGATTTACTGTGTTCGTCCTTTAAAGAAAATAGTGTAGCCGAGTGCGGTTTGTTCTACCGAGTAGCAATTTGGAACACGTAGTCGTTCCAGAGCCTAGTTGTGTCCAGGTTCCTCTTTGCTACCTTGCTTGTCGTAGTACCGAGTTCGTTGGGTCTTGTAAGATGTGTAATCTTGTATTTTTGGTAGCCATTTATAATGGAAAGAATCTTGTCTTCTGAGTTGTCATTCTTTTTTCTGCTGAAGTCCTGGTTGTTTATGAGATTCCCGAGTTCTTTCTATAAGAACCGGGTTCTTGTGTTTCTTGTTAGGTAACCCTTCGTTGGTTCATGGTTGATGAGTTCTTTTTGTAGCAATATGATAACTCTACCGTTGTGCTGGATGGATAAGTCTGAAATATACCCGTTGAACTGTACCGTTGTGTAGAAGTGTGTCATCCATCATTTCAGTTGTGTCAGTTGTTGTGAGAAATGAATCATTGCGTTCTCAAGCCGTGTTTAAACGGGCCTGGTGGGCCATGTTTTTATTACTGTAAAATCTATTTAAAGGCCTTTCTTCTTCTTTTTCTTTGATGCCCTGCTTTTGCCTTGAAACCCTAGTCTTCAAAACTCCGTCGCCGCCATTGTCGCTGTCATCTGAGCACCGCCGTCTGAGCCTCATCGTTTCTTAGTGCTTTATTGCTTTCGCTAGTATATGGGTAGGAAGAAGTCAGCGAGCAAGTCCTAGGCAACCTTTGTAGACGAGGAGGCATCGCTTTCTGTGATTGAAAATCAAGAATTTATGGCCATGAGGGTTGCTCAGAAGATCTGGCTGGCTCTGACTACGACTGAGGATCAGTTGCGCGAGCTTGTTAGTGATGGTCTGATCCAAGGCAAGGAGTTTGCTGATTGGAAAGCTCCAGGCTAGCATCGGGTCCCAACTCTAGGTCCTGATGAGATTGTTCTTTTTGTCTCTTTTATTCGTGCTGGACTTTGCCTTCCTGCTTCTGCTTTTCTTCATCAATTTCTCAGTTATTTTGGGATTAGCTTGAACCATCTTGATCCTAATGGTGTCCTTCATCTTTCTATTTTTGTTCATCTTTGTGAAACTTTCCTTAGAATTCCTCCTTCTCTTTCTCCCTTTCGTTACTTCTTCCGTCTCAAGCCACAACCCCGCCACGATGACACCCATGTTCTTGGTGGCTGTGGTATTCAATTTCATTAGGGTCTTAAGAGTAAATTCTTTGATTATGACTTGGTTGATTCTGTGAGGGATTGGCATGCCGACTGGTTTTATGCCGCCAATTTGATTCCTCCTCTTGCTGTTCATTCTGGTTCTAGTCCCATGGTTAATGACCGATGGGAAAAGAATTCCTGACGATGGATGAGCTCCAGGCGATCAAGCCATTTCTTGAGAGGATATGTACTTTGAAATAGTAGGGCTTGACCGGCTTTGGTATCATTTCTAGTTTTCTTCGCCACCGAGTTCAACCTCTGAAGGAGTGAGAGAATTACGGTTTTGAGTACTCTAGGGCGGAGGACCCTTCTCGTATGGTCCCTGCCCTTCAGTTGACTGATGAGGAGGTGCTCGAGCGCCTTCAAAAAATGTTGAAAGGAGTAAGCGTCCTCACGCTTGTTGTCCCTGATATTGTGTTAACAACCCACCACCTGTTGTGAGTTGTTTTTTCTTATGTGGTTACTTTTTGTATTTCCTTTGTTGTCTCCACTTTTTGCTTAATCATTCTTGTCTGGTTGTTTTACTCTTTTATAGGAATTGGGGCGTAACTTCGTTGATCCGATCCCCCATGATGACTGCCCTGCCATTGTGGAGACTGGGGATAGTCTTGCTGGGGCATCTTTAACCAGTAAGTTTCAAACCACCACGATGTTTCCTAGTGTTTCTTCCACAGTTCTTGACGTATATGTAGAGTATGTTCCTCGTCCAGTTCCTCGAGCTCCTCGTAGTGTCAGAAAAAGGGGGCGTGCGGATTGTTCTTCTTCTGGTTTGTCTACTGCTAAGAAGCCTCGCTAGTCGAGTACTTGTCCAGGTACTCAAGTTATAGGTAGCATACTCCTAGGTGAGCATATTAATACGCTTTGTCTTCTTGTTGTTTGTTTGTGCCTTTAACCGAGTATTGTTCTCCTTTTTCAGATGGCGCTGTGGTTGCCTTGCTTGAGGGTGAGGAAGATGAAGATGATGATGCGGCCCTTGTCACACATCGGTGAGTTGTTTTTTGTTTTTCTATTGTTGAACACCTCTTTTAGTTCTGACTTTGGCCTTGTTCTCTTGTAGTAAGCGGTCGTCGAGCTTGAGTTCTTCTGGGGCTCTGGTACCGACCATGCCACTCCTGTCGCAGAGTGGTGGTGATATTTTTGCTGCTATAGTTCCCCCTCTAAGATCTTTTATTCGTCTTGGGGATTTTATGAAGAAGAAGATAGCTAAATGAGTGAATCCGGTTATGTTTCTTTGCTTCTATTTTTCCTTTTTTCTGATTCATATTCTCATCATCAAATTTTCTTATCATCTTGCAGACCTTCACCTTCCCTTAACCCTTAGTCGACTTCTTGTCAGTCCTCTGGTGTGCCCCTGTGTGCTGAGTCTCGGGACTCGGAATGTATGGTCGGTGAGGTGGATGTGAGGGAGACAGGGTTCCCTGGTGATCACGCTGCTGCTGATTGCTGGCTCCAGGGGTGACCGTGGCCGCGGCGGTGGGTCCATCTGAGGAGGTAGCCGGGGCTTCCCAGGATACGGCCCTGGTCTTGCCTTCTTTGCATCGGTCGGCTTCTCCCTCTGCTCCTCTTGGTACTAGTGATCAGCGTTTGGATGATGATGTGTTGCAACAATTCGATGCCACTCATCGTTTGTCAGAGTTGACCGCTGCCTGGGGAACCTTTGCGACCTTTGGGACTTCTTTTGGGGAAAAACTCCATATAATTTTTTTCTAAAGTTCTTTCTTTGGATGTTCGTCTTTCTTCTGTTCTTATGTCTTGTTTTCTCTCTCTCTCTTTGTTTAGTCTTTTTCTTGGGATCATACCGGCTTCTTTTTCTCGTCTGAAACCGAGAAGAAGTTGTCTTCTGAGGTTAGTGCCCTAAAAATAGAGCTTGACCTCTGTCGGGCCAAGATGGAGACCGAGCGTCAAATGCACCAGAAGGAGGAATAGGCTCTCCATGCCTGGGTGGTTGAGGTAGAAAAGTGGAGGGATGCTGCTATCAAGGAAGCCTTGAAGAATGTGGAGGCCATGAAGAAAGAGTGCAATGGTATTGCGGGTTCTTTTTTGTTTCCTTTTATATTCAAATTTCCCTTTCTGCTGACTTGTTTTTGGTGCCTGGTCCAACTCTCGGGTTGAAAAGCAGAAGCTCTTGGAGGGTATTGAGGAAATGAAGATACTTGTTCGTAGTAATTACAACAAGGCTGAGGAGGTAATTACTCATGCTGAAGAAGAACTCGCGCTTGCTAAGTTGATTAGGCGTGGAGCTAACAGGGATCTTGTGTAGGCTCAAAAAACTATTGAAGTCTTCACTAGTAAGTTGACGACGGCTATTGAGAACTGGAATGCTTTGTGGAAATCATTTCGGTCAGTGGCCAACCTTCTCCGGACTCCAACAGATGATGGTCAATCTTGGGCTCAGTTTATTCCCAAAGTTCCGACCTGTTTCCAGGAGTTCGTGAAGAGGTGCGCCCAACTATGTACCAGAAATGTTCTTGCCCAGGTCCGAGTTCTTGCTCCAGAGGTCCCTTTGTCCAAGATTGCAGAGGAAGTAGAGAGTCAAGAATATCTGGATGCCATTGAAAAGGTGGAGCCTGAGGTCAAAGATTTAGCCAGGAGGATTGCGGATAATCTTAATATTGATATTTCTTCTCCGATGACAATGCTTGATGTAATTAACCTTTGTACTCCAGCCTCTGTAATAGGACATTATACTTCTTTTTGAATGAAGATTCTTTGTTTTTTGTTGATGTCTTCTTTGCCTGGATGTCTTCGCCTTATAAACAACTCGGTATCTGTAGATTGTTGTCTTGACAAACTTTCTTGATTTGTCGAGTGCTTGTCATTTCTTAGTGTAAACAACTTGGGGTAAGTAGTTCTTTGTCCTTACAACCTTTTTGTTCTTGTTAGTACTAAATAGACTTAGGACCAGTGATCTCAAGTATCTTCAGCTTCTTCTTTTTAGTTTTTTTGCTTAACTCGAGATGTGGCCAGCATCTGGCTTTTTTCCTGGTTGTAAAAAAACATCTTTGGATCGGTTCGGGTGTTGGCTTATCAGCTACCCTCATCGGCAGGCTCAAGCATCTTTTCAGCTCTTTTGCTCTCGGCCGGTATGCTCAGGCATAATTTCATCCATTTTGCTTTTTGGTTCGGGTGTTAGCTTATTAGCTACCCTCATCAATGAGCTCAAGCATCTTTTCGACTCTTTTGCTCTCAATTTGGTATGCTCGAGCATAATTTCAACCATTTTGCTTTTTGTTTGGTGTTAGCTTATTAGCTACCCTCATCGGCGGGCTCAAGCATCTTTTCAGCTCTTTTGCTCTCGGCCGGTATGCTCAGGCATAATTTTAGCCATTTTGCTTTTTGGTTCGGGTGTTAGCTTATTAGCTACCCTCATTGGCGGGCTCAAGCATCTTTTTAGCTCTTTTGCTCTCGACCGGTATGCTCAGGCATAATTTTAGCCATTTTGCTTTTTGGTTCGGGTGTTAGCTTATTAGCTGCCCTCATCGGCGGGCTCAAGCATCTTTTCAGCTCTTTTGCTCTTGGCCTGTAAGCTAAGTGAAAACAACTCGGGGAAAGCCATAATAAGACATATGTTGTCGAGAAAAACCATCTTTATTGATCATGAACGTTGATAAGCCATAATAATACATATGTTGTCGGGGAACACTATCTTTATTGATCATGAACGTTGATCTCTTGTGGCTTGTATATATATTCTTCCTTGAGTTGTTTTCATGCGTAGAATCTTCTTAGTTGGCTGATGTGCCATGTATTGTTGACTTCTTTTCCATCTTCAGTTATCAACTTGTACGTGCCTGGTCCGGTGACTTTTGTGACAATAAAAGGACCTTCCCATGGACTAAGTAGTTTATGGCGTCCATCAGTTTTTTGTATTCTTCTTAGTACTAGGTCTCCAATTTGGAGTGATCGAGGCTGGGTATTCTTGTTGTAGTGGCGTCTTAAACCTTGTAGGTATCTGGCTGATTGAAGGGTAGTGTTTACTCTGACTTCTTCTGTACTGTCGAGTTCTAATCTTTGGGTGTGTTATGCTTCTCCTTCGTCATATTGTTCTATCCTTGGTGACATCTAGATCAAGTCGGCAGGTAGTACGGCTTCTGATCCGTAAAACAAGAAGAAAGGTGAGTATCCGGTGGCTCTGCTTATTTGAGTTCGTAGCCCCCATACTACTTTGGGTAATTCTTCAATCCATTTGGATCCATAGTCCACTAGTTCTTCATACAATCTTGGTTTTAATCTGGCTAGTATGAGTCCATTAGCCCTTTCTACCTGTCCGTTGGCTTCTGGATGTGCGACTGATGTGTAATCTATGCCGAAGCCACAATCCTGAGCCCAACTTTGGAATTCTGTAGCTGTGAAGGGAGAACCCAAATCTATGATGATTCGATTGGGCATACCAAAACGGTGCATAATGTCTTGGATGAACTCGACTGCTTTGGCTGCGCTGTATTTTGCGAGTGGTTTGTATTCAATCCACTTGGTGAACTTATCAATTGCTACAAAGATGTACTCGAAACCGCCCTTTGCTTTCTTGAGAGGTCCTACTTGATCCAGCCCCTAGCAGAAGAAAGGCCAAGCGGGTGGGACGCATATGAGATTGTGAGCTGGTACATGAGCTTGTCTTGCGAACATTTGACAACCTTTGCACTTTCTGACAAGTTCTTCTCTGTCTTTCCGAGTGGTTGGCCAGTAGAATCTGGTGTGGAATGCTTTGCCAACTAGTGTTCTTGAAGCGGCATGATTTCCACAGCAACCTGAGTGTATTTCGTCTAAGATCTCTTTGCCTTTTTCAAATGAGACACATTTTAGGAGTACTCCTGATGATGCGGCTCTTCTGTAGAGCTTGTCCCCCACTAGGACGTAGTTCTTGCTTCTGCGAACAACTCGGGTAGCCTCCTCTTTATCTGCTGGCAACTTATTCTCTTTGATATAATCAATAAAAACCTGGGTCCATGAGGTGTTGATTACCAAAATCTGGGTGCCTTTGGCTGGGAGTTTAGGGGTTATCTCACTAGGTTGTTTGATAGAGGGAGCCGATAACTCCTCTATGAATACGCCGGATGGGACCTTCGCCCTGTCCGATCCGAGCTTGGCGAGGACGTCTGCTGCAATATTAGAATCACGCAGGACATGTAGAATTTCCAATCCTTGAAAATGTTTTTTGAGTTTTCGTATTTCAGCACAGTAAGCGCCCATGTTTTCTTTGGTGTAGTCCCAATCTTTGTTGACTTGGTTGACGACTACTGCTGAATTGCCGTATACGAGTAATCGCTTGATTCCGAGGGTAATTGCCACTCGGAGCCCATGGATGAGGGCTTCGTATTCTGCTTCATTGTTTGTAGCTTGCCATAATATCTGAAGGACATACTTGAGTTGTTTTCCGTCTGGAGAAATGAAGAGAACGCCTACACCGGCTCCGCCTAGCTTGAGCGATCCATCAAAGTACATCTTCCAATGGTCAAGGATGGTATTTGACATAGGTTGTTGAATTTCTATCCACTCGGCAACAAAATCGGCAAGGGCTTGAGATTTAATTGCCTTCCGTGGGGTGAAATCGATATTGAGAGCACCAAGTTCAACTGTCCACTTAGATATGCGCCCTGTTGCGTCTCTATTGTGTAGGATGTCTCCGAGTGGGAAATCTGTCACCACGGTAATCTTGTGGCTTTCAAAATAGTGGCGAAGCTTGCGTGAAGTGATCAGGAGGGCGTAGAGTAGTTTTTGCACATGCGGGTACCGGATTTTTTATTCTGATAGAACTTCGCTGATGTAGTATACGAGGTGTTGTACTTTATATATGCGCCCTTCTTCTTCTCTTTCTATGACTATCGTTGTGCTGATCACAGTAGAAGTTGCCACAATGTACAGCATCATGTCTTCGTATTTCTTTGGAGGCGTGAGACCGGGCGAGGAGGTGAGGAATGCCTTAAGTCTTTTGAAAGCTTCGTTGGCTTCTTCTATCCACTCGAACTTGTCTGTCTTCTTTAGTAGTTTAAAGAAAGGTAATCCTTTTTCGCGAGTCTTGATATGAAACGATTGAGGGCCGCCATGCAGCCTGTTAGTTTCAGCACATCTTTAACACTTCAAGGAGGGCTCATCTCTATTATGGCTTGAATTTGCTTGGCGCTGGCTTCGATTCCACGATGACTGACCAAGAATCCAAGTAGTTGTCCTGAAGGAACTCTGAATACACACTTGTTTGGGTTCAATTTCCATCTCCACCTTTTCAGGTTTTCGAAGGTTTGCTTTAAGTCTTCAATTAGTGTGTCCGGGTTCTTTGTTTTTACTACTACATCATCCACATATGCCTCTATGTTTTCGCCGATCTGTTCACCAAGGCACGTTTGGATAGCTCCTTGGTAAGTGGCACTAGCATTCTTGAGTCCAAATGACATGGTCTTGTAGCAGTAGGCACCGAACGGAGTAATGAAAGATGTCTTGCTCTGGTCTTGTTCCATTAATGCGATCTGGTGATATCCTGAATAGCAATCAAGAAAGGATAATAGGGCAGATCATGTCATTGAATCAACTATCTGATCAATGCGTGGTAGTTTGAATGGATCTTTCGGGCAGTGTTTGTTGAGATCTGTGTAGTCGACGCACATGCGCCACTCATCCGTATTCTTTTTTTGTACAAGAACTAGGTTTGCTAGCCAATCTGGATGAAGGATTTCTCTGATGAATCCGGCTGCCATTAGCTTTGTGATTTCTTTTTTAATTGCTGCCTTCTTGTCGGGTGAGAATCGTCGTAGCCGTTGCTTCACAGGCTTGGAGCCTTCATTGATATCGATTCTGTGCTCAGCCAACTCTCTTGGGACACCTGGCACATCGGCCGGCTTCCAAGCGAAGATATATTTGTTGTCCTAAAGAAAGTTGGTGAGCGTGAGTTCCTATTTTGCCGATAGGTGAGCGCTGATGGTTGCCGTTTTGGAGGGATCACTGGTGCCCAGGTCGATTTGCTTGACGTCGGCTTCTTTTGGTGGTGCGAGGATGCTAGGCTTTTTAGCCGGTATCTCTAGCTCTTCTGGGCTTATTTCTATGGCGATAGTGGCTATTTCTTTTCTACCATTGGTGGCTTGTGCTTTGGCTGCAATTTGGATTGCCTGAACATCGTAGTCAAAAGCGCGCTTCAAATCACTTCGAAGGGAAAGGACATCGTTAGGCCCTAGCATCTTAAGAAATAGGTATGGATAATGCGGTATCGCCATGAACTTTGCTAGTGCTGGGCGCCCGAGGATTGCATGATATGATGAATCAAAGTCTGCAACTTCAAACATGATGAACTATGTACGGTAGTTTGAGGGAGTTCCAAAAGTAACCGGTAGAGTGATTTGTCCAAGTGGCATGGCTGCCTTGCCGGGTACTATCCCATAAAAAGGGGTGCTCGTTGATGTAATCATCCCGGTGAGTTGTAGTCCCATCTTCCTTAGCATTTCTGAAAAAATGATGTTGAGTCCGGCTCCTGCATCGATTAGTACTTTTGTGACAGTCATACCAGAGATAGTTGGATCTAGAACCAATGGGTAATGGCCTATGTTTCCTATGCTAGTCCATTGGTCTTCTCTTGACAAACTGGATTGGATACTGTGACCAATTGAGATATCTTAGAGTAGCCGGTTCTGCTGCCATGATGGTTCATAGAGCTAGCTTTTCTTGATGTTTGCTTCTGGAATTTGGCACCCGACAAAGATTACTGCTACTGTCCCCCTAGATTTTTGGAATCCCTTGTCTTCGTGGTTGTCTTCATCTTTTTTCGACTATCTTCTTTAGTGTTTCCCTTACTATCTTTTCTTATGTACCGATCATTAAAGGTGTAGCTATTTCTAATGGTGTGATTTCCTTTAGGGTGCAAGATGCAATGCATGTTTTCAATGTCGTCATACTTCCTAGGTTTGGAAAACTTCCTTGATTTGTCAGCCACCGCCACGGTGTTGTCTGGTCCACATTTCCTTTCCTGATGTCTGATGTTTTGATGATTTTGCTTGTCTGGGTTGTCTCGGTTGTTTCTATCCGAGAACCTTTCTCGTGTCTTCTCTTCTGCAGTAATCATCTTTTCTACTGTGCGTCTGAATTCTTCATTGTTTCTCGGGTTTTCTTTTTAGAAGTCCTAAAATTTCCACCTAGCCATGATTCCATGGGAGAAAGCCTTGATTACTTCTCGTTCAGTGATGTCATGTACTTGAGCACGTAGTTCGCCAAATCATCGATAGTAATTTCTAAGACTTTCGCCCCCTTTCTGCTTGAGTCCTTTTAATTCTGCGTGGGTGATGGGGTGCGTAATGATACCCATGAAATTTTCATAGAAAACTCTTTGTAAGTCCTCCCAATTTCTTATTGACCCTGAATTCAATTTGTCGAACCATTGGAGGGGCATGGTTTCTAGGGCCATGGGAAAGAACAAGGTCTTGATATCGTCGTCTCCTCTAGCTAGTTCAATCGATTGTGAGTAAATTCTGAGCCACTACCTTGGTTCGGTCTTGCCATCATATTTAGAGTGGTTGGACAGCTTGAACTTGTGAGGTAGTCGAATTGAAGCAAGTCTGTTTGCAAAACAGGGGAATCTATCGTGCGTTCCGGCTTCTTTGTATTCTGATTCAACACCTCCTTCCAGCCAACTGTTGTTTTGGTGAGAGTAGTTCTGTGGGGTTGTCTAAATGGGTGCTTCGCTTCTGATCTTTCTTGGTTGTTCGACTTGGTAGTTTTGACTACGGTCCCTTCTACTTTCTCTGTTGTGACTTCCACTTGGTCCAAGTCTCTTGAAAGCGGACTTCCTTTTATTTTGATCTTCCTTCCTATGAGATGTTGATCTGGCAGGTAGCCTTGAGTGGGTCCTTCCGTCGTGCGTCCTTAGGGCTGCTGACCGGAGAAGGTCCCAGAGCTGTTCCTATTTTTCGCTGGGATGCGATGTCGCTCCGAGTTCTTCTAGTGCTTCTCGGATCTTATTGTAGGGTGTATTCGCCACGCGTCTTTCTTCGACTTCTTGTTCTGATTTTCTTCTATTGTACTCGGCCAGATCTGACTCATATCTGATCCAAGCTTCCTTGCGCTGCCTAGCATGGTGTTGGCGTCCATGTTTCAATTTGTTTTTTCTTTCTCTGGCTTGCTTCTGATTCTCAGTCTCACCATCGTGCCCCTGGGTAAAGGGTGATATGCTGGACTCATATTCATCTGATGACCTGACGTCGGGTGCTTCTGAGGGGACCAATGGTGATCGAGGATGGTGAACCATGAATACTTCTCGTGCGTGAATTGTTCTACTATTGGTGTCGGTTTCCACACTATTGGAGTTGTTGATAACTTTAGTAGAGGCTTCAAGGTCGTAGATCGAGTCTCCTTCTTGGTAGGGTAGAATTGTTGTTGTCATCGTGCCGACTAGTTGGGTACCGCTACCCTTAGGAACAGAACCTGGCTAGTGGACGATGTAGTCTTGAGATGTCATAGTTAGTACGAGACCTTCCTAAGCTCCTTTCAGTGGCATTCTGAGCACCGGATCGAGGGACCCTTCGAGCCATGCTTGATAAGATTTTGCCATGTTATAGAGTCCAAACGGAAATGGATCTGACTTCTTGAAAAGACTCTGAGTGTACTCTGAGTTGTATTCTTGATAGGTCGAGGCCGTGTTCTGGAGTCCCACTGGAAAAGAACTCAGTTTCATGAAAGAACTCGGATAAGACTCCATCTCGGATGCGGAGCCTAAGTTTGAATCGGATGCGCAAAGCCACAAAATCTGAGTTGGATCGGACATCACGAGCTCGCGTGAATCTTTCGGCGAGTTGATCTATCGTAGTCGTCGAAATAGAAAGGACTTCATGGTGATCCGAATCTTTGAGGAGGTGGCTTTGGAGCTTGCCATTATCGTCTGCCTCACAGATCCATGAGCCGAAGATGAAGGTTGATCCCGTCGAGAAGATCATGTTGTCGAGGTCCGTCGAGCTCTCGGATGCAAATTCACCGAAAGCCCCTACCTGGCGCGCCAGCTATCGATGTTTCACCACCGATAGCCTACCACGGGGGTACCTGGGGCGTTTGTTTGGGCTTCAGCGTATACAAAACTCGATGGTTAACGCAAGAGACAGTCGATTTATCCTGGTTTGGACCCTCGATCGTGATCAAGTAATAGCCCTATATCCAGTCGGTGTTAGCCTTTGCGTTCAATTGATTGTAAAGCGTTGTCTCTCTCTAGGAACCCTGCCCTCCTTTATATAGTTAGGAGGCCAGAGTCCTAGTTGGTTTACAATGAGAGTTCCTAGTAGGATTACAGAATAATACTACTACTAAGATTACATGGGAAGAATCCTAGTTAGACTAGATCTTCTCCCTTCCTTGCGGGGTATCCCGTGGGTCCCGCATCGATAATGATATGGCCGTTGGCCTCTTTGTTGCGGAGAATGTCCCCTAGAGGGAACTTGGTGACCACGGTGATCTTATAATACTCGAAGTAGTGGCGGAGTTTATGTGACGTAATCAGGACGGCATACAGCAGCTTCTGGACCTAAGGATAACGAGTCTTGGGTTCGTTAAGGACCTCACTGATGAAGTATACCAGATGTTGCACCTTATAGGCGCGCCTGGCCTCCTTGCATTCGACCACAATGGCTGTGCTAACGACAAGAGAAGTAGCGGCGATGTAGATCAGGAGACTTTCGTCTGGTCGTGGTGCCATCATGATCGGAGGCTTTGTTAGAAACAACTTGAGCTGCTCGAAGGCTATGTCTGCCTCTTCCGACCAGGAAAAGCGCTCGGAGGCCTTAAGGAGTTTGAAGAACAGTAACCCCTTTTCGCCGAGGCGCGATATAAAGCGGCTTAAAGCAGTCATGCAGCCTGTAAGCTTCTGAATATCCTTGACGCATGTTGGTCGTTTCATGTTGGTGATGGCAGAGACCTTGTTAGGATTGGGCTCAATGCCTTGTGCACTGACAATGTAGCCCAGGAGTATGCCGGATGGAACTCCAAAGATGCACTTTGAAGGGTTCAGCTTCCATCGGTACCTTTTAAAGTTGGCGAACGTTTCTTCGAGGTCGGCGATAAGATCATTGGCGGTCTTGGACTTGACGACCACATCGTCGATGTAACCTTCGACATTGCGGCCGATCTATTGATCGAGGCACATCTAGATAGCCCTTTGATAAGTCGCCCCGGTGTTCTTGAGTCTGAAGGACATGGTGGGTAGCAGTACGCACTAAAGGGCATGATGAACGACATCTTGATCTGGTCTTCTTCCTTGAGGGAGATCTAGTGATAGCCGGAGTAACAGTCAAGGAAGGAGAGCAGTTCGCAGCCGGCGGTGGAGTCTACAACCTCATCTATTCGAGGTAGACCAAAGGGGTCTTTAGGGCAGTGTTTGTTAAGATTAGTGTAATCAATGCACATTCTCCATTCTTTATTCTTTTTTCAAACGACAATAGGGTTTGCTAACCACTCAGGATGATACACTTCTTTTATGAATCTGGTAGCTAAGAGCCGTTTTATTTCTACCCTAATAGCCTCCTTCTTGTCTGGCGTGAATCGGTGAAGTTTCTGCTTTATCAGTTTGGTGGTCGGTGAGACATTCAAGGAGTGCTCGATCTTCTCCCATGGTACCCCCGGCATGTCTGCAGGTTTCCAAGCAAACATGTCGGCGTTGGCACGTAGGAAGGAGACAAGCATGCTTTCCTATTTGGGGTCGAGGTGAGCCCCAGTCTTGATGGTCTTGGAGGGGTCATCGAGGCCGAGGCCGACCTCCTTGATTTCCTTGGACTTGGTGGAGGCGTGAGGAGGCACCAGCTCTAGGATCTCCATGTCATCGACGAGGACCGTCTTGGCATCGATGACCACACTGGCCATCTAGATGGAGAGGTCGGTGGCTTAGGTGAGGGCAAGACTCTCTGTCTCACAGGCGTAGGTGATGGAGAGGTTGGCCCATAGGGCCAGGACTCCTGTAGGCGAAGGCATCTTTAGCTCCAGATACGCGTAGTGTGGTATAGCCATAAACTTAGCTAGAGCTGGCCGACCAAGTATGGCGTGGTAGGAGGTATTGAAGTCGACGACGTAGAAGTTGATGTGCTCGACGCGGTAGTTTCTTGCCGTGCCGAACTATACTGGCAGGGTGATCTCTCCAAGCAGTTTGGATGCCCTGCCAGGTACCACACCCCAGAAGGAGTCTGAGGGTGTGAGATTTGTTATCCCGAGGCCCAACTCCTTTAGGGCTCCAGCGAAAAGGAGATTCAGAGCGCTCCCACCGTCGACGAGCACTTTTCTGAAAAGCACCTTCTGGATGGTTGCGTCGAGGACAAGGGGGAAACGCCCTATGTAGGGGATGTCCACCCACTGGTCAGCCCTACTGAAGGTGATGGGGACCTCGGACCATGGGCGATAGCTGGGGTTGGCAGCGGCGTCTTTCGTAGTGATGGCGAGCACCCGCCGTGCGGCGAGCTTCCATTCTCTTCTACTCTCGGTGGAGGCAAGGCCCCCAAAGATGGTGGCGACCACCTTGTCGTGGTCCTGGAAGGCATTGCCATTGCCCCTAGGTGGTCAGCGGCCTCCGGCTCCATCATTGGTGTCGTCGTCCAGCTTTTTGTCCTGGAACTCCTTAGCCAAGTCGAGGCAGTTCTTCATCTTATGTTTGGCATTCTTGTGGAGAGGGCACGGGCTATCGAGGATCTTCTTGTATTGCTCATCGTAGTTGTGCTTGGCCTAAGGTTCATTGACGGCGGCGACGATGCGGTCTAGCCGGTGGCAGCGATTTTGGCCAAACTTGGGTCCTTCAGGCCGATCGCGGTCGCTGTCACGATGGTAATTACGGTCGTTGTAGCGGCGGTCATTGTGGCATCGATCGTCGGGCGGTCGTCATAGCGGCATGTTGGGCGATGAGTACCCGCATCCCCATTGAAGCACACCTCGGCTTCCTCGGCATCAGCGTACTGGTTGGCTGTCATGATCATCTCGCCAATCCCTATGGGTGGCTTGCGGTTGAACTTGGAGCGAAGCTCGTGGTGGTGGAGTCCCGGATGAAGGCGATGATGACCTCAGCTTCCGTGATATTGGGAATAGAATTCCTCATCTCGAAAAAGCGTCAGATGTAGCTATGGAGGAGCTCAGACGACTTCTGGTTGATGCGGTTCAGATCATGCTTAGAGAGTAAAAACTTGGAGGCATACCTTAGGGACGTGGTCGATGGTCGCCATTGCAGCCGAAATAGGTTTGAATCTGATGAAGATCGCTTGGATGATGGCTTGGTAGAATAGAGGATTTGCTAGGGTTTGAGGCCTTGGCGATGACGGCGTCGGCTGTTAAAGTTTGCTCAACGAAAAGGAAAAAAGGGAAAAAGGCCGAGTGAATTGGAAGAGGTATTGTTGGGACATTATATAAGACTCGGCCCGGGAGGTCAGGACTCGTATATATCTCGGAGCAAAATGGTTGTGGCTTGGTAAACAGATAAATAGGAATTTTGGAATAAAATCACTTTTATCCCAAAATTGGGGGGCATGTGTTTACACCAAAATTTAGAGAGAAAAGCGCAGGAACTCGAAACTTCCAAAATCATGCCAATCAAGGAATCGATTGCATGAGGATCGATATCAGCTGAATCAAATGCAACTCTGGGATTGGATCTCATTGGATGACGTCAGCAGATAGCGATGATGAACTATAGTTGGCGCCAGGAAACTATATATCGGACTCTACAAAAAGGGAAAGATTAGAGTCCAAGTTATCTTAAATTAGGAATGTTTTCTTCTATGCCAAAGATTGTAATGAGTCATGCTCAAGTAGGATTCATGTTTAGGCTCGGGTATAAATATCAAACCCGGCTATTGTAAAAAACACATAATCAATCAAATACAAGTTATTTACTTTTTCGGCTCCAGCCACCCCTTAGGAGTAGGAGTAGAGTAGATCTCGGCGAGTTTTTCAGCAAGTATGGCTGCATCGATCCGGTCGACCTCCACTACTTGTTTATAAGTACCATCATGGCTTATACTTCTGTTCGTATGGCTGCATCGATCTGGTCAACCTCCACTACGACTCTGGTATAAGCTAGTTATCGACTCTTATCTAGTTCAAGTACGGCTGCATTGATCCGGTCGACCTCCACTGCTAGAACTAGATTAAGGTCAAGTTATCGGCTCTATCTAAGGGTTGCATTCCTTCGGATAGATTCATTAAGTTATCGATATTGCTTATTGCTTCAATTATTTATTTAATTACAGCAATATCACTTTGCCCGATTGGGATTGATCTAGATCGGGCTTATATCTTTTTTAACACATCGTTTTTAACCTAAATTTGATCTAATCTATACTTTAAATGATGAGTTATGTTTTATCACTGTTTTATGTCAATCTTGATCATGCATAGTGTACGGTTAAGGCATGTCTGATCTTGAGTAGATCTATTGGCTAGTGAAAACCGTTCCATGGCCCGTTATCATGGCCTGTGTGATTCTGCCTCACACCCCACTGTTAGCACCATGGAGTGGGGATCGTTATTTGGTAGATCTGTTCCTGGTAGGGCATGACCTTAACTATGTGCTATGCCTAAATCGGCTGTTTTAGCCGATATCGAGCGCTTTCACAAACAGTTCACGTCACGAGACCATTGAAGTAAAGATAGGTTGAAATATGTGTTAGCCCCATGATCTTATTATTGTATTATGGCCTGCATGATTCTACCTCATGCCCCACTGATATTAGTAATAAGTTTGGGTCATCGAATCTATTGTTGTTTCTACGGCCTTCATGATTCTGCCTCATGCCCCACTGGTCATAGCGATAGATGAGATCTAATATGTTCATTAGATTTATCTTTATTAAATGGTTAAATGATGATGAGTTGTTTCATTTATACAAAAGGGATTCGGTTACTTGCAGTCATTGGCTTAGTATAAACTAATCATTGTTGACATCCTCTTGCCATTGACTAATGTTTGTCTAAATAACGAGATCTATCCTGACCGATAACCGATTTTACCTTCCATGCGCTTTAATTGATTTGTCTTTATGACTATGCTGGAATCGACTATTTAGTCGATTTCCTTCCATATTGGCTCTCAGAGCCGCACATTCGGGACTGTCTGGCAACATCGGCATGTTCTGCCTTAAATTACTGATTAGCTTTCTCTCCTTGTCAATTACAGGGTCAAATTGACTAGCATGTCTCAGGAGGAGTGCATAGGATCGACCATCCCTGTGCTGAAGCTAGGTAGATCTCCAGCTCCATCGAGCGGACCCTTCTGGCTTGCTCGTGTGCCCTCGGCATGGGACAAATTTTTGTGCCGACACCCGGTCATCAACTTCTCTACACACCTATGACCGGTGAAATGAAATGCCCTAGGTTATACCTTTGCCTTGCACATTCCATTCCATCTCCTCCAATGTTGATGCAACACATGCACCAACATGATCAACAATGATATGATCCACTTCATATCATCACATGATCATATTGGTTCATCGATCTTGACTTCACTTGCTTTTCACTGTTGCCTTCGTCCATCGGCGCCAAGTTTTGCTTAAGCTTCAGCGCCACATGGTCCATCACTCCAAAGCCTCCAACTTGCCCTTCACGCTTGCAACCGGTCCATCAAGCCAAGTCATGTGTTGATCTTCTCCACCCTGATCACATGACTCAATGTCATGTCTCATTTGCAATGAGCTCCATCATCACATGTGTGAGCTTTGCAACATCTCCAAGCCATTTTCACCTTCATGGCATATGTTCCTCACACACATGTACCTATGGACTAATCACCTGTGTATCTCATATAAACACAATTAGTCCACCTAGGTTGTCACTCAATTATCAAAACCACACAAAGACCTTTCAATCTCCCCCTTTTTGGTAATTGATGACAACACTACAAAGATATGGAAATTAAGCTCTTTTGGATTCATGTTGCTTGCCCAAGCAATTTTACCATGTGAAAATGATTTTGAACAAGTACCACAAACCCGAGATGGTAGTATTAGCTCCCCCTACATATGTGCTAGAGTGTTTGGTTTGAAGTTCGCACATATGCATAGATTGGAAATGTGGGAGAGTAATTACTACCGAATGATGCTAAGTTGTATAGAGTAAACCTTTGAAGTGTGATACCAATCGGAGTTGTACCTTTAAGTTCATCCTTAGCACCATGGTTAGCTAGATAACACTTGGAAAAATAAAAAGCACTAGATATCTCGTGAGATCAACATTAAAACCAAGGTACTAGCATTACTTGAAAAACAAACCAAGTGTCTAGCTATCATCCTATGCATGCTAGTTTTCATTTCATCAATCAAATTTTACAACTAGCATACATCACACAAGCATGCATATTAAATTTAAGAACTTATGCAATGCAAGCAAGCACATGAATATGCACATATCAAATGCAATCAATCAAAGTTCATGAGCTTGCTCCCCTTCTTATGTGCTTCTCTTGTCCAAGAATTTTGATTCATCACTTTTCTTTAATGTTGCTCCCTTTTTGTCCATGTCAATGTCCAACATCTACTTCTTTGTCTCAATCCTCTCCCAAAGCTTTCATATCTTATCTCTCCCCCTTGTACAATCTCAATCTCAAAGCTTTCATATCTTTGTACAATCTCTCCCCCTTTGTCATCAATTTCCATAAAAGGTGTGTTTCTCATTGATGCAAAGGTATGCATTTGGGGTAGATGGTTGAGGCTTGAATCTTGCATTTTTTATGGACATCACTTGATTGTTGGAATGACACCACTTGTAGATACCACTTGTAACTTGTACTACTTGTATCTTGTGTAGGGCTTCTTGAGATACCAAACATAGAATCTTTTATCTTGATATCAATTTGTGTGACACCTCCCCCTATGTGATAGCATGGGTCATCCATTTGATACACTTTAGCTCTTGTAGGTGAGGGATGCATTCTTTATTTGATGATCACTTAACGTTGAGGATCACTTGTGGAACCATTGTCTTGCATGATTGATACCACGTGTAGATGTGATACCACTTGAAAGCATTTTCTAGTATGGAACCACTTGTTGGATTTATCAATAAAAGCCATTTCTTGAACATTTGCTATCTTCATGAGTACCACTTATAGGATATCACTTGTGAGTTGATCTAGACATCACTTGTGAATTTGATGAAATACTTGAGTCTAGATACTCCTTGAAGCAAACAAACTAGATATCCATTTGCATTGTTGTCTTGTGCTTGTACTCTTATCATTATCATGAGCTTCTAATGTTGACTTGAAATAAATCGATTTGTCTAAGCTTCCAAGTCCGGTTTGAACCAATGACAAGCTTCTTCACACCTCTTACAAGGGTTATCTTGCTAATGTTGTACTTGTCTCTTGTTAGCGATCCAAATTAAATCAAGTACTTGGGTTCACTAGCTCATGAACAAATTCAAATACTAACCACTAGATCAATTAATCATTCAAGCAATAGTGGTAGGCTATGAAATTAAATGTTTCGTTTGTTATGCATGATCCTATGAAGCATGTACTATATGCACTAACCGCATACTAGTAAGGGATGAAATAATTATGCACATTACAATGATACATTTGCTATGTTGGAGTAGAGGATAGTCACATAGATTCCAATTCATTACTCCAATAGCAATGTGAAGTCCAATTATAAGCTTGGTGAAGACCAATAGATACCATTTTGAATTTCATTCTTCACCCATATGAAATGAATACCACTTATGATCAAGTGCACTTTCTTGTTGTGGTTGGCTTGCTTCTTTTCATCTTTACTTGCATGAGAGCATCAATTTAAGAATACCACTTGAAATATCATGACTAGCTCTCTTTTGGGTGTTGCTTGCTTTTCTTGATCAACCCTTTTGATTGCTTGAACTAAGCATCTCAAATGTTTCTCGGATCACCACTTCCATGTTAGCCTTCCAAGTACAACACTTGGTTCACCTATGCATAGGCAGCAAGCCCCTACACTAGAGAGAAGTGACACCTTCAAAGAAAAATGCATATCTCCCAAAGTACAAATCCAAATACCACAAAATTAGGTGAAGATGTGTATCACTAGGTTGTCTAGCAGATGTTAAAATTTGAACTTCATTTGACTTCTAGATTGCTACCAGATTTCAATTCTTCCACCACTGCTACATGCTGAAAACTGCTGCACTATAGCTGACAATATCCACTCCAAAACAGAAGCATTTCTTATCCAATTCTCATAAAAATTGTACAGCATCTTATACCATAAGTCTAGAGCATGTACACCAATTTTTATGCCAATCCAATAAGTTTTGTTGACTGAAACATGGCTAAGATCACAGCTAGCTCAGATTTTGCAATATAGGACATATTTCAACTATTGAGCTATACTTCATCAAATGTGAATCAAACTTGAAACTAACTTATTTGAATACTTCCACAAGACATATATCTATTCAATCCACTTACTAAAAGTCATCTCATGAATTTATCCAACACAAATCAATCCAAACTTGATTGCTAAGCAATTATCCGTTCAATCATCTTATAGCAAGCAACATTGCATATTTATCCAATTCAATCGACTCATACGCACCCAAATGAAATGATCAACAAGAGATATACCTTAGTTAGCTCATGATCATCCAATTAGCAAGCTTCAACTCAAATAATTTTGCAAGCCATCAAATAATCCAATAAATCACCACAACTCGAATATGACACTTGTATGTTGATAGCACTTGGACTTTACTCAATTAATCATGGCATTGGGTTTGGATATGCACTAGGCTTCATATCTTGACTCAACATATGATTATCAATATGAAATCAATTGAATCAAGCCTCCAATGCCGATGGTACCTACAAATAATCATCCACTTTTTGATGGTACCCAAATAATTTTGGGTCCTCTCAAGTTAGGAGCAACATACTTAGGCAATACCTTAGTATGAGTAACGGAATGTTTTGCAATAGCAACCATAGAGGTACCATTATCATCCTTCCTAAGCATAGAATCATCATCAATTAAAATAGGCTTAGGAGTGTTACCTAGGGGACATGAATGTGCCATGTGTCCCCTTTCCCGGCATGAGTAGCACTCTCTTTGCTTGAGCCTTTTCTTCCTTGCTCATGTTGTGCTTCTCATTGCCTTGCTTCTCCTTGTTTGCTTGAGCCTTCTTCTCAAGCTTGTTTGGACAACCCGAAGCTAGGTGGCCCAATGTGTCACAACTATAGCACCTCATATGAGCAATCTTCTCCATTTTCTCTTCTTTGTTCTTGCTCACTTGCTTTGCATCTTGATTCATCCTTGAATGCATTACTCTTTCTCTTGCTTTTCCATCCCTTCTAGTTTTCTTCTTCTTTATCATCAAATCACCACCATCTTCATGGTTGATCTTGATTTGCTCTTGGGGTGTCTTCTCTTGCTCAACTTGTGGCTTTGGTTGAGGCTCTTCTAGTTGATTCACCAATTGCTTGGTTGGGCACATAGAGGTGAGATGACCCCATGTGCGGCACTTGAAGCACTTAACATGCCTTAGCCTCTCTTCTTCTTTCTTCAACTTGAGCTTTTCTTCATTGGGGCAGCCATTTGCAAGATGTCCCACTTCATGGCACTTGAAGCACATGAAATGAGATAGCTTATCTTGTTCTTGCTTCTTCATCTCTCTTTCATATCTTCTCTTGCCCCATCTTTTGCCCTTGATCTTACTCTTGTTGAAGCCAATGCCACTTATGTCATTGCGGCTTTCTTGATGATTGACTTTGCTAGTCTTGAAGCCAACGCCACTCTTGTCACCAAAGTTTCTTTGAGTCTTCAACATATGCTCAAAGGTGACTTGAGAGTTGTAGCACCTCTCTAACTTGTTGCTCAATTTCTTCACTTGATCATGGAGCTCATTGTTCTCCTTCAAAAGGTTAGTCTCACAAGACATAGAAGTAGAACAAGCATCTGATTGTGAAGAACATGGCATTTCTAATAAATCATCACTAAAGGTGGATACATGCTTCTTGCCTATATCACAAGGGTTAGCAACAATATGTGATTGATCAATTGACCCATGTGATGAGCTCTCACTAGTTTTAGTTTTTCCATTGGAAAGCTCCTTAGTGAGAAAAGCATGGTCTTGTGCTAGGTTATCATGAGCAACACTAAGTTCCTCATGAGCCAATTTTAGCTCCTCATGTGAACAAGTAGTAACATAAAGTAGATGCTTTTGTTGTTCACATGTGTTCTTTAGAAAAGAGTTTTCAATTTTCAATTTCTCGGTTTTAGCTTTCTCATTTTCTAAAGACATGGTCATGCTAGCAAGTCTACTCACAAGCTCATCATATGAATCAACATGATCAACCACACTATCATTTGATACCTTAGAGTCACCTTGTGACATGAAGCAATATGGTGATGGGCTTGTAGTGGCATCACAATCATCATCAAAGCATGAGCCATCATCATCACCATCAAGTGTGCATGAAGTAGTATCATCATGTGCATCACTTGAGGCATCATCATCAATCTTGTCAAGTGATCTTGTGGTAGAAAGATCATCATTATCACTTGACCTTGAGGTGGAGCAATCTTCCACAATCACCAAATTATGGTCATGCTCGACACACTCATGTGCCTCCTTGGGCTCATCATCATCACCATTGGAGACACTCCCATATATTAAGTTGAGGTACAACCAAATATCATGGGCGGTCTACATGTACATAATCTCCCCAAATATGTTATCTTTCATGGATTGATAGAAAATATTAGTAGCTTGGCAATCGAGATGTAGGCATTTCTTTTGCACTTTAGTTGCATTCTTTTCATCTAATGCATGAGAAAAGCCCACATTTACGATCCACCACATTTGGGGGGAAATGAACTTAAAATTGCATGTCATCCAATTTTTTCACCGTGCAAAGTGTGTGCCATGAAAAGTGTATGGACACTCAACATCTAGCCCATAAGTCGCCATCCTCTCAGGTCGGTGAAGACCACAAATGAGAGACCTAGCTCCGATACCACTTTTAGGGTCGAGATGGCGACTAGAGGGGGGTGAATAGTCATTTCTAAAACTTAATTGCGTCGGCTAACCAAAACACATGTGGAATTAAAACTATCGGTCTAGCCAAGACTACACCCCTCTATCTATGTTCTCTAGCACCTTGCAAAGATCCTAATTAAGCAACAAAGGTGTCGGGCTAGCTAGAGCTCACCTAATCAATTCTAGAAACAAGGTCACACAAACCTATGCCACTAGTACTTTAACCAACGGGGAGCTCCTACACATGCTAGTAAGTAAAAGCACAAAGCCAACTAAGCTCACTAGCAATGCTCAATAACAAGACAACCAATGCCAAATTAGAGAGCGCAAATACTTAGCTACACAAACTAAGCAAAGTGACTAACAAGGTTACACAAACCAAATTAGTCACGCAAGGGAGCTATTTCTATGCTACACAAGCAAGAAGGTAACTAGTGAGCTATACAAGCAAACTAATTACAAGAGCAACTACACAAGCACAATGTATATGAAAGTAATTACAAGCTTGTGCAACGAGGATGCAAACCAACGGGAAGAATAAAGTTGCCAAGGTGATTTTTCTCCGAGGTTCACGTGCTTGCCAACACGCTAGTCCCTGTTGTGTCGACCGCTCACTTGGTGGTTCGGCGGCTAATTGGCATCACCCTCCAAGCCCGCGCGTCGGGCACCGCAAGAACCTACCCCAAAAGTGAGGGTAGCTCAATGACATGCTTTACTAGAGTTGCTCTTCACGGCTCCCGCGGGGCGAGCACAATGCCCCTCACAAAGTTCTTCTCCGAAGCACTGCACAAGCTTCTTGCGGGCTTCGACGGAGACCACCACCAAGCCATCTAGGAGGTGGCAACCTCCAAGAGTAACAAGCACCACCGGCTTACAACTCGATCACCTAGTGCCACTCGATGCAACCTCACAATGCAATCGCACTAGAATCGATCTCTCACACAATCGGATTATCACTATCAAGCATATGTGAGATGGAGGGCTCCCAAGCACTCTCAAGCATGGACACAAAGTCCCTCGAGGTGCTCAGCACAAGCCATGGCCGAGACCCCCTTCTATTTATAGCCCCATGGGCTCAAATAGCCATTACCCCTTCACTGGGCGTTTTTCGGGTTGACCGGACGCACCCTGCTAGCGTCCGGTCAACGAATGGCTGCCACGTCATCCCTAGCTTCAAATACTGTGCGCCTGATCTCAACGGTTAAGTTGTGACCAGACGCAGCATAGTGTATGACAGGACGCAGGACCCCAGCGTCCGGTCACTTCTAGTAAGGTTCCACTCGTGACCGAACGCGTCCGATCATGCCTGACTGAACTCACCCAGCGTCCGGTCACTCACTGTCTCCTTTGTGCGCTGCCACACCAGTGCGACCGGACGCACCCAGCCAGTGTCCAATCACTTTCAATGCCAGCGTCCGGTCGAAGACCGACGCCTGCGCATTCTCTGCTGCCACTGACCAGACATAGGACCCCAACGTCCGGTCAGTGTGTGACCAGCGTCCAGTGCACTCTGTGAAACCCTGTCTTTTCTGTACAGGACGCCGGTGGCACCGTCGGACTGTCCGCACTCTTCGGGCGAACACTTCGCCGGTGAAATTTCTAACCCTTGCTCCCAAGTGCTAAACACAATGTGTATCGCCTTTGTGCATGTGTGTTAGCATATTTTCACAATCATTTTCCAAAGGATTAGCCACTCAACTTGCCACGCCACTCAATCCTAGTGATGATGCAAAGTTAGATCACTCGAGTGGCACTAGATGACCGATATGCAAACAAGTTTACCCCTCTTGATAGTACGGCCATCTATCCTAAACCCGGTCATCAACTTCTCTACACACCTATGACCGGTGAAATGAAATGCCCTAGGTTATACCTTTGCCTTGTGCATTCCATTCCATCTCCTCCAATGTTGATGCAACACATGCACCAACATGATCAACAATGATATGATCCACTTCATATCATCACATGATCATATTGGTTCATCGATCTTGACTTCACTTGCTTTTCACCGTTGCCTTCGTCCATCGGCGCCAAGTCTTGCTTAAGCTTCACCGCCACGTGGTCCATCGCTCCAAAGCCTCCAACTTGCCCTTCACGCTTGCAATCGGTCCATCAAGCCAAGTCATGTCTTGATCTTCTCCACCTTGATCACATGACCCAATGTCATGTCTCATTTGCAATGAGCTCCTTCATCACCACATGTGTGAGCTTTGCAACATCTTCAAGCCATTTTCACTTTCATGGCATATGTTGCTCACACATATGTACATGTGGACTAATCACCTGTGTATCTCACATAAACACAATTAGTCCACCTAGGTTGTCACTCAATTACCAAAATCACACAAGAACCTTTCAGTCGTACGTTGTGATCGGATGTGGCCTAGCACTCAATGACACAGGGTTTATACTGGTTCAAGCAACATGCCCTACGTCCAGTTTGAGTCGGTCGATGACTTTATTCCTGAGCCCAGGTGCTCAAAGTTTGTTGTGGGGTTACAAACAAGAGGGGGTAAGATGGGGGGTATCAAAGGTCCGATCGGACTCTAGACCGAAGGGCCGAGAGTGATGGGAGCTCCTACGTGCGCTAAGTATTGGAACGTATGCTCTGTGTAGCTTTAAAGTGTCTAAAGCTAGCAGAGAGTGAGTCAGAATGATCCGTATGTTGTCTGTTGTTCGTCAAGATCGATCCCCCTTTTGGGAGAGGGTGCATCCCCTTTTATAGATGAAGGGGATGGCCTTACAAGTGAGAGAGAGAGGGAGAGAGTGTGTGTTTTCTAGTCTTGTTACCCACGCCTGTCGGGTACAAGATGGTCGTCGGTGCCTACAATACTATTTATGTCAGACGCATGTGGCAGGCATTGCCGTGTTTACCTAGTGTGGTGAAGGACGGCGCCCACAACACTGTAGGGCAAAGGACGGCCCCCGCAACACTGTTTGGGTTTTGACATGCTTGGAAGGTTTGCGAAGCACCCTTCTAGCATGGCCTGACAATATTGTCCTGCAGGCGTGCAGGGTACGGTCCTCGATATTGCAGTTGACTTGAGCGCCTTGCCTTATCTGCTCCGCCTGACTCTTTGGGTACTTATCAAGCGGGCGTCCCCATTCGGTTGTTCCCCAGTCGGCTCCGACCATGCCGATCAAAGAGCTGTAAGCAGAGGTTCGGTGTACTTTCGGTCAGAGAGGTGGGTTAGAGTCGAAAGCGAGCGTCGTTCCTCCTTGGCCAGGCCTTCCGGTCGAAGAGGCGGGTCAGAGTCGAAAGCGAGCGTTGTTCCTCCTTGGCCAGGCCTTCCGGTCGGAGACTGGATCGCCCTTCCGGCCTGCTGTTAGGTATCTGGGCCGTTCTAGGAGTTGCGCGTTGTTCGCAACGTCGTCTACTGGGCCGAGCTCTTGTTGGGAAGCAGGTCCATTAGGGACCCCAGGTCTATGAACCCGACAATCGGCCTTTTAAAACTACCAGCAAGAATATCGCTAATAGGTGTAGCAATTGAAATAATATGGCTAGATTTGGAATTTGGTAAAGTACTTGTACCTTGTGCATTGTTGATCAGGCTTGAGAAGTGCATATCCTTGATTTGAATGGTGTTGTTCTTCATCTCTAGAAACCAATCGACAAGAGGGGTCAAATCACTCGGAACCACCTCAGCAACTACTGAAACGGAGGAAGTCGGCTTAACCGATTGGAAGTTGGCTGGGCCAACTTGGGCACTAGCAGGCAAAGCAGCAGGGTAGTCGGCCTAGCCGACTCAGGGCAGGCAGTAATCGGCTCAACCGATTTTGAGCAGGCAGGCAGCCCTTCTTTGTTGCTTGTAGGGGCTTGATCTCCATCAATGATTAAGTAATCTCTAGATAAATGTACAACCCCTTTAGCTCCGAAAAAATCAAGTCTAGATATTTTATTGCGCTTCTTATGCTTTTCTATAGCAAGAGTTGTTTCTTGAGATGTGATTGATTCAAAAAGGATATTGTGTTGTTCGGCTTTTGTAGCCGAACCCTTGCTTACATCTGGATCAATTCTCACTTTACTCACTGTACTAATGGGCAAAGCTTATTTTTTCATACTCATGGCCGATGACTTAGGTGTGATCGACCTCTTGCTAGTACTCCCAAAAAATTTATTTTTAAAATCTTCGTTTTGCTTCTCAAGACTTATTTCAAACTCTAACATTGCCCTTTTGAAATCAATGTCTGATTGAGAATATCTTGCTGAATTCTTATTGATTTGACTTGAATTACTAGCAACATATGGAGCTGAATCATAAGTATGAATATTTACCCACCTTTCATTGATTCGGCTCGAGTTAAGAGCAACATATGAAGCCGAATCGTGAGTATTACCATTAGCATACCTTGCTAAATTTTCATTAGTTCGGCTCGAGTTGGGAGTAACATATGAAGCCAAATTATGAATAGGAGCATTGGCGTATGGTGCTGAATTTTGAGAGTAATTAGCTAAATAATTAGCGTTGTCATAGCTAATTCTCTCATTCATCGGCATGTCTTATGGTGGAACCACATATTGTGAATTTATAGCCGATGAATAAAGATTTACATGTTGTATGTCGCTAGTAGCATTAAAACTCAAAGGCCCTGTTCGCTTGTCTTATAATCCGTACTTTTCAGCTTATTTTTTCAGCCAGAACAGTGTTTTTCTCTCACGATAAATCAGCCGGAACAGTATTTCGTCTTATTTTTTCAGCGAAGCGAACGAGGCCAAAGAATTCGCAGTTGACATCGGCTGTTGACCATAATATTCATAAGTATGATGTGTATAATGAGGAGCATTATCAAAAGTATTGGCCGATGTAACATATCTAGTACCATTATAACTAGCAACACCAACATGAGAGTTCATTGAACTTACAAAATACTTATTAGAATCATAAGATGCATTTGCAAGGTATACCTCGGGGTAATTGTAGTTGCTTTGTGGTGTCACACCTTGGTACTCCATGATTTAGAACTTGACCGTCTTGTTGAATTTTCCAAAAGCAAGTGCAACACGTTGCAAAGTTGCAAACAAGATCACAAAGGGGTCAAAACCAGATGCGATTGGCCTTTTGGGGCAGATGCAACGGTAATGACGAGCTCAAGAAGATAGATCAATGAGGACTAAGGCTAGGTCAGAGAGATTGGCTATAAGAGATAGCCGAACCAATCTTCCCCAGCGGAGTCGGCAAAAAGTGTGTTGACGCTTAATTAGGTCAAACACATGATAAGGAGCTAGATCGCTCGATGTAGGGACTAGCCGATTTTGGGATTGGCCGGCGCCTAGGGGATGTCCACACCTGGACCTTGTGCCTTCAGCGATGAGCGCGATACGCAAGACACGTTGCCGGAGAAGCCTTGACGGGAGCGCGATACGCAAGACACGCCGGCGAGGTCTCTTGAGCCCCGAAACCCCACACGCCCGGGAGGGACCCCGTCAGGGCGTGCGGCGGCTATGGGCTGCTCTAGCTGGCATGGCCGTGCTAGAGCTTCGCCGTCGTCGATCCACCGTCCATGCAGCGCCGACGAAGAACGAAATTAAAGTTGCAAGAGATGCCTCTCCCAACCAATCATATCCATACATATATATAGGGTCGATGCAAAAGACTAAAATACCCGTAGCACCTAATAGATACATACTCCACGGGGCAAATCCGTCTAGATTGTTCTTTGTCCATTGGAGCAGATCCGACCACTTCGCAACTTCACTTATCTCGATGCAAGCTTCGTGATGGCTGACGTCCTTTGACTCAACACCCCTGACTTTGAGGCCAAAACTGAGAAACCCTTTGTGTCCATGGTTTTGAAGCCGAAACAGCACACGATGTCGATGCTTGTATACTTCATCCTCTGTCTAGCAATCTCCATGTCCTTCACGATCCACACTTAACTCTGGTCTTGATCCTACCTTGACTTCAGTCAGTGTTGTTTTCATCCTTATGCACGACCTGTTGTTGTTGCTCTTGTGCTTGGTGTCGATCATCCGTGGTTCTCTAGGCCTTAGTCCCTCCGTCCAAGCCCTCTTGGTCGTCCTTCACCTCCTGGGGTATAACATCACAAACCTCACTTGACCCTCACCACCATCGCCATCAAATCTCTCCAATGCCTGCACATACACAAAAGAGACACATTGCACCGCCACCACTTCACCTTCGGTTAGTTGTAAGCAAGACCAATTCAAACTGCAAGGACTTATTATCCATAACAGCCACTCATCATATATATTGACAAGAACCCGGCCATCTCAACCTTGTTATCTCTTCGTCCCTAATCCCTGCGGATGAGCTGGCCGGACAGTGGCAAGGCGGTAGGGTGGGGGTGGCGAGGGCGGAGGGCCGCGCACAGTCAGACAGACGACGGGCATGTTGCTCTACCCGCCCAATGATCTCTTTTGTTTAACCTGCTGCACTGCTCACCTCACTGGCAAACTGAGACGGTCTGCATGCATGTTGATCAGTTCATGTGCTCTGATGCATACACCAATATTTTTGTTGGTTGGCGCAGATCTCGAAGCGTGGTATTGACTTCACTCCTCTGATTCCCTGGCTACTGCTCTGCAATGTGTGGAGTACTAGGCACGCACATGCCCATCCACCTCTTGCTTCGCGTGCGCTAATTATATATACGCACCCGAGCCAGCTCGCTGTTTCATATGCTTGACTGCAGGTGCGGCCGCGCAGCCTGCCTGTTGATCGATCGATCGGTCCATCAAGGGGTACCGAGATGAGGAATCGGCCGTCGCTTCCGGCTCTCATTGCTCTCGCCATTCTTGTAGACAGCTACTGCTGGGTGGCGACCTCGGCCGCCTCGCCGGCGGTGGAAGATGAGCTGCGCGGTGGAGCCGGCGGTCGGACGATGCGGCGGCGCGCGGCGTCGGTGATGGTGCCCATCACCATCCTCAAGTCCGCAGTCAGCGACGGAGCTGGTATGTATGCTGCTGCATGTTGCTCTTCTGATCTTGGGGATTGAGAGATAGAGGTCTGGATTGAGATCATATTCATATCTGCCATTTCGGTTGTTATAGTGCGGTGCGTGCCACGCCGGATGCGATTGCGACCCACATTTTGTGTGTGTGTGTGTGGGGGGGGGGGCAGGGGGGCGGCGCGGGGATCAATGCGCGCTCTAGCTAGTCTCCATTTGTGACAAGCTATAGCTTTTGCTAGTTATTACTAGTAGTTACAGTCCAGATTTAAGCTGTTTCTTGTACTAACTGTAATCGTCTGAAGACTGCTTCTTTAGTTGGTAGTTTAAACTATAAGTTTCAGACGTTCAGTATTGCTGCTACTGGTGTTCTTTTGTCAATTTCCTATGTATCTGGTGAACAATGGCTCAGGAATTAACAAAGGAAATACAGTATATACCAGTAGATTAATGGGACCGATAAACTATGCATTATATGTAAAGCTAATGCTGGAAATGTCAGATGGTATTGTCAGGTTTGCCCAAATTAACAAAGAGCATTTTAATTTTTAAGAACTAAAGATGTAACGCAGTGTGCATGGATGGAACGCCACCTGCTTACAACTTGGATCCTGGCTCCGGGGCGGGAAGCAAAAGCTGGATTGTGAACTTAGAGGTCAGTTAATATATACTACCATTTGAAATTTTAAAGCACATACGTAAGATTAAACTATATATGGTTCATGTTGTTGTTGTTGTTGAAAGATCCGGTTACCTGGCTGTGTATTAATAAGGAGTTTACAGAGTTGCAACCTTACATGCACGAGCGCGAACTCGCTCAACAGACTGCTGCGCGAGTTTAGAAGACTTAGAAGCTAATTACTCTCACTACATTATTTGCAATCATTAAGGACCTGAGACACTTCCCTCCAGCCATCAGCCATAAGGAGCATTCATCTCTAATCCCAGCAGCCACTGCTCTGACTGTCCTGCGTTCGGCTGAAAACCACAGCATTTCTTTGCTTCCAGATTTGCCATAGAGTTAGGATGGCTAGAGAGTGTGCAGGTTTTGTACCATTTTGGGGTATGATTCATGTTGTTCTTATATATTAGTATTCATTAGTACTAATGTAAGAACTCCCCACTTTTTATCTTCGCACTTAATCGCTTAAACTTCTATATATGATTCATGTTGTTCTTATTTTTATTTACATTTTCAAAGCTGTACTACTTTTTTATACATATGCCGGGCATGGACGCATGCAGGGAGGTGCATGGTGCAACAGCGCCAAGACATGCCAGCTTACCAAGAGCTCCGGGCGTGGCTCGTCGGACCACATGGATAAAGAGATCCCATTCACCGGCATCATGAGCAGCAGCAGCGCCGTCAATCCTGGTCTGCCTGTCCATCCACAGTTCCAACACCTCATCTTAGATTAATTAGCTTATCCGTCCATGTTCATTACTCATCATCTCCGATGCTGATATATATGTGCAGATTTCTACAATTGGAACCGAGTAAAGATTCGCTACTGCGACGGTGGATCTTTTGCCGGCGAGGCCTATGATAAGGTGCATACATACACATACCCAAAGAATATTACTACTCAGTAGAAGCATAGCTTTGTGAAAACGACTCTTAAAAGTGTAGTTTGTGATATGTACTTTTCAATCAGTGTAGTAGTTTGCAGACATTTTATTTTGCCATATTCTAACTATGACTTAACTAGTCGTATACGTTTTGCTTGAGTTAACTTGTAGGACACTGGGATTTATTTCCGAGGGCAGCGCATCTGGAACGCGGTCATCCGGCACCTCCTCTCCATTGGGATGGCCTCTGCTGATCAGGTACTGCTCACCGGCTGCTCCTCGGGGGGTCTGGCGGTGATCCTGCACTGCGACCAGTTACGCGCCTTCTTCCCGTCCGGCACCGCCGTCGTCAAGTGCATCTCCGACGGCGGCCTCTACCTCGACGCGTACGTACCTGTGCTGTGCTTTAAACCTCCCTTTCCTTCCATGCTCTGCATCACACACAAGAGGCAACTGAACTGACAGCAGGTTTTTGCCATGACTGCCGCATGCAGCGTGGATGTCTCCGGGGGCCGCAGCCTGAGATCCTACTTCGGCGACATCGTGGCCATGCAAGGAATAGCTCAGAACCTGCCGCCGGCTTGCACCGCCCGTCTCGACGCCACCTCGGTGCGTGCTCTCGCTCCTCTCCTATTTCACACTCGTGCTATGTCCCCCTGCACGTAAATAAAGCGAGCAAATAAAGACAAGCGCCCTGTTTGCTTGGGCTTATAAGCCGTACTTTTTCAATGACGAACAGCTTTTTTCTCTCACACGAAATCAGCCAACGGTACTTTTAGCCATAGCTTATCAGTCAAACAAGCCCAAACGAACGGGGCAAAGGTTGATGGAAAACGGCCACGTACACGTTGCCAATTGACTCGCTATACGAATTTGATCCATCTCATATACACGAACTTCAGAGAAATGAAGTGATGACTGCTCTGAAATCTCAATCTCATGTGGGTGCAGTGCTTCTTCCCACAAAACATAATCGACGGCATTAAGACGCCACTGTTCCTGCTAAATGCCGCATACGACTTCATTCAGGTGAACATTAGTTTCGCTGTATGGAGCAGACACCCTAATTAAATAGCAAATGTATTACCGATGACATATACTGTACTTACCTGCATTGGTCCGTCAGATTGTGCTCAGCCTGGCGCCAGACAGAGCTGACCCAAGCGGCGCTTGGCGAGCCTGCAAGTCCAACCGCACGGCCTGCAGTGCATCCCAGATGAGTTTCCTGCAAGGTTAATCTGGGTATCCATATATAAGTTACTCTTCATCAGGAAATGATCTGAATGACTAGAGTGTTGTGACACATACCCGCACAAGTGCAGATTTCAGGGACCAGATGGTAGCATCCGTCAAAGGCTTCTCCAGTTCCAGGGGCAACGGGCTCTTCATAAGCTCCTGCTTCGCGCACTGCCAGTCCGAGCAGCTGGGCACCTGGAACACCAAACCAGGTGGCTCCCCAACCATTCAAAACAAGGTAACAGTTGACAATACACCAGATACTGGCTAGATACAAAAGAAACTCTCTTTCCGAGATGAAATTGTTGGATACTCATGTATTTTGATGTTCATGCACAGGGGATTGCGAAATCCGTTGGTGACTGGTACTTCGATAGAGCTGAAGTGAAGGCGATCGACTGCCGCTATCCCTGTGACAACACTTGCCACCATATCATATGAGAAGATCCACATTTTTATTTTGCATAGTGAAGAACATATACGCTTTCTCAGCAAAGTGTACATCATATTGATTTGGGAATGCAATTGAATACAGCCATTAAAGGAACACTAACACAAGAAATAAATGGTAGTGGCATGTTTCAGTAGATCATGGAGTGATTCTACAGCTGTTGTTTAGCATGTGATCCATTCAATGGAATAGCTATCTAGTATCATTCTAGTCAGTTGGCACTACCAGCAAATATTTTCTACTACTACTACATTCAGAATTCTGCATACCTGCTCATGCTAATCCTGCAAACCTGAAGAATGGGGCTTTCAGTAATCAAGTGTCGATAAGAATGAATTACATTATTATACAAAACTGTGGGTTGAGGAGCAAAAACTCTTTCATTGTGCATGTCCTATTTCTGTACAACTAGTAAAATTGATGCTATCCATTCTATGAACAATAATATGCTGAGGCACAGGATCTGCTGATAACATCAATAGCTCAAGAAAAAAAAAATTACACTGGAAAGCTGTTTCCCAGTATGAAGCTACCAAAATCAGCTGACTCACATCATGAAGTACATTTCCCATACGTATCGACCATCTTTGTACATGTGGAGACTGCAGCCACTGCAACTAAAAGCACCAGTAACATTTCTCACAGGAAGATCATGATGCAGCTTGGGCAGCACCAAGTTTGTTAGCTCCTTTGTCCAGTTTCTTTTTTGACACCTTCTTTTGGGATGCTTCCTCTTCTTGGTTCTTCACCACTGGTTTGAACTGTTGAAAAAGAAAGGGTAATTTTAGAAGATTCAGAATATATCTGAACTAAAGGATGTTGATGAGTCAGAACTGATGATATCAGTGCTAAGTAATACCAAAAATATGCATTTGAAAACTAAGATATGTCGGTTGCTTGTGTGAAGAAGCATGTGACCACTCAGGAGTCAGGATCATGATGCTTCACCAGTTCGCAGTGCAAGATAGTCGGATAGCTAAAACCTCAAATTATTTATTATGTAGGTCTAGTTTATCATACCAAGTCTTTGCATCATGCATGAACTACACAAAAGGGAACTGTCTGATGACTAAACATAAAACCTATCTTTCAAGGAAGTCAACTCCAAACTCAGTGGTTCAAATGATACTTAAAACGAAAATGTAGCATGAAAGAAGACTTTTTAGGACAGGTGGATGGACTTACCTGATATACAGAATAAATAACATTTCTCCTGATTTGAGCCATCATGTCTAAGAAAAGATTATATCCCTCAAGTTTATACTCAATAAGGGGATCTCGTTGGGCATAACCCCTTAAACCAACAGCTTGTTGGACAAACTTTAGTGCCTGCAGGTGTTCTTTCCACAGCCTATCAATATTGCTGAGAATTAGAAACCGCTCAGCTTCCTTCATCAATCCCGGAGCTTGCTTCTCCACAATTTCCTGACATACAAGTATAGAAGTTATGAAATGAGGAACTACATCTCACTATTTCTGGTGCTCCTGATATTTGGTTAATAGTTTATCAAAACTGTTGTACTGTTCGAGTCTGAAATACCATTGTGAAGAAAATAGCTTCTCATATTTTACCTGATTAGTTTCATGGTTTAAAACGGGGAAATGCATTTGGACATCCAAACACATGAATGGGTTGCTATTAATTTTAAGGAAAAAAGTATGAATTATTATATTCAGACTTGTCTTGCTGATAAGATGCACTTGTTATAAACAAGAATATACATTTCAGAATCAGACGACCTTTTTTCGTCATAGGCTCATAGCTCCTGCCAAGATGATCTACTGCTAAGATCTAGCTTTGCCTTCAGCTCAGATTTGGTTTTACCCCTACTAAGAACCACAGATAAATTGATAGGTGTAGTTCAAGTGTGAAATACCTACTCAGACTCTCTTTGTTTGTAAGAAATATTTGCATTAAACTTCTTATAATATTTTAACCATGTGAAAAAACGCTATCCATAAAAGCAAAAGGAGAAAAAACTAACAGTTTTTTGGAAGTAAGCTTCACGCCCTCGCTTACGGAGGTATTCCCGCAAATCCTCACAGCTTGAGCTTTTGCCCTCCAACAATTCTGGTGTCAAGTCATCCAACAGATAGCAATACCTAGTAGAAAAGAAACAGAAACATTACAATTTTGGTGACAGTACATCAGTCAACAGATCCCAATTGACCAAATACACATGTATATGTACTAACTGAAAACTTACTGTTGCAGCTTAGCTATAAGTTTGCTCAGGTCCCAATTTTCCTTTGGAGTATCAGGGCCTATGTTAGCCTGCCAACGACAGAAGAATATTATAGCATCAGGACTTCAGAGAAATATAATGCTTTGTGTTCAGTTTTAATATTTAAGCGCAGCTGTCAGATGGTCACCATAACCAACCTCTAATATGTCGTCCATTGTCAATTCAGCGTATTCCACAATAAGTGACTCAAGACTGTCAGATGCAAGAGCACGTCTTCTTTCTGCATATACACGATCTCTCTGGCTATTCAATACCTCATCATACTCAAACAACTGCTTCCTGATGTCAAAAAAGTAGTTCTCAACTTTTCGTTGTGCTTCATCTAGAGCCCTTGTTAGCATTTTCGATTCGATAGGAAGATCTTCAACTCGGAATGCTTGCATCAGACCCTAGACAAGAAACCAAATGCTATTAGTTACAGATTTATTCTTGTCTGTCAAGAAATGCTGAAATCATATGGATAAGTCAGGCAAGGATATATCTGAGAGCAGCAGCTATTAGTACAAGTGATGCAGTAATTGCCAGACACAGTCCTGCAGGTATGCTTACACAAGTGTATTACAATAATTATAACAGGTAATTTGCTAAAAAAAATAGAACTCAACCACAGGGAGAAGACATCCCTAGCTTTGTCTTAAGAGAGGGGAGTACCCAACCCTTTAGGGATGTACCCAAACAACCTGCAAGCACCAACCAAACTACCACTTGGTTCTCAACATTTTTGCTACAAAACATTTCTAGTTTATAGCTACTTAACTAGTAGAAGGATATAGTTCAACGCACTTGGACCCACTACTAGTAATGATGAGAGCATCACATTCTGTCCTTCAAAAAAAAGTTGGTAGTGAATGGATTTGAGCACATTCTATTTCACTATTACGAACAAAGTATCTGCCATTATTTCAAAATATGACATGCAACTTGAGAACGACATCCAACTTTGTCAGAGGCATTTAGTAAGGTGCAATCAATAAGTCATATCATAAAAATGATGGAGATACCAAAAGGGGATGTTTTTTTATGCAATACATTATTTTTATGTAGTGAAGCCACTGGTATTATTTCTCATGTAAACAGTTATAGAACTAGAGAAAATAATACAAACCTGTATCCTGTCACCACCAAAGATCCGGAAAATATTATCCTCGAGACTAAGAAAGAAGCGAGAGCTTCCAGGATCCCCTTGCCTTCCACTTCGACCACGGAGCTAAACCAGAAAGAGAAACCAATTCAATTATAACCATCCTCTGTCATGATCAAAGTAAAAAAGATATGTGCTAACTACTTCACTGTTGGCTTTGCAGAATGCAGACACTCCAAACATGTATCATGGACTTTGGCATGAAACAACATTTTTCTAAGGCTAGACTTGTTAAATTTAGTTTGGGACAAACTAGCAATTCACCCATGCAACAAGCAGAAAAGATATCTCGGGTTCACCCCTGCATATTATATTAACAGCAATATCTTCAATAGTATATTACCTGATTGTCAATTCTGCGCGATTCATGGCGCTCTGTCCCTACTACGTGAAGCCCACCTGCTGTAATGACCTGAATAAAATTGATCATGTGAACACCACGCTACACAGAATAGCAACAGATAGAGCTATCAATGTTTCTTTTATATGCAATATAACCTTCTTCTTTTCCTCCTCAGTGTAAACTTTATATTCATCTGCTATCTTCATAAATGCATTTCTCAAATTTGCTATTACTTCATCACGTGTTGGTCCCTGAAATATAAAGAAACGTAATTAAATACTCAAGACACGAAAACTTTTATTCAGACTGCAATGTGGAACACCACTACACCAGTAGTCCCTGAAGTTGCATAGCTGTCTCACCCACACGAAAACTAATATTTGACCTTTCATGGTTGCTAAAATAGGCCTACCTTCTCACATGAGTAGGACAACCGCTCTTCTGCTTCCAGTTCAGTTAATGATTTCTCTCCCCATTCTTTGACAGCCATTTCAACTGTATCTTTGACGGATGATAACGTTTCTTTTGAGAGTTCACATGGGAACAAGCTTTCGTTCATCTGAAGGCAAAATAAGTGCAGTAAGTCATTAGATAAACTTATATCACAAGTTAAATCATAATACATCTACCCGATGCAAGTCCCAGAATCTCGAGACCATCAGTTGTTGATCATATCACTACTAAACCTATAGCCAGTTATGTACCTTCCATGTCTTTCTTGGTGGCATCTGCTTTTTGGATACAATAACGCCATCTATTGGATTGACGACTCTGCAGCATTCAGAATAAAAAGAGCCTATAAGAACAGCTGAACAACATTTACGCTACATATACACTAGGGGGAAAATGTCTCTTTCGGAATCCTAGGCATCCCATAGAAGTTTGTTGCAAAGACAAGGTAGTTCCATTGCAACTTATTATTTATTCAAGATAATGAAGATTCTGTAGTAGCGTTGAATGCTTGATTAAAAGAGAAACAACCCCCTCCTCTTAAAAAACACTCTCTAAGATCAAGGATGTAGATCACAACTCAATCTTTATCAACAAAAGTAAAAACTAACTTATTTAGAAATAGGCATAAACTAACATTTTAGGATTGTTGATACAGCACTGTGGATACAGTACCGAACTGCTGTTCATGTCAATCGACTCTAATTTAACTTCTCCTAATTCATTGCAAATACCAGGCACATGAAGAACCAGCTAATGAAAAGTCGCAGTGGTAGAATCAGTCATTTCGATCCTGCCAATGAGCGTCCCAGGTTCAACATTCATTGCCATGAGCATTCGAGCCTCCCAAGCTTTGACGGTCCTGCCGGTGAGCATTCGAGGCCCATGCTTGAGCATCTCACCAGGGGTTGTCCACAAAAAAAATTTATATATTGCCTCTCATGTGTGAAGAACAAGGGGAATGTGACATCCCATTCGCCTGAGGAGCCTTGTAGCTCTGTCATTATCACTAGGTACACAATCCTAACTGTGTGTACTGTGTAGTGTGTAGGTCTGAGTATGTGCATGGACATGGAGCGGGAGAGGGGGGGAGGGGGTGCATGTGAGGTTGAAGTTAGAACCTGTTCAGATACAACTGCACCCCATAGAGAGGCGTCAAAAGAACCAGTTCATGAATCAAACATGCATTTTTTTCCCCCAAAACTACAACCATGTATTCAAAGCACTGTAAAATATTATTTGGAATTCTGATAAGGAAAATTAGTACCTTGGCATAAGGATCTCACGCAACTTCAACCTGGCCATGAATTCTGCATTGCCACCAAGGATAATATCAGTTCCACGCCCCGCCATATTGGTGGCAATTGTCACAGCACCAAGGCGTCCACTCTGAGCTACAATCTCTGCCTCCCTCTCAACATTCTCTGGCTTAGCATTCAGGACCTTCAATAGAAATTACAAGAAAATTTAGACAGTTTTAGCACCTTAGGAAATGAGAAACTGATGTTGCAACTTTCAAACATGTTAGTAGGTCACAGCTAGATTCCCGTCAAATAGATAATTTTCCATTATTTTCATTGGTTCCTTTCTGTGAAAGAATGAAACTAATTTATTCAAAAACATAAAATAAATTACATAGTTACAAGTGCAGAACAGAGTAGCGCGCTGAATGGTAATAAACTATCTGTGGAGTCAAGAAAGAAATTTGTTCAGGAGACAAATGTTACTGAGTTAATTCTGTTGTGTTGCCTTATGTACATAAAAATATTAAATTAAAGTTAATCATTTCACACAAGAACAGGATTTTGTTCAAGTATCAACATTTTTTCTCTGTGAACACTAAGCACAAATAACAGCATTCCTGAGTGGAAAAAAGGAGGATCTACTATTGTTAATGAAAAACTAACAGGAATACCTCGTGAGGAATCCCAGCTTCACGCAATTGCTCTGATAAAGATTCACTTTGCTCAACACTGGTGGTACCAACAAGCACAGGACGGCCAACTTTATTCATTCTTGATATCTCCACAAGAACAGCACGCCATTTTCCATTTGTTGCTCTAAAAACAACGTCTGACTCATCCTGCAAAGAAAGAAGCAAAATCAAAGTTTTGGCAGAAAATGGGATGAAATAGAAGGACAGATCTTTCACAGTTACAACAGAGTGCAAGTACCTTCCGTATCATTGGCTTGTTTGTTGGAACAACAGTAACTTTAAGTTTATATATGCTCTCAAACTCTTGGGTCTCTGTAGCTGCAGTTCCAGTCATGCCACAGAGTTTGGGAAACTGTCACAAAATTCTGTTAATTTCTTGACAAAGTAATAGATTTGAACATAAAACAAAGATAAGATTAGGAGGAAGCTGTTCATCCAGCACACTGAGCCATTTATTTATTTATTAATCTCTACCACCATCAACCAAAATGCTCAACAAGGATTACTGGCCATTAGCATTAAAAAGCACCAGAAATGGTTTCGTTGGTGGATTAGTCTGTTTTCCAGTAATTTTTAAGCATCAGAAGCTCCAGACAGAACAGTTTGGCACTTGCCTGAAGAAAGAAGTTTTGGTAACTTATTGATGCGAGTGTTATGGTTTCATTTTGTATAGATACACCTTCTTTTGCTTCAATTGCTTGATGGAGACCATCACTCCATCGCCTGCCCTGCCAAAAGCATCAAAATCTCAAATGTGAAAACTAGAATAATGAGATTCCTACTCAAACATCTGTCTTCATGCTACAAAAAATGATGTGGACAAAAAAGCCATCCAGGGCATACAACGGGATAGCATTTAAAAATTCATCATGTGCCTCTCCCCCTCCTACTTTCATTCCTTCTTATGTTCATATACCGTGTATGAATGTTAACATTTATGAACTGCAAGTTTGCTAATACACATGCCTCTGCACAAACTTGGTATGTGTGAACCTTGGTCAGAATGCACTTGCATTAGTTCAAGTATACAAGTCAAGGTTTGACATAAAAACCAACCAGAAAACTATTACCTTACATGTATCACTGAGCATAGTGTCATCCATTTACTATAAGGCAAAGGTATGTACTAACTGTTTAAGGATTTTAGATCCTATGGACAGTAACATGTCTTGTGCTACTGAGAATAATGATAAAATATACTCACCGGCATAACTCTGCCAGTAAACTCATCTACAATAAGCACTTCCTTGCTACGAACAATGTAATTGACATCTTTAAGGAAGAGCTCCTTAGCCTTGATTGCATTTAGAACATACGAAGCCCACTGTTCACGAGGATCATATAGATCATTTATGTCCAGTATTTCTTCAGCATCAGCGTAACCTTCTTCTGTAAGTAAAACATTTCTTTGCTTTTCATCCACCTGAAGAAATATAGTCATTTTTAGATGGCAATTTATATTAAGTTAATTGAAGAAACAAATAAACAAAATTATGGCTAGGTGATAGACACATATTAGTACTACTATATGTTTTATAATTCTAGAAAATGGTAATAGAATATTTGAGATGTAATTTTTTATCTCAAAACAGAAGGGCGAATACAAGTTTCAGAAATCAGGAGGCTAGAATACATTGAGCGTGAGGGCATACTTTATTGTATAATCAACCCATAATAGCAGATCAAATATCCATACAGAAGCTTATTGCTCACCGTGTAATGAATGTCTCGCCCAAAAGCGTCAGCTATTTTTGCTGCTTTGTAATACCGGTCGCTTGGCTTTTCAGCTAGGCCTGATATTATAAGAGGTGTTCTTGCTTCATCAATAAGGATTGAATCAACTTCATCTATCACACAGTAATTGAAGTTCCTCAAAACAAGTTCGTCTACAGTCTGCAATAATGAAGACTCAGTCAATTGCAGGAGATGCAATGATCCATGAGGATAATAACACTTGGATATTACTCCCTCAGTTCCAAATTATAAGACGTTCTGGCTTTTCTAGATTCGTAACTTTTACTATGTATCTAGACATAATGTATATAGAAAAGGCAGAACGACTTACAATTTGGAACGGAGGGAGTAACTAATAACAAAGTCTTTCCAACATAAGAAATGCATACCATTGCAAGGTTATCTCTTAGATAATCAAAACCAAGCTCACTGTTTGTGACATAAGTAATATCGCATGAGTAATTTTCCCTCCTTTGCTCGGGTGTCATGTTCTCTGTCAAAATAAAAAATCTGTTTAACAAGCTATCACTAGCAACTAAGAAACAGAACCTATAAATAATGCCTGCACAAAGAAAAAATAATCAAAATGCTAGTTGGGCTAGGACTGTAGGACACATGAAGCTGCGGCGTGATAAGGCATGGAAGCATATGCTATAACTCAGAATGGTAATGGCCAGCTAAACATTCATAGTAGGAGCTGTCAGTTTATTCATGGTTCAGTAGTTCAGCAAGCCATCATCTTAGGCATATGTAACATTATTTTCAGATACATATCAGTATTTTCATGAATCATTCAAGTGCAAGTGCTAGAGCTTAAATTGATAAATAAGGGGCCAATTAATATTTTCAATATTAATGTGGAAACTGGAGAATATGCGCAACTGGAGACGGCACAGCCAACAGGAATGAATAATGTGATGTGATGACATACGTTGAATTAAGCCAACCTGCAGTCCTAGAAATCGGGGAACTTGACCAACCCACTCACAATCACGTCTTGCAAGATAATCATTTACAGTGACAACATGCACTCCTTTCCCACTCAAAGCATTTAAGTATGCTGGCAGAATGGCCACAAGAGTCTTCCCCTCTCCAGTCTTCATTTCTGCAATCTCCCCCTTGTGCAGAACCATGCCACCAATCAACTGCACATCAAAGGGACGGAGGCCTAGAACTCTCTTGGAAGCCTCCCTCACAATAGCAAATGCTTCCTGCAAAATGATGACAAAGATTCCACCTTGAGAAGTTGAGATGTCATTCTACAGGAGTCATGATTAACATATTTAGATCATCTTAAAGTGGCTAATGAAAAGGAACAATGAGTTGGTCTATTTATTTATCTCATGGTATACCATAGATTCTTTTATAATTTTGATGAAGGATTTCAATTCTTGCTTCGTTCACTAATTGTACATACACTCCGGACAGTGAATTGATTCTTCTCAGATGAAGCTCCAAAATTATACATGTTAAGCATTATCTAAATGCAAAACGGAATTTTTACATCCTTGTTCCTATTATCTCCAATCTGATCCGAGAATAAATTGAAGGTGAACTTGTTTTCATCCTAATATACTCTAGTCACTCAGATAATCAAATTAAAATGTTTCTTTTAGTTAATAGAAGGCTATGGTTTTCCTAGTTCTTCCTCGAAACACTATTCGCATGATCACAGACTGTAACATCTTAGTGTAGTCACTAGTAAAGTCCATTTTAGATTCGACGTTCGACACATTGTACTGAAAGCATACGAGTGCCCGTTATATTTGGGTACGTACGGGGAGAAGGGAATCCAGGGATTCCCCGGAGCGAGCACGGTCCTGGAGCGCGGCGGTGCGTGCGCGCAAGTCGGCGTCTGAGAGCGCGGAGACCTCGGGCTCCATGGAGTTGATGCGCACCACGGTGTCGGCGTACTTCTTCCGCGTGGCCTCCCCGTCGTCGCGGCCGCCCCCGCCGAATACGCTGCCCAGCAGGCCCCCCACGCGCGCCACGTGGGAGCCACCTTCTCGCCGCCCCTGCATACCCGGGCCGCGCCGGCTGGGGCGGAACCGAGCCCGGCAGCCGCCGCAGCCCCCAGCGAGAGGCCACGAGGAGAGGCCCGTGGCGGACAAAGTGTGGGGAAAGCGCAGCGCAGGGGTAGCAGCGGCTGCGGTGGCCGCCGAGGCGTGAGGCGCCATGGCCATGGGCATGAGCGTGCGCTTGATGGCTTCCTCCGGCGCCTCGTGTGGTGGTGGTGCCGGCGCGCACGGCGACAAGCCGCCGCGTGCTTCTGGGTGGTGGGCAACGGCTGTGGCGTGGCTGTGGAGTGTGGATGGAAGTGAAGGAGACGATGGATAAAGGAACTGGGTGGGCCGTCGACGGAGCCCAAAAAAAAAATCTACCAGCGTACTATGGGCTCGTTCCAAAAAGTGGATGAATGGACCAAGCAAAACTGCCCCCTGTTTCAAAAAGGCAAACACAATGGATTTTTTTTAAGCCTCTTGTCTGGGTACCGCTGTTATAATAAATAGAATGGAATTGGTAGCATATCTCCTACAACTAAAAAGAAAAAAAAAGTAAGACCACTGTTTCGTGCGACAATCGTCGTCGCTCCGTTGGTCCGCCCCTCCCTTGCGATACCGCGCACAGTAAAAATGGAAGGTCATCCCAATCTCCACCCGGCACTCCGTGATCCTCCCCAGATTGGCCCTCCCCGCGCCCCCTCCCCCCAATCTCCACCCGACGCCTCCTCCCTCGAACGCTCGCCTCCTCGCCAAGGTCGCCCCCACGCTCGCTTTTTCCCCGTTCGGCCATGGCAGCGGGCGACGGAGCAGTCCTCCGATCGGAGCGGACGCCGTGGCAGCGGAGGTGACGTAGCGTCCCGGCGGCGGCGATGGCGGCTGTGCCAGAGGCGACGTAGCGTCCCGGTGGCGAAGGTGGCGCGGCATCCTGGTGGCTTTAGGCGGCGCAGCATCCCGGTGCACAAGCGACGCGACGTCCCGGTGGTGGAGGCCGCGTGGCATCCCGACGGCGCAGGCGCCACGATGTCCAGCGGCGCAGACGGTCCGTGTGCTCATCCTCCCATCCAGGTTGGAAAGCTTCACGATTAGATGTTTGCTCCCCTATATGCTTTGTTTGATCTGATTAGATGTTTTACACGATTTTGATGTCTATTCGGATTGCAACGAGATTGCATTGGTACAACGGAGCATCACGTTGCCATTGAATTCTAAGTCCTCCTCAGGTTTGACAAATGCCTTCAACAGATCCGTTTTGCCCTTTTCTTTCCAATACCTGTATATCGAATGGGATTCTCCTTGAATTCAGTGATCACAAATTAAGCCTGCAGCTTGTGATCAACATATACCACGATAAGAAGCTTGTGATCATAGCCCTTGGTTTTGTTTATTTGATGAACTAGCAACCGTCAGTCTTATAAACTGAAACTAATTTTTTTTCTTCCTTAGTTATTTTTCCTATTCTTTGAATCTTGCTAGCAAAATTAGCCAACACTTCTCTTGTCCTAAGGTTATATGATGTAAATTTAATTTTCCATTGTGGGATGTATAATCTGGCCTATGTTGGCGAAGAAACATTTGTTTCCACGTTCATGCAGCGCACATTTGGTCTGGCAATGTATGGTTATTGGTGTCACTTGCCATCAGTGTTCTGATCCTAATTTTGTCTCTAATTCAAAGATGGAAGTGCGCATTTCGGAATCCATACAGTATTCCGATATCTATCGTCTATTTTGTAACTTTGTTTTTTTATTCTGAAAGGTTAAGAACGAGGCTTGAGTCTACATATTTGTACTAAGTCCAGTACTGGTCACTGCAGTTGAAGGTTACTTTGATGTATATATTAACTACTGCCATTGAGCCCAGGTTTCTCTATTTTTACTACTACCATTGAAGTCAAATCAGGTTGTAACGTGTATATTGACTTTTGTTCCTTTGTTTGAGATGGAGTACCTTCTGTGTACACGTTGCCAATTTGTTTGAGATGGAGTACATGTTTATACATTCTCCTGTTGGTAAAGAACAAGGTAGAAAAAATGTACTCCTTTTCACTTTTAGACTACATATATTTCCTATGATTGATGATGGATTAGCAATTGGTGAACTGCTACAGTACTCATTGCGGGGATTGAGAAGGTTGTTGAAAGAGATCTTACTGAACTTATTCTTATGGTCATATGGAATTGACTTGATGGTGCATGACGTGAATGAAATATCTGGACAAGCATAGGCTAAGAGAAGTTGAATCAACAATCAAGGTTTGTGGTATAATTTTCTTTAAGGCTATTGAGTGAGGTTTTTCTTTTTGGAAATTGGGAGAGTGGAGATAAACTTTTGGATGTAGATTTCCATTTATGAGTATTGATTATCTGCTTTACTGGCAGCGAATATATGGATGCAATGTTATCTCACATTGTAGGCAAAGGGCAAAGCTTGTTTCTTTTTGGGTGTTTCAGTGCTTTTCTATTCTTCTGATAATCTGAACATCTGCTCCTCCTAGAAACCATCTTCTGTGAGCTCTCTGATTTTCCCCAAATTAATTTAGTTCATAATATAGGTTTTGCACAATGAGAGATCCTGCTGCACAGATATGTATGTATTTTGTAAGCCTATTTTATGTGTTAGTTTTCCCATTGCTCTGAGCTATCCCATTGGAACAGAACGGTGTTAGTCTCTCATTACATTTGTTCAACTGAATAGACAAGAACAACAACCCATCTTGCAAACAGATGAAAGTGAATCACCAAGCAAGAAGTTACAATAAAGAATACTGGAAACCATATTCCTCACATGGGAAGCAAAATTAGAAAGAAGCAATTGTTTTCAGCACATGGTGAAACCCGCTGCCCGCACATGCTGAGAGTGAGATGATACAAGGAACAACTACAGATCACCAGGTACATCCTGTGATCCATCGACGGGTAAATATGTTGGCGGCGGGAACCAATTCGACGACCGCCACCACACCCTAGCCAGGCCACAGTTGGCCCTGTTCGACACCCCCGGCCGGCCAGTAGCTAGCCCCGTCTAGCTACAGCTAGCCAGCGGTCGGCCAAAACCATAAACCCAGGGCCAGGCAGCCACGGCCGGCTAAACCACATCCGGGCCTAGCCAGGCCACAGCCGGCACTGGCCGACACCGCCGGGCGGCCAGCAATGTATAAGTCTTGGGTAGATGTTTTCCTGTATATGATATAGCTTTCTGTTCTGCTCAGTTAACTCTTATGGTCTATGAAAATGATAACTTCAGGTAGTTTTGGATGTGGGTTGCGGCACTGGTGTTCTTGTAGATGCGAATTGCTTTCACCGTGTCAACTTTTTTAAATGATCAAAGTTATCCTGGTAGCTATTTTAACGCACTGAATTTATAATTCATACTCACAAATTGAATTTTCAATATACACAGTCCAGTTCAGCCGCACTAAAACACAGTGCAATAGCCAAACTGTACATGGCATTTATATATCATAATATCACAAACTTGTATGTAGTTCCGGATAGTAAACTTAGAGTTTTGCAGGGAACCTGAATCAGCATAGTTGTAGAACCCTATAGGTTGATGTTATATGCTTTCTGACAACTATTTGACTGTCATCATCAAGTTGTTTCACTATAGGATTCCGACTTAAAAAACAATCTAGTTCTCAATCCATATATAGTTCCATTGTACAGTCCATTGATCTACTTTCCTAATAGTGCTCGATTACATCTCCCATTTGATTGAATATTGCCTGTCATGTGATAGAGGAATTACGGTAAAATAGAAAGTAGAAAATTATTGTGCTATCCATATACACATTGCATGTTTGCATGCACCAGCATACATGGCAACGAGCCTCTCCCGGCTCCCATGCGCCTTGCTCCAAGGAAAGAGAATTAACACAGAAGTAAAGATAATTAAGACAAAAGGAAAGAGAGAGACTGCTATCAATCATCTGCTATAAATCATGTGGCCTCGCCATAGCGCCCACCCTCACCAGCTGAGCTCGCCCTTGCTCGCACCGGCCTCTGCCCTCGCGCCCTCCCTCGCGCACCGGATGTGCTTCGCCATAGCGCGTCGTCATCGCCTTCGCCGTCTTGCTGTGCCCTTGAGGAGGACTACGGACTACCACGAGGAGCTTCCAACATCTTTTGTCTTCCACAAACGTTCACCCTGTTAGTGAATCCCATCCTGCCCTGATGCATTTCTTTATTTGTTATTGCCTCCAATGCTTGTGTGATATGAAATCATGCCTCTTTAAGAGTCTTGGATAGATACGTGTAGAGGCTATGTGATGCGTGTTGTCATGGTAGTGGTTTGGGAATGGTTGGTCCAGTAATTCGTCATGAACCCTCTATGTTTCTGCTTCAAGTTCTTAGACTATGAACCTCTATCTGTGCCTGAAATCGAATCGTTACTGCAGCCATTTGCGATGAGTTTGTGCTTTTGCTTACTTTGATTTGATGTTTATTGCCTGTGTTTCATCTTTCCATTGAGCTGTCGTGATCCTTATAGATTCAAATGGCTGAGTATTCCTGTTATGACTGTTGAATTGAATAATGATTAGCACTGGCTCGATCGCTCCATGATCTGGTTCTGCAAGTCTACCATAGCAACAGTTCCTTTGCTTAACTTTCTTTTACCATTGAGTAAAAGTTTCAGCAAACAATCACTTTTACAGTAACCATCAGTTGCATCACTGGTGAAAGCTCTAGTTTGGTTTTGGTGAATTGATGAAACCCTAAGTGCTAACCTAGTTTATCAAGTGATCATGAGATAGGTAGCACATTCCAAGTAGTGAAGCAAATGAAGATCATGACATAGTGATGGTGATGCCATGGTGATGATCAAGTGCTTGGACTTGAAAAGAAGAAAGAGAAAAACAAAAGGCTCAAGGCAAATGTATAAATGGTAGGAGCTATTTTGTTTTGGTGATCAAGACACTTAGAGAGTGTGATCACATTTAGGATTGATAGTCGTACTATTAAGAGCGGTGAAACTTGGATCGAAATGTGGTTATCAAAGTGCCACTAGATGCTCTGACTCATTGTATATGCATTTAGGATCTAGTGGAGTGCTAACACCCTTGAAAATATTTGTGAAAATATGCTAACACATATGCACAAGGTGATACACTTGGTGGTTGGCATATTTGAGCAAGGGTAGGAAACTTCACCGGCACCCTAGACAGAAAAGATGGAGGTCACTGAAAGTGACCGGACGTTGGCCTCGGTTGGACCGGCGCGTCCGGTCAGGAGTAACAGCAAAGACGATGGTGTCGGTCTCTGACTGGACGCTGGGTCACAAACTGACCGGACGCTGGAAGGCTGCGTCCGGTCGTGCTGACGTGGCAACATCAGTGATGAAGGTGACTGACCGGACGCTGGCTGGGTCCGGTCAAGGGTGACCGGACGCGTTCGGTCAAGAAAAATCATTTCTGGAACCTTACTGGAAACGACCGGACGCTGGAGGTTCAGCGTCCGGTCACTTTTGCTGCAGCATCCGGTCGTCCGATGACCGTTGAGATCGGGCGTTCAGCATTCGAAGAGAGGGGACACGTGGCTCGCATCACGTAACCGAACGCTGAGGTCCAGCGTCCGATCAATCTGATCGAAGCGTCCAGGCGGCCCGTGTTCAGTGAAGAGAGGAGCCCAACGGCTCTATTTCGTGGGGGCTTCTATTTCAGCCCCATGGCCGGCTCAAGCTCACTCTCTTGGCCATTTATATCGACATAACAACCTTGTGGGCTTAGCCAAAACCCTCCCACTCATCTCCATCATTGATTCATCATCTTTGTGAGATTGGGAGTGAATCCAAGTGTATTGCTTGAGTGTTTGCATCTAGGGGCACTTGGTGTTCGTGTTTCGCTGCGGGATTTGCTTATTACTCTTGGTGGTTGCCATCACCTAGATGGCTTGGAGCAGTGAGGATCGTTGAGCGGAGGTTAGTGATTGTCTCCGGCTCCAATCGTGGTGATTGTGAGGGGTTCTTGACCTTTCCCCGGCGGAGAGCTAAAAGGTACTCTAGTAGATTGTTCGTGGCTTGTGTGATCCTCATCTTATGTTGGTTGTGCGGCACCATATTGAGGGTTTGATGTGTGATGCCAATTAGCGCGTGAACCTCCAAGTGAGTGAATCGCCACAACGAGGACTAGCTTGCCAACAAGCAAGTGAACCTCGGTAAAAATCATTATATTCATCATTTGATTTCGAGGTGATTGGTCTTTATTGATATTCATCCTTGTGATTGATTGGTTCATTCCTCGACACGACGGTATAACTATCTTGCTCACTCTCTTTACAATATCGTAAACTAGTTGTCAAGCTCTTTAGTGTAGCTAGTTGTGAGAGCTTATTAGTTTGGTTAGTGTAGCTCTTTAGTTAGCTTTTGAGAGCACACTAACTTAGTATAGTGACATAGCTTTTATGTGGCTAGAAACTATATAAACTAAAATTGTGATAGGTGACTTGCAATTTTAGTAGGCTAGCGCAACACTTGCTTCCCTCATAATTATCTAACCGGTTTGCTAAGTGTTGTTGTAGAAATTTTTATTAGGCTATTCACCCCCCTCTAGCCATTAGGACCTTTCAACTGGTTTATTTTTTAAGACGTTCATCACTGGGTTGATGCCGTTGATGCAAGTTGCAACTGCTAACAAACCTGCAACATTAGCTGGAGCAGCAACACAAGCCATCCGAAAAAGGGGGAAAAAGCAGCAACCGTGTCACTTGCACTGTTGCACAAGCGCCACCTCCAGAACGACTGAACGATAGAACAGAGCACACACACCACATTGCAAAAGTGACCGGCGCCAATTTTAGTGAGTCGTTTCGATAATTCGACGTCTACGTCTCGTCTCAGCTGTGCACGCTCTCACCGGCATCTGCCACCGTCGACGAGATGACGAGCGCGTTGCTTGCTGCTGTGCTGCAGCCGTGGCGATGGCCGATGGACCTGCCATGAGCCCACGAGCTGCCGCAAGCCCGCAACGAATGTATAGCCCACGTGTAGTAGTGTTTAGGCCCAAACATAACCACTGTAGACAGTTCCAGATCCTTCTGGCCCATCTGGCCATCCCTGCCCTGGTCGCGCATCCTTTCTCACGCTCCAAGAAAGAAAACCAGAGGCGCCCGCTGTCTGCCTTCCCCCAAATCCGTTTGTTTCCCACGGCGTAAGAAAGAAATAAAAAATAGTAGAATGCACGCGCCCTCACGCATGTGGATAAACAAAATATGGCTGTTATATAGAATGCGTCCACCCTGTTAGTGAATCACATCATGCTCTGATGCGTTTCTTTATTTGTTATTGTCTCCGGTGCTTGTGTGATCTGAAATCATGTCTCTTTAAGAGTCTTGGATAGATACGTGCAGAGACTATATGATGCGTGTTGGGATCTCTAGCTAATGCAAGGCTTAGCTCATTTTATCTCTTTATAAAATTTATTCCATGTACTTCTTGGAGCATGTAAATCCTAAAAATTTCATGGTCCTGTTTGGATTGGATTTCTAGATTCTATACAACTCCAATAATAAATCATAAACCAAAAATTATTTCTAAGGCATCATGATAGCAACCAAAACATGATCTTATTTTGGTGGTTTGATTTGCATCACGATCTATCACCGTATACTGCAGTTCAAATTTTGTTGGCACGTGGCCACGCACGGGCATCAAAATTACGGTCATGTATGCTAACAAATTAATAATGTAGGTGTTGTAGTTATTTCAGAGGCCTCACATGACGTCATCAAGATAATAGGACAGAGGCACAGAGCACGCGGACAACTTTAAATCTTTAATTGCTTGCCGATCTCTATAGAATAATAGTATATTATGTTCAGACTGACTAATGTTATCCTGTATATTTTTCATGATTTTGGTTTCTCAGTTGCGATATGGGTTCTGGCTATCGGTCGCTCAAAAGAAAGAGGGTGTATGCTGACCCGCCACCTGCAATCACCGATACACACATGTACAGGTAACTACGTTATATTTATCTTGTAATTGATCGAGGCAATCATTTTCTGTCAACATAGATTTACTCGTGTGTTTTATTATTTTGATTGACACGGACGGGATTGTAGATAGGTTGAATTCCATGAAGTGAGAATGGAACACATATCTTCTATATGTGATGTGAGTGCCATGATTTTTTGGAAAGGTAACGTACGACATCACCATGGTGATACATATTTGCGTGTAATTTTGAAGCCCATTGTACGACATCACCATGGTAACGTACGACATCACCATGGTAACGTACGACATCACCATGGCTCATCTTTTTGGACCATGTCTAAATTTTTTTTTCTACAGACCATTGTTATCTATATGTTGGATCTAATATTCTCACAGGGAACCAAAATGGAAGCGGTTGCGTAAGGCGACTAAACCATGAGGTTCGAGTATTTGCTTCGTGTAGGAGAATGTTATGATTTCATGAGAGTTGGCTTCGCACCTACTCATGTTGGTCCTTTGGGCTACATCTTCCGTTTATGTGTCGACTACTTTGTGGTTCTATCTCCACAAAGTATGGCTAATGCACCACCGAGAGAGCTATGGATTTATCAGTGTCCTCGTACCTTTATGGAATTCGAGGATGTATACGCTCAAGCTGAGTACTTTTTTACAGGTATACCTCATACGCCTATATTTAAAAATACATAGTTAACTGTTCATTCTCATATTCCATCAATAACTATCGTTTGTGTTTGTAGATATCATTGGTATAGTTGTGCATGTGTCTAATATTCGAGGAAGGGATGACGTGCGGATGCGACCGTACAGATATGTGGTGCTGATGAATGAAAGGTACTTATATTGAAAATTTTATCATTGCTCCATGCTATCAAATTTTTATTGTTTGATGCTAATCAATTTTGTAACTCGCAGGTACCAATGCATCATAATAACCGTCAAGTATACACACATACGCCGTCACTTATCGAAATGGCGGCGAGCGGCATCAGAGTTGCGCATTTTAGCTGGTCTCCATGTACAAATGAATAAAAAGAGAGGTATTGTATCATTGATGTCCTCGTATGTATTGACTAAATAAAGTATCAGTTATTACATTTTTTTCTTGGTGCATGATAGCCGGAGTGACCACTACTGATGATTTCAACGAATTGGTATTCAGTTCTATTTGTAATCAGGCACATGATTTTCAAAGTGAAGTTTTTTTGGGGTAATTCATTGATTTAATTTATTGACTACAACACTGACCCAAAAGTTTTTTATTTTTTATAGGCCTACGCAATCGTCTACTTGTTGATGAAGTCAGACGTCGCCGAGTTTAAGAATTTGCTAAGGACACCGTGTCGCGTCTCATAGATTTAGAGAACTAAATAATATTAAAATTATTTATACGCTTATGACATGCACTTTGAATAGACGATGGACATGAATTTAGTTTAGTATAATAGTCATTTTGTGCATTTTCATTGGTCAAACAGGTTCAAAATATGTGGATTGAGCAATGTTTGTCTGACATATTTGATTGCTTCATTTAGTTTGTAATATCGGAAACTTCTTGCCGATATAAAACATTATTTTAGCCGTATCACGGAAAGGTCTATATAGAAGAGTTTGTAAGACCTACGGTGCCGTGTTTTTAGTAACTGTTAATTTTACAAACTTTGTTTTTTAGATTAAATATCAGTTTAATGTCTTACAGTATTGTTACCTTATCCTGCGATCCGTGTGTTTTTTAATATAAAAGTTTAGTTGTCCGTAGCAACGCACGGATACGCTACCCGGTATAAACACTAATGGCAGAGTTATACTGCAAAGGCTTTGATCCTCCCAGGAAGACAAGGGCTGCGGCTTCCCCTGAGAAATGAATGAATTTCAAATAATATAATGAGACCATCTGCAAAAAAAGGTTTGTATACATGTAACATCTGAGACAATCTTATTGTGTAAATTTCTCCGCCTGTATGACAATTGACAAGGGACTGTTTATGAAATTACTCTACCACATTTGGGGTCAAAAGGAGAAGGGAAAAAAAAGAATTATGCAAAATAATACAATTCAACCGCACCTAAATGGATGTTCACCAAACCAAATGTGTGATCTGCTCGGGCAACGGGCATGTCTGGCGATGCCACAGTTTGGCTCATAAAGATCTCAGCTATCGTTTGGGCAAAACTCTATCAGATGTCACGCCATAGCTTCTGTTGCTATCCACCGTTCAAAAGTATACTGCACAGACTACTTGTGTTAGCTTGGTTCTGGCGGGACCAATTTGAGGCTGCGCATCCACTCGCAAAAACTATTGTCGTCGAACTGGATGAAGCTGCTCTTTAGCCTAGCCCTTTGCTCAGGAGTAAGCGTCCGTAATTGCGGAAACCTTGACTCCTGAAACACACAAAAGTTCATCTGTTAACAAACTGGGCTGCAGCAGGGCAACCAGTTTCCATTTAGACCACATAGGTGCGGTGAATTCAGATGAACCAATCGTTTCAAAAAATTCAGATGAACCAAATTGTAATGTCACAGGAAGAAAATACCTGCTCATATGTAGGGTCCTTGTGAGCTGGGATCAGGCGTGAGACAAAATATCTAGCCTGAGAGCTTCCTTGCTGTGCCAAAATATAAGAAAGAACAGTCAATTATAAAAGGAAAGCATGCTCTGTGCAAGTGATCTTTCACTCTAGTTTACTTGATTGAGAAAATATTAAAAGACTCAATAATTTGAAAGATTTTTCCACATTGGTACTAAGAAAACTCCCATGCCACAGTTATCTGTCCAATGTCATACTCCCTCCGTCCATAAGTCTCCATCGTTTTAGCCTTCGGCACAGTGACCAAGGAGCAGCGAAGGAGCAGCAAACTAGCGCCAATTTCCATTTAATCGTTGCGGGTGCAGAACGTACGAGGGATCGCGGGCAAGGAGCAGCCAAGAAGCAGTGAGGAGCAATAAATGCGCAGCACGGAGCAGCCAAGGAGCAAGCAAATGTACAGCCTGTACGACCAGCTGAACCTGTGGTCCCGATGTAAAAACGATGGAGACTCTTGGAAATTTATTTTTTGCTCAAACGATGGAGACTTATGGACGGAGGGAGTATAAACTATTAAGCACTTCAAAGCAACAACTATTAAGCACTACAAAGCAAATTAAAGATTTAAATGGAAGTGGAACATATGTAACGATAGTCTAGCACCAAAATTTATAATCATACGTTGCAATCCACCAGACATGGCCTACACTAGTTAAGACAATAAATCTATTGCTGAAATAGTAAATATTAGATGTATTCCGGTTAGGGCACTATAAAAGTGTGCTCACATCCAAATTTACCCAGATATCATGAGAATAAACAGCTAGAAATGACAGTGAAGAATGGGAACAAGAAAACTGACTTTGAATGAAAGTATCCTGGGAGCTGGAAAACGTTGTTCACTGAGCTCTTCTGCCAGAGTACGGCATGCTGCTAAAGCTGCTGCACTTTGTCCTTCTTGGGCTGCTAGCTCAGCACCCTGAAAAGGCATAGCAATGGTGCTCATATAAAAATATTGTTCTTTGGCAATAAACAAACAAGCTATTAAGGAAATGTCTAAGAAGATTCAAAAATAAATCTTTGATAAGTCCAAGTCTCAGGTATATATGTTTTTTTAGTTTCTAAGTACAAACTAGTTTCCTATGTTTTGGGTATCTATCGGTGATAATTCAATAATTTCAGTTCGTTCATTTTTACATTACATTTGCACACTGTGGTTCGGAACTTCGGATTCTTAAGTACTTGTTGCATAAACCACATAATCCTGATGCAATTTCCCATTTTCATTTTTGTTCATCTTACAGGACATGTACACGGTTCAAATATGCATAGTTTTTACGACGGCGTGGCGAGGCGCGGCGACCCACCACCTTCACACCTTTACAGCGTCTATGGCGCGCGGCGTGGCGACGCCATACACACATCGGCGTGGCGAATACATACATTATAGTCTAGGATATTAGGAAATTATATTGACAAATGGTAATGCAAATGTAGCTTAAAAGGTATAGTCTACAATATTAGCAAATCAAAATAGCAATGTAAATGTAGCACAAAAGACATAGAACTCTCTCATCTCTCAAACTTCCAAATCTCTCATCTCTCAAAAGTCGTCCAATGCAAACTCATCGAGATCGTTAGAAGCATCCACGTTCTCTCCACCATCTTCAGTAGCATCCATTGGTTGTTCACCAAAATCATCTATATCATCATCATCCAAAATGATCTCTTCTTCCTCTCCCTCTTCCTCATCTTCTTCAACCACTCTTGATATATGCCTTCACTACTCGCTTGTTCTTGAGCAATCAAATCAAGACCTTCACTACTTCACTACTTCAGCATAACATGTCTGTTCTCTGTTCTTGAGCAAAGTGCATAACAGAGTAGAGACTAGAGAGCTTCACTACTTCACTACTTCACCAAATCACCACTTCACTACTCGCTTGTGCAGCAAACTAGAGACTAGAGAGCTTCAACAGTCAGCACGCTACTTCACCAGACCAGAACAGTGGAACACTAGCCAATGCTTAACGAGACCACTTCACCGATGAGGCGATGACCGATCAGCAGCTCAGCACTTCAACTCACCAGAACAGAGCAGAGACGAGAGAGAGAGAGTACCTGGCGGGCGCTGAAGCTTGAGGGCCAGCGCCTCGGGAGATCCAGGCGGCGTGCCGGCGGCTCGGGAGATCCAGGCGGCAGGCCGGCGGCTCGGGAGATCTAGGCGGGGGCGGCCGGCTCGGGCTCGGGCGAGGCCGACGGAGGGCAGGGGAGGCCGACGGAGGGCGAAGCGGACTGATTTCCAGGCGGGGGCGGGCGGAGGGCGACCGTCCCGGCGGCCGACGGTGGCGGCGGCTCGGAGGGCTGCTTGCGGTTGCGTCTCGGGCTCCAATCGGCCACTCGGCCTATACAGGTACCCTCACGGCCTCACCCTCACCCTCACCGTCTATTGCGCCCGCCACAGCGCACAAAGGCGCCACAGGACGCCAAATCGGCGCCACGGGGACGCCACGGCGCTATGGCGGACGCCATACACGCCGGAGCCATGGCGTCGCCGTGGCGAGAGCCAGAAAAACGCCACGGCGATATGGCGGCGATATGGCGTCGGTATAGCGACGCCTTAACAACTATGCAAATATGACAATCAAGAACAAAGACATCCTAACAGATACAGTGCATGCAGGGAAAAATGAGGATCGAGATTCATAAAAGATAACTATATGGAAGAGTTGAAGTCAAATGTGAAAGGAGCAAGTAACATACCAACCAAATGAAAATATCTGTTCCATGGTCCAGTACCACTGCAGCATTAGGTTGCATGACAAGATCATATGCTGGCAACTCCTCAAATGTACCACCTTCACGATGCATTATGCACCGAGGTGCCAGCATACGAAGCGAAAGGTCAAACGACGCATTCAGGAACAAATTCCTAAGTACAGATCTTTCATCTTCATGTCCGATTATGCTACCCAAAAGTGGTCCCCTTTTCAGATGAAACAAGCACTCTGGGAGTGATGCTAGTTCTTTTGGGAAGCGGTACAGCTTTGATTTTGGGACCTGAGTACCAAATTTGAGAGCTATGTCCTTTACTCTTTCATCAATTGAGAGCCTCATATCAATAGCATCAGAGGCAGTCCTCGCACGCAATACAGTTCTTTTACCAATGATAACTGACGCAACATCCTCCTGCACACTTGCCAGATATGCAGACAAACCATCAACAGTCTGCAGCCTCATAGTGATCACACGAGTGATTTCTGTTTGATATATATTGGAATAATGGACCGCAAACTGAAAGAAAACAAAATCATTTTTGATATCACCCTTTGTCTCCATAGACACAGAAAAACTCTGTGTCTCCTCAACACTATGCATCTGGATACAAAATGAACTATCATGCTTGAATGTTTCATGAGAATCAGGAGACGCCTCTTCACCAGGGCCAATAACTTGAGTAACAAGCATGTTATCTGAACACCTGATCTCAAATAAGCCATGGGAACCAGCTGCTCTAGTTGATGCCCTTTGCAAATTGACCCCAAAGGCCTCTCCAAAGTCATCATGAACTAAGAGCACACCTCCAGAACACTTTGCCAATGGTTGCAGAACAGGGACCCTCACAGGACATTGTCCAGCACAAAAGATATCAACAACAGTACTGTGTCTCTGTGCTTCATGACCAAGACTCTCCATCCACTTCATAGCTGTCTTCTCCAGATAAGCATAGTTCGGATGTTTAACCGAATAAGGCACTGATCCAGGTCCAAAGGTGCTAGGGCCACCAGCACACACCAAGATCCTGCAGTTGCCACCTGATCTCTTGATGATTCCACGAGACAACTCCACTGATGGCCCTTGAATAATACCAAGGGCAACCTCTACTGCTGCTCCAACGCACCGATCCCTTGACACTTCTGGCACACTCAGCTGATAGGGTCTCAGAGAGGAGAATATTGTATGTGCAACAGGTAGCGAAGCATGTATAGGAGACAGATAAACACCTGTCCCATATATTAGAGCCTTCAAAGACTCATGGGTAGGCGACTTGTTTCCAGGTAGCACATCCGCTGACACTGCTGCCCCCTCTGAGAAATCATACACTGAGACAGTTCTCCCATAGGTGATTATTCCTATCTTTGCGGTAGGAGGGAGAGAATCCACAAAGGCATGCAAGGAGCCCTGGAGATGCTGCAGGTGCGCCTCATCGAGGCATTCATCTATGAGGATAAAAATGGGGCCGGACACCCTTGTGTCGGACACTGGGACAAAGCCTGGCCGCCTGTTCCCCACCTGCACATAATCCACAGTCGTGGATGCGAGCTCTGGCCAATGGAGCAGGTCCTGCTTGCTGGAGACCACAAATTCCCCGTCGCTGCCATTGAGCTTCTTGCAAATGACACACTGCCACTGCCCGGAGCCGATCTGGACATCACAGTACAAGTTCACATATGCCCCGCAGTTCAGGCAACGGCGTGGATCATGCTCCACAACCTCTGGGCCAGGCGACACCTCCTTCCCTGGAGAAACCAGAGCTCCAAACCCCAAGCTAGGGGCATTGAGCAGCTTCTTCTGCTTCAGCACCTACAATAGCAAAAGGCAAAACCAGAATCAGAGCTAGCTTTCAAAACCTTGTGAATGGGTGTGCGGGTGGAAGGAAGCATGCTTTGTATCCATGAACGGGGATGGATTTGTGATCCGATCCAAATGGTACTGTGCTTACTTGTACACATCACAGTTGAGGTGTAGGAGAAGGAAGGGCGATCATGGCTGCATCGGGCGGGGCTAACCGTACCTTGTTTGCGGAGAACTGTACATAGGGGTTGTCGAGGCCGTCCCCCTGGAGCGGTGACGGCGCTGGGACGTGGTCCCCGTGAGGCGTGGCAGCGCCGTTGAAGAAGTGCGGCGCCGACGAGGTGGGGAGGGAGGCGGTGGTGGCGGCAGTGGCGGAGGAGGACGAGGAGTAGCCCCCCGAGGCGGCGAAGGGCACGGGGTGGGGCGAGGCCGGGGTGGCGCGGAAGGGCACGGCCGCGGGGCGCAGTGGCGATGAGAAGACGGGCGGGCCGGGTGGCGTGCTGAGGTGCGCCGTCGCGGGGCCGGGCCCCGAGCCGGGGCTGGGCGTGCCCCGCGCGGCGGCGAGGCCGGGCGAGAAGACGCGCGGCGGCGGAGTGAAGGGCGCCGGGGCGAACGGAGGAGACGCGTGCGCCGACGGCGGCTGCCCCGGCGGCGTCTCCTCCATGCCGGCCGCGCTGGCTGGGGATCCGGTGGCGGCGCGCAGATCTGGAGCGGAGGGATGAGACCGGGGCGGAGGCGCACGGGGACGGGAGAATTGGAGATCCGGACGAGGAATGCGACGAGGAGGAAGAAGAGTTAATTTGCTGGAGATGGGAGATGGGCTTTCGGTGACACCGGATTTGCGCCTGCTCGGCTCGGGTTAATCGAAATCGACGTCACTACGGCTGGACCTCGGCTTCCTATTGGTCGAGGCTCGCGAGTTTCCTGTTTACGAGAAGAGCAGAACGGCTTGCCGCCTGACGGCCTGACTCGCCGACTCGGGCTGGCCGGCCGGCTGGGTTCCTACCGTTTGCAGATGCAGCCGGCGGGGGAAGATGGGTCAACTCTGGAGTCAACAGCGTCCTTTGCTTTCTGTGTGCAATGCAAAATGTCACGCAAGTCGCCCCCATCCGCCATGATATATGTTCCTTTTAACCATGAGCACTCGTTGAGCTAGAATGATCAAAAGATGTCCCCTCCTAAGTAAAATTTTATAGCACATGTAACTGGAACTAATCTATTGTTGCTTCTATATGCTATACTAAATAATCTCATATGTAGCCATGTATGATTTTAGATGCTAAATGAGGTAGTACAAGATAGCATGAGTTGGTAAAGACCTCGTATGACATCTGCAAAAGAGCCTTAAGTTTAGAAACATATCCTATAGTTTCTATAAATAAAAATACTCCTAACATTTTCATGTATAGGAACAATAATGGTTGACAAATTTGGAAATGGTCCCCGTGGGTAGTATATAGTTTGCTTAAATGCGATATAGAACGCGAGTTGGACACATGTTAGATTTTTGAAAGACAAAGCTAGACTGCTGTAGCTTGGCCATTTTATTTTGAGGGTCTATATGTGGTAGCTAATATGACATGTATCCTTTATGTGTTGGCAGATTCTAAACTCATGGGACAATGGAACGTAGAGCTTATAGCCTCTCCTATGGTGCTAAATGCTGGTGATTGTGGGACTATACGACAATACACTTCAGATGAAGTGTACTTTATTCATCTCAATCCCTTATAAGATTATGAATTTCCATGGTATGTCCTAGTGTACACTCCTATGGAATGAAAACTTATTATCATGCTAAGAGTTCACAATTTCCCATGATTTCTCGCAGGTATAAACTTTGGACCCGAGATAGCTTAGCTTAACAGAGGATGGTAGAGGATGATAGATGACTCTGGTGTGGAGCATTCAAAAGTGCATTATGCATCTAATATATGAGTATGCGGTTGCCAGAACAATATTGGAATAATTTAGCATAATGTGGTGGTCTCGATTACGTTACAATTATTAGATTCTTCGTAGGGAAAGAAAGAACACAATATTTAATATGGTTAGTTCTACAATTTTTTGGAGCTTGTAAATTGACTATAACTTTTCAAAATAGCATTGACATTGCAACAACTACAACGATATGTAGTATATGAGCTCTTATACTCTATAAAGAACTTGAAGGAATACAATTACACGCATTACCTGAGAGTACTAGAGGGGTGGTTCTTCTTGGTGTTTCTCTCTTCTTTCTCTATTTTTCTCTTTTCCTATATTCTTCATCCATAGAAAATTTTAGCAACTCTGGGGTGGCTCCATTGTCTGTGCGAGTAGGGGGTCTAGGCCCCTGTAGCCCCACAATGGATCAGCCCTTGCTATTACTCGTCGGCTGAAAGTGATGGAAGGAGCCGATGGAGCCAATCCTCTAGCATTCCAAGTTGCAAAGAGATGACCGCTTCAATGAGTGTTACTGTTTGACGGTGATGTCATTCTTGTTACTTTTGGTTGGTAGAAAGTAGAAACAATAATAATATAAATGTTTAAATTTGTCTTGTGGTAATGTAATGGTCTAATATTTAAAAATCACACCCATGAAATATGGACACCTCTAGTGTGAAATTGATGTTGTTCTAAAGAACACTGGTGCATCAAAGCCTTCGATGTCAATTATGTGAGCGTCGTCGTCAACTCACGAGGCCGCTAAATCTCTCTCTCTCTCTCTCTCTCTCTTCGCCCTAGCATTAGCTCCGGGTAGGCCTGTGAATCTGTCACTCTTGACCTAGTAATGCCTTGTTGTTGAGAGGTGATTTTTTTATCTAAATTGGTCCAACTTGTCTGCGAGATCCAATTTCACGTCTGACACTCCACAGTGTGCTCCTTTTGTTTTTCACCATCACGGTTCGACTCTCACGTATGTTAGAGCTAGTCCAAGAGACCCAATTATTATCCTCGCACCTTATATCTATAATAGTATTATATACATACACCTCTTTGTACTAAGGGGTAAACAAATGTGTGTTATAGTTTATAGTTTTTGAAGCAGCACCAACTACCATTATAAGCTGCTTACTAGCACTCTATCGATCTAAAAAAAATGTCACTTAGGATAAGATTCAAACTTTAAGAACCACAAACATCAATATATTTTAAATCTTTTTTTTAGTTTGATATATACAAGATATATCGATAATTTTATATTAAAAAGTACTTGTAAAATACTATACAATTAAATAATTTTAAATTTAAATTCTAGAACATATTAGTATTCAATATATACATTGAAGGCCGCAGTGGCGGAGCCTGACGTAAAACAAGGGTGGCCAAACACAAAATACTTAGATGATGCTCTTACCTTTCTTACATGAAGATCAATGCAAAAAATATGATAGATTATGGATGAGTTGATGCCTGAGGGCTGACCCGTCAGCTCCAGAGGTAGCTGCTGCTAATCATATCCTATGCGCTGCTCTGACTTTTCCAAATAGCCTTATACTAAGACCTGCTGACTTTTGCTTGCAATTGTGGACAAGCACGTCCACTTTACAGGGGGGGATTCCCGTCATGTGGCCATGCACAGGACAACAACATCACGAATCTATGCGTGCGTGCCACCAGCTGGTAGAGACCAGACGTACGATGTGATACTGGCTGCATGTTCGCATTGGAAATAAAAGATTGTCATCGTTATTATTCACGTATTGTAGTTACGACATCCTTTGGACGGCAGTGAATTCTCATAGACATGGTTGATATAAGAAACAACCTCTAGCCAGGCAGGGAACATTGTAGCTCACAAACCACACGTGGAAATCCATTTTTATGGACGGGTTCCGTTAAGACCCCCTCTCGAGATTTGTCCAATTTTAGGGGTAGTTATCTTAAGGTAACCATCTCTAAAAATACATGTCCTTTAAATAATGGCATGAAGTATCTTATATACACAAAACGATGGCATGAAGTATCTTATATATAAGACGTGAATAAATTTATTAAGTTGCAATTGAAAATGCCTACCCTTTAAATGATCTGGCTACAACAAAATTTTCTAAGTTATGCGTACTTCTCTTCTTCTCTTGGAGACACTCTGTCGAAATTTCCCCACGTCCCTCGTGTTAGAATTATTTGCTCCGGCAATGAAGATCAGTGTATCACGCACAGGAATCAGTATATCACGCACACGGGACATAGATTTGTACATGTTTAGATACATGGTACCCTACGTCCAATTGAAAATATAGATCCCTTATCTTGTATGCTCGAGTTATATAGGGGTGCCGATGGCTAGCTGCATGGGGTTGCTAGGAACTTGTGTTCTAGCTACTAATCGGAGGCTCCCCACCCCTTATTATATAGTCCAGGTACTAAGGGCGTGCTTGGTTGCAAGACGAGGCTCGTCTCGCTTAGCGGCGCCAACAATGAGGCCCTCGACAGCCCATTTGGCTCGCTTGAGCGATTAAGGGAAATGGCTTCTGAACCTGGCCCGCACAGACTCCTAGAAAACCTCGCTCATAATCCAAACCTAGTTTCTTGATTATCCTCATCATTAGGTAAGGCGCCACAGGATCCAACAAAAAAAATCAAGCAGGCCCTCAATAAGCTAACTATAGTTTAGCTTTGTACTTTTTGTTCAGAACAAGAGGTGTGGGAGGAGGGGGTAGCTGACTAACTTCTCATTCAAGAGGCTCCACCAGTTGAAGGTTGTGCAAAGTCATATACAATAAAATACTATCTTTTGCTTTAGTTTAGCTGACAATGATAAAATAGTATAGCAATTTTGACATGTTTTTTTTTGCAAAATATGCATATAAATATAAATATAAATACTAATAAAGTACAATTCACTATAGATAACTAAATAACTAAATAACTAAATTATAAGAAAGTTTTAAGTATTTTTATGTTTTTTTAAAGGCAAGAGATCAAAATTGCTGCTAGTGACAAGTATTTTGAAACGGTGAATAGTATTTTGACCGGATGTTCAGATAATACGGCTACTGCGCATATGGGTTTTGTTTTGGAGTCTGTTGAACTTTTGGGTATCTGTATGGGTAGAACGACTGAACGAGAACAGCGACACTGAGAGAGGTAGAACGTGGTGGTGGCGAGAAAAAAAAAGAAAAAAAAAACAGCGGCGGGGCAATGGCCGGGAAGGAGATGACGCCGACCTCGAAGGCGGCGGCGCCACCGGCGACGATACGCCTCGTGAACTTCATCTCCGAGGACCAGGCAAGGCCCCGAACACTTGCCTCCCCCCTCTTCCTCTCTCTCGCTCGCTGGCCGGGCACGTAGAATCGGAAGGGCAAAACCTAGGAAGAAAATTAGCCGATCTTTTTGGGAGAATCTCTGAAGTTTTGTGGTTCGAAAAAAAAATTGCAGCTCGATGAGGTGAAGCGGACACGAGGGGAGCGGGTGGAGGACGGCACCGCGCAGCGCGACAAACCCCTTTTCCAGGTGAGGGTCACCCCTCATGATCCTTTTAGACCCGTTGGTTTGGAGCTAATGCGGATTTTCGTCATGCGCTGTGCAGATCCTACAGGAGAACAAGGAGAAGAAGGACGCCGAGTTCAACGAGCGGTTCAAACACAGTATGTATTGTCACGATGATGCCCTGATACCATATTATGCTCTGTGTTTGCGCACTGTGGGCAGAGTTTCTATCATTCGGATTTAGGTATAGTTTTCTGTGCTAGTACTCATAAGGATGTGGTCACGAAGAACTTGGACAAATTACACAATGTGTGATTTTGTCGCGTTAGCTGCAAGTTCAAGTTGCAGCTTGATCTGTACAGGCCAAAAATAATTCCTAATCACTGAAGCTTGTGGATAATAGTAGTATGGATAAACAACTGCAGTTCAACTTTTGCCTTGTATTCATTTGAAATTGTATGGAATAACAGAAGATTTATTCCTGTTTAGTGTGGTTTGATTGGAAGAAAGTTTGCAGATAGCTGAATAACCTTTGTGATCTGCTATCCACCTGTTCGATGCTATTACTATTTCTGGGTAAAACGAGTAGAGTACAAGGCTAGGAATAGTGAAGTTTGATTTTTTTGTATTAAATTTGGCTTCTTGTTTTGATTTTACTTGTTATCTAATCTATCCAGGACCTCCAAAGGCTTTGGATGACGATGAGACAGAGTTTCTTGATAAATTGGCTTCGGTAAGCATTTAATGTAAGCTAGCTGACTTTGAAAATCACTGCTTCAAGGTGTAAAACAAAATGGTGTATTGCTGCACGTCAGCATCCTCATGAAGGGTGAAATAATTAACAACAATAAAATTGTATTTGCCATGCTTGATGTATCTTTATGTGTATACCTGCTTATTAAGGGTTCTTTCTCCTCACTCCTTATTACCAACTGCTTGGAGCACAAAATCAGGGTGTGGATGGCTAGATCCATCATGTATTCTGTACTTTAATAATAAGAAACTCGGTCCATTTGTTCATTCATAGCATATGAAGGCTTTGCTTCATTTTTTTCTGACGTCACTTTCCCCCCCTATCCTTTACCAGAGATTAAAACTAAAAACCCTCACTCTGAAGTGTTCCAAACCTGCAGGTCCCAAAGTTTAACAAAATATAGTCATCATAGGTTTAAATGGAACTAAAACCAGGTTGCAGCGCTGTAGTTTAGGAAAAGGAAAATTGACTACTTGAGCTGCTGCAAAACCATTGCGATTGAGTCTCATGTCAATCCCCTTATCCCTGATAGTATACTACATTCCGTATACCAAATTTGTAATAGGACGATGGCTAGACTTGATAGTTGTAGCCTCAGGCATAAGCTGTATTAGGAGAGGCTTGCAAACCAGCTACAATAAAATACTTAAAAACTGCATTACAAAAAACATTGTATGCCCAACTGTTTGCCACAATCTCAGATACATGTTAATATTATAAACCATGCATGATTTGGTATAAATCAATGTGTCTTATTGAAACAGTTTAGAAGTTTCTTTGAGTATCTATTGCAAACATAATGTTCATATTCCTTATAATGCAAACATAATGGGTGACTAGACATAATGTTTCTTAATATTTATCACTTTGATTAACTTTACGAGAAACAGGAACTTTTGGTTAACATTATGAGAACCAGGAATTATATTATTTATGTTCTAGAAAGGAACATCGGGTGAGCATGTTAAGGGGGAACAAGAAATTACTACATGCTTTTATTTTTTCCACTGGAAGAGTATGATTATTTCTTATTTTACAAATCATAAAACAGTGTGTCCGTGGCGTTCAGTATTATTGTGTTGAAATTCGGAAGAGTAGGAAAATAATCTTAAATCCAATCCTAGGGTATCTTGGTAATCTTCTTAGTCACTAATACTTGCATTTTAATAGGAATAGATAAGAGTTATGAACTGGGATCTAAATTCTATTATTATTAGTGGTATCGTATAGTCCATGTCTTTTGCAACATTCTTAGTTCCTTGTTTTATGTTACTTGGGCACAGTCAAGAAAGGAATATGAACAGCAGGTGGCCAATGAAGAAGCGGAACAGCTCCGCAGTTTCCATGTGAGTAGCATACTGACAAGTAACAGTTACTATGTCTTGCCCTAGTTTTTTTTTTTTCAAATGACCTTATTTTCAACACTGCCAGTATTTGTATCTTCCAAATAGAATCACAATCAAACATGAAAGCTTTACTTTAGCTTCAGCCCAGCAGTCTTAGTTGTCGCATTTGGTTGGCTTGTATGGCATTGTAGCTTAGTCTATCAGATTCATTTTTTTCATTAAAAAGGACTAGATGGAAGCATAGAATTTTGTTTATTGTGATGTATCATCTGAATGTTATAGCATAGAATAGCAGATGTGGAGCTCTTAGATGCTCCATAGTGCATATTATGTGATCTCACTTTTATCTTAAGCTAGTAAACTTTAGCAATTGTTTTTTGTAATATGAGACGGCTTTGCTACAATTGTGTTTCAGGAATAGTTAAGATGACTATCTGGTCTCATCCACCTACCATGGGTCACATGACTGACCGAATGAGTATTTGTGTTTCAGGAGGCTGTAGCTGCACGGTCCAATATTGTTCATGAACTCGAGACTCCAACAGTATCTAGACCTGAGGTATGTTATGATTCACACATTCAACGTTTAAGACAAGATCAAAGGAAAGCACGCGCATACATTAGTGCTTATTAAGCGCACTCCCTTACCATTTAATAATTGCATTTCTCATAATGATGCTATCAATGGGACATCAAAATATCTGTTCCACCAATGTGTCCAGCTGAAGCTGAACTATGCTTGCACCTACCCCTGTTCAGGAGAGCAGGCCTAAGCCACCCACGAAGAGGAGCCAGCCTGCACTCCTGAAGAACGTAATAATTTCCGTGAAGCCGCAAGCCAAGAAACCAAAGCTTGAGGTGGAAGCTAATTCTGCTCTCGAGGAGCGGCCTTCAAATGGGCATGACGCAGATCAGAAGCAACCAGATGACACAAAGGCAACGCTCGGCTCTCTGGTGGCTTATGACGACGACGACGAAAGTGGCGAGGACGATGACTGACAGTGGTGTCCGAGAGTTCAGGTAAAGTATGGATACCGCATGGTTACTGGTAGAGATGCAGTGGGGCTGTAGCCAGTGGGGTTTCCTTGATGAGAGGCAAAATTGGCTTCTCCCTTGCTTTGCAAAGCCTCCGCTTAAATTTTCTTGTATTTATTGTACAATTTGAACATGAACCGGGAACATTACTAATGATTGGTGCGTACGGTGGTACAACGTTGTTTTACAAAAAGAACCTTGTAGCAAGTAGTGGTTGCTATTTATCTGATGAGCGTGTTTTCCTTCCACATGGAAGTTCAGAAAACTGGTGATAGGTGTATCTACCCCATCTGTTGGTTGCTGGCCTAAACCACCTAGCAGATTGGAACATGTAGCAAAAGGAGAAGGAAATGATGTAACATTTCACAGCTTATATCTTGGGAGAAAACGCTGCGCGTTTTGGAAGCAACTTATGAAAGTGTCAAAAATCGGACTGGAAAACCTGAAGCTAATTGCAATCCATGCAATTTCCCGGACTGGTGATGTGCCTTTGACTAGTGGGAAGATGTACGACATGACTGCTGCTGCTGCGGTGCGTACTACAAGCGTTTCAGATGGCTTGGGTTGTTTGGTGTGTCAGTGTGTGCAGTACGCGTTGTACTGACGAAACAAAAGCCAGGTCCGCGCTTGTGTACTCCACTCTGCAATATCAGGCGCATCGTCGTACTGAGTACTGACGAACGCCGGCAGGCGGCAGCTTCAATCCCTGCCTGCTTCTTTAGCAGTACCGTACTGCACTTCGCTGCGGTGAGCCGGCGCAAGCATATATATAGATCTCCAAACTCCAATGTTTCATGGAGGCGATGGCATTAGCATTAGCATTAGTGGTACTTGGGGCAATGGCAGCGGCCACCAGGTTTCCAGGTTTGGTATAAACACAGACACAGGTAAAGAGAGCTGAGAGGTGGAAGGTGGGTTTGATTGGAGCCAGGGACGGGGCAGAGCATGGGATGGGGCCATCAACAAAATTTCCAATTTCCGTTTGCTTCTCACAAAATGGAGGGACATGTGAGGAGAGGTATCAGGCAGAAAGAAGGTGCCACCCTGGTGATGGCCTGACCTGAGAGGGCTGAGAGCTCAGCTGGTGTCCTGGTGTTGTTGCTTCCTCCCCTGCACTGCCTCTTCCCTGGCTCCCCACCGTCGCCCTTGCCCATCCTCTCTCTCTCTCTCTCTCGTTATGCTTTTCTATGTTTTTGCCTGCATTCTTTCCTCAGTAGCAGTATTACTTTTAGTTGTCTTTACAATAGTTCTATGCCCTATTCGTTTGGCTGATAAGCCATGGCTGAAAATACTGTTGGCTGATTTGTTGTGAGAAAAAAATACTGTTCGTTGGCTGAAAAAGTACGACTTATAAACCAAATGAACAGGGCACTAATAAACACTGCAGGTCTGCAGCAGGTTTGCAATAGTTCTAATAAAAACTAAGCACTGTACAACATTCATAACATTTATTCAACTTTAGGGTTTCAGTCCATCGGAGCCAGTTAACCCCTCGACCACGATGGGCTACCGTGGCAAATGATCCCTTGTTTTCTGCTAACCATACTTAAGAATCTTCTGCCTAGAGTGTACTTTCAGGAAGGGAAAAAACATTCGGTCTGCATCTTCGGGGAGCCTGCATGGACAATTGGACATCACGTCGCTCCTATTATCCACAGAGCTCGACGCTCAAGGACTAAGGAGAATGGCCAAGGTGCCAGGGATCCTCACCATGCCAGACAGGAGACGAACGTGAGCTTCCGAGGCCTCGGTACCCAAAGAACAGGAAGAAAGGCGAGAAACAAGGATCCCATCAGATCAGTGCTCCCCAAGGTTACCTGCTGAAGTTCGTCAAAGACAATGATTAGGAGGGGCAAAGCAGCCATAGACTCAGAGTCGGCTCATCTTCCCCGGCTTCTCCAACAACTAATTTTCATCTTATAATCCAATTCAACATATGTGGATTGAGATGGATATGAGTAAAATCAAACAAGTTTCAGTTAGCTTTAATTTAGATCTAGTTCCTGGGCTATTAATTTTTTGTTTCTGCCCGCAACTTAAGTTTGTCTGAACTGGTTCCTCCTAATTCTTAACCCTTCGATCTAGTCGAATGGAGGACTCTCGTTATTCCTGACTATTCCCAAACGTTATAAAATTTCTATATAAGGCCGAAATCTGGTGTTCAGTGCAAACATGATGTGGGCTAGTACTTGAGCAATTAAATCCTTCTTTAATCTTTGCATTGACATGGACTCCTGTAGCATTAGCATTCTGTATTCGCAGTTGTAATGTCATACTTACAACAGCTATTATAATGGACACTGTTAAATTTCTGTATACTTGAAAAATTGCAATGCGACTAATCTAACAGCGTGCCTTCTCCAGGATTGTTGTCGGTTCAAGACAACCTTATCCTGTTCTGAAACTGCAATGTTAAGTTATTCTGGGTTTCAGCAGACCTGAAATGCAGCAAACTGTGATTGTTTTCAATTATAACACCTAATTTTCAACTGCTCTGTGCTTGCGGACACTCTGCAATATTAGGCCCCGTTTGGCTTGCTGAAACTTGACTGAAATTGGCTAAAAAACACTGTTCCGGCTGAAATGTTGTGAAAGAAAAATACTGTTCCGACTAAAAAAAGAAGCCGAACAGCTGAATGGGGCCTAAACATAAGAACTTGTAGCAAGGAATCGTTGTAAGCTTTGTGTTTACACCATTGAAAGATCCCTAAATCTAGTACAGGATACAATGTAAGGGCCTGTTTAGATTGGAGGATTTTCAAAGGATAATCGTAGGAACCAAGAAACGGAGGAAAGGAAACCAAAAAGTGTGTTTAGAATGGCGGAATTGAGATTTCCTTTCCTTTGGATTCCTATAGCTAGATGCCGATTTCACAGGAAGAAAAAAATCCACTCCAATCCCTTGTTTTCTTTTCCTTCGTGATTGCTCGAGCAAATGAGTGATTACGAGATGGCGGCGGGTGTCATCTAGGAGCATAGCATCAAGAGCATGGACCACAACGACGAAGTAGAGGGAAAAAAGGGCAGTTAAGGCGAGAAGAACACGGTGGGGGTCATATCCGTGCCTAATAGACATAGTAATTAGTACCCATATTTGCATAACATGTTACAATTCCTATGTTATAAATTCCTTTGTTCCAATCAGCCTAAATTTTCTGTTCCTGTGTTTTAAAATCCCGTAGTTTTTCATTTTTCAGCATACCTTATTACTGCGTTTTTTTCTATTCCTGCGTTTTGGGTTCCTTCGTTCCAAACAGGCCCAAGACATGGGGCAACATAAGCACCAAGGAGTCCATAACTATTTAGCACCTATCAGTTATTTAAATTACAAAACAAAATACAGCCTATTTAATCAGCGGTTCAAAGACAAAGGTGGATAAGCATACTACCTAAACGTACAGGACTGGTACATAAGAAAAGTTTTTTTAAAAAAAAGAAAAAGAAAAAAAAAATCAAGGCTTCCATATCTTCATCATACAATCCTCAGCAATGGTGGCTACTAAGTTCCTGTGAGGATGGTGCGTAATGCCTATGACGTCCTTCTCATGGACCTGCGAAATCCGGGGTAGCATGTCCAGGTATTTAGTTATATTGGTTAACTTGATAGTTGATAAATCACAGTGACCAGGAACAAAAGGATTAACAAATTCGCAGGATGTTGGGCAGACCTTCATCAGATGCTCCAGTTTACCAGATTGGTAGCTAAAGCAATACATGTTCCTGCAAAACAATAACTCCCATTTAGATGCCACTATAGACCAAGAAAACAAACACAAACCAAAGCATTAGACAATGAAAGAAATATATATAGTGATATCCTCACATGTCTTCACCAACACAATATATCCATTCTCCTTTTGGGGAAACTGAAGCTGCAACAAAATCTCCCCCTTCTCGCTTACCTGATGAGAAACTCTTTACAACCTGAAACAAATTTTCAAGGTGATCATAACCAAGCACTAGAAATAACAGCTAAAATGGCTGTAATATTCTTGCCTTGCTTATCTTCTTCAGCCTTTTGTTAAACAAATTAAAAACAAAATTTGCACAATTTGGTTAATTTAAATTTCACCTTTTTTCTTTTTTTTTTAAGGTAAGTGGTGAACCATCTAATGAACAGAGGATGTTATTGCTATTAGAAAATGTGCTATATATTGCTTTATTTAACATTAAAAGTGAAGCTAACAGTAATTCAAAAGATCATCCAGCAAGCATAATAAAAAAAAATTGCTGACAGATAACTACGGCCAGATGGTAAATTATGTTTCCAAACAATATAGAGGTGAACTAGATTCCAATAGATAACCCTCCATTTTGCAGGCAGAAAAATAGGCCAAATTAAAAATAGGATGTGCATTCAGAGTACCTGTCCTTGTAAAGTCATGATGAATATCGATGAAGTCTTATTGCAGACAACAATGTGATCAGTATTTTTTGGAAATAAATGGACGGAATTAACAGATGCATCTCCTCCCTGGAAATAAAAGGACACATGGGTAAACATGCATTTACTAAAGGTTATACAATATTAAGTCACACTTGGAGAGCATGAGAAGTCAGTACCCTCAAAGGAGGTGGTGGCTTGAAAGTATGCAAGCAATCTGTTGTTTTAGTATCCCAGACCTACAATGAGAAACAATAAATGAATAAAAATGGATGTGAATTGTCGAACAATTGAAACTTGAACTGTAAATATGAGACAAGAAGATCAGCACCTTAACAGTACAATCACTGGAAGCTGTAATGACACGGCTACCGTCAGTAGTGAAGATGGCATAATTCACATAGGAAGTATGACCTCGAAATTCTTTCAGCATCTTTCCAGACTTGAGACCATGTACCCTGCAAAAAGGAGGGAGGAAGAATAAGCCTTTAATTCTTTTCAGGATATAAAACTGCATGGAACATGAATGAATGCATGAAAACTGAAATTCTGAACCCAATCCAAAAGAAAGAAAAAGAGATACAAAAAAGCAGCCTGCAGGGCGTTGCAGAAACAAACACAATTCATTGCAGATAAAATCTCATAGTTCAAATTTGTGAAAAATCACCTGGTTGTTTGATCACTCTTAGTACAAACCTACTTAGGGCAATCCTTATGAATTTATCTATGCAAAAGTTCAAGCCTAGATTTTTGTTTAAGCTTGATAAATGGCAACACAAACTTATTAACACAGATGGAGATGAAGACTGCAATCAGAGGTTGGATACTTAAAAATTCGGTTGCAAATTTTAAATTGGGAAATTTGGCTTGCTTCCATTTCCCCAGTTCAAGCAAGGAAAAATTAGTTTCAATCAACCATCAACAGTCTTAATGAGTAGGCTTTTTGTTTTTCAAATTTAGGTCTATCTTATAGCAAATGGGCCCACTACTGAAGTATGTAGCTCAATTCTTTAAAAAAAAATTCCCAACCTATACTAGATTGATTGGATTATCTTAAAAAGGACTCAAAGGAAGGGCTGATATAACGATTGCAGCAATGACTAGGATACTGCACCAGGATACAAAAGCCATCAAACAAAATGGGAAAAACATGAAACTTGCTCAAACTAGCAGATATCATGAACTCTTTGTTCCCAAGAGAATGAAAGAAGTAAAATATGGCGAATGATATTTCAACAGTAAAATTAGGCTGGTAGTTTATGGTTATATGAAACCTCGCGGTAGTGTCAAAGGATGTACTCAATATTTGGGTTCCATCACGTGAAAATGTAACACTTGTAACACCTTTCGAATGTGCACGCTCAAGGCGCCGCAAGCACTGACCAGTTCGTATACGCCAAACCTGGGAATTGATGGAAGGAGAAGATTAACATGGAGTTAATTGTAAAGATTACACCAAAATGATTATGGTGAGATGCTGACCAATAATGCATAAAATTTACCAAATTACTTTGGTCAGACTAACTTACGTCGTTATACCGGATGATTATAGTCACACTCATATATGATCAACGCATTTACCAGTAATCAAATTTTGTTAACAAGTGTAGTCTATGTAAAAACTCGATCTGCAGGGGGTAAGACAGCCCCCGAGCATTGCATTTTAGAAGAAGACCTTCTCATGCAGGTCGACAAAACTCCGAACCCCTGCCCCACCCATACATAGCGGCACCGTAGCCCATGTGAGAACAACCACGACCGGAGCCAGACCTTAGACATGTGCTTTGGCGTGGGACAGACGAGTGAATTTTTTTCAACCCCAGCTCCACGACCTAAGGAGTGCTACTCAAGCCACCTAACCAACTCTATGTAGAAATGTATTAAATGATATTACAGTACTACACTCAATCAATACAACGGCAATACACACCACGACACCTTAGCCAACCAGAACTTAAGAAAAAACATTTTTGATATTATATAGTAAATTTTGTGAGCAATCTGAAATCAAACTCACATGAGCAACAAGTTTAAACTTTCAAGGAGTACATGAGTTATTACAATATGAAGAAAAATATTTAAAATGTAACAAATATTGGTAAGGGACAATATTTCTCCTTTAGTGAAACAAAATATAGGATTTGATAGCAAGGGCACCTTAATCATTCCATCCTGTGCTCCAGATGCCAGCATTTCAGAATCCCTACTAAAATCAACACACAGCACAGGTTCTTCGTGCATCATAAAGCTTTCCTGAAGTGTTCATCCAGCAGACAGTACATAAAAAATTAGCACCTTATCCATGTCTGATTAAATAGAACGTGCATATTTAAGTCCTATAATAAACTTAAAAGCACTTACATCAGCTTGGTATTGGAGATCCTTTTTAAGCTTTCCACTAAGATAATCCCAGACCTGAAAATTTAGAGAACTTAAGCCAAGCTACATCAATGGAGCTGGCATGCAAAGGCAGAATAGAAAGCAACTTACTTCAATTATTCCATCCACTGAGCATGAAACAAGGTACTGACCATCAGGTGAAAATCGAGCACATTCAGGATGAGTTTTCTTCCCAAACTACAAGAACAATGCAAGGTTATAAACCTTAGTAAACAAAAGCTTGATAAGAATACTCACTTGACATCATGTGAACTATATTCTGTCTTTCAGCATGCGACTGAAGATGAAGAACCTCAAACTATGTCTTAATAGAGGATTATTCATCTTGAGGATAACAAATCACAAGCAAGTATAAAGCAGATGTTCAGTGTTCTTACTTCTATTATTTCATTTTATGACAACCCAAGTTCAAATGTGTAGAGATCATCACATGTTAAAGCCACCCAATTAGTCTAATGTAACAATCATTATCAATGTTTCCAGTATCTTCTTTTTTGCGTTACTAAGATTATGCCTTTACTCTTTGGAGCTGCTAGATACTAAATACCTTCACTCAGCAACTTAGCTTTTCATGTTTCTAAAGTTCATATTAATTACTTCTTACTATTAAGTAAAAAAGAGGCAATATAAGAGGAAAAGTAAATACTATCAGAAGCTAAATCACCTTTATTTGATGAGATAAGGAAGTAGGGTATGTCTCTTCTTCGTCTTGCTTCATTGCAGCAGTTCCTCTAAATAAATCAAACTGTGTGCCAGGAGGCAACAATCCTACACAATAGGAAAGAGATTGAGAAACTCATAACTATTTCATAACAATTATATATATACACGGTAGCAGCCCTTTAACAGTGTGCAGCAAAGAGAATACCTTGGTGTTGTTGCCACTTCAAAGCCTGACCAATCAGTGCCATAAGACGAGATGGCGGTACTACTGATACTTCAGAAGCAACAGCTGAAATTGGCACAGCAGAGGAACAACTAATGGTTAAAAATTAGGGTTGCAAAGAACAAAATTCCCAGGGTAGCTAATACTGAATAAAAGTAGGACCAACTTATTTAAGTCATCTAGATATTAATCAGGAATCTCTTAACTTTCAAATCTCAAAATTTGCTTATAAGTGCTGAAAGAATTATTGTACATTATGAACATCGGCTCCAAACTCTGAACAAATAAAAACACAGCATCGACAAATAAGACATTCAGAAAGCTCACCTTGAGCAATCAGTGCTCGCCGGTTCTCCTTGGTGGATTCTTGGTAGGCCTGTTGGCAGAGTGATATTCCAATATTTGAACATTAAGATCAGGGAGGAGTACAAACAACATAACAAGAATAACATAAAGCAAGATAAACTTGCCAACCTCATTGGGGTCGAAGTATGTGCGGACAAGGAGATGCTCAAGGCGGAGGTACCGCTCAGGCTGCTCCTGCTTCATGACACCCATGACCTGCGTCTGGCGGAGGATGGCACGGGCCGTGTCAAGCTCACGGAGCTCGGCCATCTCCAACACAATCTGCTCGTAGAGGTCCTCGAGCTTCTTGCGTGGCAGCTTGAGCTGCGCGACCTGGGGAAGCACAGCATCCCAGCGCCCGGCATTGATGTCGGCGATGAAGGTGTCGATACTGTCGACAGTGTTGAGGGAGACCTGGCACTCGTTCTGCAGCGTCTGGAACGTCTGCTGCAGCGAGTTCTCCTTGCAGAACTGCAGCACTATCTTAACCACACTGCGCACAACAACAAAAAAGCATCGCGCTCAAATCCTTTGTCGACCTTAAGCCACTAGTGCCACTACAAGGCAGGCGGTTCTCGGATAGATTCAATAAGGTGTGTAATTCCCAAAATTCTATCGATTTATTGCGACACTGAAAGGTAGTAATCGGCCGCAGACGGACAGATTCAAAGAAACAAGCTGAAGCACCCTAGTAGGGTTTAGGGATTCGTCGGGTTGCTTCCCTCGTGGTTTTGCTAGTACAAAGGGGGCCTTAAAAGCATGACGGGGGTTTGTACGTACTCTCGGGCCTCGATTTCGAGGGTCGACGTCGACGACGCCATCTTCGGCTTCTGCGGGAGGCGGCGGCTGCTACGGCACCAGGTAGGCAGGTAAGTCGGGAGCGGCTGCCGGAGAGGGAGACGGAGAGGAAGAGGGGAGGCGCTCTGGTGACTTTGGGTGGGATGGGCTTCGGCGATTGGGCCACGGAAGAAAGGGCCATCGATCTATGCTTCCTCTACGCGAGCCTTATGGGTCCCATTTGGGCCGAGCACAGTTTTGTGGTTTACTTTTCTATTTGGGCTCATTTGGTTTGGTGAGAAATGGGCTGACAAGCCTGGTGGCCTGCCTTGTTTTTTTTAGGGGAAACAGAACTTTTCCATTACTCAAAATCGTCAGTAATTACAGACCGGATATGGATCCGTATAGAGACCAGAATTGGTCCTCCTTCGGATCGGTTGAGCTACCTAGGACAGCCAGCTCATACACTACCCTATTACTAGATCGTGGTCATTGCTGGACTAAAAAGGAATTAAAATTTAAAACCAACGACTGACGTTGCAAGGTGTTTTTTTTTCCTCGAGCAATTAACGAGAGATATTTAAAAAAATATGTTCTAAGTGTTTGGCAAGAAGATCAAAATGTTGCTCAGATACATGTATCACTCATAGAACAAATATGGCTAATATATACGTCGCCCTTAGATGATGGATAGCTGATGAGTTGGGGATCGTTGACATTCAGAGCTTTTTATTTTCGTGTTCGCATAAACCTCACCTAAAACATGTATGTTGACAATCAAAAGTGGCCAAAGCCTAAAAAGGATTTAATGATAATGTTCCTAACGTAGAAACAATCTAGAAAAACATTTGGAACATCACATTCGCAGTTTGGAAGGCTAACAAGAGCGAAAACTGGCACTAGCCTACCAAAACTGGCGTGGCCAGTTCCCTGTGACCGGCCCAACCGAGGTGGTTAGGCCCGTGAAAACCAGCTAGGCCAGTTTGGGACCCGGCCAGGCTGGGTTTCCTGCCCTTTTTGAATCGATTTGTTTTCACATCGGTTTTGGATCTATTTTCTACGTGGGAAATTTGGAGATTGCGTTCTGAACTTGTTTCCTATTGACATAAGATCACCCCCTCTATATAAACAAGAGAATCACGGCCGATTGAGGGATCCAACATCTAGTTGACTTTTTATAGCTACTACTCCTTTTGTCCAGATTTTCCAATCTCTTGTTGTTCCTTGCATCTTTTAGTGAGATCCAATGGTGTTTTATGCGGCCTTGTCGACGCTAGGACAACCTTGGTACCTGATGGGTCTTTCTGGGAGACGTTCCGAGTTCTTGTGGTGAAGGACGGGCTTGAATCGACTTAACCGATCCCCTGATCGATCTCGCTGATTTTGAAGTTGCTTGCAGCATGTGATAGGTCGTGTGCGACCTCAAACGTGCTAGCTCTTGCTAGTGTGTGATCCAATTCGGCGTCAACAGGGGAAGTTGGTCTTTAAGGTCACTTCACTGCCTCGATAAGGCGCTTAAAGTTTTGGCCTAAGTTAAACTTTTCAAATTGTGACTAAGTCTATAAAAATATTCTAATACTAGAAGCATACCCCGTGCGTTGTCGCGGGATTTTCTTGAAAATAAATCTGTTATATACATAACATTATTAATATATGGTATTTTTGTATATTGTGTATATATATGAACTTAACTCGCATGATATTTTATTATATCAGATCTAGTAAAAAATCGGTAAGCTAATAGAAGAAAAACTAATAAAATATTTGATTATATTATAGAGGAATAGGTGATGAAACAAATAGTGTATGTAGATGACTTGCTAATACATAGATTAAATATTAAAAGTATTGTACATGATAGAGATAACGTTGGATATTTTTTTTGTAATTAATAAGGGATGACATGGACTTATAGTGGGGAATGATGTGGACACCTTGTATGAAGAGATAGAACATTTAGTGGGGTCACTTAGTGGGAAATGATGTGGACACTTTACATGAAGAGAAAAATCCTTTAGTGAGGTTTAGTTTTATAAGAGTATATAGATAGTGTCAGTGTTTTTGGACCACCGACGAGTAAATTTATATTTGCGCGTCTGGCTCGGGCGGTGTGCTCGGAGGACACAAGAGTTTATACTGGTTCGGGCGGAACGTCCCTACGTCCAGTTCGCTGCTGCTCGTGTTACTGGCACTTGGTTTGCAGTATGAGTTATAAACAGGCAAGAGAGGGAGATGATCCCAAGTCTCTGGTGGAAGAGGTGAACGGGTGCTGAAAGCTCGCTCACCGCTCAGCCGTGTGCTCGTGTCGTGCTCTTGTATTTCGATCCCCCAGCGTGGGGTGCCCTGCTTCCCCTTTTATAGGCTAAGGGAAAGTGCGGGTTACAGAGGAGGAAAAGGAGAAGAACGAGAGAGAAGAAGGCTTCTAGGGTTGCCAGGTCATTCTTCTCCTTTATGTGGGTCCCGCCAATCCTGTAGATGTCAACCGGGATGGTTCCATGTCACGGACATGTTCATCACTGGTGCCATGTGTAGGCATCATCTACCGGTCATGGCATTCCACTCTGTCCCAGCGGATGTTGTGGTGAACTAATGCGCCTGTCAGTGTCCGTTCGAGGATTAGGCAGAACAGCACCGGCACGTCCGATACTATTCTTGATGTGAATCTCCAGGTATGGCCCGTCATGGCCACATGTTATATCGAGGCGTGCCAGCCTCTTCTCTGGCGTCAGAGTTTGGACCCAGGCCCATACGCTTGATTTGGAGTGGTTGGCGACGGTATGGGTCCCCGTCGGACGAGACGAAACCCGCGTTCTCGAGGTCGGACAAGATAGAGCCCACGACCTTGGGCGAGACGGAGCCCGCACCTAAGGAGTCTAGCGAGACAGAGCCCGTGGCCTTGAGATTGGGCGAGACGGAGCCCGTGTCCTCGAGGTCAGGTGAGACGGAGCCCATACCCAAGGGGTCAGGCGAGATGAAGCCCACGGCCTTGAGGTCGGGCGAGATGGAGCCTGCATCCTCTAGGTCTGGCGATACGGAGCCCGCACCCAAGGGGTTGGGCGAGACGAAGCCCGTGGCCTTGAGGTCAGGTGAGACGGAGCCCGCGTCCTCGAGGTCGGGCAAGACGGAGCCCGCACCCAAGGTGTCGGGTGAGACAGAGCCTGTGGCCTCGAGGTCAGGCGAGATCGAGCCTGCGTCCTCGAGGTCGGGCGAGATGGAGCTCGCACCCAAGGGGTCGGGCGAGACAGAGCCCGCGGCCTTGAGGTCGGGCGAGACAGAGCCTACGACCTTGGGGTTGGGCGAGACCTTTTAATACGTCTCGAGCCATCCAGGGAAGTCAACATGGTCGCTAAGTTCCTTGCTTTGGGTATCCCTAATATCGATACCCGACAGTAGCCCCCGAGCCTGCGGAGGAGTAGAATACTCCTTTAGAGGCTTTTCTAGATGGGAGGACTCTGAGGGCCTTGGCCTTCTTTTTGTAGTCCATGGCGTGTCCTGGTAGGACGGCGATTCCCTTTTGTCATGATTGGTCTTCTAGGGGGCATATAACCGTAGGATTCGGGAGGTCAAAAAGATTGTTCCTGATTCTAGTCCCCTAGGATCCGATCGGTCCGCCATCGTGCTACGACCGCGCGATCGATCTCCTTGTGAGTCCAACTTCCCTCGAGCCCCCGTGCATAGCAGGGGTTTGGTCGAGGGTCAGCTCGTCTTTGTGATCATCATCCCTCAAGCATTTTTCGATAAAAATGGAGGGGCTAAGCCGTGCCATGTTTTTCCTCAATGGACGAAACATGGTGCTCAATGAGCTATTAACGGGCTAGTTCGAGTGGGGCCCTGGCTTCCTGTTCATGGGGATCCGGCATGGGTTAGCTGATGATCGATTCCAGACTCTTGGCGGCCAATCCATATAGTTCTTGGGTCCGTTCGGCCAGTCCCAAGGGCTTATTGCCTTTCTTCGAGGAAAAACCATAGACTGGGAACCGACCAAGACTCGAACATGGGTCAGGATGCCTGTGGCGCTCGTGCGCTCAGGTACTGGCTGCTAGTGGGCCCATCCCTTTCCACCCCTCGCTCTAAGGGTGCCCCGGAGTGGCTATGAACCCATCGATGGGCCAGCCTTCGAACTCCTGGTCCTGAATGGGCCGTAGGAGTGTTTTTAGCTCTGGATCCCTCCTTACCTATGATGGTTCTTGGCCCATTGACTGGGTGGACCATCATCTGGCGTGTCCTTTGAGGGCGTGGCCAGAGATAGCGTGCACAAGATGTTCGAAGGGAGGTGACGTGACGTGACGTGATGCAGCGGGCACGTGAATCTCGATAGACGGTTCGCCTTCTCGCCCCGCTCCATCCTATAAATAGCAACCTCCCCCTTCATGTTTCTACACACCAAAACCATAGCCTTACCTTCTCCGTTTCTCCACCGTCGTCGTTCAGATCTGCCGTGCTTGCTAATCTGCCGCCGGAGCCCTAGATTTGTAGCTTCTGCTTCTCTGCCGCCGCCTTTGCTTCTCCGCAGCTGCCTCCATCCTCCATGGATTCGTGGTACCGCTCCGATGTTACCCATGCGTGGATGGAAGGCCTCGTCAAGCGTGGTCTTTGTGGGAGGACCGATGTGGCAGAGTGGCTTGTGCCTGGCCGTGAGGATGCGCCAGCGCCGCCCGATGGCTATGTCGTCTCCTTCGCGCTTTTCCATGAGTGCAGACTCACAGTTCCTCCCCACCCGTTCTTCTAGGGTCTGCTGCACCACTATCAAATCGAGCTGCAGCACTTGAACCCTAATGGGATCCAGCACATCGTGGCCTTCATCGCGATGTGCGAGGGGTACCTGGGGATCAAGCCCTACTTCGAGCTGTGGAGATATTTCTTCTCTATCTCCTTGATCAAGAAGGAGAGAGGCTAGGAGACCTCGGTGCCGATGGGATGCACGGGCATCCAACTCTGGGGGCAACGGGCGACCGAGTACATGCCCTGCCAGCTCTCTAGATCCAACAAGGGGTGACACTCGCATTGGTTCTATCTGAAGAATGACCCTGCCGCTCCCTTGCCGATCTTCTCCGGGCGCCTGGTCGAAGATGTACCGCTGTCATGGCCGTGGGGGCCACCAGTCAAGGAGAAGAAGAGGATGCGCAACCTAATCGAGGCCATCACGTTCCTGAAGACCCACGGCCTCCGCGGGGCATCATCGGGGGGTATCACATGAGGAGGGTGGCGCCCCTGATGGCGTGTGTCCTCTCACTATACGGGATGACGCCCGACATGCATCTCATCAGGACGACGCTCACCCAGGGGCTGCTCCATGATAGCAAGGTTGCACAGCACATCAAGGAGGCTATGGGGGAGGTCGACACCATGTTCTCAATCCCAGGGCATCCCGTGATGCGGCCGAACACAGGCTTCATCGAGCTGCCGGCAGGGTTAGCCTTCTAGGGCTCTATCGCGATGCTGCCAGAGCACGTGGCCGTGAGGGCGGGGAACCATGCTGTGGATGAAAAAAGGAAGAAGAAGAAGGATGACGAGGATAAGAAATGGCGGTCGAAGCAGCGAGCGAAGCTGCAGCGAGGGAAGCGACGTCAAGGTTTGTCGGAAGAAGAGGAGGAAGAAGAGGGGGAGCAGGATGACGGCTCCATGTTGCCCATCCCATGGGATGATCTGGTTGCTAGGGATGAGGACTCGCCTTCACCACAAGCAGGGCCCTTCCTGCGGCATGCCACATGACAAGAGGGGGAGGATGCGCCCCCAGAGCCGGTGGAATCAAAACGCCTCGCCCTGTTCGGACCTTCAACGGCGGCCTCAGAACTGGTAGAATCAGGCCGTGTCGCCGCGTCTGGGCCTTTGACGGTGGCCCTAGAGTCGGTAGAAATAGGTCGCCCTGCTCTGTCCAAGCCCTCGGTGGCGCCTCCAGAGTCAGCAGGAGGCGGCTGTTCTGATTTGTCCGAGCCCTCCGAGCCGAGGGAAGGCTCGAAGCGGCAACATGCCAACGAGGAGCAGCCGGGGTCGAGCAAGCCAGCCCCAAAATGTCCTTGCATGATGGTGTTTGGGTAAGTAAAGACTTTTTTCATCCTTTTATCTTAACGAATTTTTGCCACAAACTAACTGCCATGTCCCTTGCAGCGTTGGAGGATGTGGGACTCTCCTGCGGCTCGCTCCGAAAAAGATTCTCCTCCGGCAAACACGCCAGGAGCTGACTAGCGCCGCGTCGGTGGTGAGCGTGAGTGGCATTGGGGCGGCCATGATGTCGACTGGGGAGGCGCAGCTGGTGGCTGCATCCATGGGAGAGCAAGCGGAGGAGGGCACGTCCGGGGCGCCCATGGCAAGTGCGGCATGGCCGATCATGTCCTCGACATCGCAGGAGGTGGCGGCAAGGCCAGAGCTATCATCCGTGCAGGTGGCCATGTCCATGGTGGGACGGATGGAAGGGGGTGCACCCAAGGCATCCTTTGTGGATGTGGAGACAGGGCAGGCCTCTATGTCCGCGTCACTCGCCCCCTCTATCACTAGAGGAGCCGCTCTGGAGGAGCTACTACCGCACGGGGACATCTTGGTCTGTGGTCTGGGTGGCTGCCCTCAATGAAGCAGTAGAGGAGAGGGAATGGGGGAGCGTCCACACGGAGGATGCGGACGCAGTTCATGCCCTGACCACCATGCTGAGCTCACCCCGGTTGGCCAGGTATGATATGATCATGCTTCCGACCCTCATGTTCCCTTTTTGCGCCTCTAAGTCTTGTCTTCTTCATAGATCCTTATGGCCCATAACTGGGAGAAGTCCTAGTTCCTTGCTGAGGAGATGCGGCGTAGTGAGGGGCTAGCTGCACAGCTCACTGCCACCTGTTAGGAGGTGGCTAAGCTTGCCCCTGCTGCCCAAGAGGTGGCCAACCTCCGAGTCAGGGAGAAGGACGCTCATGACGACGCCCGTGAGGCTAAGGAGAAGCTCGCGGACCTGATCGAGAGGGTGCACGTGGACGCCATGGAGGCTGAGCGGTTACAGAAGGAGTGGGATGATTTGCTCCGGGCCATAGAGTTGCTCCGCACGGGGATTGACCTAGCTCGTCAGGAGCACGCCGATGCTTAGCAGCGGATCGGCCATCTCGAGGATGAGCTTCAGGGGGAGAGGGACCTAAAGGTTGCGGTCGAGGGTGTGTTCACTGGCTCGCCGCGAAGGTCGGTTAGCGCCAAGAAGAGGTCCGACGCCTGGAGGTAGAGGTGACTCGGCAGCGTGATGAGGTGCACAAGCTTTAGGCGGACGTGGACGGTAAGTCTCCAGTTTCCCTTGTTGTCTTTCTCCCTAGAATCCATGGTAAGCCTTTTGACATGGTCGGTACATGACTTGGGTAGGTCTCAACAACAAGCTTGGGGCGGAGGTGGTGAAGAGCCATGGTCTAGAGAAGGAGCTCAGCGAGGTGAAGGACACCCTCTAGAAGGAGAGCGACGAACACAACAACCTACGCATTGCCGTCCAGCTGGTCTGCGACGAGCTCAAGCTGGCCCCAGAGTAGGAGACAAGCTCGCTCGTGATTCGTGCCACTCGAATCATGGACCGGGCACGTGATATGGCAAGGGGCGTGCTCTGCTTTGGCGTTCACTGATCGTTCGCGATCACCCATTCTCATTATGGGAACATCGATCTAGCGATGATGAGCCAAGGCTTCGCGCCCGTCTATACCGACGCCGAGCTGGACGACATCGAGAAGAAGGTGTCCCCCCTATCGCATGACCTTTCTACCAAGATAGAAGATGAAATCATCCCTCGAGGGGTTATTTAGTCAGATAGGTCAGGCAGCGCATTTGTAATAAGCGGACAAGTTTCAACCCTTTTGTTTCGTTTAAACAAGCTTGTTCTTTTGTTTTGGTTCAACAAATTTGCTCTTTCTCCCTTTTTATGTGTAAAAAGGGTTAATGCATTATGACCCTTCCTATTGTTAAGACTATAGAGCTCAAGGTGTGGGCAAAAAACTCTGATCACGCTGGTAAGCAAGAGTGTCGTAGCCGTTGGGGCGTAGGTTTCTTGCAGTCCGACCAGTGTTACTCAGCGTTTGTTTTTGCAAACCTTGGCTCTAGGCTTTTAATGTGAGAAAGGGTCAGGCACGGTGACTGTTTTAGAAAGGATATATATATACCCTTATCAGCCCTCGAGTGTGGCCTGACCCCTTGCCGTTGCTGGGGTCGGGTTTCACTAAAGATCAAGGAGACGTACCCCTCCGTAGGATCCGAGTCATCGTCCTACAACCGCACATTCAATCTCCTTGTGAGTCCAACTTCCCTCGAGCCCCCACGCGTTGCAGGGGTCTGGTCAAGGGGTCAGCTCATCTTTGTGATCGTCATCTGTCAAGCGTTTTTTTTGATAAAACGAAGGGGCTAAGCTGTGCCACGTTTTTCCTCGATGGACGAAACATGGTGCTCAGTGAGCTGTTAATGGGCTAGTCCGAGTAGGGCCCTTGCTTCCTATTCGTGGGGGTCTAACATGGGTCAGCTGGTGGCCGACTCAGATTCTCAGTGGCCAATCCATGTAGTTCTCAGGTCCGTTCGACCGATCCCAAGGGCTCGTTCCCTTTCTTTGAGGAAAAACCATGGACTAGGAACCGACCAAGACTCAAACATGGGCCGAGATGCCCGCGGTGCTCGTGCGCCCGGGTACTGGCCGCTAGTGGGCCCATCCTTTTCCACCCCTCACTCGAAGGGCGCCCTGGAGTGACTATGAACCCGTCGGAGGGCCAGCCTTCGAACTCCTGGGCCTGATTGGGCCGTAGGAGCGTTTCTGCTCTATATCCCCCCAAGAAATTAGTTAGGTAGATAACCCAGGCGGTAAACTTGTAATAAGTGGTCAAGCTCTTAAATTTTGTTATGGCCAAAAAGATTTTTAGCTCTTCTCCCCTTTTTGTATAAAAAGGTTAATGCGTTTCGACCCTTTCCATCGTTAAGGCTGTAAAGCTTGGGGTGCATGTGAAAAAACTCTGATTACACTGGTGAGCAAAAACGCCGTAGCCGCTGGGGCATAGATTTCTTACAGTCCGACTAGTTTTACTCAGCGTTCGTTTTCGCAACCCTTGCTTCTAGATCTTAACGTGAGAAAGGGTCGGGCACAGCAAATGTTCGCCAGGTAGATATACTCTTTAATGCGTTCTGACTCTTTTCATAGTTAAGGCTAAAAAGCTCAGGGTGCGGGCAAAAAACTCTGATCACGCTGGTGAGCAAAAACGCTATAGCCACTGGGGCTTAGGTTTCTTACGGTCCGACCAGTTTTACTTAGCGTTTGTTTCCACAACCCTAGCTTCTAGATCTTAACATGAGAAAGGGTCGATCATAGAGAATGTCTACTAGATAGATATGCTCTTATCAGCTCCCGAGTAAGGCCCAACCCCTTGCCATTGCTAGTGTCGGGTGTCACTAAAGATCGAGGAGTCGATAGCAAAATCGATAAGAGAAAGCGTGCGTAGATTCAGGGTAAAAGTGACGTAGCTGTTCGATGTTCCAGATGTTGATGAAGACATCGTTGTCGATGGTCCTAAGCCCCTTGCCATTGTTGGGTTCGAGTATCACTAAAGATCGAGGAGTCAATAGCAAAACCGATAAGAGAAAGCATGCGTAGATTTAAGGGTAAAAGCGACGTAGCTATTCGATGTTCCAGGCATTGATGAAGACTTCGCCGTCGATGGTCTTGAGCTTATAGGTGCCTAGTCGGAGCACCTTCATGACAACGTATGGTCCCTCCCATGGCAGAGAGAGCTTGTGGTGGTTCTTGTTGCTCTGGACGAGGCGGAGCACTAGGTCCATGACGCTAAAGGCCCGACCCCGCACTCGACGGCTGTGGTACTAGCGTAATGCTTTCTGGTACTAGGCCGAGCGGAGGTGGGCAACATCGCGTGCTTCATCTAGCTAGTCCATGGCATCCTCGAGGGCACCTCGGCTCCCTGTTCGTCGTACGCCCTGACCCTCGGTGCTCCATAATCAAGATCGATCGGGAGGTAGCCTCGGAACCATAGACTATGAAGAATGGCATGTAGCTGGTGGCCTGACTGGGGGTCGTCTTCCGGCTCTAGGGCACCGCAGGAAGCTCCAGGACCCATCATCTACCAAACTTGTTCAACCGGTTGAAGATCCTAGGCTTGAGGCCTTGTAGGACCATGATGTTCGCGTGCTCGACGTGCTCGTTCATACGGGGGTACGCCACGGCGGCCCAATCGACACGGATGTGGTATTCATCACAGAATCAGAGGAACTTCTTCCCAGTGAACTGTGTGCCATTGTCCGTGATAATGGAGTTTGGGACTCCAAAGCGATGGACGATATCAAGGAAGAACAGCATGGCTTGCTCGGACTTGATCGCGAAGATCGGTCAAGCCTCTATCCATTTTGTAAACTTGTCTATGGCAACAAGCAAGTGCATATATCCCCCGAGCGCCCTCTTGAGAGGTCCGACCAGATCGAGCCCCTAGACCGCGAATGACCACGTAATGGGGATTGTTTGGAATGCTTGGGCCGGTAGGTGGGTCTACCGAGCGTAGTATTGACACCCTTCATAGGTGCACACAATCTATTCAGCATCAGCTACTATGGTCGACCAATAGAAGCCTTGTTGGAATGCGTTTCCCACCAGGGTCCTAGGCGCAACATGGTGCCCGTAGACCCCACCATGGATATCACTCAGCAACTGCTTCCCTTGTTCGATGGGGATGCAGCATTGCAGGATCCCGGTGTGGCTTCACCTGTAGAGCTCACCCTCAATAACGACAAAGGACTTGGCGTGATGTGTGAGCCACCAAGCCTCCATTTTGTCTATTGGCAGCACCTCACGGAGGAGGTAGTCGAGGTAAGGCATCCTCTAGTTGGCCAAAGGGTCAGTCTCTATCGCTGGATCCTCGTCAGCTCCATGACTTCAAGGTCAGATGGAGCCGCTGGCTGGTTAGCCCCCAACCTCAAGGTAGGTGGCCCATCATCGGTCTATTCTGGCTCCTCGTAGTGGACCGAGGGCTTGTACTGATCACTGGCGAAGATGTCCGCCGGCACCGGCTCTCGTCCGGATGCTATTTTCGCCAGCGTGTCGGCCACCTCATTGAGATGCTTTGGGGTGTGATTGAGCTCGAGACCATCTAACTTATCCTCCATCTGGTGGACTTCTCGGCAATACGCAGCCATCTTGGCATTATGGCAGCTTGATTCCTTCATGACTTGGTCGATGACCAACTGGGAGTCACCCCGGACATCAAGCCATCGGATACCCAAGTCGATGGCGATGCATAGGCCATTGATGAGTGCCTCATACTCGGCCACATTGTTGGAGGAGGGGAAATGGATGTGAACCATGTACCTCATCTTACCCCGAGGGGCGAAACAAAGACCAGCCCTGCGCCAGTGCCTTTCTTCATCAAGGATCCATCGAAGTACATCGTCCAATATTCTTGGTTGATGACTGCTGGCGGTATTTGGATCTCGGTCCACTCTGCAACAAAATCAGCCAGCACTTGGGACTTGATGGCCGTCCGAGGGGCATATGAAATGTCTTGACCCATCAGCTCGAGTGCCCACTTTGTGATTCTTCCTGTGGCATCCCAATTTTGGACGACCTCGTCGAGAGGGAAGGACATCACGACCATCACCGGATGCGACTCGAAGTAGTGACGCAACTTCCTCTTGGCGATAAGGATGGCGTACATGAGTTTCTAGATTTGGGGGTAGCAAGTCTTGGAATCGGACAAGACCTCGCTAATGAAGTACATGGGACACTGCACTTTGAGGGCGTGTCCCTCTTCTTCTCACTCTACCACTAGGGCGGCGCTGACCACTTGCGTGGTGGCCGCAATGTAGAGCAGAAACAGTTCCCCATCAGTCGGAGGGACCAAGATCGAGGCCTTTGTTAGGAGCTGCTTGACCTTGTCAAGTGCCTCCTAGGCCTTGGGCCTCCATTCAAAATGGTCGGCCTTCTTCAGAAGTCGATAGAGCGGGAGACCTAGTTCATCGAGGCATGAGATAAAGCAGCTGAGCACGGTGACGCACCCTATAACTCGCTTTATCCTCTTTATGTTCTGAATCAGGCCCATCCTCATGATGGCTGAGATCTTCTCTGGGTTGGCTTTGATTCCACACTCAAAGACGATAAAACCCAGCAGCATACCCCTTGGAACCCTGAAAATGCACTTCTCGGGGTTGAGTATGATGCCGTTTGCTCGGAGTTTTGTGAAGGTCTGGTCTAGGTCGTCTATGACCTGGTCAGCCCATTTGTAATTGACCACGATGTCATCCATGTAGGCCTCAATGGTCCGCCCGATGAGATCCCCAAAACACTTAAGCATGCAGCATTGGTACGTAGCCCCCATGTTCTTTAGGCCGAACAACATTGTGATGTAGTAGAACGATCCAAATGGGGTGATGAAAGATGTCGCGAGCTGGTCAGACTCTTTTATCATGATTTGATGGTACCCGGAGTATGCATCAAGGAAGCAAAGGGTTTCGCACCCTGAGGTCAAGTCAACTACTTGGTCTATGCATGACAAAGGAAACAGATTCTTTGGACAGCTTTGTTGAGACCCATGTAGTCAATATGCATTCTCCATTTCCCACTCTTTTTTCATACAAGAATGGGATTGGCTAACCACTCGGGGTGGTATACTTCCTTGATGAACCCGGCCGTCAAAAGCTTCGCAATCTCCTCGTCGATGGCCCTACGTTTCTCCTCGTCGAAGCGACGTAGGTGCTGCTTCACCGGCTTGGAGCCCGGCCTGATCTTCAAGGCATGCTCGACGACTTCTCTCAGAATGTCTGGCATGTCCGAGGGTCTCCATGCAAAGATGTTTCTGTTGGCACGAAGAAAGTCGGCGAGCGTGCTTTCCTATTTGGAGGAAAGCATGGTGCTGATGCGCACCACTTTGCCCCCAGAGCCACTAGGGTCTATGAGGACCTCCTTGGTGCCCTCTATAGACTCTAAAGACCCGACCAACCGCTTGGGTTCGGGTGCTTCTTCGATGAACTCCTCCCTGATGGCCGCAAGCTCTATGGAGGTGACAATTGCCGCGATGTGTTCGCAGCACTCGACCTCGCACTCGTAGGCACGCTGGAAGGAGGTTCCGATGGTGATGACCCCACATGGACTTGACACCTTCAACTTCAGATAGGTGTAGTTAGGGATGGCCATGAACTTCATGTAGCATGGTCATTCTAGGATGGCGTGGTAGGTCCCATGTGATGAGGACATGGCACCTTCGGATACGAACAATGATTATAAGGTGCGCTCGTTCCTACATTTGCATAGTGGCTTTGGTTATAATTCACTTGGTTCCACATGTACATGTCACTATTTGATTGTAGGTTCAAATGTGTTTCGTAATGGAAGTTCATCAAAGTTGAACTTTTGGTTCATCGGCAGTCCGATAGTGCCTCATTGGGAAGGCCATAACTCATCCATCCGGAGTGCGATCGAGGTCAATGAGCACTTGATGGAAAGCTTGTTTGATAAGCTTTCAAATAGATCTAGTTCTATCTCAATATCACATCGGCAAGGCCTCCAAATCGCCAATATATTCTGTCGCTGTTTCTGCTGGGAGCTACACTATCGTTATGGGCTTGTTATTCATCCTTGGGACTCTGGCCCAAGTGGAAGCACACCCCAAGGACTTGGAGAACCCACCAAGAAAGCCCTTGGACGTCCTCCTCCTTGGCCACCACCTTAGGAGGCCAGCAAGGACGTCCAAGCCAAGCCAGAGGCCCAGTCCAATCCGAGTTCGAGTCTGCCTCGGCCATCAGGACCAGTCTGCAATAAAACGGACGCCCAGGACGCATCCGGACTCCGTTTTTGATGATCCACATATGGATGGAAGGCTAATTTGATAAGGAAGCCAATCCAAGTGGGTTCACGTCAAAAGCTGTTCGGAATCAATGGGAATCATCGAAACAAGTCAGCGTCCATAATCTGCCAGGGTGCTGCGACACCGTCTTTTGGTCTGTTGGACCATGTATCAAGTTTGGGCCCATTAGGGGCGCGTCCAGGAGTCTTGCATGACCCTAGAGTCTTCATAAACAGCCACCGCCCCTCAATTAGGGTTTGGGTTTTGCTTAGATTATTCTGTCAAGAAACAGTTTCGTCGTTCTTCGGTTTGTGAGACCCCAACTCGTGAGATTAATCATACATTCGCAATTTGGTTGCGTTCTTTCTTGTTCTTGCTTGTGTTCTTCGTTGCGCAGGCAGGGATTAGCCTTCTTGGTGAGGTCAACCTGGTCCGTGACTCGGTTGATAACCAGAGGAGCTGTGGTGCTAAGATTGCAGGGTTCGATCTTTCGATCTGAAGCCGGATCGGTGTGTCATTCTCCGCCACAACGATAGTTACCATCACCTGACGGAAGATTGGGATCCCCATCTCCATTAAGTGGTAATCAGAGCTAAGGTATACCGTCAGATTCACATTTATTCCCTCGTTTGAGTGTTTTTGCTTTTATCCCATAGTCCAATGCCATATTTGTTTCCTATCCTATAACCATCCGCGCCATAGCCTTTGCATGATTCAGTTTCAGAGTCCGCTTTGTTGAGTTTGTGTCCTAGGTCAAAGTCTTGTTGCTGGTTTAGATTGTGTTCTTTTCTAGTTTGTGTTGATCCCTTCACCCGCCGCTATTCCGTATCAGCATCGGTTTGCATCTTGTGTCCACTAAATCCCTGATTCAAGCAGCTTCCTTAAAACAGTCATAACTTTTGCATCCGAACTCGAAATGGGACAAATTTTATATCTACGGAGAACGCCAGAAAATTTTAGATCTATTTCATCCCAGCAAAGCTGGGTTCGCAAAAATTAGATTTGCAAAATTCGATTAGGAAAATTGAGTTTCTGAGCCCACAAGTTTTGGTATGCTTTTTAGAGCACAGTCCTAATTTTCTATAGGCCACATCTTTTATTCAATTGAGCTCAAATTTTTTGTGGTTTATTCTTGTGTGCTCCTTGCTGAGAAAAAAATATCAAAAGAGCAAAAGCAAGAAAAAAAAGATTGGACAAAAAAAATAATAAAAGAAAAAAAATAGTAAAAGAGAATAGAAGATATCGAAAAGGAGCACATAAGGAACACTCAAGAGCTCTATTGTTTGTGGTATCTTTTGCCTTGTTCATATCCGTTGCTACCTTTAATACTTGTTTCCTTTCATCCTTGTTTCCTCTCTTGTTTATCACAACTAGTGATAGAAACACGTATAGGCCAGCAACTAGGACAAGTGCTCGGACATTTATTCAATATTAACATCTCATCAGCGACTTGTGTGCCACATATACATATTTGTTCTTTTATGTACCTCCCAAGCTCCACATATACTTCAGATCGGTGCAGAAAAAGACCCTTGCAATCTTGGTGTCACACCCTCACGGTATCACGTACCAGCCACCGGTTGTACGAATCCATCGCTTATCGTTGGTAAGAACCTTGTAAGAGCATGATATGGTGTTTCCTTTTGCTGTGATCTTGAGAGGCAGCACCACTCCACCTGCGTAGTAGGATTATTAGGGATAACCTTCACTGTTTGTTCCTTGTTTTTGTGTTTACAATGACAGGTTGTTCGTATCCACCGACTTATGATGGTATAGGTGCTGATGAGTACATGGAGTGGGAAATTGCTATCGATAACATATTTGCTACTCGCCTTATGTGTCCAAGGAGGAAGGTAAAAAATGCAGTTAGTGTTTTGCGATATTCTGCTTTATCTTGGTGGGAGTCTTTAGATCCTTCTGATAAGCCTCAAACTTGGAATGATATGAAACTTCTTATGTGAGAAACCTTTGTTAATCCACCTCCTGTTTTGACTTGATATGATGAGGTGCACCATTTAGAGGAAGAGTCTGTTGTTAATCCTCCTGCTATGCCTAACCTTTTGCAGGACAATGTAGAAAAGAGCAAGGATGCCGTGACAGAAAATGAGAAGCTCATAGTCTCATGTGAAAATTTAGAACCATCAACTATTACCCCTGCTGAACTTGAGAGCAAAGGTAATGCCCATGATGCTAACCTCACAGAAGGTGAGAGTTCTCTTGATGTGCTGAATTTTTCCACCAATCATGCTATGATAGAGCAAATTTTAGTGGAGCATTCGCTTGATTTACCTTTGTCATAAGATGATTTGCTTGATGTTTCTTATGACGAAGATGACTTGCATGATGATATTTATGTTATACCCATGCAATCATTGAAGAATGATCATGCTATATGTGTGCTGAAAATGAGCACTTGTGCTGAAAATAGACTTGTTATTCATAATGCTAGTGAAGTTGATGAGCTAAAATTGTTGTCTTCTTTAAATACTTTGGGTTACATTGAATTTGATGTTCCGTGTAATCTTAGTTCTTTAGAGGAGAAACTTTATGCATATGCTGATTTGCCATGGTTCTCTAGACATACATATCATTTTATTGGAAACTATAATTGTAAAGGAGAGTATATGGTGCATCGTGTCTATATTTGTTCAAATCTAAAATCTCCTTATATTGTGCAAAAGTATGATCAACCAAAGGATTGCAATTGCTATAATCTTGTCATGTCGAGTTCCCCCAGTTTTATTATAAAGAAACATGTTAAATTTCAAGAAGGGGAGCAATGTTGGCTACTACCAACAATGTTTTCTTCATCTAATCCCAAACCGAGGACGGTTTGTTGTCAAGAAGGGGAGGATGATGAGGACATGGCACCTTTGGATACGAACAATGATTATAAGGTGCGCTCGTTCCTACATTTGCATAGTGGCTTTGGTTATAATTCACTTGGTTCCACATGTACATGTCACTATTTGATTGTAGGTTCAAATGTGTTTCGTAATGGAAGTTCATCAAAGTTGAACTTTCGGTTCGTCGGTAGTCCGATAGTGCCTCATTGGGAAGGCCATAACTCATCCATCCGGAGTGCGATCGAGGTCAATGAGCACTTGATGGAAAGCTTGTTTGATAAGCTTTCAAATAGATCTGGTTCTATCTCAATATCACATCGGCAAGGCCTCCAAATCGCCAATATATTCTGTCGCTGTTTCTACTGAGAGCTACACTATCGTTATGGGCTTGTTATTCATCCTTGGGACCCTAGCCCAAGTGGAAGCACACCCCAAGGACTTGGAGAACCCACCAAGAAAGCCCTTGGACGTCCTCCTCCTTGGCCACCACCTTAGGAGGCCAGCAAGGACGTCCAAGCCAAGCCAGAGGCCCAGTCCAATCCGAGTTCGAGTCTGCCTCGGCCATCAGGACCAGTCTGCAATAAAACAGACGCCCAGGACGCATCTGGACTCCGTTTTTGATGATCCACATATGGATGGAAGGCTAATTTGATAAGGAAGCCAATCCAAGTGGTTTCACGTCAAAAGCTGTTCGAAATCAACGGGAATCGTCGAAACAAGTCAGCGTCCAAAATCTGCCAGGGTGCTGCGACACCGTCTTTTGGTCTGTTGGACCATGTATCGAGTTTGGGCCCATTAGGGGCGCGTCCAGGGGTCTTGCACGACCCTAGAGTCTTCATAAACAGCCGCTGCCCCTCAATTAGGGTTTGGGTTTTGCTTAGATTATTCTGTCAAGAAACAGTTTCGCCGTTCTTCGGTTTGTGAGACCCCAACTCGTGAGATTAATCATACATTCGCAATTTGGTTGCGTTCTTTCTTGTTCTTGCTTGTGTTCTTCGTTGCGCAGGCAGGGATTAGCCTTCTTGGCGAGGTCAACCTGGTCCGTGACTCGGTTGATAACCAGAGGAGCTGTGGTGCTAAGATTGCAGGGTTCGATCTTTCGATCTGAAGCCGGATTGGTGTGTCATTCTCCGCCACAACGATAGTTACCATCACCTGACGGAAGATTGGGATCCCCGTCTCCATTACCATGGAACTCGACCACCTCGAAGGTAAGGGTCTCTGTCCTATAATTGGTCAGATTCCCGAAGGTGATGGGCAGATCGATCTGCCCAAGTGGCATGGCCTGCTTTCTAGGTACGATGCCATGGAAAGGCGCCCCGGTCGGCTGGATGCATGATCAGTCGATGCCCATGGCATCGATTGTTTCAGCGTACTTGATGTTGAGGCCGCTGCCTCCATCCATTAGTACATTGGTAAGCTGCTTCGTGCCAATGATCGGGTCGACCACGAGCAGGTATCTTCCCGGCTACGGGACGCTTTCTAGGTGGTCGGTCCGATCAAAGGTTATGGTAGACTTTGACCATCAGAGGAAGGAAAGCGTGGCCGACTCAGCCATATAGACCTCACGGCGCACAAGCTTCTGGTGGCGCTTGGAGTTGTAGGCCGTCGACCCTTCGAAGATCATGAGGCAGCCATCTAGCATCGAAAATCCGCCATCCTTCCCCTTGACGTTGTCTGTGGCTGGCTTGGGCTCCTTCCTATGCCCCCCTTGTTGGAGCCTTCCGGCAAGAACCGCTTCATGAGGACGTAGTCCTTGTATAGACGCTTGATGGGAAAAGCATGGTTCGGGCATGGCCCTTCGAGCAGCTTCTCAAAGTGGTCTAGGGTACCCTCGGCGGTCTTCCAACCCCCCTTGCGGTCGGTAGTGGCCACGAGCAAGCTCTCGCGTCGCTGCTTATTCTTCTTCTTGTTGGGACGATTGGAGGCGCCTTCACTAGCGTCCTCGTCCCGCTTTGCCTTGCCCTTAGGGCAGTAAAAAATTGCCCCGACCACCTCCTCGCCAGAGGCATGGCTGGTGGCGATGTCGAAGAGCTCCTTGGTGGTTCATGGGCCCTTATGTCCTAGCTTGTGAACCAGGGACTCTTAGGTGGTCCCGGACAGGAAAGCTCCTATGACATCGGTGTCGGCAACGTCGGGCAGCTCGTTGCACTACCGGGAGAAGCACTGGATGTACCCATGAAGAGTTCCCCAGACTTTTGTTGGTAGTTTTTGAGATCCCATGGGTTCCCAAGATGCGTGTATGTGCTAGGAAGTTTCCCATGAAGATCTCTTTTAGGTTCGCCCAACTTTGGATTCGGTTGGGCAGAAGGTGTTCTAACCACGTTCGTGCCGAATCGGCCAGGAACAATGGAAGGCTGCGGATAATGAAATCGTCACTATCCGCTCCACCAGCTTAGCAAGCAAGCCAGTAATTCTTGAGCCACAGTCTAGGGTTTGTTTCTCCAGAGTATTTCGGGATGTTGGTCGGCGGTCGGTACCGCGGTGGGAAGACGACGTTGAGGATGTGTCGGCCAAAGGCCCGAGGTCTCGACAAGTTAAGGCTCGGGCTTCGGTCCTCACCGCTATCGTAGCATCTGCCATGATGAGGGTGGTAGCCACAGCTAGCCTACTCCCTCTCATTGTCGTGGGCACGCCTATGGGCATCGAGGGTGTTGCGCGCGTCACGGTGGAGGACGAGACGCTCATTCAATAGGACCACGGCGCGCACCCTGTCGCCTTGCTGCACCTGGTGGATTGGTCTATCCCTATTGGGTCGCTCTGAGGGCACACGTTGGCTAGCGCCGAGCTCACATCATTGGGACAGCGAGCTATCGGCCTGCTGTGTCGCCGCACGCTCGAGTTGCTTGCAAATCTTGCAATGAGCCCGATGATCCTTGGGCGTCATGGGCCCTAGAAGCCCCCGGAGCAAGGCCATTGTGGCAGCGATGTTCTGGCTTGCCCTGGTGAAGCGTGGGAGGGCTTTGTCGTCCTCGACGATCCTCCGGTTCATGTCGCAGGCCATGGCGCGCGCACGCCCACCGTCTCCATGGCACTCGATCTCTCGTTCAAGCTCTGCACATTCCTGCTCGAGCTGGAGTCGTGCTTCTTCAAGCTCTTGGTGATGCGCCCTCAGCTGCTCTACCTGCAGATGAGGTGGGACCCCTGCATCCCCCTTGACCTTGTCGTCGAGGTCATCTGTTGGGGTAGCCCTTCCCTTACGGATGCTTTTGATGTATCCTTCGGGGGTACCTGCCATGAAACATTCTTGCTAGGGGTGATGGCTCCCCCTACTGGAGTCAAAGTCAGAGGGCGACTTCGATTCTCCCATGAGAAGGTCATGGAAAGATTCCATGATGTATTCGGTCATCCCCACGAACTTGTCATTCGTAAGGGATGGGGGTGTGTGTTGCACCACAAGGTGGCCAATGGTCTCTGCGGCATCATGCAGACCAAACGGGAGCGCTGTCGGGGTGCTCTGGATGAGGTATTCTAGGGAGAGCGGCTCTCCTCCGGCAAGCTGCGTCATAAGGTTGGCGAACGAGAAGGTGAGGCGGCGTAGGTCCTCCCAGGATGGTCGGGGTCCCAGGAAGGCACCGAGCTAGCGCTCTAGCCTCCCGTAATCGAAGCCGAGGAGCTGGTCGCTCCTAGGGGCGTAGGCCTCCGGTGCATGTAGCTGCAGCTCCTCAAGCGCCTCGGTGATTGCATCGAGGCCGGCAGAGTGGAGAAGTTGGACGGCGGTGGCAACTTGCGCCAACTCTCCCTTTGTCGTAATGATAAAGTCTAGGTTCTCAAAGCGCACGTGCACGCCCGGGACCCAGTTGACGTCGTGACTAGCCATCCGAAGCCTGATGTAGATGTCTTGATGCACAAAAATCCCCTACCTAGCGTGCCAACTGTCGGTGTTTTCGGACCATCGATGAGTAAATTTGTGTTTGCGCATCTGGCTTGGATGGTGTGCTCGGAGGACACAAGAGTTTATACTGGTTCGGACAGAACGTCCCTACGTCTAGTTTGCTGCTGCTCGTATTATCGGCACTTGGTTTGCAGTAGGGGTTACAAATAGGCAAGAGAGGGAGAGGATCTCAAGTCTTTGGTGGAAGGGGTGAACGGGTGCTGAGAGCTCGCTCGCCGCTCAGTCGTGTGCTCGTGTCATGCTCTTATGTTTTGATCCCCTAGTGTGGGGCGCCCTGCTTCCCCTTTTATAGGCCAAGGGAAAGTGCGGATTACAGAGGAGAAAAAAGAGAAGAACGAGAGAGAGAGAGAGAAGAAGGATTCCAAGGTTGCCGGGTCCTTCTTCTCCTTCATGCAGGTCTCGCCGATCCTATAGATGTCAACGGAGATGGCTCCTTGTCGCCGCCCTGTTCATCACTGGCGCCATGCGTAGGCATCATCTACCAATCATGGCGTTCCACTCCATCTCGGTGGACATCGTGGTGAACTAACGCACCTGTCAGTGTCCATACGAGGATTAGGCAGAACAGCACCGGCACGTCCGACACTGTTCTTGATGTAAATCCCCAGGTATGGCCTATCATGGCCATGGGTTATATCGAGGCATGCCAGCCTGTTCCCTAGCATCAGAATTTTGACCCAGGCCCATATGCTTGGACCTAGAGTGGTTGGCGGTGGTATGGGTCCCCATCGAACATGACGGAACCCGTGTCCTCGAGGTCGAGCGAGACAGAGCTCATGACCTTGGTCGAGACGAAGCCTGCACCCAAGGGGTCAGGCGAGATGGAGCCCACGACCTCAAGGTTGGGTGAGATAGAGCCCGTGTCCTCGAGGTCGGGTGAGACGGAGCCCGCGGCCTCGTGTTTGGGTGAGACGAAGGCCGCATCCTCGAGGTCGGCGAGATGGAGTCCGCACCCAAGGGGTCGGGCGAGACGGAGCCCGTGGCCTTGAGGTCGGGCAAGATGGAGCCTGCGTCCTCAAGGTCAGGCGAGACAGAGCCCCCACCCAAGGGGTCAGGCGAGACAGAGCCCGCGTCCTCGAGGTCGGGTGAGACGGAGCCCACACCCAAGGGGTCGGGCAAGACGAAGCCCTTGGCCTCGAGGTCGGGCAAGACGGAGCCTATGTCCTCGAGGTCGGGCGAGACGGAGCCCGCACTCAAGGGGTCGGGCGAGACGGAGTCCGCAACCTTAAGGTCAGGCGAGACAGAGCCTGTGGCCTTGGGGTTGGGCACGACCTTTTAATATGTCTCGAGCCATCCGTGGAAGTCAGCGTGGTCGCTAACTTCCTTGCTTTGGATATCCCTAATATCGATACCCGACATATAGATTTATAAAAACAGATAATGCACTAGCCAATGCAAGTTTCATGGTACATTTAATAAAATTAATTTGACGTTGCATATGTTTTTGTATTTTCTATAAATAAACTTAATTAAATTAAAAGAAATTTACTCACAGCACAACTTAAATAGCGTGCGCACACACATATAGATGTAGTAATGCACACGAGTCACTACTACAGTCAGCATTGTAGGAGTGGCTGGCTATGGTTTATAGAGGCGGTTTTGCTAGCCGTCCCTACCACACCGTCTCTACAAATTAAAGATTTGTAGGGGCAGTTCCCAAGCTGCCCCTACTAATCGATTTGTAGAGACAGCTTGTGTCCCCCAGACGCCTCTACAACTGTATTACCACCCTTTCTCACGTTGTAATACCAGCTGCTTCTATAATTACTATTTCTAGGGGTGGTTCACTCTAGAACCTCCTCTTCAGTATATTTTCGCACCAAAGAAATTAAAATTTGGAAATTCAAATCTAACTAGAACATATATACATATATATAATATATAATTCACAAGGACATTATATCAATAACTAATTGACAAGAAGATATATACATTACAAACCCATAATAATTTAGATTACTTCATTACAAACCCATTCATTACAAACATATAATAATTTAAATTTGTTAATTACAAACCATAATAATTTAGATCAGTTTATTATTACAAGCAACAATAATTTAATTTCCTACAACTTTCCAACGTTGTACCACGTACTTGAAGAAGTACAGATCATTCATTTCATATGCCAAAATATCAATAAAGTAGCGCAATATATTTACTAGTGCACTCTCCCTTGCTTCACAAGATCGTTCACAAGGTCTACCGACGACGATCAGCATTGGTCGAGAACCTTCCCTCCTAGTCACAAGAATTTTTTCCTGGATTCCCTCTGAAGTGAGAACAGGGCCACCATATTCCTATGTATAACGAGCCAAGTGATACATGGCCTGGTTTAAACTGGCTTCAAAGCTATAACTTGCGTATGTTATGTTATTCTCCTAAATCTGCAAGTGTTGGAAAAAATATGGTTATCAGAACCATGCATATATAAAGACATAACAATTAATATGTATATAAGTTATGAGACTGACCACATCATTCATGTTGTCCTTAGCCAGCTGTGTATAAAACAGTCCAATATCATGGTGGAGGCCCACATTCAAAGCAGCAATCCTCGTGGAGGAGTATGTAAGAATATTATATCCAATATTTTGAAGCGCTCTTAAACATGTTTGCACATCATATTTTTGTGCACTAATGTCATGAGGTTGACCGCTGCTCGTCCTATTGATGTATAAAACCATACCTTGGTGGTTACCCACCTAGCGAGAATAGAAAAGCCAATTCGACATTGCTTGAGTCCACCATCTATAGGGAATGTATCAACATTGAGGAAGTCAACCTTGAAATTTGAGAGTGTCTCTTTGAACCATAATATATGATGAATTGTCTACATTTAAGAATTATATATATAAGAACAAAATATCTATTGAGGTGACTTTAAAACATGTTACTTACTATGCTTGGATATGAGTGGTTTGCCCTCCCCAATGTTAGTCGGAAGCCCAGATCATACGCATAATTATTTGGCAGATCCGACGAAGGGAGTTCGGCCATATCTTCTCCTAAATTTATGTCAAGGAAAATAGTTATAATAGAGGAGGACAGGAGAGGAGAGGAGGAGAAGTAGGAGCAAAGGATAGGAGAAGAGAACAGTAGATGTAGTAGGACTATGAGAGGAGGGTCTACAAAGCAGCAACAATATTATTAATAGATAATGTTGCATTACAACCAAAATATAGCTGCCAACATACAATTAGTGTTATCCAAACTAATAGGCCTCATTCACCATAATTAAATCATCATACAATTGTGTTATCCAACTACATCGAGCATTTTATTGTGTCACCACAAGCCTAGGTATTGCAGTTGCATTGGCAACTCATGGAAAGCCTCATCCAAAGTCCAAACACCATCACCAACAGACTGATAATCACCACATTCTCCCAAGAACCACTCTTACCACCCTGAGGGGGGATGGTTTCACCACAATCAACTGGGACCAGTTTAGAGGAGGTAGATGCTGCTCCAACATAGGCATTGAAATCTCTAAGTGAATGGTCATAGTTGTTATACTTCTTGTGTATAGAATTTTTGAACCCAAGCACATGTTCACTAGCCTCATGCCAAGACATGTAAATCCTAGGTTTCTTCCTATTGAAAACAACATAGCAAGAGCCCATTTCCTATGAGTGGAATTGAAGAAAATAGCCATCAATAAGGAGTAGTAGTGGCAACAGTAGTATTAGTAGTAGGACAACAATAGTAATAGTAGTAGTAGAAGTAGTACTAGTTAGTAGTAGTAGAAGTACAGGGAAGAGTAGTAGGGAATAGGAGTAGTAGTAGTATGATAGGAAAGGATAGTTGGACAGCAGCAACAATAGTAGGAGAGGAGAGAAGAGGAGAGTAGTACAAGTAGTAGAAGAGTAGTAGAATGGTGAATTTGGCACGTCAAGATTCAAGAATTAGGTGAGATCATAAACTAACATGGCAGTCATTAATAGTAGAGGAGGAAAGAAAAGAAAACCCAATGACACTACAAGGCCAAAAACTCTTGGAGGAGACTAGTATGCAATGGCATTCCATTCGAGACAAGCCAAATTCAAATTCAAATTTTAATTTCAAATTTTAGAAAATACTTGACAGCAATAGATCACAAAAAGAGTAAAAGTAGAGGCCTTAGAAATATGTCAATCATCATTTGATCATGAACTTGGAGCATAAAGACATCATAATAGAGAAGTGCGAGAAGGTAATGTAGGGGCGGCTAATAATGATGTCAAGTTCCTCACAAGTTCTTGATCATCAACTCATATTCCAGATAATGTATGGAGTTGGACAATTTCATCATAGGCAAAAACAAAGGAGAAGAGAGTTGGCCAAAAAAAGCAACTGGTGCTTGCAAAATAAAATAGAGCAGATGCTGCCAAACATAGAATAGAGGAAAGAAACTAGTGCTTGCCAAATAAAATAGAGCAGCCGCTGCCTGCCCAAAAAATATAGCACCTGCTGCTTGCCAAACATATAGGAGAGGAGAGGAGATGTAACAACCTAAATTTGCTACAACCACCTAGGCTCTCAATTTTGGATGGTTGGAGAAGTTTTGGCACAAATCCCTATGGGCATTTGGATACCACAGAACTCACGGGTATACTGCTTTTCTACTTCACCAGACAACCCGCAAGTTAGAAGCGCATAAAGGCGACAATAGTCAACACAACCATTGAGGAGCATGTCATCTCAACCCAGGATGTCGCTGGTCAGGTTATTAACCCTTGGAACAAGTGAGTTGGTCCCACTGCTAAATCTCAAGTGTTTCGATCGATTCCATGAGTACAGAGACCACTAGACAATCAGATGTGATACCAGATCATCCGGTAGTAACTGAACTGCATGTAGTGAGTGGGGAATGAGCTGTCCTCTACTCAACCCTTGGCCCCACCTGTCATATGCATGAAATGGATACACCAAACCTTAGCTAAAGCAGCACCAACCCATTTCACTCTCCCATTTCTCACCTCTCCCTCTCTCTCTCTAAAGAAACAAGAGTGAGGAAGAACTAGAGAGAAGATGAAGATTGGAAATGGAGATGAAGGTGGAAGATGAAGTGAAGGATGCAATCCAAGATCATCATCTCATTAGGGTCAAGCCATCCATATCTCTTGATCAAGGTTAGCTCATGAGCACTCATCTCTTTAGTTGAAGATTTCTCTCAAACCCTAATCTCAACCTCTCATGCATGTATGGAGCATGGTGACCTCTCATTCATCACAAAGACAAGGTGTGTTCAATCTCTCATCATGAAGTCTAGCATCTCATGATCCCCAATCTTGGAGTTGAGCCCTCTTGCTCAATCTCATGTATTTATCACAAAGTAGTTCATGGGAAGAGACTTAGCCAAATCACTAGATGCACTAGATAGCCAAAGCCAAAGACTCAGCTAACCTTACCCTAGCATATCCCCAAGGTCATCCTAGAAGTCTAGTGAACATGCATGGATGTTCACCACTCCAAAGTAGTAACTAACCAACCCCAAAACATAGAGCATAAGTTATGTCGCCCGGTTGGTGGAGTGTCCACCGATGCGGCGAAGTGTTCGATAAACCTCCCCAATTTAGTAAACCTCTCAGTAGAGGCACCTAGACCATTATGAGTGTGAACAATGGAGTGTTCAACTATCGATCGTAGTATCCACTGAATTATAAAGTCTCACAGCCAGAAGAACCCTAGAGCACTTAGTTCCTACTAGATCGTCCGTCACTCACTTTGGAGCATCCGATAATTTATATATGAGTAACCTAGTAGCCCGAGAGTGCCCAAAACCTATCAAAGCGTCAGTGAATACCATAGAGCATCTGCCAGATCCTGAATAGGGCCAACCAAAAATGACTCACCTCGGCACCTGGCACAGCGGAGTGTCCGTCAGTTGGAATGGAGTATCCGACAGTCACGGAATGTGAGTTTAATTAACAAGCTTACCTAGACTGAATAATACTAGTTAGTATCCCTAGCCAGCAACACAATAGTAGACCCACCATTAGATGTCACTTCCTAGGAACCAACGGTGATCTATCCATATTCCTTATCCTCATTTCAAATCACCGGTGAATCTCTCCAATTGGATCTCTCTCGCTCTTTTTAGGAATCGTCTCGATGAGAAGCGCATATAGGATGTCATCGTCAGCTTCTAGATGTCTGAATGGCAACACCATCAGGCATGTGTTGGCCGGGAATGTCCAAGACATTGACCGGGAACCTAGTTGAACCTTTCATGTGACACTCGGGCCGGATTAGAGAAAGGTTGGAGAACATGAGGCAACCCATACTACCGGACCTGGTGTATGGTGGTTAGTCCCGTTTTCTATGTTGGTATAGTTGTACACCTTTGTAGAGTCTTGAAAGCCTAGAGTCCATCAGGATAGAACTATTCGATTGTTCTTTCTTTCTATACCCATGGTAGAATAAATGATGGACTATGAGCACTTTGTTATAATGATAAACACTATAATTCTAGTGTTGAGCATAGAATGTCATACTCTTAATGAATATCATTGCTTTCTGCAACCATACAAATGCCTAATAATTACCCTATGCATCCACCAAACATTATATGTTGGAATTAAGTCCTGCGAGTATGAAATGTACTCATGGCGCGACCGTTAAGTTGTTTTATAGGTAATTAGGGCATCTCCCCGAGACTAGCTCTGGTGAATGCAAAGGTTAGCAGACCTTGGAACAGGCGTTCTCCAAGATGAGTTGCATGTAACTCGATGAGTAGATGAGAGACAAGTGTGGCAACCCAGTGTAGGGATAGAGTTGATCGAAGCATTAGACTTAGTAGTAACCCTATTCTCTTAAATCCTATTTTGTTATCAACAATGTTTTAGGAACAAGCGTGAGACTAGAGCGTGTATATGACTGAGTTGTCCAGTATGCATTGTATTGAGTATGTGTGTGTAACTCAGCGCGAAGATCCTGAAGAGGAGTTGCTACGTGCGCTCCTGGGGACCTCGCGATGTTGTTTTTTCTTAAATTGAGGGGTCAAGTGGTCGTCACTCGGTTCAGGTGAATTAACACGACGGGTACCCCATAGGAGAGTAGGAGTAGTACAAGTAGAGGAGAGTAGTAGTAGAAGTTGTAGGATAGGAGAGGAGAGGAGTAGCAAAAGTATTAGTAGAAGAGGAGAGGAGTGGAGTAGTATTAGTAGAGGAGAGGAGAGAAGTAGAGAGAAGTGAGAAGAGGAGAGGGGAGGAGAGTAGGCCAAAAATGCATCAGCACTGCCATATATAATCACAGAAACAGCGACAGCTGTTGCAAAGGATATGAGAGCAAAGGAGAGAAAAAAATAGAAAGTTAACTAAGGATATAACACATAGTAATGCATAGTACCATGGATATAACACAAAGGGATCGGGTCACACTTAACTGAAAATTCAGCATAAGGAAGCATTGCTGCACACACAAGCTAATTAATATTTAATACACAGATAGGTAAATGCCCGTGCGCTGCGATGGGAACACATTGTGGGGGGCGATTGCACGAAGCCAGGGTGGACATCATGCATGGGGCTAGTGCCGGGTGGACGATATGTTTTAGTTGTAGAGATAGAGATAGAGATTTTAGAAAGACGAGTAATACTTTTTTTACAAGTTTATCTTTTACAATACATGTTATACGGTATTTTTTTCCTGTCGCAACGCATGAGCATTCACCTTAATCATAACAAGTTTGGGTTTCACAATACATGTTTTACAATAGACTGTACAATTAAGAATCTAATCACTCAATAGTTTGACTAGGAGAACGTGCTTTGCATGGACACCAAGCTGCAGCTGGTCAGCGATCAAAGATGATCTAGAAGATTTTAAAGTCCAAGATGCGGCGTCTGACTTCTTGCAGCTGAAGCATGCAAATAGCTCAAGCTATAGTTAGAAATATACTGCATATAAGTTGTTTGTTAATTTTTAAAGTTAAAGTATTATTGATATCATATCGATGTGTGATGCATTAGCTCTTTCATGGAGTTAGAACCTATTTATATATGATATTCTTTGTGAATATATCCTTTGTCTTTTTCTTCTTCCCCTTTCCTTTCCCTTTCCCCTTATAAACGTCCTTCTCAGCAGCCGCCACGGCTAGAATCCTGATGTTCGATCTTGCCGTAGCTCTTGATAGCACCACATACAATTGGCCATGCGAGAACACTAGTTACGGCAAGTATACCTCGACATTAGGGATAGTCTGCCCCTGTGCCTTGTTAACGGTAATCGCGAAGCTGAGTCGAATAGGGAACTGCTTTCTCTTAAATTGGAAAGGGAACATCTCGTCATCCGATGGGCATAAGGGTATGCGAAGTAGAAATACCCGCTTTCCAGCGTGCTATCCCAACACAATTTCCACATCTATGGTATTCTTTTGGAACCCCCATATGATAAGCCTTGTACCATTACAAAGTCCGTTCGCAGGGTTAATATTCCTAAGCAATATGACTGGACAACCAATCTTCAGCTTCAACACATGTGGAGGTAGACCATTGGGTGTCAAAGTGTTAAGGAATTCCTCTGGATAGTAGTTGTGTGGATCATCCACCGCACAGTCAAAGCTATGGTACACCATCTCATCTCTGTGGAAATGACCTATCATCTTCATATTAATCATATCAACCCAGTCATTCGCATAGATAAGATCGCTCGAGAGGTGATATAATCTTTGCTTGACATATTCGCATTGAGGTTCTAGAATATGCAATCAATTAGAGTATCAAGGTCATTATCTTTCCCGGTGTGCGGTATGCATATATCTTGAGGAAGAAGGATTTCATCATCAACAGTCACCTCTTCAAATCCTCCACCAACACGCAACAAGTATTCTGCAAACCACGGGTCGCTCTTTGCCCTCATGTTGTGCACTAGTTTTAGATGTCGCATGGAATTCCAAAGGTATGACATACGTAGCGAGGCACCGACCACCTGAGCCCTCGACCCTCTCCGAACAACAGGAAGAACTTGTCTGAAATCTCCACCGAACACCATGGTTTTCCCATTATATCACGGAGACTATTGTCCAGCGCCTCGACAGACTGCCTCTTTGTCATACTAGCCTCATCCCAAATAATGAGAGATGATGCTCAAAGCAGCTTGGCAGTACCACTCTATTTCGTGAAGGTGCAAAAGGCCCCATTATCAATGGTGAGGGGAATCTTAAAGCGCACCACTCTATTTCATGAAGGTGCAAAAGGCCCCATTATCAATGGTGAGGGGAATCTTAAAGCACAAGTGGGCGGTTCTACCACTAGGCATTATTGAGGCTACGACACCAGATGTAGCTATTGCTATAGCAATCTTTTTCTGACTGCGTATAGTAGCGAGAAGTGCTCTATACAGATAAGTCTTTCTGGTCCCGCTAGGACCATCCATAAAGAAGAGACCCCCATCCTCGGTATCAACCGAGGACATGATCTCATCGTATGCAGCTCGTGGCTCCTCGTTAAGGGTGTCTGACAGAGCCACATCATCCTCGTTAGCCTCAATGCTAGCCTTCTCAAAAATCTCTCTTGGAATATCATGAGAGGCATCATATGTGTCATCGATATTAGGAAGTGGGTACATCTTTATATCCTTCTGCATTGATTGTAGCAATTTTCAAATATCCATGAGGACCATCTGCTCCACCATGAAGGTGGATTGATTATTGCTCCTGTAGTCCTCCGACATTGCCTCCTTGTGTTTCTCCCACAGTCTAAACACATCACTAGGCTCACAAAATACCAATATTGTTGCAAAATGCTTCGCAGCGCATATGGCATCATCCACCCGGTTGCCTCAACGAGACTCTCATTCAGTGTGTTGTCCTCTTTGATTGAGCCCCTTCTTTCTACAGCTTCATGGAAGGTCGGTAGGATTTTGTCGTGCACGGTCCTTAGACACTCAAAGGAGGTTGCACCCGCCACATGGTTCAGGAGAACCCTAAGATAATAACGCCCTCCCCCTCGGCTAGATTGGTAGACACGATTCTTCCAATCTGTCATAATGTATCATGACATACCCTATTTTGCCAAACTTTGCCCTGTGCTTGCCACGTATAGAACTCAGTAAAGTCCTGGTACAATATACCTTGAGATGTTTGATCTGTCCTATTCTTCTCGAAGTATGCTGTAAGCATTGACTTGTTGGCACCTAGACAATCAAGCACTCATCGAATCCCTTGGCATTGGTGAAATGACACCATGTGCATGTCTAGAAGATGTAGCATAAGGACAAAACAAAAGGGTACCTATCACTCAAATCAAACCCGTATATCCTCCACAAGGCTTGTAGGGGGGTTACCCATCTAGCATCTCTGTACTGCTTGATCTCATCAACGTTCCCTTCACTATCCTCCTTGTCAGCCTCTCTCATAGCCACAGACGCCTGGCCATGACCCTTGTAAATGTACTTAAACAGATACTTGACTGCCTTGATGCTCCCACATGCCTCAACATTGATGTGGCAGTTGAATAGATGGAGGAGACACGGGTTGTAAGGCACCCATCTATTGTCAAGCTCGTGTCTGTGGACTTTTTCTTTTTGGCCATCTTCACGCCATCTATAAACTAGATATGAATCCTTGCCTTGTACTATGACATCATAGAAAGGTCTAGGGTAACGGTTCTTGCAGGAATCATGACCCTTTGTGCATGGACAATCATGATTAAGCACTCCACAAGGGCCATGCATCATATGTTTGGTAACCATCTTGTACAAGACTGGACACTTCTTCTTGTTCGGGAGCTCAGCTGAGATGAGGCGATCATACTACTCTGAGCACATGATCTTGTACTTCCTATCCATGATTAGCAAAAAATGTGCATGCTGCATACCCCCACTTCTAGAACTCCACAACATAAACATGTGCCAGCACCTTTCCAAGGATTTTCGTTTTTAGTAGTCTATCCTTCAGCTCTTGTAGTTTTGCTCTAAAGACCCGAACAACAAGATCTAGATGATCTTGTGATGTCTGGCTAGGGTAGCGTTCACGCTTGATCTCATCCTAGTTTGGGTTACATGTCATAGTCAGGAAGATGTCCGGTTTACTAAACCTCCGTACTAGAGCCATGTCGTCCATGTACCGATGCCTCATGTCACATGGGCCTCCAATAAATGATGAAGGCATCACTGTCTGCTTTCCAATAGTTTTTGCTCTACCTTCACCAGCATGTAGGCTATCAACCAATCCTTGGTAGAGGTCGGCCCTAATATCATCTTGATGGTTGCGTATATAATCTAATTGAGAACTCTCTATCTTGATGTATGTGTTGACTACAAACTGCTGGAATAGACGTTTGCCATACAGTATGGGGTTAAATATTCCTAGATGCATCTAAAACTTGTAGCAGTAGTAGTCATGCACAAACACGCATAGTCTACCAGGGGAGTCTACAAAAAATAGCCATGAATTAGAGTTGTTTGTAGAATAACCACTGAGGTACATGTATGCGAAGTATTTAAATAAGAAGAATAACAAACCTGTTGATTCTTCTGACCCACTACGAGCCTTCTATAGGGCATGATACTCGATGACTTCTTCCATACTAACTCCTTTCTTTAGAATATCCATGTGCCACCCAAGCTCACCCTTAGGGAAGAATAGAGGGTATGAAAGAGCATCGTAACATCCATGATATGAGCAGATGTTGTGTCTGCTTCTATCTTTCCCATGTAGAACAACACTATTCTAGAACTGACCAAGGAGTTCTCTTTCCTCGATCCAAACAGCAGTCACCTCTGAAGTTAACGGTGCATTGTATGTTCTCTAGTCCAGCCTCTGGTCAAGGCCTAGTGTGACATGATAGTCCTCGAGGTGGTCAGCCTGGCCCACACTCCTAAGATGTTATGAGTATGGGTTGTCACGAAGGATGGCCACAAGCCTCTCAATGATTTCCTTATCTTTTTGGCACTTCTCTTCATGACATCATCGATAGCGGTGCTCAAGGCTTGGATCATCATCATAGAAGTAAAGCTCAAGATGTCTTGGCTCCTTACCCTCTTCTCTGCCAAATGACCTTATGATGTGATAGATCTGGTCATGTGCACGAAAGGTGTATATGCCACTGTTCTTATAGCTTGTAGTAGCACTATCGAGGCGACAATATAGAGAAGTGAAAGAGAAATGGCCATTGAAAAACCTAACGTTGTTACGAAAGTGCCTAGCATCTGCGTCATTACTTGACCAAAGCCTCATAAGCTCATTAGGTACGTTTAGTTCATTGAGCTCGACCTTTCCATCGTGACAACAAAACCCACATGGTTCATGCTCAAACCTTTTCACATCACAGTGCTCGCAATTTGCAACAGGTTTTAACATATGGGTATCTGTAGGCATGTTACTATACACCTCATCATATCGATCAGGTACTTCAGGGATAGAAGTCATGTCTTCCTCAAGGTCATTGTCTTGGACATCATCATCTTCTTCCTCTTCTAAGATAACATTTAAGCCATAATAGTTTAGATAAAGTAGTGGAAGATTTGATTTATATTCGGTCTTTCATACAAATACCTTGCCCAGCAAACAAGTATCCCTCATCCTCTTCCTCTTCCTCTTCCTCTTCAAATATATCTCCCTCATCATCATCTATGGCCGTCAAAGATACGTGAGTTAGTAGAACTACGGGTAAAAATAAACAAAGGAGTTTAAATAGTTTATAGAATGTTACAAAATAGTGTAAATTACCACTGTCATCAAATAGTGGTGTCATCGGTGCATCTGATGTAGGCTGAGGGCTAGGTCCTGTCCTTTATGATAATCATGTAATGACCATGGTTGAGTTAGGTATAATATGGTATACAATATAGGTCACCTAAATGGGGTCATGAGGCATTAATATTTACCGTTGTTGGTCAGGACTGATTGAGGCAAGGGTGTGTTATCATTCAGGTATTCTTTAGCCATGCGTTCATAGTCATCAAACAGTGGTGCCATCGGTGTGGATGATGTAGCCTGGATGTTGGGTCCTGCCCTTTCTGTTAATCACGGAATTACCATGGATCGGTTGGGTATAATATGGTATATAGGTCCCCTAAATGGGATAATCAGGCATCAGTATATATCGTTGTTGGTCACGGCTGATTGAGGCAAGGGTGTGTTAGCACCCACTCGGTCTTCAGCCATGCAGTCACCATCTTTATTAGATGCCCTTGTGTTCGAACGAATGCGACGCTCAAACATCATGTTAGGATGCGTTAACAACACATGTCTTTGTCCAAATGGAACATGTGATCTTTGTGTCATATGGCCAGACAGCAACTCATCGCATCCTTCATCATAGGCCTCCTCATGAGGTGGAGGAATATAAAGAGGTGTTACACTAGACTCTGGGATAACCCAATCACTAGATTTCACCATGGATCCATGAGCTCCAGATGCGCCTACAGTGGGCCACACAAGCTCAGGAACAAATAATGGGTTCTCCATGGCGATAGAATCCCGGTGTAGGGTGTCCTTTTGCACCTCCCTTCATCTTATATTACCCGCTACTTTGACCTCCTTTCGCCTAGGCGCCATATAACTTTTTGTTGTTGTTCGCGTCTAGCCTCCCTCTCTTCTGGTGTCATATTTACATACCGTTCCCTAAAGTACTGTTGACAGGGTGTATCAAAAGTAGCAGGGGTACCACAATCATGACTCAGATTGGTGTCCACACAATCTCTTGTACATGGTGTTTTATTCAAGTCAATGATGCTACTGTTATCTACACTCATCACCGAGCATTCACCTATGTAATTAATTTTGTTCATTATTATGAGGTGACACCATTATCCTAGACAACACCACATATTCAGTAGCCAGTTACAAAATAAGTTATTCTGTAGCCATCTCTATTTATGATAATTTTATATACTAATTTACAACAATGTCAATACATATTTATGATAGTTGGGTTACTATAACACATGAGGATATTTACCGTAACGTTATAGTAAATCACATAGTAAGGAGTTACTATAATCGTGTAAATTAGCATAGTAATTATCATAACTCAAAGTAGCTACAAAATAAGTTATTTTGTAACCAGCTACAGGGGATATATATATATATATATATATATATATATATATATATATATATATATATATATATATATATATATATTGTGTTCTCCTTACCAATTTGCACAGGTTGGTATGACTGGTTGCTATGGAGCCAATTATTCTCAGTGTCAACTGTGTTTTCAATGTTGATTGCAACGTCACCATCTACAAACAAGTTGCATACTATTTTAGATTATTAATATTAAACACACGGGCATTACAGGTAGTGCGACATAATAAAGCTAAGAATGTCACCTATAGATAGTTTATTGTTTTTAGAATTGGCTTTTTTCTTGTGATATGCTTCATGTCGCTTTCTATTAATTTCACTCTGTTGTTCTTCAGTCATTGCCGCACGATGTTTCGCAAGCCTTTGCTCTGTCCCTTTGCCTTTTAAGTTCCCGAGGATTGGAGACTTGTGTAAGTGGATTAGATCCACTTTCACCGTCTGCTTTTTTTAAAGACAGACTTAACATCATTAATTATCAGATGTTAAAATTTTCATATACATATACACATCGGCATCAGTATTTACCTTCATTTATCTGGTTTGACAAGTCTCTCATTGGCATGCGACAACTGTGATTTTCATTAGGCTTCATGTAGGAAAGAGGTCTAAAAATACATGAAGATAGTTAAAAAAAAAAGAAAATAGCCTTTTAGTTATAGAAATAATGATCTTCTAAAAATGTGGTCGTTCCTACAGTTGTAAACGATAAACTGTGAAACCAAAGCGGCTATAAATTATTTCATGCTAGCAAGTTAAACAAAATAATCACATATTTTCTCAAACGATAAATAAAATGATGATATACCCTATTTTGCTAAATTAGAAATAATATTTTATGCATGTACCTGTGCACTCATATGTACATGTGATCAGTCTGAGAATTGTCTAATCCTCATAGGTTTAATACTGTACCTCTACACATTTGAAACACATAATTTCTAATTCCGATTAGATTGAAAGTATAAATATGTGCTGTTATTACATTAAAATGGTCAAAAAATGAATGTATCATATATTGAAAACCTTTTTTTATCTTCAGTACAAACTCCCTCCGTTTCTTAGGTTTAGGAGGGTTAGGGGCACAGAATCGAACTCCCTTGTCTTCGAAACAAAGTAACTTTAGTACTTGAAAAAGTTGACAAAAAATTGAGGATCTAAACAACACCATAGATTTCAAACCTACCCATCGCCAACCATAGAAAAGCATGGCTAAATCTTTTGTTTTTTATTAGAGGTGGTTGCAACAACCGACAGATGAGTTATATTAACAACAACTAATTTGCCCGTGATCACAACTTTGGATTAAAATCAATTTTAGCAGAGACGACTTATTGCAGTCATCGGAGCCTTTCCCTAGGAGGCCTCAACAACCAGTTTTCTATCATGCTTCGATCATTAGGTGTTGTTTGTGGCCGCTGTCCCAAGGGACCTATTAAGATGACACGAGCGATCCGTATTTGCATAGCATCAAGGCAACTCTATGAACTTGCAAGTAAATAGCAACAGGTGTTCAGGAAAAAAGTTTTGTTCCACTTAGTTTTTTCATGCCCAATACCTATGTACAAGCAAATTTTGTGGGCAAAAGAAATGAAATGTGGCATTGCTATGATTCTATTTAGCCAATTATTACCAAACACTAATACAGCTTCTTGAAGAAAAATTAAACAATGTTATGACATGCATAATTGGAAAGAATGTATTAACGAAGCAACATAAGAAGCTTGCCACTCATGTAACAGAAGGTTGCTTATTTCTAACCTTCAGTAAATGAAAGGATAACCTACTTGTCATTATTTATCAGAACATCAAACATAATTTAACAGTTATTTATGTCTGCATTTCTTGTCGTAGAGCTTACTATAGCAGCAAACGATCACACATTTACAATATTATTGTTCCAGATACTACTAGGATTGCTACAAGAAATATGAAACACAGCAAGAAGTTGAACACTAGCAGTGAAAAAAGATTAATTTTATGGAATTACATCCTTAACGAATGAATGAATCCTATTGGGAGTTTCCAAGCACCAAGCAATGTCGAAGTAGAATACCTCTCTTGGACTTCAGAAACCATGTCAGGTTAAAAAAAAGCCATCAGAATTAACACAAGAAACACACATAAATGAAAATGCACATAGATTCCACGTTACATCTAAGAGCCAGCCCTCTCTGTTCTACTCTTTTATCATGCTGGTACAGAGCATGCTGTGTGGGTTGCATGGCAGGATGAGGACTGAATTGGCGATCATCAGGCAGTGCAAAAAGCTCAAAATTGCAACAAAAATGGATGGACTAAAACTAAACGAACTCACCACAAATTACCCAAACAGCGACATGTGTTCTTGTTCAAACAAATGAGATCATTCTGAACTATCCAAAAATGCACTAAATCTAAAGCACTGCCATATTGCAGAGATAGAAAAAAAGGAAAAGAAGCACATTTAGCTTCCAGTTGAATAGTTGACGGTGCTGTAATGAAAAATGTAATTATGAACATTGTGGTCTCGATAACCGATCATGCAAAGGGAGACTATTCTAGTTTCATAAACATCTTCAGAAAATTGGCAACAACTAACAGGATGTTTATTAGAATGTCCCCATAAAAAACAAAACATTGAACCCAGCTACGGCAATGCAAATGTATGGAAAAAAATACAGATCATTTTTGAGAAGCTCTAACAGAGAAGCTTCAGCTAGTATATGTTAGAATCAATATTAAAACTCTAGCATGATCATCTGCTAGTGAAGCACGTAGCAACTTTGATACATATAGAAGCGATAATGGTCCTGTTGCACTCTTTAGCAAGTAACCTTGAAACAAAAGGTACAGGAACCACATCCGTCAATATGCCAAATGATTTTGCTAAATAAATCAATAAAAAAGCTAATAAATCCCGTCCTTTTCTATAGTGTCGAGCTGACATAATTAATTAACGTGGACTATGGTTTTGCTAAATGCATTAGTTAATTCAGCAGTACAATAAATCCATTTTAACGAAAACAAGAAAAGCTAATAGGAATTTTGCATTAGAAACTCTGAACTATTTCTGAATCAGTCCAGTCCTTTTATATTTTTCTTTCTCTCTAGATTTTTTTTCAACTGGAACCCTCCCTTGCTATCTATTGTTGTCAGCAGGTCCTTCTAGGTTTTTCTCAGTTCACGTTATGACGTAAAGACACAGCTCTCGGCTCTGCGTGCATGCAGCCTCTCGGCTTCAACTCCGGGAGCACACGAGGGAGGGGGTTCTGGAGGGAGTGGAGGTAGGGCATTGCACTTACATTGATTGTGGGCGCGGGCAGCGCTGATTATCGCCGGCGTCCAAAGGAGTCTTCGATCGTCATCCGATCTGAGATACTCGGAGCTTGTTGGACGCGTACGTACACGTAGTGGAGTAAACGTCCTCTCCGTGGAACTGCCACCCGTGATGTTCTTATCAGGACCAAATCATGGGGGCCGCCCGCTGTGGCTGCTGCAGGCCGCCGCCGATAAAATTCAAAGGGATAGTTAGAGGAAAACACCTGGACGAAGCTGTTGATCTGTGTGCGGCGATCTTTAACGGATCAGCGGGGTAGAAGGGCTCGTTCGAGTTGTCGCGTCCCAGCGGGGCAGCGGGCACCCTCGGCTCAGCGAAGTTGTCGTCGCGGGGTTCTGGGATCAGATCGGCGCGGGGTTCGAGCACTACCGCAAACAGTGGCTTTATCTTGTGCCACGGACACTCGGCAAAGACTAAAAAACACTCGGCAAAGGCTTTACCGAGTGTATTGCCGAGTGTAACACTCGGCAAATAGCACACAGTATCTACAGTGTCGGCAAAACAGCTATTTGCCAAGTGTTTTTTATCGTGCACTCGGTGTTTGCCGAGTGTCAAATTTGACATTCGGCAAAAAAAAGTGGTTTGCTGAGTGTTTTTCCAAAATACACTCGGCAAATGATTATTGTTTGCCGAGTGTTTTTGGGAATTACACTCGGCAAACCTATTTTTAAAAGAAAAAATAATAATTTTTTTTCTCAGCATACCATTATTGTTTGCAAGTGTTTTTGGGAATTATACTCGGCAAACCTATTTTCCAAAAAAAAAAATTCTCAGCGTATTTCAGTTTAATATCTTGATTAAACAGTATGACATTCTGAATACCTAGAAATTCACGCATATCTATGACGTACAAATATAATATCTTAAATAAACAACATGACATCCAGGTAGACCAAGTCCTTATGTAAAAGATAAATTCACAGGCACGCAACTGTTGATTGTGAAGGAGATCATTTAGCTATGTACAATGTATGAATTCACAATCATGCAATTTATCTGAATTGTTTGAAGCATATATACATTCACTAGTTCAGCAAGACATTCGTAAAACAAAACAAGGGAATTCTGAATATTCAGTAAAGGAACACAAATACAGGATACAAACAGATGAATGAGAATGACAAGTTCAACCTCAAATTGTTGCTAATTGCATGGCAGCTAGACAACTTTCAAGCATATACTGACTGAGTGAAAAAATGTTTTGTTGGTCGCGTGCGTGTTCCTATTACAAGTCAGTAAAAAAAACTATTTTCCGCCTCTGACTAACTATTAGTAACGTAATCAACCATTTCATAAAACTCAACATGTCATAAATAACGTAGCATGGATCCACATTCTACATCGAGCCTCGGATATTATCAACTAACCAATCAGTCCAAGTATAAAGTAACCAATTAACACTGACTAAGCATATTCTAGTTCCTTTTCTAGGACAAACTTATTCTTTTTTCTATTGAAAACTTGCAAAATCTATACACCTATATTTGACCCATTGTGGTAGCTGTCTCAACTCTCAAGAGTATAATACTGAACAAGTCCTAGTTTGAGAATGTTGTATCACATTGAACAAGTCCTATTTAGCTATTGAACTATTAGACTTACTCAGTAGCCAAGTCCATTAGTTCATAGTCTTGGCTACTTAACTAGTCTAACCTGATTGTGTGGTTCAACAAAAGAAAGGCTTAGCTCTTTGCGGCTAATAGTTCAACAGCTAAATTGCATGCCAAACAGCTGACTGAAACCTTTGCTAAAGAAATGTTTGTGTTGAACTCAGGCATTCGGTAACTACCCGACAGACATATGAACCTAATCAGCTTTACTGATCTTTCAGACATTTCTCCTCTCTAAATATAAACAATCCCTTGATTATCATTAGATATTTTTCACTGTCCTGTTAAAATCCGGGGAACAAAATAGAACCAAAAAAACTAACATTTGATATGCACAAGGGACAAATGAATAAGGCACAACAAGCTACCATCGCAATCACCAACTGCTAGCTGTAAATCCCATTTTCATTTCCCACACAGCCACACTACACACATTGCAGCACATACCAACTTATCCCAAGCAAACTGACATGTCTATCTCCTAAGGATTATTTACAATGCAGCACAATTATGCCAAAAACATATTTATTAATGAAGCACTAGCTGCATGAACATAAAGATAGAAATGGCAGACCTTAACAGAAAGATAGAAATGGCGGACCTTAACAGTTACTAGACATGTATTAAAGATTTATAGTCGGTTGCTATCCAAAGTGTCAATTGCTATGGTGTCTAAAGACCCTACAATGATCAATTGATATCTGTTACAAGTATTAGAGATATGCACCGCCTATTGATATGTTACCATTTCAGTGATGGATTGTTGGATTGTTGGCTTACAGAACTATGTGTGAGAAATTTAAAGAAGCACAAGTTGTGTGAGAAGAACCTTTTCTATTAGAAGAACATTTTCGATCCCCTATCTTCTCCTTCCTCACCTGGAGCAAAAGAACAAGAGCAAAAGAACTCGAGAAATGACTCAGATTTACCCATTATCAGCATGACAACTGCAACTTAATTTCACCTGGAGCTTAATTTAATTCTCTCTCTCTCTAATGGGAATTGAACTGGCCATAGAACTGGTTGCTTATACTGGTACAAGCCATCCTAGTTCAGCAGCAAATAGAACAAAATATCCTCTAAGAGCTTGGTTTCCATTCATTAATGTATAACTTATGACAATATCATGCAGCTTCATATTAGCCCACAAATCCATGAACAAAGTTGTTCGCTAGTGCCTTAGCAGAGTATAATTTCAGCATTAGGGTTATATAAATAATACCACTCAACTTCATTTTTCCTTTTGAAGGTTATAAATATTATCTCAGCAATCGTCACAGCACTGGCCCATTCTCTCAAATTGGAAACATAATAGAAAAAGGAAACTGTAATCATCACTGCACATGACCAAAACAATGCAAACAATAATCCAAAGACCATCAACACCGCAGTGTACACGGTCTCAATTTCCATGTCACGGTAAGAAATGAAACAAACATCACTGACATGGCCATGCGCTCAGATATATGCCACAATACCTGACTGCTTGCAGGATCCAACCAAACCGAGCAGGTCACAGCCTATATACAACACAAAAAAAAGTTTGGTAAGATAAAGAGAAGAACAGTAGATCTAGGGTGAAATTGGCATTGCCTCCATGCATATGCTAGATTGAGAGAGAGGGAGAGAGATGGTCACATGGGGGGCGCGGGGGGCAGCAGCCACCGTAGGGGGCCCGGCCGCGCCGGAGGCCGACAATCGCGGGGACCCGCCGGTGTGGCACCACTGGGGAGAGAGACACGGGGGAGGAGGGGATCCGGGCCTCCCACCGCGCCATGTAGAGAGAGAGAGGAAGGGAGGTAGGGGTGAGGGCGGGAGCAGTGGAGGCGCCCGCGCGTGGCATCGCCTAGGCCCTCCCGCTGTGCCGCCACCTCTGGCGAGACGGACAGAGGGAGAGAGGGAGGGGGTTCTGGTGGCGCACGCCGCCGGGCAACGTAGGCTAGCCGGGGGCGGCGTTGGCGGGGGTTGGAGAGGGGCGCTAGCGGCGGTTGGGGGCGGGTGTGCCTGTGTGCGTGTGTGGCGTGGGTAGGTGTGTGCGGCCGGATGCGGGGTATATGAGTGGGGGTTTGCCGAGTGCCAGACCAGGGGCACTCGGCAAATCCAGTTTTTTTTTATTTTCTTTCTTTTCCTTCGTTTCCATAACGTATTTTTCTAAATTTATTTCGATGTACTTTGAAAATACCTTGTCAAATTCACTCGACAATATATATTTCATTTTTCTACGATTATTATTCCATTACTTCATGCAGTTGTAGCTTAAATTCAAGTTATATCAATTAAAATTCTATAATTGCACTTAATAAATTAAAATTATCAAACGGATCCAAAAAATTACCAAAATTTCACATGAAACAATCTATGTTCTCTATTGCTTATACAAAAAGTTTTGAAGTCAAACCCCAATTCGACCATCACTGACTCCAAATCTTACCGAATCCTTCTTAATGCTACGATTCTTCTTCTAAGATGCTTCGGTTTGTAAACATCGTACGTGACAAAACGTGCAAAACCTTATCAATTTTTTACTAGAGCCTCCACATATGATATCATCACATCATGACAAATCTCATGATTTTCAAACTTCGTTTGCTTTTTTTGAATTTAAAAACCATTCGGCCACACGTTCGTGGTCGTGTTTCCTGAACGAGATGTTCGGAATTTCTTTTCATTTCTAAGGTAAGGCCTCACACTGGACTCAATAACATGACTATTATTTTTCTACTCATTTTATTATATTATTTGAATCACTTGCAGTTCAAATTTGACTTAAACCAAAAAATTTCTTGAAATGCAATAAATTAATTAAATATAGCAAACAGATCCAGAAATATACCAAATTTTAACTTGGAGTACCACATGTTCTATGTGCAGAGTAGAAAAAGTTTGAAGGTTAGAAGAGAAAAAAAACTTATTTCTTTGCTGAGTGCAAAAAAACACTCGACAAACCGCCTTCTTTGCCGAGTCTTTTTTTTGGCACTCAGCAAACCCTCTTCTTTGCCGAGTATTTTTTTTGCACTCGGCAAACCCTCTTTTTTTGCAGAGTGCAATTATTTTGCCAAGTGTTTTTCGCACAGCACTCGGCAAATAGCTTGTTTGTCGAGTGCCCGAAGGATTGCACTCGGCAAAACCCCTTGCACTCGGCAAATTGACTGTTTCTGGTAGTGGAGGACGAGTGGTGGGCTGCCGGTGAGGGCGACACGCAAGGGGGCTGGCAAGTGGCGAGGGATGCGCACGAGGTTGAGGTGATCGTGTGATGTATTAATCCTCGCGTGATTGGTCCTGAGGGCGCTAGTGGTGGGATTGATTGCGTTGATGAGGGTAGTCTCCTTGTTTTTTTGATCGGGTAGTTTCCTTTTTGATTGCATGTACGGGCAGCACGATCGTGCGCCGAGGGAGGCCTGGGAGCGAGCGACGCAAAGTGTCGCCGTGTGGACAGTGGTTACCGGGCAGGCGTGAGATTTTTGTTGCCTTTTGTCATAGCGGGTTCCTGATTTCGCGTGATGGTCGTGATTTGGAAGGAGCCTGATTGGATGCGCAGGAGATTACGAAGGTTGTCGCACATGTGGACGTAATAGTTATAAATGTTTTAGTTGTTGAGATAGGTGGCTAATGAGCTGAGCCAACTTAAAATGTCTGACTCAAAATTTTAATTTCATGACTGACTCAAAATAATTTGAACTAGGCATTAGCATAGCAGTAACATGACTGACTCAAAATTTTAATTTCATGATTGCAAGATACACATTCTTAGACCTGATAGTTTAGTGACCATTCAGAAATATTACCAATACTACACAAGCACATACATTTAGTTGAGATAAAAAAATTTGCACTAGGCATTTCTATTTTAGATATTGACCTTAAATGTTCCCAAGATATTAAACACAGTAACATTTAGTTATCCACTAGTGTCGAAACAGATGATACATTTGAGGTAACAACATGCAACAAGCTCATAGTCATCCTCTTATTGTGATCCAACTATGAAAAAGAATGATTTGTTCTAACTGTGACATATTCATCCACCACAAACATGCAAATAATCGACAAATTCATGCTATAATTCATCCACCACAAATTCATGCTATAATTCATCCACCACAAACATGCAAATAATAATCGACAAATTATTCATGCTATAATTCATGCTAAGGAGCAGCTATGTTCTTCCTCAGTGCAACAAGAATAGTGGACCAGGGGTTGGGGCATACCTGCAGAAGACACGGGGGAGCATGGGGTGGCGAGGCACGCAGGGGGGGGGGGTGCACAGCCACTGGGGCAGGGGCACGCGATGCCGGAGTGCACAACCACCGGGGAAGGGGGCGCGCAACCTCTGGGGAGGGAGGGAGCATGTGACCGCCGCTGCCGCCTCAAACCCTAGCCGATGGGGATCTGACCACCAAGGAGAGAGGAAGAGCCGCCGCCACCTCAAACCCTAGCCAGAGGGGATGTCAGCCGGGGAGGGACCGCCGGGGAGGGACGGAGGGAGCGCACAACCGCTGGAGAGGGAGGGAGGGAGCACGCGACCGCCGTCGCCACTGCATCAAACCCTAGTCAGCGGCTAAGGACCACTGGGGAGGGAGGGAGGGAGGGAGGGAGGGAGTGCGCGACCGGCGACATCAACAGCAGCGGCGGCGTTTCCAAAAAATCCGATAGCATGACGGCGTCCAAACAGAGAATAGCGCCGAGGACTTAGCCATTTTTCTAGCTCGCGCACCCCTTTTCTTATATAAGAGGACTGATTTGTAGGGGCGGTTAAAGTTATAAGCCACCTCTACAAATCTATTTGTAGGGGCGGTTCCTGATCCAGCTGCCCCTAAAAATATTTTACACTTATTTCAATTGTTAATTCTATATATTATATATTATAAAAATACAAAGTAAATTAATATAATATTTTTTATTATTCTATGCATGTATAAATAAATATATATATATATAATAACAATTTGCTGATATATATATAATTCCATATTTTCTTCTTTACAAAAAATTAAAAACATATTTTAAAATTTGAAATTTGAAACTTCGAATAGAATTTTAGGATACTAAATGACCTCAAATAAAAATGTTGTAAACATCAAAGTTGTATAACTCATCAAGAGGTACAACTTTTATTTTGGTCATCTTTTCATGTGACAAATTTTGAATAATTCAAATTTTGAATTTCAAATAACGACAACTTCAAACTAGATTTTGAAACACTAAATGATCTCAGCTGAAAAAGTTATGAATATAAAAGTTGTTTAACTCATCAAGATCTAAAACTTTTATTTTGGTCATTTCTTCATTTGACAAAGTGTTAGCAAACATTATTCATAAATTGACATATCTCTCATCTAGTTTCATAAACTATGTGTGAGATTTATGAATTTATGACTAATGTTTACTAACAATTTGTTAAATGAAGAAATGACCAAAATAAAAGTTGTAGATCTTGACGAGTTCTATAACTTTTATATTGATGACTTTTTCAGCTGAGGTCATTTAGTGTTCCAAAATTTGGTGTCAAGTTATAGTTTTTTGAAATTTAAAATTTGAATTGTTCAAATAAAGTGAAATGAAAAGATGAACAAACTAATAGCAGTAAGAACACAACAAATGGTTGCAGCATGATTTTAGAAAAGTTTACGAAAAAACCATCCCGTTTGGAGTTAGTATGAGGGAGAAAGACGGGTCACAAGTTTTAATCCTTAGCTAAAACTTGTGACAAGTCTTTCTCCCTCATACTAACTCTAAATGGACAAGTGTGATTTCTCTTTTTAATCCTTGACTAAAACTTATGACCAGTCTTTCTCCCTCATACTAACTTCAAATGTGATGATTTTTTTAAACTTTTTTAAAATCATGCTCTATCATTTTAGCTTGGTCATCTTTATCATATGACAAAGTTTAGAGAATTTAAATTTTGAATTTCAAAAATTGATTACTTTAAACCATATTTTGATACCCAAAATAATTTTAGCTAAAAAGTCATGAATATAAAAGTTGTAGAACTCATCAAAATCTATAACTTTTATTTTGGTCATTTCTTCATTTGACAAAGTGGTAGTCACACACATACATAAATGTAATCTCACACACATACATAAATATAGTCTCACACACATACATAAATATAGTCTCACAAACATACAATAATAAAGTCTTATAGATACACATACTTACACAAACACTCCATGTTAAACAACTAGCTAGCCCGTAACAACTTTTCCCTTGACACCTTTTCGTTCCCATGACAATGTCTTTGGGCATGTTCTTTTCCATAACACTGATCTTTTTAGGAAAATCTGTGAATAGCTATATTTCAGCATAGTTATTGTACCCATCAACATCGTCCACACCATCAACTCCAATAATGTGATGTTTCTCAGAGACAACCACATGCTTTGTCTTATTCTTTAGGGGAGGTTACTTTGTGGGTCAGGTAAATAGAAAACTTGTGCGACATGTGAAGCGAGCACCCAAGGGACATCTTAGTAGCCTAGATTCTCAAGGTCCACGACTGTCAACCAGATCTTGTTCACTTGGTGTTGTTTGATCCAGCGGCATCAAAACAGGGCCACCGTTATATTCATTCCATAGTCAAGTTCCCATATATCTTCAATAATACCAAAGAATTGGATCTTTCGCCCCACTCCGTCAAGAGCTTCTATTCGAACGCCGTTGTTTTGGTTCACACATATACTATCCGTTGCGTGGGTATAGTATGTGTACCCATTGATCTCATATGCTTTCCAAGATGTCACTTGTCTCGATGGCCTAGCCGCCAATCTACTGATGGTAATATCATCTGTGGTTTCTCCAGTCGGTATGTTTTGGTCCTTCAACCATATAGTTAATCGTTGCTTGTGTTGTTTCATAACCCACTCATCTGTATGACCATTTCTCTCCTCACTAATGATAGCCAAGTGTTCATCAATGTATGGTTGCATCAGTTTTATACTCTGCAAGATATTGTAATGTGCTCGGCTCACTTCTTTGTAATCATGGTCGATGAACACTTTTCTCCCATTGGTGCCCTTCCTAGCTAGCCTATCCTTGTGATGAGAATCAGGTTTACCAATCCCTCTATACTTTTAGATACTCTTAACAACACTCAACGACTTTAGTACTGTAACTCTCTATCATGGAGCCCTCTAGGTATGCTCGATTATGCACATATAGGCTTAGAAACGACATGAACCACTTGTAGGACCACATTTCATGCCAGTAGCAAGGGCCTAGGGCCTATATATGATGAACCATGTGACTCATGAGATATGACATTTTATCAAAAAAAGCGAGAGGTAAACACATCTCTAGTTGGTTTTGGGTCTCCACCACAAAAATCATGTAGGTCACTCAGCTCTTTCTTGCCAATCGTCTTTTGTGAGATCCTCTTAAAAGAAGTAGCACATGTGGGTGATGGCCATTTTTAAGAACTCTAGCTTTATAGCCCTGATTGCAATGGGTAGGAACACTGTCAGCATCACATGACAATTGTGAGCCTTGAAGTTTTTTTATCGTCAGCATCACGTGGAGGTGGCCGAAGGCGATGAGGAGCGGCAATGACGCGGTGGCTCTCGGGCGAAGAATAAAGACGATGGAGGGGGAGAAGAAGATGAGGCGATATATATTTGGGGACCTTTAGTCTCGAGTGAAGCCACGGCCCGGTACTAAAGGACATTTAGTCTCGGGTGATGGTAAGAACCAGGACTAAAGGTTAGACTAAAGGTCTAACCTTTAGTCCCGGGTGCAGCCACGGCCTGGGACTAAAGTTGTTTTTTGGCTGGCCGTGAAAACACAGCCCACCTTTAGTCCCGGGTGGTTGATCCACCTGGGAGTTAAGGTGGGCTGCAGTTTGGCTTCCCGCTAGTTTTCAGAAGTTTTTCCTTTTTTATATATTTCTTTTATATAAATATGCAGAGAGTTGTTAATTACCTAGTAAATAAAATATTAGCCAAAAAAATACAAAAAAATTCTTGAACCTGGTTTTGCATTATTATACACAACAAAAATCTATAACCTAAACTCTTTTATTTTACCGTATAAATATTTAACATAGTGTAAATAATAATTATAATTTGCACCATGCAAAAATGTACTACCTGATTAAAATCATTAAAACTATTGCTTTTCGATAGGAAATTAGTTTTCACATCTTATTAACGTTGATCATTTGGTTTTTCATCACACATTCTCCACGAAAAATCCACCGTCAAGCAAAAAATTCATTTAAACCGTAGAAAATACGAAAACACGACAAAATAATCTGAAGTCACAATTATTACATAATAGGTCTAATACATCATCATATCAAGCGAGAACTACAATGAACTTCTTGATATATGTCCCTTGGTTATGACCGTGTCGTAACCTTAGAGTGTCCTCATTATTTTGCAAGATGCTTGGGTCACTGTTTACTGTGAAGGGCGGGATTCCATCATTCTTTTCATAATCTTCTGACATGTCAGACCTATCCTCGATTCCCATGATGTTTCTTTTCCCTAAAAGAACTATGTGGCGTTGTGGCTCATTGTTCGAGCCGTTGTCGTTGGTTTTCCCTTTTTCAGTTTGGTAGACATGTCCTTCACATAGAAAACCTAATTCACATCCTTGGCTAAGATGAATGGTTCATCTCTATAAACAAGATTGTTGAGGTCCACTGTTGTCATTCTGTACTGATGGTCCACTATTACCCCACCTTCGGTCACCTTCACCCATTGGCACCGAAACAAAGGGACCTTAAAATAAGGTCCATAGTCTAATTCCCATATCTTCTTTATGCGGCTATAATATGTTTCCTTATTCCCATTTGGGTCTGTGGTATCTATGCGGACACCACTATTTTGGTTGGTGCTTCTTTTATCTTGGGCTATCGTGTAATATGTATTGCCATTTATCTCGTACCCTTTGAATGACAGGATATGCCAAGATGGTTCTCTAGACAACAAGTACAGTTGGTTATCCAGACTCTCGTCACCCTGACATAGTTTTCGCAACCAACTACCGAAAAAATCCATGTGCCGACGCGTAATCCAGGATTTAGTCCTCCCTGAGATTTCGGATCGTATAATGTCCTTGTGTACCTCAATATACGGATCCACCAAGGAACAATTTTGTAGAACTGTATAGTGTGTTTTACCGAAATAATCATCCTCCTTGCCAATATATGCTTTCTTCTCTAGTGTCTCCTTTCCACTTAGTCTCCCCTCATGCCGTGATTCAGGAACACCAATCAAGTTGAGGTCAGGAATAAAATCAACGCAGAACTCAATGACCTCCTCTATTCCGTACCCCTTGGCGATGCTTCCTTCTGGCCGAGCATGGTTGTGAACATATTTCTTCAGGACTCTCATGAACCTCTCTAAAGGGAACATGTTGTGTAGGAACACAGGACCGAGAATACTAATCTCTTTGATCAAGTGAACTAGGAGGTGCATCATAATATTAAAGAAGGATGGCGAGAACACTAACTCAAAGCTAACAAGACATTGGACCACGTCATTCTATAGCTTTGCTAGATGCACTGGATTGATCGCCTTCTAAGAAATTGCATTGAGGAATGCACATAGTTTCACGGTGGCTAATCGTACATTTGGAGGTAGAATCCCTCTCAATGCAACATGAAGCAAATGTGTCATAAGCACGTGGCAGTCATGAGACTTTAAGTTTAGGAATTTCTTTTCTGCCAGATTTATTATCCCCTTTACATTCGAGGAGAAGCCAGATAGGACCTTGATGCTATTTAGGCATTCAAACATACTTTCCTTCTCTTCTTTGCTAAGGGTGTAGCTAGCAGGACTTAAGTACTAGCAACCATCATCTACCTTCTCTGGATGTAGGTTCTCTCGTTCTTTCATACACTGCAGGTCCTGTCTTGCTTCCAATGTATCCTTAGACTTCTCATACACACCCATGAAGCCTAGCAGGTTCACACAAAGATTCTTCATTAGGTGCATCACGTCGATCACGCTGCGGACCACTAGGACTTGCTAATAGGGTAGCTCCCAAAATATGGACTTCTTCTTCCACATGGGTGCATGTCTATTAGCATCATTCGGAACAGGTTGGCTACTAGGTCCCTTCCCAAAGACTACTTGTACATCCTTGACCATATTGAATACATCCTCACCACTACGGTTGTCAGGCTTTGTTTGGTGCTCTATCTTACCTTTAAAATACTTGCCTCTCTTTCTTAGGGTGTGATTCAATGGAAGAAATCGACGATGGCCCATGTACATGAACTTTCGATATTTTTTCAAAAATATACCTTCCATGTCATGAAAATAGTGCGTGCATGCATTATATCCCTTGTTTGATTGTCCTAAAAGATTACTAAGAGCAAGTCAATCATTGATTGTTACGAACAACAATGCTCGCAAGTCAAAGTCTTCCTGTTTGTACTCATCCCACACACATATGCCTGTGCGGCTCCACAAAAGTAGAAGTTCCTCAATTAATGGCCTCAGGTACACATCAATGTTGTTTCTAGGTTGCTTCGGGCCTTGGATGAGCACTGGCATCATAATGAACTTCTGCTTCATGCACAACCATGGAGGAAGGTTATAGATACATAGAGTAATAGGCCAAGTGCTATGACTGCTGCTCTGCTCCCCGAAAGGATTCATGCCATCTGTACTTAAAGTAAACCTTAAGTTTCTTGCGTCATCTGCAAACTTCGGGAATTCTCTATTAATTGCTCTCCACTGGGACCCATCAGTGAGGTGTCGTAACATATCGTCTACCTTATGGTCTTCTTTGTGCCATTGCAACAACTTTGCATGCTCTTTCTTTCTGAACAAACGTTTCAAGCATGGCATTATAGGAGCATACCACATCACCTTGGTAGGGATTCTCTTCCTGGGACGTTCACCATCGCTCTCAACATCACTAGGGTCATCTCACCTGATCTTATACCGCGATGCACGGCATACCGGGCATGCATCCAAATTCTCATACTCCTTGATGCGGTAGAGGATGTAGTTATTAAGAGATGCATGTATCTTCTAGATTTTTAATCCCAGAGGGTAGATGACCTATTTTGCTGTGTATGTAGTGGTAGGCAATTCGTTTGCCTTCAGAAGCATCTTCTTTGTTATAGTAAGTACTCCCCAAATCTCTTGTCGGATACACCATTCTTTGCCTTCCATTGCAGCAATTCCAGTGTGGTACCCAACTTTTTTTGCCCCTCTTCGGTAGTCGGGTATAGCAATTTCTTGTGATCCTCTAACATGCGCTCGAACTTGATCTTCTCCTTATCACTTTCACATTCTCTCTGTGCATCACAGATGGCCTGACCAAGATCATCTTCGGGCTCATCTTCTGCTGCTACCTCTTCTTCAGCAGCTACCTCTTCTTCAGCTTCCCCCATTGCAGTATCATCAAAGGCACTGTATTAAGCAAAACCACTAATAATCATGTTGTCATCATCCCCTTCTTCTTCTTCATCTTATTTCATTATAACACCTCTTTCTTCATGCTTAGTCTAACAAATATAGTTTGGCATGAAACCCGACGTAAATAGGTGTTCGTGAATTTTCCTTGAGCAAGAATAGTCCTTCTCATTCTTACGTAGAACACATGGGTAGCATATAAAACCATTCCGCGTGTTTGCCTTGGCCACATTTAAGAAATCATGCACGCCCCTCATGAACTCTGGGGAGCAGTGGTCAGCGTTATACATCCATTGTTGGTTCATCTGCATTACGTACATGACGTACATCGTATCAAAACTTGTAATAATCCATATTATACAACATGCATGGTTAGTTAATTAAAAGATCCAAAATATCCATCAATCAACATGATTAATTAATATCCTATACCACATAGCTGTTTTACGTACTCTCAAACATTAATTTATTAAAGCCTTGATACAATGTGGACAATCCCAAATAGCACTAAACAAACTAAACCTACAATGCACTTCAGCAGAATAAGGATTTCGCGATCAATTCCAACTAAAACAGACAGATCATTCTTCTGCTGGTTCACTGCCTCATCATACACAGGTGCACTCTCATCAGCCGCCTCAGTCTCCTTTGCAAGAGATTTTTGGACGTGCTCAACATACTCTTCCTCCTAGTACCAACCGTCATATGATCCAGTGCCATCCTACTGAAATTACAACAAGAAATCAAGAACTTTAATCAAAATTATCACGAAAAATGACTACAAACCATAGCAAAACATGACAAAAAATTACTCACTTCGCGATTCGAACACGTGTAGAAGATGCGCCATTGATTGGGACCCTTCTTCTTCACCCTGTACTCCCTCACAATCTTCTGCCCACACTTGCCGCACACAATGAGAGGGAGGTCCGGCCTCAGTCGCTTAGGGACCCCATGCGAGGCTGAGGACCCAGAAGCAGTCGCCATCTATGACTCTCTATACTCATTTTCATCAACTTTTGAACCATGAAATTAAATGAGCTATATACTAAAAAACCTTTTATTTCTCAATTTCCTAAACCATGCATGAAATGAGGCAATGAAAGGTGCATACTAGTTTTGATAAGCTACTATAAGATTCCTTTATCTACATATGCAAACTATTAAGTGATTTTGAACTCAAATGCCATATATATATAAAATATTCACCATTATTCCCAATCTAGAAAACCAAAAATTTCTCTTTTTCTAGACCATGAAATGAGGCAATGAAAGGTGCATACTAGTTTTGATGAACTACTATAAGCTTCCTTCATCTTCATATTCAAACTATCAAGTGATTTCGAACTTAAATGGTATATAAATAAAAAAAAATCCACCATCATTCCCAATTAAAAAATCACAAATTTCTCTATTTTTAGACCAAGAAACGAGCCAGGCTAGTGATGAAACATGGGAGGATGAAGTTGGTAACCTTTAGAACCGAAGAATGGATGGAGGAATCAAATCTTCACCAATCCCGCAAGCATGAACTCCTTCCACGAGCAAGAACAGAGAGCAGGCTGAGAGCTTGAAATGGCTCGGGCTGGGGGACGAAGAAGGAGAAAATATATAGCCCAGAACATGTAGTCTCGGTTTGTGGTATAAACCCAGACTACAGGTAATGTTCTAGTCCCGGTTGGAGCCACCAACCGAGATTAAAGATTTAGTTACGGCGGGTAACTCCAACTAGGACTGGAGGATGATCTTTAGTCCCGGTTCCATCCACGAACCGGGGCTAAAGGTCCCGTCCTGCTCCCCCCTGTAAAAGCTGCGCCTCTAGCCGTTGGGCAGGGGACTTTAGTCCCGATTAGTTGCTCCAATCGAGACTAATCCTAACTTTAGTCCCGAGCCCAAAAATGACTGTCTAGAACTGAATGTCTGTTCTCTACTAGTGCATGAACATGACCAACGAAAGGGAGAAAGAATATAGAAAGTACAAAATATACAAAACAAGAACTGCACACGGGTGATATGATATGATTCCATTTTACCTTGATCATTGTTTCCATGCCAGGCAACCGCGTCAGCACCCAGGCAATCGAATTCGGTCGCCTGGCTCACGTTGCCCTTCCCTGGTCTGGGTATCATCTGACACTACGCCAGATTTGTACATCACTGCTGGCATCATCACTGTCGGATTCGTGAGAACCGACAGTGATGTACGCTTCCGAGCTTGAAAACAAGAAAATAATTGAGTCTAAGCTAAAACCGACATTGAAGGACCACAACACTGCCGGTTGTTAATACAAACCGACAGTGATGTCTATTTACTGTCGGTTGAATTACCAAACCGGCACTGATGCATACTTCCGGACCCGAAAATTTTATGTATCCCAGTTAACTCCGCACACCTCCAAACTCCCTCCAACTCCCAAGCTCCACTCCGCCGAATCCCATGCCAGAGAGGGGCTTCTTCCTCCACTTGTCCTCGAGGAGCGGCGCCAAGCCCCCACGCCTGCTCCCGCTCTTCCCCATCACCTCCGCGGCGGCGCCGTTCGAGTGAAGATGGAGGACGCTCAGCCATCTCCGTCAGAGGTGCTCGAGCATGCGGTGCGGACCAATGGAGGCCGCGGCAGTGACGTGCGGGCACGAGGCCACCCCAGCGCGGTGACGTGCTGCCGTGGGTAGGCCGGATCCGACCTCCACGCCACCGGATCCGGCCTCCACGCCGCTACCGGAGTTGGAGGGAGAGGAGCGCTGCCGTAGGGAGGCCGGATCCGACCTCCACGCCGCTGCCGGAGTTGAAGGGGAGGAGCACCGCCGTGGGGAGAGGGCCATCGCCGCCGCTCGCTTGCGCCGCCCGCGTTGCCCGCACCGCCGCCGCCTCGCCCGCTCCTGGATCCAGCGGTGAGGGCGAGGAGGAGCCCGGATCCGTCGTCCCCGCCACCGGTTTTGGCTTCTCTGTCGCCGGATCCGGCCTCCTCGCCCGCATCGCCTGAGGGAGAGAGGGAGGGGAGAGGGCCGTCGCGCCGGAGGGGAGGAGGGGCGCGCCCGCCGAAGGAGGAGGAGGCAGCCGCGCGCGCCCGTCGGAGAAGGAGGCATCCGCACTGTGTAGATGAGTAGCCAGCGAGCATCACTGTCGACATGCCACTGCCGGTTCAAAATCCGACAGTGAAGGCGGATTTTGAACCGGCAGTGATATCGAAAACTGGGGTAGTGTGAGGGCTCTAACCGAACACCTAACAGGCAGACTCCAGGCAGGTGCAAGTCCAGGCAAAAGTAGTCCGGTCTCTTCCAAACAAGCCCGCTGCATGCACTGCACTGCCTAAGCGACGTCCGCACGATCTGTCGCTGCCTGACTACCTGAGCGAGCTAGCAATGCAACTACGATGCAAGACATGCAACTCATCACATCGCGCTCGCGCAAGTTGGGGTTGCTGCGGGGTTGCCTCGCGTCAATCGTCATCTCATGCATCCATCTATACATAATGGACTCTTGGACATGCATATATATGATGACTGACAGTACTATTGAAAAACATGACAATCCACGTAGACATGATCTCTACCGGGGGAGCTTTTTTTTAATTATATATTTCTTAGCTACATAAGACCAGCTCCAAGAGGCTCAATTGAAAAAAAGCACCCCAACAACTTCTTTAATTAGATTATATTTTCAAATATTGTCATCCTTTATTTTGGATTTCTCACTAGCTAAAGATGAAGATCGGGGTTGACTTCTAGAGTACACGCAAGATAGATAAGTTACTAGGGGCGCATACAGATATAGAGACCGATTTTTATTCGTGACTCTCCAAATGATAATTTAGAGAGTGAATTTAAGAAATGCTCTTGGAGATGCTCTAATTATATCCATTTTATTTGGTGGAGCTTTGACCGACTCAACGCTGGCTCTTCTATGCACTGTAGCTACACTACAACACTGAGCCAAGCCATTTTTGTCTCTCTTTTCAAAGTAAGCTAGAAGCTCTAGTAAATCTTTTTACTTCACCAGCTTTGGATCCTCGCCCTATTGTAGCAAGAAACTAGAGCTAGAACCGGTAAAACCGTGCTAAAGAAACCCTTAAAGTCCCTTTTTGACGGATGAATTCTGGTCTTGTTTGATATTATGCATGCCTTGTTGTTTCTTACTAATAGTAGAAAAATCCTACATTTTACAAGTGAACAGAGCATATCTTAAGCTTATATCCAATCAGAGTCGAAGTACTACATTTATTAGACACGGGTGTGCTTGCATTTTTTCTAAATTAGGGAAGGGTCACATTATTAACTGGTCCTAGAAATATAATCGATTTCTTGAGGTTCCCAACTGTCCATGGAAACCCATTCCTAAGGGGCAAACGACGATACCAACTGTCTATAGAAATCATCGATTTTTAGATGTATTTACTCATTTTTTAGAGATCATTTGGATAGCAACGGTTTCAAACACAACCTCTATAGATCAATTTTGACCTCTGACCTCCTGCAAAAAATGATCTGTGCAGTAGTAATTAGAAAGACAAAAGGAAAGAATGCATGAATTTAACTCCAGCTGCCTATACCTAAAAACCCAAACAAAAGATTGACAATAAACAGTCTATAATTGGTTAGGTTGCACAATTGAGAAGCCAATAGTGGGATGAGTCTTAGGAACGAAGGCCGCCAAAGCTACGATTCATTAAGCACATTTACATTGATTTAAAGAGTTTTCTTCTTTTGGTGGTGCCTAGTCTCTTCTGGACCAGATATGATGATACTAGCTAGCACCATATCCCAGCCCAGCCCTTTCAGCAATAAACAGACAGGCTAACTAACCTGATAGTGCGCAGTTAGTTCGGGCTGATCAAACGCACCACCATGTGACGTTGGCAGATGGATTCTCTCAAGCATCTATCTATCTTATATCTATCTCGTTTAGCACAAGGCTTCTACCTCTCTGACTCTGAGTAGTGACGAGGCAAAGGCAACACATGTTTTACACAACAAATGAGGTGAGAAGATCACTGTGGATGATGACCAGTCACCTGCAGATTATTAGTAAGCAAGCTGCAAGTTGGGGCGCGGTTAGATGCAAAAAATTTTAGGTTTTGGCTACTGTAGCACTTTCGTTTGTATTTGCTAATTAGTGTCTAATTATAGACTAATTAGGTTCGAAAGTTTCGTCTCGCGATTTCTCACCCAACTGTGCAATTAGTTTTGTTTTTCGTCTACATTTAGTACTCCATATAAAATTCGATGTGATGTATACTGCGCAAAATTTTTTGAACTAAACAGGCCCTTGTTAGTACCGCTACTGATGGAAGCCCAGAAGAAGAAGAAGACGCCGGCGCGACGATCACTTCTGATGCCGGACAAGGCCTAGGCGACAGGCCCGGCCTAACAAGCAATATGCTGGGCCCGAGTGGGATGTGTAGCTATAAGCCGGTGGCGTGCGTCGCGAGTTGTATCGAAGAACGGAAACTCAAAACTGAATCCCAACAAACATTCCTCAGTACTGTTCATAACTGTTCATGGAATCCGTTTTCTCTCTCCTTCATCTACTGTTTGGTAGTGAGGAGCCGGATCCGTTGGGAGCCATACCAAACGTGCCCTGAGATCCTGTTTGGTTCACGCTTTTTGCCTTGTTATCGGTTTACAACGGAACTGGATGCGTTACTTCTCGTTTGGTTTGGATGTCACGATATCCAATACAAGCATTCGGAAGCATGACACCGTTCGTCTCTCAGCATTAACGGGCACGTCCTGCGCATCTCTCTTCCCAAAAGCTAAGCAAGCAAAATTGATTTTCCAATAAACCGTAACCAATAGTTAAGTCACCCATTTGCATTAACATTCCCGCTCCTCCAAATGAACCAAACAGCACCTGAGTTGCAACTCTATGATATGAAAAAGCTATGGTTATAACTTTGAGAGCAAAATATATCAATGAACATAAGTCACATACTCACATGGGAGGCAGAATGTGGTGTATCTTTATATAATTTCCTCTCTAAAATTTGGGCTCAAATAGCAATTAAATTCGCTAGCCCTTGATCTATTCTTTTCATAATTGTAATTTTACGAAATTTGAACGGTTCAGGATGATACTAGAGACACCGTATTATACATTAAGTAGTAGGTCGAAATGCTTCAAAATTATTATATGAATGGATCTACCGAAAAGATAATGTTTTTAAATGGTTCATGAATGAATGTAAATAAAGAAGATTTAGGCATCGAATTAGACAGTTATGTTTGAGTAATATGAATAGAAAATAAGGCTTAAAAGGATCATACATAACAAGAAAAAGAGGTTCCACCTAACGCGGAGATGAGGTCTCTTCGAGCAAGATTTATGATATGCAATTGTTAATGAAAATAATGTTTTCCGTGCAAATTTGCCTTTGACAGGAGGCAAGTGAAAAGACTCTCACTGGCATCACATGCCATGTCACTGCAGCTGAGGCGCTATTCATTCTCCGTGCCACATGTATTTCGCTGTCCGGTGGGACCCGCTCACCGACCCCGAAACTCCACGTCACATGAACGGTCGCTAATCCGCCACCTGCCTGTTTTAACCCCTTCCCCTAACCCCCCCACTAATCCACCACCTTTTTAGCAATTTTGTATTTACAAGAGCGCCGCGCCACTGCAAAAACAAAGCAGAAACAGCAAAAGAAAAGGAGCAGCGGCAACAGGCAGGCAGGCAGATACCACTCTGCCTCACCAACAACAGCTGCTGCTTCTGTTCTGCGCACCCTCCCTCCCTCGCCCTCTGCGTTTTGTGCCGTCGCCATTTGCGATTTCTTTGGAGGAAAAGGGAAGCAAAGCGCGGAAATACTCCACAGATACCACTCACCTACCGCTCCTCCAATCCGTCGTCCACCAAGCAGAAGAAGCTTTGCATATCTCCCTCGTCCCTCCCTTTCCTTTTCTCCCTCCTCCGTCCGCACAGCGCACGCGCAGGAGGCCGCCGCCGCCGGGAGGAGCTCCCTCTCTATCTCTCTCCGCTGGATCCTCCGGCCTCTCACGGCCCGGTGGAGCGGAGATCCGGCCGCTCGGGCGTCGGCTGCTTCCTCGTTCTGCCGGTGAGTGAGTTGGCCTTCCTTGTTGTAATCTTGGTGGGTTATTCTTATTCCCTCTGCCTCCGTGAGCTGTTCTTGTTCCCAGTCAGATCCAAATGCCCCCCGTTCCCTTCCTCTATCTCTCTGCCCATTCAGTTTGCTGTGGATTTTACGTGTAGCGCGGACTCCATCCATGGTGTGTGATTAGCTTCTTCTGCTTGTTCCACAGCGTTCAGGATCATGCCATTCGGCCCCCCTCTTGGGACCAAATTGAGGTTGCTAGTGCATCTTGTTATTTAGAAACACACACACACACAAAAAAATAATTCTTGATGGCTTATTTCCCCACAGCCGCCACAGCCGCAAACACGATGGATGGAAACTAATGTGCTATTGATCCTTGCCTGTACCGGTACCCGTACCGCGATCGCCATCGCTGGAATTTATTAGAGGGTTTTACATGTATGCCACTAAAAAGTTTGTAATTATCCACGTGCCACTAAAAAGTTCAAGCCGTCGTAGGTGCCACTGGTTGGCCCCTCCACGCCATTCCATCCACCTTCCGTTGTTTTTTTGCCGTTTGACTGCCTGACACGTGGGTTCGGCCAGTGAAGATGTCATGTCTCTCGTACCTTATCCTCTTCTTCCTCCGCTCGCACGCCCTCAGCGGCGCTGTGCTGGTGTTCTTCGGCATGTGGTGGCCCCTGCTGGCTGGCACTGACTGACGGGTCAGAGCTAGCAGACGCGGTGGAGGCCCCTGCGGCGGCAATGTCCGAGGTCTTTGAGCCACGACCGGCGCCGTCGTTGATCCGTGTGGAGCGCGCGGCTGCGGCGCTGCGTCGCGGGAGGCACGCAGGACGAGATGGCGTCCATCAAGGTGCGCCACGACGATGCGGCGGTTGTCAGACGTGGTCCGCTGGGTGCGAGGCCTCTTCCTCCGCATGGGACCGATCATGAAGTGGCGAAAGCGGCGGCTCAAAAGGCGGTGCATGCGCTCCGGGAGCGGGACGCGGCGATCCTCGACGCCTTGGCTGCTTACGCCCTTAGCGCCGCCTCCTCGCTCTGCGACTCGAGGAGCTGGGAGGCCTCCGGCGAGAGGTGGGGTCCGCGAGGCCTACCTCAACGAGGCGCTCCACTTCTCGGCGGATCGTGGCCTTGGCGCTTCGGTGTCCATGGCGCCGCGGCGGCGCAGGTAAGACCACAGTCTTTGAAAGCCGGTGCGCGAATGCGTGTGCGGTCGTGTCGCGCGCTTCGACCAAGTCCTGCTCGTCGCAGCCTCCAGGGACTGCAATGTGGCCTAGCTCCAGAACGAGGCCTGCGGGTGTCTGCCGGAGCCCGCATGCATGGGATGCCAATGTGACTGTATCCTACCGTAATGAATCGCAATGCAGTTCAAAGCAAACTCTAAACATTCGTTGGAGAAGGTCAGCATCCGCACGAGGAAGCTCAAGAGTGTGATTAATTTGTTGCTCGTAAGCGACTCCAAGGTGCTTTCGGCGAGTCTTGCGTCTTGAACGAACGCCGTCTCCACCATCATTCTCCTCTCCGACGGCCGGGACAACTACAACATGCATGCGCCAGCAGCATGCATCGGCGGCATGCTCACCGTCGTGGTGCAAAGTTGATGGATAAGTCTTTGTGAAATTTGGTCTTTGTGGGGTCTTTGCATGGTGGTTATCAAGGATGACATCCTTGATTGAAGGACGACATCTAGGACAAAGATCTAGGACTAGCATCTTAGACTCTAGGAATGACATCTTAGAGGGAATGACATATTAGCATCTTAGACTAGCATCTTGGCATATATGCTTGGTGGCTAGCGACCTATAAATATGTATCCCCAACCCCCTCAAAGTTGGCATGGCATTGAGAAATAAACCGAAAATTATCCCAACTCCTAGTGTCATCCTCTCTCGATGAGAGTAAGAATTCGCTACTTCCAAGAGTGAGAATTCAGCGACTAACAAAGCCCAGTATCGAGTCAGTATTATCAGAGCTTTGAGCATCTCGCTCATCTCCCTCTGACCACACATGGCCCGATTGGGCTATGAAAGCAGGAATTCCGGCGCTCACTCGCTCACTACCCACACCGACGAAAGCAAAGAAGCTCGTCTGGCAGCTCTCTCTCCCACGCAGCGAGCCCAGTAGCGCGTCATGTGTCCGCAGGCGATCTCGGCCTTCGGTCGCCTCGAGTCTGTGGCGTCGGCGGGGAGAGCCGAACTTGCAGCGCAGAGGAACGCGAGCGATGGCGGCGCAGAGACCGGCTGGCTGGTGGTGGTATGCCGACGTCGGCAATGGTGAGCGGCAAGCAGCAAGCAGAGCGAGGCGAAGCAAGCGGCAGCGGCGGTAATGAGGTCGAGGCTTCTGCGGCAAAGATCGGCAGCTCCATTTCCGCCGACGACACCGCCGCCGCGGACCTCGAAGCTGCTAGAGAGGGAGGCAAGCGGCGAGATGAAGCGGCGCGGCGCGATGGCGACGGCGCGACGCCCACGCCCGGCGTGGCGGCAGCGCGCGCAGCGCGCGACCTGGCGGCGGCGCTCTCGAGGAGGCGCGCCGCGGCGGTGGCGCTCTGGGCAGCGCGCAAGACTTGCCTAGCGCGGCGGCAGCCAGACAGAGCGCGGACGCACCGGTGGCGCTCTGGAGGAGGAGCGCGCGGCAACGGTGGTGGTGGTCGATGGATGGAGAGCGGCCTTCACAGCGCGTGGCTCTCTCCCCGGACGGCACCGTGGTTACCACGGGCTCCGGTCGTTGTCGGGGGCGTCGGTCCCGGTGATGGGTGGCCTACCCTCACCAAGACCAACTACGCCGAGTGGGCTGCGGTGATGAGGTAAAGCTCCAGATGCGGCACATGTGGGAGGCGATCTGCAGTGCGGCGCGTCGACTACGACCTAGATCGACGGGCGTTGGATGCTATCATCGCTGCGATCCCGTCCGAGATGCGATTCTCGCTTACAAAGAAGCGGATCGCCAAGGAGGCTTTGGGGCGCCATCATTGCGGCACGCGCGGCGGCAATGATCGCGCGCCGCAAGTCCACACTACACGAGCACTTCGCAAGGAGGTGGGAGAACCGCCTTCAAGCCGGTGAGGACGTTGATGACTTTGCTCTCCGTCTCAACACTCTATTGCGAAGATGGTGCGATTCGGCGACGACACCTACGGCGAGGAGAGAGTCGCCGAAAAAGCTCTTCCGCTGTGTTCCCGAGAAGTACAAGCAGATGGCTCGCTCGATCGAGTCTCTGCTGGATCTCTCCACGATGTCGATTGAGGAGGCGATAGGTCGCCTCAAGGTCGTCGACAGCGATGAGCCACGATCCCTCGGGGCCCCACCATCGGCGGAAGCTCCTTCTCACTCGGGAGCGGTGGCTTGCCGGCCCAAGGTGACCGGAGGAAGGGGAGCCTTCTTCCGCGACAGCGGCGCATAAGCGTGGCAAAGCGCTGCAGAGACGCCTGTGCCGGCGCGGTAGCGAGGACGCGTGCCGAGGGTGATGCCATGAGGCGCTTCAGGCGCGGCGCCGCCGGCAGCGACAAGCCGAAGCGAGGCGACACCGCCGCAGAGCTGCGTCCGGCAGCCATTGGGCCAAGGATCGTCGATACGACCACACGACGCCAGCCCACGTCGCAGACAAAGGAGGAGGAGGAGCGGCTCTGTTCATGGCACATGCCAAGATCGAGCTACCTCCGGGGCACGCGGCGCAGCAGCTCTCTCCTCCACCTTGAGCGAGCCAAAAGCACACGCCCTCCTCGGCGGCGGACTCCGCAGCGACAAGATCGACGGGTGGTGCCTCGACACCGGCGCCACCCATCACATGACCGGTCGACGGAGTTCTTCACCGAAGCTTGACTCTAGCGTCCGAGGCTCCGCTCAAGTTTGGGGATGTCTCCGGCGTGGAGATCAAGGCGTCGGCTCCATCATCTTCACCGGCGTGTCACGGTGAGCACGCAGTCGCTCACCGGAGTCTACTACATCCCGCGTTGAGGAACTCCATCATCGACTTTGGGACATTTGGATGAGAACGGTTCAGCGTGGTGGTTGAGGACGGAGTCATGAGGATTTGGGATCGTCGTCGTCGCCGTCTTGCCAAGGTATCGAAGCGCAAATCGACTCTACGCCCTTAACGTGCGGTGGCACAACCCCTCTGTCTCGCCGCCGTCGGGTCGACGAGGCGTGGCAGTGGCACGAGCGTTTGGGCACCTTCACTTTGAGGCCTGAAGCGGCTCGGTGCCACGGAGATGGTGCGAGGCTGCCGTGCCTCGACCGTGTGGAGCAGCTCTGCGACGTCTGCGTGTTGACGAAGCGAGGCGACTCTTCTTTCCCAATGAGGCGAAGCCGAGCCAAGGAGAGGCTCGAGCTTGTGCACGGGATTTGTGTGGTGGCCGGTGACACCGCCACACCGGAGGACGACGCTACTTCCTGCCGCACGTCGGCGACCTCTCCCGCTACATGTGGGTGATGGTCCTCGGCGGCAAGGGAGAGGTTGCGGACGCCATCAGCGCTGCAGCAGTCTTCGCTGGAGGCGGAGTCGGCCGCAGAAGTCTGCAGCGTCTTTGCGCAGACCGACAACGGCGGCGAATTCACGGCGGTGAATTCGCGTCGTCTTTCATGGCCGACGAGGGCATTGACCGCCACTACTCGCTGCTACCGTACAACCCGCAGCAGAGCGGCGTCGTCGAGCAGCGCAACCAGACGGTTGTGGGGATGGCTCGGGCCCTCCTCAGCGAGAGGGGATGCCGGCATCTTCGGGAGAGGCGGTGGTGACGGCCGTCTACATCCTCAACCGCTCGCCTACCAAGGCGCTCGACGGTAGGACGCCGTACGAGGCTTGGCATGGGCGCAAGCCGACGGTCTCCCACTTGTGGGTCTTGGTACCTCTCGCGTTTGCCAAGGAGCTTGGCCACATCGGCCAAGCTCGACGGCGAGGAGCACTCCGGAGTGTTCATCGGCTACGCGGAGGGCTCGAAGGCCTACCGCATCCTCGACCGAAGACACGCGGCGTGCGTGCGCCGGCGCGCGACGTTGTGTTCGGACGGCGCGCGATGGGCGTGGGACAAGGCGGTGGACGACGGCTTGGCTCCAACGTACGACGACTATTTCGAGTACGTCCATTTCGAGGGAGCTGGGGGAGTAGGCAGCTCTTCTTCGGCGAGCGCGTCTACCCCAATCCCCGGGCCCCCACCGACCCCGGCGCCTAGGACCTTGGCTGCGATGAGTTCTTCGGCCGCCCACCACCACCACGGTAAGCAACGCCACGCACTCCAAAGACCGACAGCAACACCGCACGTCTATCCCACTACCGGCTTCGTGTCGAGCACGGCCCGATTGAGCTTCGCTACATCTCGCTCTCACGACGAGGGAGCGCGTCGATCGCACCTGACGGCGAGCCGAGCCGCGCGGTACCATACGATGGAGAACCTTCTTCGGCGACCACCGGTGTCGGGACGGACGGTGCCACACGACACGGAGGCGCGATTGCATCTTGCGTGTTACGACGGCGAGCCTCGGTCGTTTGAGAGAGGCCGAGAGACACGTGGCATGGCGCGCGCCGCGATGCGATTGGAGATGGATGCGGTTGAGAAGAATCAGACACTGGGAGCTTCTTGACCTTCCTCGTGGTCACCGCGCGATCACCCTTAAGTGGGTGTACAAGCTGAAGAGGGATGAAGTCGGTGCCATCGTCAAGCACAAGGCTCGCTTGGTGGCACGAGGCTTCGTGCAGCAGGAGGGGGTCGACTTCGACGACGCCTTTGCTCCCGTGGCACGGATGGAGTCCGTGCGACTCCTCCTTGCGCTAGCTGCCCAAGAGGGCTGGCGTGTTCATCACATGGACATCAAGTTGGCGTTTCTTAACGGCGACTTGAAGGAGGAGGTCTACATGCACCAGCCGCCGGGATTTGCGATCCCCGGCAAGGAGGGCAAGGTGCTCCGCCTGCGCAAGGCCCTCTATGGCTTGCGGCAGGCACCGAGGGCGTGGAATGCCAAGCTTGATTCCACGCTAAAGGGGATGGGCTTCGAGCAAAGCCCGCACGAGGCGGCCATCTACCGATGGGGCAGTGGAGGAAATGCCCTGCTGGTGGGTGTCTACGTCGACGACTTGGTGATCACCGGCACCAAGGATGCGGAGGTGGCGGCATTCAAGGAAGAGATGAAGGCCACCTTCCAGATGAGTGACCTGGGGCCTCTCTCCTTCTACCTGAGAATCGAGGTGCACCAGAATGACTCCGGGATCACGCTTCGACAGACCGCCTATGCCAAGCGTGTCGTTGAGCTAGCTGGGCTCACCGACTGCAACCCAGCTCTCACTCCGATGGAGGAGAGGTTGTCGAGCCATGAGCGATAGCACGACGGAGGAGGTGGGACTTCGTGATCTGCGGCGTCTTGTGGGGAGCCTTCGCTACCTCGCCCCCACACGGCACGGACTTGGCATTCTCCGTCGGCGGCTCGTTAGTCGGTTCATGCGGACGACCGACGACGAGCACCAGCCAGGTGTGAAGAGGATCATCCGCTACGTTGCGGGGACTCTCGACCATGGCCTCTACTACCCGAGGTGCCCTGGGCGGCACACCGTCGAATGCGGCGACATCGACACCAAAGCAAAGAGCACGAAGCGGGATCCTCTTCTTCCTCGGCAAGTGCCTCGTTAGGTGGCGATCGGTCAAGCAAGCAGTGGTGGCCTGTCGATTGCGAGGCCGAGTACATAGCGCCTCCACCGCTTCGACTCAGCGCTCTGGCTCGCTCGATCGCTTGGTGATCTCCTCGGCGAGGACACTGGAGCGGTGGAGCTCGGGGTGGATGACAAGTCCGCTCTGCCTACGACAAAGAACCCCGTCTTCCATGAACGCGACAAGCATATCCGGGTGAGGTACCACTTCATCCGAGGTTGTTTGGAGGAAGGGAGCATTAGGGGCGAGCTACATCAACACCAAGGACCGACCATGCGGACTCCGCTCACCAAGCCCCTTGGGAAGTCAAGTTCCTTGAACTCGCTTTCGAGGACCGGAATGGTTCAACTCTCCCACAAGACGACGCACAAGACTTAGGGGAGAATGATGGATAAATCTTTGTGGGCTGGTCTTTGTGGGGCTCTTTGCATGGTGGTTATCAAGGACATGACATCCTTGGTCAAGGATGACATCTAGGACTAGCATCTTAGACTCTAGGACAGCATCTTAGAGGACAGCATATTAGCATCTTAGACTAGCATCTTAGACTAACATCTTGGCATATGCTTGGCTGGCTAGCAGGCTATAAATATGTATCTCCAACCCCTCAGGTTGGCATGGCATTGAGAAATAAACCAGAAAATTGTCCCAACTCCTAGTGTCATCCTCTCTCGATGAGAGTAAGAATTCTGCTACTTCCAAGAGTGAGAATTCAGCGACTAACACAGGTGGCCCGCGTCGCCATGGCTTGCAGCCATCCCGGAGGACATGGTGGTGGCGAGGCGCGCCGGAGCACGCGGCGGACGCGGAACGGTCAGCGGAGGTGGAGCGGGAGCATGTCCGACTAGAGGCGATCGAGGACATGGCGGCGGCTAGGGCGGCTGCGGAGCGGGGCGCGTACCAGGAGGCGGCGGAGATACTTGGCAACACGCTGGACCAGCGCAAGGGGCCCAAGTTCAAGACCCCGTCGCCCCTCGGCGACACTCTCCATGGTGGACACCATCAACGTCATCGTCTGGATCCCCGTCTACGACTGTCATCATGCCCGTTGTGCGCTCCTACATAGGCCGGCCCCGTGGGTTCATGCATCAACAATGAATGGGCATCGGCCTTTGTCACGGCGGGCGTGCTGGATATTGTTCCGACTTTCAGTGGCACCGAGGAAACAAAAAACTTTTGCATGACGCTAAGACACGAGAGCAATTTAGACTTTTCTCACCGTAGTTTGACACCGTTAGCATCAAATGTGGATGGAATGGCGCAGAGGGCAAAAAAGTTCCGACCAGTGGCACCTATGACCGCTCGAACTTTTTAGTGGCTTGTGGGTAATTACAAACTTTTATAATGGCATACAGGTAAAACCTTCAATTTATTACCCCCTGTACACGCATCGGACTGGATTGGAGCACAGCTGGGAGTCCACTTTCCCTTGCTTCCCTTCCAGCCCAAGATAATGTACTCCCGTGTACTGCCTGCCTTAACTGCTCCCATTTAGTCCAGGCAGCTGTCCTTCCTATGTGCATGGTCCGTGGATCCAGATTCATGCATTTGCATTTTGCTGCGTGGAGTTGATATTTCCTGCATTGTGTGATGTCATTTCTTGGCCTACATGGGCAGCTAACTCGTTCGTCTGTTTTTTTCCACTTTGGTCTGTAGGAGCAAGAAGCTGGCATCCCACCATGTCGTCACCGATGCCCTCCCCGACTCTGAAGGATCATCTCTCCACGCCTACAGGCCCCCTGCATCTCAAAGTATGGGAGGTCATATGCATTGCCTTGGGAGCTTTCATGGTGCTCGTCTTGTTTGTCACCGTGTGGCTCACGATCAGGAGCAAGAAGAGGGTAAGGCGGCGGGCATCTGCAAATATCCCAATCACCCAAATCCCTGCAATTTCCAAGGAAATCAAGGAGGTGAGGGTGGAGCAAGTGCCGGCAAGCGACTTTGTGGTGCATGATGGCGTCCTCCTGACGATCGAGGACAAGTCCAGTGACCGGGATTCAGATAAGGTCATGGCCCATTTGGGTGTTAGCAAATCGAGGCGTGGTGATGAGAGCCATTCGGGGTCATTTCGCTACATGGACAAGGATGCAGGATTCCAGTCAGCTGAGGAAGGTGGCTCTGGAACGTTTCGGCAGGCTTCAGCTGATGCCATAACTGCTCCGTCACCTCTGGTTGGCCTACCCGAGTTCTCATACCTTGGTTGGGGGCACTGGTTTACGCTGAGGGATCTGGAGCTTGCTACCAATCGCTTTTCAAAGGACAACATTATCGGTGAGGGTGGATATGGTGTAGTTTATCGTGGCCAGCTAATCAACGGCTCCCCTGTTGCTGTCAAAAAGCTTCTCAATAACCTGTAAGCCTTCCTTATCTAATCTCAGCTTGTTTTTTTTTTCTGTTTGTTCTCCCCACATCTTGTCTTCCTTAGCCATCATCGTACACCGATAGTGCATTTAGTTTCTTCAATTGATGTTTTGCGAATCTATAGAGGTCAAGCTGAGAAGGAATTCAGAGTAGAAGTTGAGGCTATCGGTCATGTTCGACACAAGAACTTGGTCCGGCTTCTTGGTTATTGCGTGGAGGGTACCCAAAGGTAATTCCTATTACATCTGCAATAAGCATGGCATTTTCTGACACCATTTCTAACTTGAAATGATTTTTTCAGGATGCTTGTCTATGAGTATGTGAACAATGGAAACCTAGAGCAATGGCTTCATGGAGCTATGAGTCAATGTGGCTCCCTTACATGGGAGGCCCGCATAAAGATTCTTCTTGGGACTGCTAAAGCGTTAGTGCAAAATACACTTTAACCTTTTGTTACCATTGTCTCTTGCATTATTTTCTCAGCCGCCTTAGGATATTAACGCTGTAAAAGTTCTAAAGCTCATTATCTTTCTACACGGGAATAATTCTGTTATAGGAATTAAACTATACAGAAGGGCAGGCGTGGTGCAGTGGTGAGAGCTGTCTCACTGAGTCACCAGGTCGTGGGTTCGAAGCAGCCTCTTCGCAGATTTGCGGGGGGAAGGCTTGCCTCGGTTTTTCCCTTTCCCAGACCCCACTCATGTGGGAGCCTCCGGCACTGGGTCTGCCCTTTTTTATAGGAATTAAACTATACCATAACACCCCTCAATTCAATGTGAGCAAGTGTAACTGAGATTAAGCTAAAAACTTCCAATTACTATTTGCATTGCCTTAATTGTTGCTAAACTTGCATAATATGTTTTCTCCTTTCAGTTTTATCATGCGTGAATGATTGAAATGAAAACAAGATTTTTTTATATTTGTCCGCAGGCTTGCTTACTTGCATGAGGCGATTGAACCCAAAGTTGTGCACCGTGATATCAAATCCAGCAATATTTTGATTGATGATGAGTTCGAGTCCAAAGTATCAGATTTCGGTTTAGCCAAGCTTCTTGGTGCTGGAAAGAGTCATGTCACCACTAGGGTTATGGGTACCTTTGGGTATGTTCCACTATTTGTGACCAAGTTTGCCATGAAATTATGTTAGTACAAGGTTATGATGGTCTGAATTGACTCACTCCAGGTATGTGGCGCCAGAGTATGCAAACACTGGACTCTTGAACGAAAAGAGTGACATTTACAGCTTTGGAGTTGTTCTCCTAGAAGCAGTTACCGGAAGGGATCCTGTTGATTATGGCCGCCCACCAAATGAGGTATTGATAAATTGGTCAATATTCTTTGCTTTAGTGCTAACCTATATGTTAGACATTGCTTGTGTAGTTAGATATGTTTAGGTTTGAAGCATTAGGAGACATCTCACCAAATTGAGTGATACTCAAAAGTTCTGTTCTGTTTCTGTTGGCATTGGAATGCTTTGTGTTGGCAAAGAAATTGCTCTATACATCCAGTACATAGTTCATTTTGTGGCTGCGTGTGGATCCTTCATTCTTTCTCATAATTCATGAGAGAACGTTCATGACAGAATGTAATGTTGACTAGATTCAGTATTTGCTGTTTCCTTCATGTGAACCCTTTGATCAACCTGCTCTCATATTTTGCTTACTAAAGCATGTGCATGATGCTTGACATAAAAGGCATTTTTTTTTAGAAAAAAGACATAAAAGGCAAATAAGAGCTTACCGTTGAAATGGTTGTTGGCATGAATTTTCTAACAACACTTTGTGGTTGGTCCATTCATATTGCTTGTTCGAACTGATAGCTTTGCCACTGTTTTACATAATTGGCATTAATTTATTCAGATGAAGTGGTTGGCTATCCAAGAATTGGAAAAGCTACTGGCAGTGTTATTAGTTGTGTCAGCCTTCCAGATCATCGTAGCTAATACAAATCTCAAGGGCCAATTTATACCAACTATTTTTCTTTATACAACCAGCCTAAACTAGTAATGTTTCTATATATTGCTATCAGTAACCTTTCTTTAATGGATATATTACTGTGTCGTTTAGAGATCATAATAGTATATGCGTAAATAGCACAACCGCTAAAGTGTTGTCCACAATTTCAGTAAGAACTTAACATTGGCCATATCTGTTTGACCCCCATGATGCATTGTTTCATGAAAATAGGAAATGGTATCTTCCACTTCTCTAGCTGAACATATTTTTGCCATTTGCAGGTGAATCTAGTTGACTGGCTAAAAATGATGGTTGCCAGCAGGCGGTCCGAAGAAGTAGTGGATCCCACCATAGAGACACGACCTTCGACGAGAGCTCTAAAGCGTGCACTTTTGACAGCTCTGAGGTGTGTGGATCCAGACTCAGAGAAGAGACCGAAGATGGGTCAAGTTGCCCGGATGCTGGAATTGGATGATCCAATTCCTCGAGGGGTATGTCCTAGCAAAAATAAAAATAAAAAAATAAACAAAAATCCTTGTTTAGTTCATAGTTCATATACTGCTGGTTTCCGTTATACCTACTTCAACCTTCATACTGAAGATATAAATTCTCGCAAGCAGGACAGAAGATCTAAGCACCACCGTGGAGGGAGCACAGAAATGGATTCGCAAAGGGAAAACAACTCTGACACGGAGAAGAGCGACAATCCAGATTCGAAACCTAGCAGGAGCAGAGCATCCTCGTCCAAATGAGCACACCAGCATTTCACCTATTACAGTCTTCGGTACATTGCATGGTCTAGACTACTTCCATTTTACATTGCTGACGAATTGGTAACTGAAAGCCCTGAAGCTTGTACGAGCTGAAGAAAGATCTACTTTTCTTTTCTTTTTGTTGTAACGATTTATGATTTATTTGTAGAGAAGGTATTGGTTTTTTACTTATCAATGTGTACTTACCGGTGATCTTGACAATTGCTGCTGTAAGTTTTTAACATTGTGTACAGGCGTAGCATCATGAATACTGGCGGAATCCCCGTAATATTTGTAATCATAATGATAATGTTTCAATTGAAAGCCTCCCTCCCATTTGAGCCAATAATACATGGTCAATACTACTAGATGTCTTTAGTTCAATCATGTCTCAACGAGGGAAATTGAGCCACTTGTTACTAGTTTAACTTTTCTAGATTTTTTTTTTAGCACCACCTGGCCTTCATGGCCTTTCATTAACAGATGTAGCTCTAAGACCTAATTGTCAGGAGAAAAGTAATATTTCGTAGAATAAATTAGTCATCACTATAAACCTTTCCGTATTCATGCCCCTTGCATTTTGTGGAAACGAAATTTTGAAAGTCCTCAAACAAGGTTTAAAATTCTATTTTGAATAACCCTACAAAGCTTCAAAATTCCCTAAACTCAGCTTGGGCTGAATCTCGGCCCAAACCTCCCCTTCTCTCCCTCTCTTTTTCATTTCTCAACCCATGTCTTCTATCGGGTACGGAACTGTTTCTAGCCCAGCCTTGATGGCCGCCCTCCTTTTTGCATATGTTGAGTTGGCCCATTTCCTAGCGTCAGCCTGGCTATTCCCTCTTTCCCACACTGGCGCATGGGGCCCGCGTGCCTTGTCTTTTTTACTGAAGGGCTACGCTCGGGATCTCGCGTCCGGACGCAGCTCACCCTCCCGCATCCCATCCCACGCCCCGCGTCCGCATCTCGCCCCACGCCCCCGCGTCCGCATCTCGCCTGGCGCCAACGTCCACGTCTGTCGCAGGACCACGCCCCCGTGTCCACCCCAGCCTGCATGGGGAACCCACGTGGGTTGACCCACGGCTGCACCCCAGCAGCAGCAACAGGCGACTGTTCGCCAGCCACCGACGCCGTGCAACACCTCGATTTACTTTTGAAACATTCAGATATTACATTTGCAACATACGTCTGAAACAGATGAAACACTTAAAACATACGTGTATAGGCATAGCAACATGTGCAAACATCCAGATCTATTTTTGCAACATATAGATGAAACACTTGCAACATAAGTACAAAACACATGAAACACTTGAAATACACTCTTGACACACGAGGGTAGAGCCATAGCAACATATGCAACATCCAGATGAAACACTTGAAACATACGTATGAAAACAGTTGGAACACTTGAAATATAAGCTTGTAACATGTGTATATTGTCATTGCAACATCTCAGATCTACTTTTGCAACATCCAGATAAAACACTTGAAGCATAAGTCAGAAACGTTTGAAACACTTGAAACACAGCGTCGTCGGCGACCACGGCCTACCTGGTGGGGAACTGCGGTAGCCAGCAAGCTCGGGTCAGGGAGATGTCGAGAGTTGCCCAACATACACCCAGGTGCAGCCCTCTCCTTCCTGCCGCGTGCCGCGGTGCATGCCTTGGTCGCGACGACGCGGGGTGAATGGGGCGCGGCGCGGGGCGTGGAGGAGCACGGAGTGGGGGCCGGCTGTGGGCACCCATGCCGGAGAAGGCCGCAGCGGCCGAAGAAGGCAAGCTGTGGGCAAGCGACTCGGTGGATGCACCAGCGGCGGTCGCATGCGTAGGTGGGAAAGGAAATGTCGTTGTCTTTTCGAGAAACCATGAAACACTTAGGTAGAACGGAGTAGACCTGGTGACCCCGATGACTGCGCAGGAGCAAGAACGGGCCGTCCGTGCCTGGACGGATGCTCTGACGAGAGATTTTTTTCTATGAAACAGGAGGTTGGAGCACCTGCCGAAAATTTATTGAAACTGTCATCTCGTCCTCCCCTCTCTCTCCATCCGTCACTAAGTGTGCGTCCGCCAAAAAAAAACTATGCGGCGGTGTCGTAGTCCGTATGTATTGCGACACCACCCAACGGCTCGACACGTGGCATGCTGCCCCATCGGGTGCACGCTCGAGCCGTCCGTGCCTCCATTCTGCCACCAAGGCACCAAGCTAATTTAGAGTCTGCAGCAGCCACCGGCTCGTTCCAAAATCACATCAAACCGCTCAACCTCACCTCCATCCACCCGTTGTTGCTGCCAGGGAGGCCGGCGACAGCAAGAGCGCCTCCGATGAATCTGATTCCGACGAAATTGCATCTTTGCTGTCCCAGAAACCCTGATGGTGATCAGGAGCCAGCCAGACAGGGAGCAGGCTTCCCCTGACCCCGAGTTGCTGAGCATGCTGGAGGACATGGCACCACCATCCTGACGCCGCAGGTGACCAAGCTGATGCTGAACCATAGATATGCAGCTTCCCTAGGTGGAGAGGCCACTTCTTATTCGTCTCGATCAACATTTGGAGGGTTATTCGATCTTTGTGATGGTTATGTGTTTCAGACATGCGTCCATGTTAGGAACAAGCCTGCAGTGTGCTCTGCCCGTCCCGTGGGCCGTGGCTGTCTGAGAGAACATTTTGTGTTGTGTGTGGCATATCGATACGATAGCTATAATGATTGAAGTGGAATTCAGTTTTGGTTCTATCTGGATGCCGCTAATAGGACATCGAGTCCAGGAGCTGCTCCTGTCCTGCCTTCTTTTGCATGTTTTTCTGTTATACACACTCGCCATTCCCCATAAACTACAACTGCAAGTCCAATTTACAGGCTGCTTCCACTGTTACATATGGCTGCCATCATAGTTATAATACTCCGAGTTTGTAGTAACAGAACAGCAAAGAGGATCTGCACATAGGAAGCCAAGTGCTGCATTTTTTGCATTCCAAAAGAGATACACCTAGTTTGCAGTAACAGAGCAGCAAAGAGGATCTGCAGTGCACGTAGGAAGCCAAGTGCTGCATTTTTGCATTCCAAAAGAGACCATACAGTTGGTATCATCCATCCATGATCCATCGCACACCATTTTCTAGAACAGGTTGATGACAGGGCACACAAGCATGGGGACATCGCTTACAAACAATGTACAGCAAAAGCCACATACACAGTGGCATGAGCATGGCAAAGCTCTTCTCGGCGCCAAGACTTAACAGTCATGACACAGCAACGCAACGCTCCACAAGATGGTCTTCTTCCTGAGCCCAAAGTCGTCACGTCACACACAGGACCATGGCCATTGTTGGTGATGAGGAATCACAGTCCAGATCGCTCTGCTGCTGCAGCAGCGGGGGAGGCCGACGAGGCAGCGGGGCGGTTGCCGGGCCGGCTGTGCAGCAAGGGGTTCAGGGCCTTGACGACGATGCTCATGTTGGGACGGAATTCACCCTCATACTGCACGCACAGGGCGGCCACAGCAGCCATCTGGTGTACATACAAAAACAAAACATGGGTAACATGGTAAGAGTCATATCATCAAGATTTGTGTTTATCTTTTGTCCATCCAAGCCATGTAATAAAAACTTTTGGAATGGAGTTTTTCAATGATAGTACTCTTTTGCAGTGCTTTCGGAGCAGGATTAAGTGTTATGTTGTGAAATTCTACTTTCAGGTTTACATGGAAATAAGATAATTCCTTAACTTGGTAATAGGATATATTTACCTTGGCTACAGCCTTTGGAGGGTATTCATCTCCAAGCCTTGGATCCACGCATTGCCTCACCTTGTCTTCACTAAGCCTCGGTGTAGCCTTCATATATAACCAACAATTTAGTTGTTTTGTTGGCTTCATGCCTTTCATCCTTGTCAAAAACATAGAAAAAAAATTCCCAGGTAAATGGAAAGGCCCATACCCATGTCACAAGACTCTGCTGGCCACGGGGCAGTGTGTGGTCAACTGGCTTGCGACCTGTTAAAAGCTCCAGCAGCACAACTCCAAAGCTGTAAACATCACTCTTCGTGCTAAGCTGTCCAGTCATGGCATATCTGAAAATCCGAGAAAAAAGGGTAAGAGAGTGTTCCCAAATCCTTACTAAAAATGAAAGCACATTTGGGATGCATACTCTGGTGCATGGTAGCCAAAGGTGCCAAGAACACGAGTAGAGTGGAGGCGCGCAGCCATGTCAGGGGCCTGGTTTGAGATGTCAAAGTCCCCGATCTTCGCAACGTCATGGTCAAAGAGCAGTATGTTGCTGGACTTGATGTCGCGGTGGACCACTCGAGGGTCCGCCTTCTCGTGGAGGAACTCGAGCCCACGAGCCGCACTTACGGCAATCCTCGCTCGCTGCATCCATGATAGGACTGGCCCTGGCTGGGCTCCCTTGACACCCTTTTTACCTGTGGACATGGATCAGGCACGCATCAGCCCAAACTCAGCAGGCTTGATTGGATTAGGCATCAGCGACAGGTTCATAGTAGTTAGCATGGGAGCAACTGCAAATGGTATCTTATGGAACTTGATAAATGTTTTCACAAGCAATGACAATGATAAAATCACTGAGCTTATGGAAGGAGATGGAAGGCTTGCTCCCTACCATGGAGGATATCATGCAATGATCCCCTTGTTGCATACTCATAAGCAAGAACGCGGGTGCTCCCTTCGGTGCAGTAACCGACGAGTTGGACAACATTCTCATGCTTCAATCTTGAGACAGCTGAAACCTGCAGAGGAAATGGGAGTGAGAACTGGAGCATCTGGACGAGGAAACATTATATGAGAGAAGTAAAGGTGGCACCACCTGCACAAGGAATTCTTGATCAGGCTGTTTGCTGGAGTCAAGCTTCTTCACTGCAGATTTCGTCCCATCTTTCAGCACACCAAAATAGACTCTGGCATACGAGCCCTCGCCAATGAGGGCATCACTGCTGAAGTTCTTTGTAATTTCCTTCAACTCTTCCAGATGAATGGCCGGTACTGCAATTGGCTGAGCTCTGCCTGTGGGGATGACAGGGGTTGGGGCTGGGGGCCGGCTAGGTCCAAAGTTATCAACTGCATAGGGGAAAAAAGAAATGAAGATCACGATATGTGCTCAGGAAACCCCTTTTGTGGTACTAGTAAGCATGATAAATGTTTGTTTAACTTCACTCATACATCTTTATGTTTCCATGGAACCAAACCTGGAAAATAATTCCTTCAAAAAAAAACCCTGGAAAATAAGTAAAACAGTATCTTGTATGTTCAGGGGAACAGAATTTTTGTACCACAGGGTACACAACAAAACCCTTAGTACCACCACAGTCAAAATAGTTGGCAATCACATTGCAGAGTTCAGTACAACATTCAGCAATGAATTCACCCGGCTCTTTTGGATCCACTATTTGGCACACCAGGACAGGTTTTCAGTGAAGTAAATCATATTTAGTCGTGTCAAAACTATATCGAATAAGGATACAGAAATTCACACAAGAAGTAATAAGGATTCAGGAGAGATGAAACAGAGATTAACTCATGTCCATAAAGAATTGTTAGCAATGTTTTCAAATTGTCTAGTCGAACCTAGTCGCCATGGGACCGACCAGGCCGATTAGTCTAGCAGAGTGGATTGTTTATCTTTCCTTTGGAACCAGAGAATAGCAGAGGGACAACAGTATAGCACAACAAGCAACCTAGCAGTCTAGCAGAGAGCCAGAGAGGCTGCAGAGTGAGGGATGGGGGAGGAGGGAAGAAGATAGAGAGGGGAAAGGCACATACCGTCGTCGGAGCAGCTCATCACGAAGACCGCGGCCACTTGACCTGGCAGAGGGCGCCGTTGGCTTCACAGCTCACCAGAGAGGAGAATAGTGTGCGAGGGAGTGGAATAGCACACGAGGGAGGGGAATAGCTCACGAGAGAGAGGGAATCGCGCGCGGGAAGGGGAGGAATTGCGCGCGGGAGGCAGGAAACGCGCGCGTGGGAGAGTGGAGGCGCGCGGGAAAAATTGCGGCCGCCCTACGTTTGCCACCGTGCCTGCGTGCCTCCGGTGTTTTGGGGTGCCTATTCTAACCCTAATAGGCCAAATTGGAAGCCCAATAGGCCACATATAGGCCCGGTTGAACAGGCCCAAAAAAACAGAGCAACCACACTGGTCGTCCATGGCCTAGTGATTAGTCGTCGACTAATCGGACGACCTGCTTTCTGGTCGAGCTAATCGAGTCGGACCTCCTAATCGAACAACAGGGACCGATTAGGACGAGTAATCGTGATTAATCGGACGACTTGAAAACATTGATTGTTAGCATGCTGGTTCTATAGAAAAGCTTTTCTTAGCAAAATAACGCAATTTACTGAGGACGACGACTGTAAATATGAAAGGAAAATAAAGTTTTTCGAATAATGCAATGATAAACATGTTTATGTCAATGTAGTAAGAAATTTAGGTGGACGACCGAGTACAGTTGACTGGCATGTTTATTATTTTCCCCCATTCTTTAAGAAAGGCATAAAGCTGGTTAAGCTAATGTCAGACATGTAGTTGCTTTTCCCCCCTTTGCATTGTTCGACCAGGTAGTGCCATCCACATTTTGTGAAATCAGTGCCTTGATTGTATCACACAATTAACTTTTTTATTGAAATTGACAAATTAATCGTCGCAACCATGATGCAAGAAGTGATGAAAAGAAGAGAAAGAGAGAAGTGGCAACCTTGAGCAGGGATAGGAACATAGGCATCGTCATGCTTCTTCCTCCTGCCAATGTCGTCGTCATCGGCCACACAGCAGCATGAAAAGCATCCCATGGCCGGCTCCCTAACCTTGCATAACACATAGAAATTTACATGACTCCTGTATCGAACCAAGAACGCCGCCAAACATTTGCATTTCACACATTTATTGAAACTGAAAACTGTCTGCATGTCCACGCACTAAAAAAAATATCGATAGATTTCAGAATGTCTCGCAGTAATATTTGGAAGATACGGCATTTGCGTACGGGCGCTGAAGAAAACGAGAAGATAGAGATGGACTGACGGAATTTGCCATGCGAATATGTGATGAATTTAATCGGAGTTTTTCTTTAGAGTAAATTGCATGACCGGTCCTTAAAGTATTGGGCGGATTTCATCTGGGTCCCTAGACTACGAAATCGCACGTTTGGCTTCCTAATGTATTTAAGTGATCTCATTTAGGTCCAAAATAAACACGAGGAGAGTTAGAAGCTGACGTGGCCGTCCATGTGGACATGATTTAACCCAGTCACCACCACCTCGATGACTGGAAATTGACCTTGCCGAGGTGGCGGTTGACCGGTGACATGGCGTATTCTGATTGGAGGGAAGGGGTTTGTTGACTGTCGGTCAACAAGCAATCTGAACCGTCGGTTTTGGATCGGGCGGGGTAGGAGGAGTCGTCCTCCCCTGTAGCTGCGCTGGGGTGCTCTTTGGCGGCATCCTCGCCGGAGTCGAGGCAGGATGGCACTCCGGCGGATGATGATCTCCGACGAGCGGCGGAGCAGGAAGAGGAGGCCACGGCGAAGTCGTCTGTGGCGATCTCGACGGCGGGGAGGCAGCGGGGAAGGGAATCAAGGCGGTGGGGCGGACGGTGGTGGTCTGGGAGCTCCGGTGAGGTCGGGCAGTGGAGTTGCCGGCTCGGATTGACATCGTGGAGTGGTGTAGAGGGCTCGTCGTGCATCTACAAACCCAACGGAGGAGGAATCGAGTCTGGAGGTGAGCTGTGGACGAAGATCGGGAGCTCGGCTGTGTGCTTGGTAATGGCGGGGGCGGCGGCGGATTCGAGCGCTAGAGCGAGAGAGATCACAGGGAGGGGTGAGGCGGCGTGACGCAGCAGCAGGCGGTGGCATGGCGGTGCGACGCAGCAGTAGCAGCAGGCGGCAGGCGCATGGCCGAGCTGCCACCGCTCTCCCGTGGTCGCCTGCCCCGATGCGACGGCAAGGCCTGCGGTTTGCACGCTCGCCCCTGCGTGCCAGTGGTGGCGGCGCGACCGGCAGTGCACTCGCTCGCCTACCCCCATCCCCCGTGCTCACCTGGTGAGCTCACAGGCCGGCGGCAGCTGGAGCTGGAAGACAGGGGCGTCCTGGTGGTAACTGGGCTGGAAGATCCTGGCCGCCCATGCCACGTCTTAGGGTTATGTACTTAAGTAGTCCATATGGACGGCCATGTCAGTTTCTAACCCTCCTCGTGTCTATTTTGGATATAGATGAGATCACTTAAATACATTAGAGTGCTAAATCTATAATTTCGTAGATTGAGAACTCAGATGAAATCCGTCCGATACTTTTAAGGACCGGCCATGCAATTTACTCTTTTCTTTTAACACCAATCACTAGGAAAACGTACGTTGAGACGAAAGGCAAGGAAATAAAGAGGAAAACGTACGTTGAGACCGAATATGCTCTATCACCGCTTCAAGAACCTGACTGAACGGTTACCGTCTACTTATCCGGCGAGATCGACGATCGAGAGCCGAAGCCGGCGGCGACCAATTTCTTAACAAGCACGAACAAGGAGGGTATACAAGAACAACCCAAAAGTCTTGAGAGAAAAGGATAAAATCCAACGGAGTTCACCAGTTGGCATGTGCGATTTAAAAATTTTACATGCCCAGCCAATTAAGAATAAGAAAAAAAAAAGCAACAAGAGAGGCGGCGATAACTACCTTTCTTCCTTCTTCTCCGACCTTTGATCTTGGGGGGGAGCGAGAATCGTAGTACTGGATGGGATCAAGAACAATGCGAGGGGAGCGCTGTGCTGATGGATGGGGTGCTGGAGAGAGGAGGGGACGAGGAGGAGGAGGAGGAGGAGGAAGAGGAAGGGACACGACGCGGAGGCCTTCCCTCGCCGCCCTTCCTTCCCCTTCTTCTCCTCTGTTGTGGGTTGCCTGGCCTGCTTTACTTGTTGCCGTTTCCGTTCGTTTTTATTATTCCCGTTCCCCGTCCAGTCCGTCCGTCCGTCCCTTCCTCGCCTCGGCTCCCACCACCGCTCGCCAATTGGAACGCACACAACACACACACACAGTTCTCTTTGCTATTCTTGTCACCTCACCTGCTATGCCCGTTGCCCGTACATACATGCAACGTTTACTACCGCTGATCTGGCACCTGGCTACCTGCTATCGTGGATGTACCAACACAACTCCAGCCTTCTATCTATAGAGTACGTAATAAAAACAAAGCTAAAGTTTGATAGAAAAATGGAAAGCATTTATCCCTTGTTTTTTCCTCATCCACTTTGAAACTTTAAATTATTGCTTGTAGTATAGTAAGTTATCCACAATTTTATGTGCCTTTTTACACCTTCGCCCTTGTTTGAATGCTAACAGATTCACCTCAATTCATATGTGTTGGGGTGGATTGGGAGTGTAATTTAGTTCAAGTTTCACTCCAATTCATCCCAACACATATGGATTGATGTGAATCCGACTACATCTAAATAAGACCTTCATGTGCTCATTCTGGTAATTATTTGTTGTACCGATGTTTATTCTACAAATCCAGGTTCTGTATATCCAAACCTCCCCGTTCTTTTGGTTGGTAGATAATAGACCACACGACAAGTCTATACTTATTTTTTTTATGTTGATCATATTGCCGGAAAAACTTTGAGTAAAATACTCTATTTTCTTTAGAACGCCTCTTGGGATTTCAAAGAAAGAAAGAAAGCAAAAGCTTAGACTAGATAAGACTGAATTAATTAGGACTAATCTTCCACCCAACGATAATAGTTTTTCTTTCTAGCTACATAGTCTCTTCTCAATCATTTCTTCAATTATTTTCCAATCCTTGTTGTTGAGTTTCCTATAGTGCGTTGGTATTCCCAATTATTGGAAGGGATATGTACCTATTTTGCAACCAAATAATTGAGAATATCGCGCCTCACACAACTTGGCTTGCACAAAACAGAAGATTTCACTTTTGTGAAAATTTATCTTTATACCTGATAATTGTTCAAGTATGCAGAGCAGTAACTTCATATTCATAACTTGTGCAATATCATGGTCTAGAAATAAAATAGTGTCATCTGCGTATTGCAAGATAGATAAACCATCCTCTATTACGTGTGGTACAACCCCACGAATTTGACCATCTTCCTTGGCCCTAACAATGATGACAAACAACATATCCACCACTATATCAAATAAAATAGGTGATAGTGGGTCACCTTGCCTTAAACCTTTCTTAGTTTGGAAGTATGGGCTAACCTGGTCATTAACCTTTATGCCTATAAAGCCTTCATGTATGAAGGTCTTAATCCAACTACACCAAGTATGAGAGAAACCTTTCGTTCTTAAAGGTTTGTTGGAGGAAGTCCCATTTAACTTTGCCGTAAGCCTTCTCAAACTATATTTTAAAAATACTACCATTCAATGTCTTTCTATGAATTTTGTGCATGGTTTCATAAAGAACTACAGGTCCTTCCATGATATTTCTACCAAGGAGGAAAGCCATTTGCGAGGGTCCTATAACTTTCTGGGCTACTAGGGCAATTTGGTTAGTGACTACTTTGGTAAAAATTTTGAACCTCACATTAAGCAAATAAATTGGTCTGTATTGCTATATTTGTTTGGCCTCATTGCCTTTAGGTAACAAAATAATTGTACCAAAATTTAAATTATGAATAGGAAGCGAGTCCCGATGGAACTCATGGAACAAAGCCATCAAATCTTCCTTGATCACATTCCAAAAGACCTGATAAAACTTTGCCGGAAAACCATTTGGGCCTGATGCTGAGCTATGGTTCATTTGGAAGATGGCATCCTACACTTCCATCTCTGTGAAATCTTGAATAAGGATCTTATTTTCTTGTTATGAAGCTTAAGGGATGTCCCTTGTTTTGGACTCATCCATCGACACAAAAGACGTACCCTATGGTCCAAAAAAGGTTTTTATAATATTAAGTGATATATTTTTTGAGTTCATCATCGCGAGTTATAATATCCTCGTCCAATCGTCCTGTTCTAACATGAAGATCCTCGTCTTCCTATGTTTTCCATTAGCCACTAAATGAAAGTTAGTGTTTGCATCACCTTCTAAAAGATTTTTAACTTTTGTCCTTTGTACCATTTGATTTCTTCCTCTCTCACAAGGTTGTCAAACTTTCATTTAAGTAGTGTTTTAAATTCAATTCTCAGAAGAAAGTAAGACTACTTCTGATTTTTTTCGAACTCGTCTAATTTATCTAACAAACTTTTCTTTTCCTTGTATACACCCCACCCACAATTTTGACACATCCCCTTAAGTATTGTCTTAAGCGTCTAATTTTTGCTTGCCACCGTTCTAGCCGTCCTGAACAATGTTCCCAAATTTGTTTGGCCATCTCATAAAAACCCTCGTAATAGCCAATCCCACTCAAATTCGAACAAATATGGTTACTGAGAAAAAGTTTTCTTGTATTTTTTTATGTAAGGATGGATAAATTATTGTTCCTTTCACCTAAGTTGGCTCGATGCATGTATCTCTTGTCATTGTTGCAGCACAACCGGGTCATGATTATTTCTAGACGAACCCTGTCTGAAAAGTCAGTGCACATTTGAAATCTAAGAAAAAATGCATGTGATGCAACTCCCATGCAGTTTCTGCTGCAAGTGCTACGCACGTACGACATTTGACAAATCAACAAATTGAAGTCCGGCGCCAGATGGACGCTTAGGTTTGGTGTTTAGTACTGCAGTCCGTTAGGTTTATTTTGGTTGCTTCGCTTTGCAGATGGCAGTAGTTGCAGACTTGCAGTACTGGATGGCAACAGAGGAGGCCTTCCTTGCAAGTTAAAATTGCAAGAAGTTGAGAGTGCGAGACAGATGACGAGCATTATACTGCTAGCCAACCTCGTCTTCATAGTTACAGTACTAGTTAGTACACCTAGGATTGCTACTCTGCATGAACAGTGCGACCTACCAAAAGCAAAGTTCAAACTTCATAACTTTGCATAAGCAAACAGAAAGAAAACCCTAAACAGAGTTCAACCCAAGTGGAACACATGGTTTTCATTAATTACTAACTACATAGGTCTGCTCTTAACTACATAGTGCATCTAAATAGGAGGGCTAATAGGTGAGTTAATTTTTAGCCAAGTCTTAAACTATTGTTAGCTAACTAGATAGCCAACCATAACTAAGTTAGGCTAATTTTTAGCCAAAACTAATAACTAGTCATGTATATTGAAACAAACCCTAAGTTTCTACATAGAACGATAAAAAATAATATTACCTTCTTTTATACATTCACAACTCTCGACCGTTCCTCCGTAACTACTTGAAAAGGACACCTCATTTACCTAGGTCATGCTATGTCATATATACACTGTCAAAACACACTTAATCATCAGGTGCAAAGTCAATATCAACATTTTTCTATTTTTGGATTATACACTCGGTTTCAAATTGTTGGTTGTTTAGTTTTATTCTAAATGAAAACTTCTATAATTTTAACTATTTTTCAAAAAAAACATAGCAATGTGTGTAATATCAAATTAGTTTTATTAAACTTATTTATTATATCTTTATAAACTTAATTAATGTTAGGAAATATTAGTTAAGGATAAAACTAAAACAAGTCTAATTTGAAACGGCAGAAGTATACCTTAGCTGTACTTATATGGGACTCATTGGATTTAAATTTTAGAACATATTTGGCAAAGCTCCCAGAATAGCTTAGAGGCTGAATTTAGCGAGAGCTCTGCAAATATATTTTTTTTTTGCTAGGAAGTGATTCTACGAAGTGATTTTCTGCAATGAGCTATGAGGCTAAGAGTTGAAAAAAGTATTTTTTTTCTTATTCACTCCCATATAGAACCATGTTATGGTCCTAAAGAATCACTTCTTTCAGAGAATTATTATTCACAAAAGGTCAAAAGCAGAGGGAACTTTATAAAACATGCTAAAAAGCTTATGAGAAAATATCCTTTACGTACAAGACCAATGCAATGTCACGTAGAAGTTACTCCCAAATAGTGAAAAAGTATTTTTCTATGAAAAGAAAGAAGTCCTTTGAGTTTTGAAACTAAATGAGAAAATTGGCTATTTGCCATACTAAAGAGTGGGCTTCACAGATTTACCACACGGATTTCACAAAATTGTCAGCCAAAATATGCGCTTCTTGTTTTCTTCTCCATAATGCATCCTTTTTTCTTCTAAAATCAGTCATGTGAAAGTACCAAATTGCCTATGGGGCAAATTTGCACCACATGCTGATCTGGTATCTTTGTATTGGGTTCACAACAATGTCTCGTCGTGCACCACGGTCGGCAAAACCGTGTCGGGCAGCGGGGCTATGTTGGGCAGCAAGGCCCCGTCGGGCAGTGGGAGCACCTCGGGTGTAGAGGCAACGTTGATGAAAGGATCTAGAATGGTTAGAAAGGGGTGAATAGCCTATAAAATTTTTTCCTTCAAAGACAAAGACACTAGGCAAACATGATTAGTACAAAAAGACAATCCTAACAGCAACTAATTTGCCTAGTCTAATTCACAACAAAGCAAGTCCCCTAAACAAGTCTAATAGCAAGGATTACAACTACTCTAAAGCTCACACGAGCTACCGAAACTAGCAACTACACCTAGTTGAGCTACACAAGTAAAACTACTTGAACTACACTACTCAACTAAGGAAGCTACTACTGCACTACAAGCAACCACACCTGCACTAGAACAAGTATATGAAAGTGCATAAGTGTAGAGAGGCAAACCAAAGGGGCAAGAGAGACACAATTATTTGTCTCCGACGTTCAATTGCTTGTTGGCAACCCACGTCCATATTGACTTGAGTGCTTTGATGCTTACCTCACAAGCTAAGCAAGCTTTTCAAGTTTGACCCTCAATGTGGGTGTCGCAAGAAGCCAACCAAATCAAGGCACTCTAACTAGCCTCTATGGTTCCGCTAAAGTTGCCCTTTGCAATTGAAAGGTCCTAAATGGCTAGAGGAGGGTGAATATAGCCTAATAAAAATTCTACAAAACACTATGAAAGCTCTAGTTTGATTTTGGTGAATTGATGAAACCCTAAGTTGAAAGCTCTAGTTTGGTTTTGGTGAATTGATGAAACCCTAGGTGCTAATCCTTTGCTCTAAGTAATCATGACATAGGATAGCACATTCCAAGTGGTGGAGCAAATGATGAAGATCATGATGATGGTGGTGATAGCCATGGTGATGATCAAGTGCTTGGGCTTGGAAAAGAAGAAAGAGAAAAACAAAAAGCTCAAGGCAAAGGTGATATCCATAGGAGCTCTTTATTTTTGGTGATCGAGACACTTAGCGAGTGTGATCACATTTAGGATAGATAGCCATACTATTAAGAGGTGTGAAACTCGTATCGAAATACGGTTATCAAAATGCCACTAGATGTTCTAACTCATTGCATATGAATTTAGATTCTAGTGGGTGCTAACACCCTTGAAAATGTTTGTGAAAATATGCTAACACATGTTCACAAGGTGATACACTTCGTGGTTGACACATTTGAGCAAGGGTGGAGAAGTTGATGAAGTGGAGGCACTATTTTTTAGTGATCGGACGCTGCTCTCGCAGCGATCGGACTCTGTGCCTGTGTCCGGTCAGTAGAAGCCATGGTAGCGTGGCTTAGGGTGTTGCACCGGACGCTGAAGGAAAAAGTGATCGGACGTGCAGGGCCTACGTCCGGTCAGGTGGTGACATACGCTGATGTGAGCATCTACGCGAGGCAGAGAGGATCAAACTCACCGGTGCGTCCGGTCATGAGTGGCCTAACGCGTTCGGTCGGCAAAAATCACCTCTGGATGCTTACTGGAAGTGATCTGATGTGAGGTGGCATGGCGTCAGGTGCTGACTGTAGTGCGTCCAGTCATGGCACGGCTTTGGCACGCGCGTGCATGATCTGACATGGATCGGAGCATCCGGTCTTTAGGACGGCGTGTCCGGTCATAACTTAAAGTGCGCGGGAGCGGCTACTAGCCATTGGCATCGCGTGGCTATGGTTGAACGAGGAGGACACGTGGCTTCTATCTAGCGACCGGACTCTGGCTGGGCTACGTCCGGTCATCCCGACCGACGTGTCCGGTCAGTGCGCAGAGGCACTCCCCTTGATCCTAACATCTCTATTTCGTGGGGGTGCCTATATATGGTGTTTGGCCAGCTCTAGCTCACTCTCTTGGCCATTTTTATTCACATAGCAACCTAGTGAGCTAAGCCAAAGCCATCCCACTCATCTCCATCATTGATTCATCATCTTTGTGAGATTGGAAATGAATCCAAGTGCATTGCTTGAGTGATTGCATCTAGAGGCATTTGATGATTGTGTTTCGCTGCAGATTTCGCTTGTTTCTCTTGGTGGTTGCCACCACCTAGACAACTTGGTGTAGCGAGGATCGTCGAGCGGAGGGTGGTGCTTGTCTCCGGCTCTGATCATGGTGATTGTGAGGGGTTCTTGACCTTTCCCCGGTGGAGAGCCAAAAGGTACTCTAGTGGATTGCTCATGGCTTGTGTGATCCTCATCTTGTGTTGGTTGTGCGGCAACCGATTGTGGGTTAGGCGTGTGATGCCTATTAGCACGTGAACCTCCAAGTGAGTGAATCGCTACAATGGGGACTAGCTTGCCGGCAAGCAAGTGAACCTCGATGAAAAATATTGTGTCATCATTGTCTCCAAGGATTTCATTGGTATTCATTGTGATTGATTGATCATCTCTTGCCATGACGGAATAGACATCACTACCTCTTTTGTATTTACATTCCTAGCGTAGCTAAGCTCTTTAGCGTAATTAGTTTTGAGAGCTAACTTGTGTCTTGTCTAGTGGTTAGTGAGGCTCTTTAGTTAGTCTTTGAGAGCTCACTAACTTAGTGGTAGTGACTTAGCCTCTTGTGTGACAAAGAGATCATAGATAACTAGAATTGTAGATAGGAGGCTTGCATTTTGAGTAGGCTAGCGCAACACTCGCTTCGCCGTTTAATTGTCTAACATCTTGGCTTAAGTGTTATTGTAGAAATTTTCAATAGGCTATTCACCCCCCTCTAGCCATTAGGACCTTTCAAGTGATATCAGAGCCGTGGTCACTGTGATTTGAGGCTTAACAACCTATGGTGTGAAAATGGTTCAAATCAACAACACCAAAAAGCCACCCCAATTTGATGGCTCAAATTATCCATATTGAAAGACAAAGATGACCACCTATATCAAGTCAATCAATAGAAAAGTGTGGAAGGTGGTGGAGACCAAATTTAAGGTAGCTGATCTGGAGAATCCCACCGTGGTCGAAGAGGGACAAGAAGGAGAAGGAGAAAAAAAAGACAAGATGACCTTCAAGAAAAAGAAGAAGAAGGGTGGTTCATATGTGGTCACTAGGATAGTGATGCTTCCTCAAGTGATGATGATGATAGTGATGATGACAAGACCACCAAGAAGAAGACTCTTGCAAGCATTGCCATAAATGAGAAGCATTCTCTCTTCAACACTCCATCTACTTGCTTCATGGCTAAGGCCACTAAGGTACAAACTTGTGATGATGGATGTGATGAAGAACATGACAATGAAAGTGAAAGTGATGATGATGATGAACCTACTAAAGATGAACTAATTGACATGTTAGAAGATGCTAAAGAACATTTTGACATTAAGAGAAAGAAATGCAAAGACTTGCGTAAGGAACTAAAAGCCCTTAAGCAAGCCTTTGATGAGCTCAATGCATCTCATGAGAGGCTAGAGGAAGCCCATGAGAAGCTTGGCAAGGCTCACAAGAAGCTTGAAAAAGCTTATTCCTCTCTACTTGATGAGCAAAATGAGAAGGAGCATGTTGTAACATGTGACAAGGCTTAACTTATGACATAATTGATGAATCTTTCTATAAGCCTATTATTGTTGCTCCCTCTAACCCTTCATGTATCTCATCATACACTTCCACTTCACCTATGAGTGATGGTTTTACTTGTGATGTCTCACTTATGGTTGAGAATGAGAGCTTAAAGAAGAAGGTCAATGAGCCCACTCTTGCCTTAGGCAAAGCCTATGATGGTGAAGACCGCTTGCTTATGTGCTTGGGTAGCCAAAGAGCTTCTCTCTACAAAGAGGGATTAGGCTATACCCCCAAGAAAGGCAAGGCAGCCTTTGCTCCTCACAAGACTAGTTTTGTGAAGAACAATGGCCGGTTTTGCACTAGTTGCAAGCAAGTTGGTCACAAAGAGCATGCTTACAAGAATAAGAAGTCACATGCTAATGTATCCTCAATCAAGTTTGATTATTGTTATTTGCTTATTAAGGGTGTCAATGGTGTGAAGGCTAAGTTTGTTGGTACATCCATGTTAGGCCCAAATAAGAAGGCCATTTAGGTACCAAAGAGCTTAGTGACTAACCTTTAAGGACCCAAGCAAGTTTAGGTACCTAAAAAGAATTGATCTTCTTTTGTAGGTCAATTATAAAGTCGGAGAAAGGCATTAGGTTCTTAATAGTGGGTGCACTCAATATATGACCGGTGATGCAAGAATGTTCAACTCAATTAACACCAATGATAGCAATGGTTATGATAGTATCACATTTGGTGACAATGGCAAAGGCAATGTCAAAGGGTTTGGTAAGATTGCAATATCCAATGACTTGAGCATATCCAATGTGTTTCTAGTAGAGAGCTTGAACTTCAATTTGCTATCTATGGCTCAATTGTGTGATCTTGGATTTAAGTGCATATTTGGAGTAGATGATGTAGAGATCATAAGTGTAGATGTCTCTAATTTGATCTTCAAAGACTTTAGATATGAGAATCTATACTTGGTTGATTTCGATGCTAGTGAAGCTTAATTGTCCACATGCTTGTTCACTAAGTCTAGTATGGGTTGGTTATGGCATAGAAGCCTTGGTTATGTTGGAATGAAACAATTGAATAGATTGGTTAAGCATGATCTAGTTAGAGGCTTGAAAGATGTGGTATTTGAGAAGGACAAACTTTGTAGCTCTTGTCAAGCTAGCAAACAAGTTGGAAACACCCATCCTAAGAAGAGCATAATGAGTACTAGTAAAGCATTTGAGTTGTTGCACATGGACTTGTTTGAGCCAACACAATACACTAGCATCGGTGGAAACAAATATGACTTTGTGATAGTGGATGACTACACTAGATACACTTGGGCATCCTTTCTAGTGGACAAGAGTGATGTGTTTGCAACTGTCAAATCATTTGTTAAAGGCATTCATAATGAGTTTGAAACAACCATCAAGAGAGTTAGAAGTGACAATGGTAGTGAATTAAAGAGCACAAGAATTGATGAGTTGTGTGATGAATTTGGAATTAGACATCAATTCTCAGCCAAGTACACTCCACAATCAAATGGCCTTGTTGAGTAGAAGAATAGAACACTTATTGACATGGCAAGGTCTATGCTTAATGAGTACAATGTGAGTCAATCTTTTTGGGCCGAAGCAATCAACACGACTTGCTATTGTAGCAACCGCCTCTATTATCACCCATTGAAAGAGAAGACACCTTATGAGTTCTTAAATGGTAGAAAGCCCAACATTGCATACTTTTGGGTCTTTGGTTGCAAATGCTATATCTTGAGGAAAGGCACTAGATTGAGCAAGTTCGACAAGAAGTGTGATGAAGGATTCTTACTTGGATACTCAACCACTAGCAAAGCATATAGAGTTTGGAATTTGGCAAGTGGTACTCTTGAGGAAGTACATGATGTTGAATTTGATGAAACCAAGGATTTCCAAGATAAAAATGAGAATCTTGATGATGTTAGAGGCATTCAACTTTTAAACGTCATGAAGAACATGGATGTTGGTGAATTGAGGCCTAGGCAAGTGATAGATGAAGAAGATGATCAAGCGCAAGTGCTCTCTAACTCAAATGTGCAAGTTGACACTAATCAAACAAGCACAAATGGCTCTCATGACAATGTGGTAGATCAAGTGTCTAGTTCATCATCTCAAGCAATTCAATCCAAATGAGCAAGCAAGTGCAAGCAATCAAGTTCCAATACTCCAACCAACCAATATTGCAAGAGATCATCCATTGAACACTATAATTGGAGATATTTCTAGAGGTGTACAAACAAGATCAAGATTGGCTTCATTTTGTGAGCATTTCTCATTTATGTCATCCATTGACCAAAAGAAGATAGATAAAACATTGAAGGATATTGATTGGGTAAATGCTATGCATGAAGAATTCAACAACTTCATAAGAAATCAAGTATGGGAATTAGTTGAGAGACCAAAAAACCACAATGTGATTAGAACTAAATGGGTCTATAGAAACAAGCAAGATCAAGATAGGACATTAGTAAGGAACAAAGCAAGATTGGTAGCACAAGGTTACACTCAAGTGGAGGGTCTTGACTTTGGAGAAACATATGCCCCGGTTGCTAGATTGGAAGCAATAAGAATTTTGCTAGCCTATGCTTGTGCCCACAACATCAAGCTCTATCAAATGGATGTCAAGAGTGCATTTCTCAATGGTTACATCAATGAAGAAGTTTATGTTGAGCAACCTCCTGGTTTTGAAGATGACAAGAAGCCCAACCATGTTTATAAGTTGAAGAAGGCATTGTATGGCTTGAAGCAAGCACCTAGAGCATAGTATGAGAGGTTGAGGGACTTCTAACTCTCTAAAGGATTCATCTTGGGAAAGGTTGATACCACACTTTTCACCAAGATTGGAAAGGACTTGTTTGTGCTACAAATCTATGTGGATGACATCATATTTGGATCAACCAATCAAGACTTTTATGAAGAGTTTGGGAAGATGATGGCTAATGAGTTTGAGATGTCTATGATTGGAGAGTTGAGTTGCTTCCTTGGTCTTCAAATCAAGCAATTGAAGAATGGTACATTTGTGAGTCAAGGCAAGTACATCAAAGACATGCTCAAGAAGTTTGGCATGAATGAGAGCAAAGCCATAAGTACACCAATAGGAACAAATGGCAACTTGGATAGTGATGCAAGTGGCAACATAGTGGATCAAAAGTTGTATCGCTCTATGATTGGAAGCCTACTCTATGTGACCGCATCAAGGTCGGATGTCATGTTTAGTGTGTGCATGTGTGTAAGATTTCAAGCCTCACCAGGAGAAAGCCATTTGAATGCAACAAAGAGAATATTGGGATACATGAAGTATACACAAAATGCTGGTTTGTGGTATCCCACAGGAGCAAGGTTCGAGCTAGTTGGCTACTCCGACTCGGATTATATGGGATGCAAGGTTGAAAGGAAAAGCACTTTAGGCACTTGTCAATTGTTAGGAAGATCACTTGTTTCATGGTCATCAAAGAAGCAAAATAGTGTTGCATTATCAACTGCCAAAGCTGAATATATATCCGCCAGTAGTTGTTGTGCACAAATACTTTGGATGAAGGCCACTTTAAATGACTTTGGAATCAAGTTCAAGAAAGTGCCATTGCTATGTGACAATGAGAGTGCTATCAAGCTCACCAACAATCCGGTTCAACATGCAAGAACAAAGCACATTGATGTCTGCCACCATTTCATTAGAGATCATCAACAAAAAGGGGACATTTCAATTGAGAGTGTGGGCACTGAAGATCAACCTGCCAATATATTCACCAAGCCACTTGATGAGAAGAGGTTTTGCAAGCTAAGGAATGAGTTGAACATATTGGATTTCTCAAATATGTGTTGATGCACCCCCACTAATATGACATGCCTCTCTTAAGTTAAAAAGCCTATGAATATGCCACACAGGCCTATGTGACTGCACTCAAACCTGAGCATATATCATAAACAAGAAGCATGAATTTGAATGATCAAGTTTTATTCTAATGAAGATAACTATGAGTGAAGGAGTTGGAGAACTTTTATTTACCTTTGCATACCTAAGAATTTTTATCGGTCGCATTTGTGGATGGAAGTTTTGGAGCTGCTGAAGCGGTGGCTTGATTGTAGAAGGTCCATCTTAAGTTAGCACCAAGGCTAGGCCACACACAGCGAGTGTGTATGGACCATGGGCCTTGGTGGTAAACAACAAAGCTATAGAAGAGAAGAATTCTTGATGGAGTTAGGTGGCACTTTGGTGTTTTGTGGTGGCCATGTGGGGATAGCCTGCTCCTTTTCTCTCTTCTTATTTTTCCTCTTTTTTTATATATATCTCATATATATATATATTCTCTTTTTTCTAGCCCCACTTTTTTTATATAGCAAGGTAGAGCTGACATCATCATTTTTTGGATGGCCTTTGATATGGATGGAACTTGTAGTGAGGCTCTCACCATCCTCCTCCGCACTTGGACTTTTGTGTAAAAGTCAAGTGTGTAAGGTTGGAATCTCCTATTTGAGTGTGTTCCCTCACCAAAGGGCATCAAGGTTTTCAGTTGAAGTAGCTCTCATATTCTCTAGTATTGTATGTCTCTTGTTCTTCTTAGTCTCAACCTGAAATGGTTAGCGACAAGAATACCTGAAGGTGCATACTAACTTGCAAACATGTTCTTGCTTTTATTGATAAGAAAAGTGTTTTTTCTTTTATGATAATTCGGGGTATCTCCTGGCAGTACTTAGTTTATGGTCATAAGCTTGACCGCGGAAACTTCATCTTGTAGCTCTCTATGGTGGTGGTGTCCCCATCTTCAACACCAAACATCTAACATTATTGTTCAAGCTGTAAGGTTAGTTCCACAATGCTTCTACGGGATTTGCAAAATTTGTCGAAAACAAAAGCATCCACGACCATCCTCTAAAAAAATTTGAAGATGAGGGTCAAAAGGTGGTTACGATCCTTGTAGAAGCAAGCCGCACTAAGCAAGATGAACTCTAGAGACTTCAAAAAGTGAGCATGAAACTGGAGGGGTCTTGGAAGGGAAAGTCTCATGCTAAACGACGAAAACCTGCTCCCCGGTCTCCAAAGCTGGTGTTTTAGGATTATGCTTCACCATAGGGTTTTTTGGGTGAGTTATAAACATGGCGAAAGCAATTTTCCCAACCTCTTCATTAAGGCTCCCATTGGAAGGTTTTTCTTCAAAAAGTTTTTTGAGGGTAGCCCATCAGAAGATCAAAATCGAGGCTAGCAAGGATGTGGAATTCAGAATGAACCTCAGTTTTGTTCATTGGTTCGAGGTATTTCCAAGATATTTGGAAAAGTTTGTCCTCGAAAAAATGGAAAGTCCAAAGGTTAAAAACCTTCCTTTGGAGTTTTCGGTTCGGGTGAGGGTCTCTAAATGGGAGTTATGGGATCGGACTCAGCCATAGAGACTTCCTCATGGCTTGATTTAGGTTCTATATGGAGGTGTTTGATGGAAAGAGTGTTTTCTAGGATGTGACCTTGAAGCTTTTCTCCTTCCGCTATAGTTTTGTGGTCAAGAGGCCCTCCGGCAATGATATCAAGCTATAGGGTAGATTCCTTGCTAAGACCAAATAAAAAGTGCTGTAACAACACATGTTCAGGTATAGATAAGGCTGGGCCAGAATGTGCTAAGATTGAAAATCTAGCCCAGGCTATGTTGGCATTTCCTAGGCGTCACCACTAGGATTTGTGTTTCCTAGCAATGGAACCAGAAATGCCGTGATGATATTTCTGAACACATATAGAAATATTCTACAAGCGCACAAATATATCGTTGTAGCATTTCACCCGGAAGTATTCGTGTATTGTTCATTTATATTTTTCCAAAGGAAGGTATGGTGTAAAAGTCTCTACTAAGGATATGGACAAGATAACATGACTGCATAGTAGACCAAAGTCCATAACAGGGGTAATCCAAGATAGATAGTGGATAGTGTGACACACACACACTCAAGCCAACTCAAGGATAAAGATAAAAGAAAGAATAAAGAATAAAAGAATAAACCTAAACTGGAAGCAGGCTTATCTTGTATAGCTATGCTAAGATGAGCAGATGATCATACAAATACATGAATTTCTGAGGGTAGAGATCCTAAGTTAAGATAGCTTTGGTCACTATAAACTTACTTCGGGCACCAGCGTACACCTGGTCTGCCAAGCGATACGGGCCTACGGCTCCACGTCGTATCCGAACGTGGGGGATTACGAAGGACGGACAGGGCTGTCACCACCTGCCGTCTACGCCTCAACCGGAGGATACGAGGCAAACAAAGATAACTTCTAACATAAACACCACGTCTACGCTATTGGTTACTACTCTAGCGGTGGATAGGAACTTCCGTCTTTATCAGGAGTCCTCTTACTAGAGCATCTGCCACGGAGATGAACGATGAACCTGCAAGAAAATAATGACCAAAACCAATCTTAAAGTAAAACCTACTACCTCAATTTAGGTCTTGGTCTAAACATGTATGTATGAAAGATTAAGCATAAAGTTCTATATGCTAAATGAATAACATAAGAACTTAGCTCTAATTTCATAACATAGCTATATTGATATGATAAGGGCAAGAACATAGAAGAACTCTTCATATTATTCATACCAAGATTCCTTCTAGATGTCCTAGATCTTCAAAGTAGCTTCTCCTAGCTCCAAATAAAACTACTAAGAATAGTAAAAAGATACAAGTGGAGGGAGAGAGGCTTCTTGAGTTATGGTATGTGTTGAGAAGAGCACCTACACCCTCTATTTATATATGTTGAGGTCGGTTTGGCACATGATAAAATAGGAAACTATCCTATACCACCTTAGCATGCCACCATGCAACTGCCAGAGCAAGGGTGAGCCGAGCCACGCCAAGGGCGGTGCGGCCGCACCCCTGCTGGCCTACCTCACCACCACCTTGCGCAGGTGGGCTCCTGGCTGGGCATGGGTCTTTGCCATGTCGGTGCTCGGCTTGGTTGGATTGGTTGGATGGGCTTTTGTTTATTTTCTTTGCGCAAGATCTGCTTTACGCTTTCTCTGGTTGCGCACTTTGACTCCATTTCCATGTGTTTCATGTATATATCCTGTAAACAATGATTCTCCAATACATGTGGAAATAGGTCAATATAATATGAGTATTCATGCTAGTTTATCCTTTGTGTCTTAATTGGTGGTCAAATATGGTTGTTAAGGACCACCAACAGGCTGCACCTATGATTTCCTTTCTCGTACTAGCGAAAGCTGAGAATCTCATACCATAGGGAAGCGATTTGAGATATAGGGAAGAACATGATACAAAATCTATTTCTCAATTCTTCCCAATCTCTATTTACCTTCCCTACGTTATGGATGTACCATTGTTTCGCCCTCTCGTTAAGAGAGAAAGGAAACAACTTCCACCAAAGGTTTTCTTATGACATGCCCGAAATGGTTAGACATGCACAAAGCTGCTCAAACTCTTGTAGATGATGGTAAGAGTTTTCATAAACTTAACCTATGAAGGTTTGTTCCCGAACCATGGCTATAAAGCCAAGACAGAGTTCATAGCCAGAAGCTGTGATAGGCTTCGATGGTGGTGGCTCTAAGAACTCATCCTTAGGAGAAGAAATATTTTGAGTTGAAGGACTTCATGGTGTGAAAACTTTTTTTGAAAAGATAAAACACAAGGATACACAGGTGAATTAGGTTCGGAGATACTACAGCAACCATTCCCAACAATGGCACCAGAAATGCTTGTTGGTATTTCTTAACACATACAGAAATAATCCGCAAGCTCATGGAATTACCATTGTAGCATTTCACCCAGAAGTATTCAGGATATCGTATTTCGATAGGGAAAGGTCGGTTCCTACGTGGTCGGTTCCTGAGTGGGCTTGGGCTACATCCACGTCGGTGCTTGGCCTGGATTTGGAGTTTGCATGGGTTTCTTGGTGATTCTCTAGCCTGAATACGCTTTACGCTTTCTCTGTTTGCGCATTTTGACTGTTTTCCATATGTATTCCATGTATGTGTCCTACAAATGCACAACTCACCGAATCCTATGGAAATCAATAGTTTAAAGCCCTATTACTAGGTTTGGTTTTAATTTGAGTGAACATTATACGAATGATGACGGTTAAAATTGTGAGTTGAGGACCGCCAACAGCTATCCAAGGTAAAAGTTGATTGGCATGCATACATTCTTTGCTAAGGACTTGTTTAGTGCATCTAGTCATTCCTCATGTTTTAATAGGCTCATTCATGAAAAATCAAATGAATTTGATACTTGTATGGTAACACTATTGCTTCTATGCTTGACTTGATCTAGTGGTAGCATATGACATGTTTGTGGGCTTGTGAACCTAGTGTATGATCTAGAAAACGAACTATAAGTGTTTAACTTAACATGGTCAAGATAACCCTTGAAATAAGGTGTGAAGAAGCTTGTCCTTGGATCAAACCGAGTTAAATATATTTGGCAAGTGATCTTGATTGAACCAAATTTGGGAATATGATCCTCACCCCATTGATTGACATTGATAATCTTAACCTATCTAAAATTGAACCTTTGTGGTCATTGATGACAAAGGAGGAGAAGTAATGCACAAAGATAGTGAAAAGATGACAAAGGGGAAGAACTTTGACATAGGGGCAGAATTATGAAAGTAAGGGGATAAATTAAAATTTGAGCACACAAGTAGGGGGAGCAAGCTCATGAACTTGTATGATACATTTGAATGTGCATTTACATATGCTTGTTTGCATTTGTCAAGTTTCAATTGAATATGCATGCTTGTGTGGTGTATGCTAGTTGTAGATTTGAGTGATGAAATGAAAAACTAGCATGCATAGGATAATAGTTAGATAAGCCTTGCATTTGTTTTCACAAGTGGTACTAGAGTCTTGCATATAATGTTGATCTCATGGGGTATTTAGTTCTTTGTTGTATTTGCAAGTGGTATCTAACTAACCATGGTGCTAAGGATGGTATTATTGGTGCACTCCGATTGGTATCACGCTTCAAAGGTCCATCTCTTACACCTTAGCATCATTTGGTAGTCATTACTCTCCCACAACTCTTATCCATGCATATGTGCAAGCTTCAAACCAAACTCTTAGCACATATGTAGGGGGAGCTAATGCTACCAATTTAGGTTCATGAAACTTGTCCAAATCCTTTACACATGGTAAAAATGCTTGGGCAAGCAACATGGATTCAAAATGATTTCAATTCATATCTTTGTGAAAGGGTTGTCATCAATTACTAAAATGGGAAGATTGAAAGCTCTAGTTTGGTTTTGGTGAATTGATGAAACCCTATGTGCTAGCACATTCCAATTGGTGGAGCAAATGATGAAGATCATGATGGTGGTGATGGCCATGGTGATGATCAAGAGCTCAGGCTTGGAAAAGAAGAAAGAGAAAAACAAAAAGCTCAAGGCAAAGGTATATTTGATAGGAGCTCTTTGTTTTGGTGATCGAGACACTTAGTGAGTGTGATTACATTAAGAATAGATAGTCGTACTATTAAGAGGGGTAAAACTCGTATCAAAATGTGGTTATCAAAGTGCCACTATATGTTCTAATTCATTGCATATGCACTTAGATTCTAGTGAGTGCTAACACCCTTGAAAATATTTGTGAAAATATGCTAACACACTTGCACAAGGTGATACACTTGGTGGTTGGCTCATTTGATCAAGGGTGGAGAAGTTGGTGAAGAGGAGGCGCTGTTTCTTATGACCGGATGTAGCACCAGACCCTAGACCTGTGCGTTCGGTCAGTGGTGTAGTGAGGCGTGCTATCGGTCTTGTGACCGAATGCTGAAGAAGGAGAGCGATCGGACGTGGAGAGGGTGAGTCTGATCGTTGCTGAGTATGGTGATTTAGCACAGTGGTGTTGCCCAGAGAGGACCGGACTCGGGGTTGCGTCCAGTCATCATCGATCTGACGCGTCCGATCAAGAAAAAGCGGCTCTAGATACTCTTTGGGAGTGATCGGACACGTGGTGGCGCAGCGTCAGGTGTTGGAGCTATGCATCCGGTCGTTGGCTTGAGGGGCATGAGCGCGTGGGCGATCAGACGCAGCTCGGGCACGTTAGTTCCTTACAATTGTGTGTCCTGTTGTTCATTAACTTGAGCGCGGAAAGTTTTGACCGTTGAGATCGAACGAAGGAGCTCGAACGTGGAGGGCACATGGCCTTCATCTCGCGACTAGACCATAGGGTTGCTGAGTCTGGTGGATATGACTGGTGTGTTCGGTCAGCGCACAGGAGCTGCCCCTTGAGCCCAACGACTCTATTTCGTTGGGGGCTCTATAAAAGGTGGATGGCCAGCTTGGGCTCATACTCTTGGCCATTTATATTGAGAATACACCCTAGTGAGCCTAGCCATTCCTCTCTCACTCATCCACCTTGATTAATTCATCATTTGGTGAGATTGGAGAGCATCCAAGTGCATTGCTTTGAGTGATTGCATCTAGAGGCACTTGGTGGTTGTGTTTCGTTGCGGATTTTACTTGTTACTCTTGGTGGTTGCCGCCACCTAGATAGCTTGGTGCAGTGAGCATCATCGAGCAAAGGGTGGTGCTTGTCTCCGGCTCCGATCATGGTGATTGTGAAGGGTTCTTGACCTTTCCTCGATGGAGAGCCAAAAGGTACTCTAGTGGATTGCTCATGCTTGTGAATCCTCATCTTGTGTTGGTTGCGCGGCACCCAACGGTAGGTTAGGCGTGTGATGCCTATTAGCGCGTGAACCTCCAAGTGAGTGAATCGCCACAACGGGGACTAGCTTGCCGGCAAGCAAGTGAACCTCGGTGAAAAATCATTGTGTCATCTTGTCTCCGAGGATTTCATTGGTATTCATTGTGATTGATTGATCATCTCTTGCCACGGTGATATAACTCACTACCTCTCTTGCATTTACTTTCCTAGTGTGGCTAAGCTCTTTAGTGTAATTAGTTTTGAGAGCTAGCTTATGTCTTGTTAGTGGTTAGTGAGGCTCTTTAGTTAGTCTTTGAGAGCTCACTAACTTAGAGAGTAGTGCCTTAGCCTTTTGTGTGACTTAGATATCATAGATAACTAGAATTGTGGATAGGAGGCATGCATTTTTAGTAGGCTAGCACAACACTCGCTTCGCTGTTTAATTGTCTAACATTTTGGCTTAGTGTTGTTGTAGAATTTTATAAATAGGCTATTCACTCCTCTCTAGCCATTAGGACCTTTCACATTAGAACAAAGTGTTAGACTATAAGATGGCGATAAAGCAATTTTGCTCTAGCTCTACAAAGTGCTATGCAAGCCACCTACCGAATGCTAGTCACTGTGATCTCTATGTTGTATGCACACAAAGAATCAAAGTATGTCACTAACTTTACCTCAACTAGTGAGCTAGCTAAATTACTAGATACAACTAAACTACTCAACTTGCTAGGCAAGAAAGAAGATATATGGAAGTAATACGAGAGGAGTAGAGCAATATACCAAACTGTGCAAGTGTCAATATGAATACCAATGAGATAATTGAGACACAAGATTTATCCCCAAGGTTCAATTGCTTGCCGGTAATCTACGTCCTCATTGTGCCGATTCACTCACTTGGTGGGTCACGCGCCAATAGTCACACACCTAGCCCAACACTTTGGCACCGTAAGAACCAACACAAATGTGGATTCACAATCCATGAGCAATCCACTAGAGTTGCCTTTAGTGATCTCCTGTGGAGAATAGGCACAAGAACCCATCACAAATCACCAATCAGAGCCAGAGACAATCACTACCCTTCGCTTAATGATCACTGCTACTCCAAGCCGTCTAGGTGGCAGCAACCACCAAGAGTAACAAGAGAATCCGCAGCTCACACGATCATAAGGGTCACTCTAGATGCGCCAATGCGATGCAAATGCACTTTGGATCACTCCCAACTCACTTAGAAGATCAACCTATGGAGTAGATGAGTGGGAGAAGCTTTTGCTCAGCTCACAAGGATGTATCATGAGTTAGACTGCCCAAGAGAGTGAGCAATGGCCAGCCAAACCCTTTAAATAGAGAGGTCAAGCCTCAACTAGCCGTTGCTCTAATTCAACCGACCGTTGGACTAGTTCCAGGGGCATCGGACCAGTCCTCCCAGCCTGACCCACGGATTGCTGCCACATGTCCGCTCCTTTCAATGCCGACCATCGAACCCCAATGGCAAGTGCCAATGGCTCTCTGCTCTCGCTTGTGCTTGCACCGTCGGACCACTGCGCCAGGAATGAGTCGGACTGGTCCGACACCAGGAGAAGTTTACACTGAGAGCTCCAAAACTGTGAAAAGTGGTCGGACGCCGGTGAAAGATCCTAATGGCTAGAGGGGGTGAATAGCCTATTAAAAATTCTACAACAACTCTAAGGCAAGTGATTAGTAAATAAGATGGCGAAGCAAATTTTGCGCTAGCACTACACTTGTGTTGCAAGCCACCTACCCAATTCTAAAATCTATGATCTCTAGTATATCACAACAAGGTAAAGTCACTAATGTACACCTAGGTGAGCATGCTAGCAAGAGAACTACCACAAGCTAAGAGAGTGGTAGAGAGCTACACTAACTAGTTACAACTACCACAAGCTCTACACAAGTAAAGGCACAATGTAATATAAGAGAGTGGTAGAGAGGTATACCGCCGTGGCAAATGATCAATCAATGAATACCAAGGAGACAATCAAGACACAATGATTTTTCCTCCGAGGTTTACTTTCTTGTCGGCAAGCTAGTCCCCGTTGCGGTGATTCACTCACTTGGAGGTTCATGTGCTAATAGGCATCACACGCCTAACCCGCAACCAGATGCCGCACAACCAACACAAGATGATGATCACACAAGCCATGCGCAATCCACTAGAGTTGTCTTCGGCGCTCTACCGAGGAAGGCACAAGAATCCCTCACAATCACAATGACCAGAGCCAAAGACAATCACCTTTCTCCGCTCGATGATCCACCAATCATCAGGCCATCTAGGTGTCGACAAACACCAAGAATAACAAGAACTCCACTAGCCCAAATTGCCCAACTAGTGCCACAAGATGCTAGAACACTAAGCAATGCACTAGAGGCTCTCCAATGTGCAAGTGAGTGGAGTGGTGTGATCGGCTCTCAAAGGGTGTATGTAGATGTTAGAAGTGCTAAGAGAGTGTCCAAGGCCGGCCACTAGCTCTATTTATAAGCCCATAAGCAAATAGAGCCGTTACCCCTTTGGAGCAGCTTTCTGTGAGGGTACCGGACATGGCGGTGATGGCATCGCCCTAGGGGTGGCGGTGTCCCCCAACGGTCGAATCCAACAGCTAGTTTGACTAACCGTGGTCATCGGACAAGGTGGCGATGGCACCGCCCCTAGGGTGGCGGTGACCACCAAGCCACTACCCGAGAATACCACTTCTCTAGATAAAAGTTTTGGCGCACCGCCCTAGGGGTGGCGGTGCCCACGGCGGTGCCCAACTCCAGTTCACCCACTCTCTGGAATTTTATGGCAGTGGCATTGCCCTCCTCATGGCGGTGTCCAGGCGGTGCACCGCCCATAGGACGGCGGTGACCGGGCAGTGCACCGCCAACAAGACGGCGGTGCACACCGGACGCACCGGTGCCCACGTTTGCTCTGCTGCTGCTCGGCCGAGTCTAGGTGGGCACCGCCCTAGCAGTGGCGGTGCCACCGGACACACTATGGCGGTGCCCTCAGGGCAACTCACTGTTCTCGGCCTCCCAGTCGGTCACCGCCATAGGGCTAGCGGTGCACCGGACAAGGGGTGGCGGTGCCCCCGTGGCAGCACCCCAAGCCGAGTTTCACCTCTGTTTCTTCACCTTTCTCACCACCTTTACAAATGTGCTAACACTCCAAGTGTTTCACCATCACATGCAAGTGTGTTAGCATTTTCACAAATATTTTTCAAAGGTTAATCACTTTCTCACCGAGTGTGCACTAGGCCTAAAATGCAATGCAAGTATTTCAACACCTAGTGGCACTAGATGATCGAGTTGTCCGATAAGAGCTTCCCTCTTAATAGTACAACTATCTATTCTAAATGTGATCACACTCTCTATAGTGACTTGATCACCAAAACAAAAAGGCCCTATTGAAATCACCTTTGCTTTGAGCCCTTTTTTATTTTTCTCTTTCTTCTTTTCCAAGTCCCGGAGCTTGATCACCATCATTACATGTCCACCAACATCACCATGGACTTCATCTTGCTCCACCACTTGGATTGGACTATCCTATCTAGTCATGCACTTAGATGAAATGATTAGTCCAAATAGGTTTCATCAATTATCCAAAACCAAACTAGGGCTTTCAATCTCCCTCTTTTTGGTAATTGATGACAACCTTCACAAAGATATGAAATAAATTCCAATTTGAATCCATGTTGCTTTCCTAAGTATTTTTACTATGTGTAAAGGATTTTGGACAAGTTTCATGAACCCCAATTGGTAGCATTAGCTCCCCTACATATGTGCTAAGAGTTTAGATTGAAGCTTGCACATATGCATGAATTTGAATTGTGGGAGAGTAATGTTTATCAAATGATGCTAAGGTATAAGAGATGGACCTTTGAAGCATGATACCAATCGGAGTGCACCAATATACCATCCCTAGCACCATTAGTAACTAAACATACACAAGAACTAGAATACCCCGTGAGATCAACATTAGAAGCAAGGGTCTAGTTTTCACAATATAAACTCAAGTCTAGTTACTCAACCTATGCATGCTAGTTTTTATTTCATCATTCAAACCTACCACTAGCATACACCACACAAGCATAGATATTGAAAATTTAAAATGTGGGCCATGCAAGCAAACACATGAAATGCACCTTCAAATGCAACATTCAAGTTTATGAGCTTGCTCCCCCCACTTATGTGCTCAAATTTTAATTGATCCCCTTCCTTTGTCATATTACTCCCCCTATGTCAAAGTTCTCCCCTTTGTTATCTTTTCACTATCTTTGTACATTACTTCTCCCCCTTTGTCATCAATGACCACAAAGGTTCAATTTTAGATAGATTAAGATTATCAATACCTATCAATGGGGTGAGGATCATTTTTCCTAAATTTGGTCCAATCTAGAACACTTGCCAAAGATATTTAACTTGGTTTGATCCAAGGATAAGCTTCTTAACACCTCATTTCAAGGATTACCTTGTACCATGTTGAGTTAAACACTTATAGCCCATTTTCTATATCAAACACTAGGTTCACAAGCCCACAAACATGTCATATGCTACCACTAGATCAAATCAAGCATAGAAGCAGTAGTGGTAGCATACAAGAATCAAATTCATTCGATTTTTATGAATGAGCCTATAAGGAATAACTAGATGCACTAAACAAGTCCTTAGCAATGGATAAATGACATGTCAATCAACTTTACCTTGCTTTGCTCGAAGGAGAGGCATGTCATATAAGTGGGGGTGCATCAACGCATATTTGAGAAATCCAATATGTTCAACTCATTCCTTAGCTTGCAAAACCTTTTCTTATCCAATGGCTTGGTGAATATATCAGCAAGTTGATCTTCGGTGCCCACACTCTCAATGCAAATGTCCCCTTTTTGTTGATGATCTCTTATGAAATGGTGGCGGACATCAATATGTTTTGTTCTTGCATGTTGAACCGAATTGTTAGTTAGCTTGATTGCACTCTCATTGTCACATAGCAATGGCACTTTCTTGAACTTGATTCTAAAGTCATTCAAGGTGGCCTTCATCCAAAGAATTTGTGCATAACAACTACCAGCGGATATGTATTCGGCTTCGGCAGTTGATAATGCAATACTATTTTGCTTCTTTGATGACCATGAAATAAGTGATCTTCCCAATAGTTGACAAGTGCCCGAGGTGCTCTTCCTTTCAACCTTGCATCCCGCATAATCCAAGTCAGAGTAACCAACTAGCTCAAACTTTGCACCTTTAGGATACCATAAGCCAACATTTTGTGTATGCTTCAAGTACCTTAATATTCTCTTTGTATCCTTCAAATGACTTTCTCTTGGTGAAGCTTGAAATCTTGCACACATGCACACACTAAACATGACATCCGGCCTTGATGCGGTCTCATAGAGTAGGCTTCCAATCATAGACCGATACAACTTTTGATCCACCATGTTGCCACTTGCATCACTATCCAAATTATTATTTGTTCTCATGGGTGTACTTATGGCCTTTGCTTCATTCAAGCCAAACTTCTTAAGCATGTCTTTGATGTACTTGCCTTGACTCATAAATGTACCATTCTTCAATTGCTTGATTTGAAGTCCAAGGAAGTAACTCAACTCTCCAATCATGGACATCTCAAACTCATTAGCCATCATCTTGCCAAACTCTTTACAAAAGTCTTAATTGGTTGATCCAAATATGATGTCATCAACATAGATTTGTAACACAAACAAGTCCTTACCAATCTTCTTAGTGAAAAGGGTGGTGTAAACCTTGCCCATTATGAATCCTTTAGAGAGGAGAAAGTCCCTCAACCTCTTATACCATGCTCTAGGTGCTTGTTTCAATCCATACAATGCGTTCTTCAACTTGTACACATGGTTGGGCTTCTTGTCATCTTCAAAACCGAGAGATTGCTCAACATATACTTCTTTATTGATGTAACCATTGAGAAATGCACTCTTAACATCCATTTGATAGAGCTTGATGTTGTGGGCACAAGCATAGGCTAGCAAGATTCTAATTGCTTTTAATCTAACAACCGGGGCATATGTTTCTCCAAAGTCAAGACCTTCAACTTGTGTATAGCCTTGAGCTACTAATCATGCCTTGTTCCTTACTACTATCCCATCTTAATCTTGTTTGTTTCTATAGATCCATTTAGTTCTAATCACATTGTAGTTCTTTGGTCTTTCCACTAACTCCCATACTTGATTTCTTGTGAAGTTGTTTAATTCTTCATGCATTGCATTCACCCAATCAATATCCTTTAATGTTTCATCTATCTTCTTTGGTTCAATGGATGACACAAATGAGAAATGCTCATAAAATGATGCTAATCTTGATCTTATTTGTCCACCTCTTAAGATATCACCAATAATAGTGTCCAATGGATGATCCCTTGCGATATGAGTTGGTTGGAGTATTGAAACATTGCTTGCACTTGCTTGATCATTGGGTTGAGATGATGTACTAGCCACTTGATCTTGCACATTGTCATGAGAGCCACTTGAACTTGCTTGATTAGTGTCAACTTGCACATTTAAGTTAGGGAGCACTTGCACTTGATCATCTTCTTCATCAATCACTTGTCTAGGCCTCAATTCATCAACATCCATGTTCTTCATGGCATTTGAAAGTTGAATACCTCTAACATCTTCCTAGTTCTCATTCTCATCTTGGGAACCCTTGGTTTCATCAAATTCCACATCATGTACCTCCTCAAGAGTACCACTTGCCAAATTCCAAACTCTATATGCTTTGCTAGTGGTTGAGTATCCAAGTAAGAATCATTCATCACATTTCTTATCAAACTTGCTCAATCTAGTGCCTTTCTTCAAGATATAACATTTGCAACCAAATACCCAAAAATATACAATGTTGAGCTTTCTACCATTTAAGAGCTCATATGGTGTCTTCTCTTTCAATGGGTGACAATACAAGCGGTTGCTACAATAGCAAGCCGTGTTGATAGCTTTAGCCCAAAAAGATTGACTCACATTGTACTCACTAAGCATAGACCTTGCCATATCAATGAGCGTTCTATTTTTCCTCTCAACAAGGCCATTTGATTGTGGAGTGTACTTCACCGAGAATTGATGTCTAATTCCAAACTCATCACATAACTCATTAATTCTTATGTTCTTGAACTCACTACCATTGTCACTTCTAACTCTCTTGATGGTTGTTTCAAACTCATTGTGTATGTCCTTGACAAATGATTTGAATGTTGCAAACACATCACTCTTGTCCACTAGAATGAATACCCAAGTGTATGTTATATAGTCATCCACTATCATAAAGCCATATTTGTTTCCACCGATGCTAGTGTATTGTGTTGGCCCAAACAAATTCATGTGCAACAACTCAAATGATTTACTAGTGCTCATCATGCTTTTCTTAGGATGGGTGTTTCCAACTTATTTGCTGGCTTGACAAGAGCTACAAAGCTTATCTTTCTCAAACACAACATCTTTCAAGCCTCTAACAAAGTCATGCTTAACCAATCTATTCAATTGTTTCATTCTAACATGACCAAACCTTCTATACCATAACCAACCCATACTAGACTTAGTGAACAAGAATGTTGACAATTGAGATTCACTAGCGTTGAAATCAATCAAGTATAGACTCTCATATCTAAATCATTTGAAGATCAAGTTAGAGCCATCTACACTTATGATCTCTACATCATCTATCCCAAATATGCATTTGAATCCAATATCATATAATTAAGCCATAGATAGCAAATTGAAGTTCAAGGTCTCAACTAGCAACACATTGGAAATGCTTATGCCATTGGATATTGTAATCTTACCAAACCCTTTGACCTTGCCTTTGCCATTGTCATCGAATGTGATACTATCATAACCATCATTGCCATTGGTATCGATTGAGTTGAATATTCTTGTATCACCGGTCATGTGTTGAGTGCACCCACTATCAAGTACCCAATGCCTTCCTCTAGCTTTGTAATTGACCTACAAAAGAAGAACAATTCTTTTTAGGTACTCAAACTTGCTTGGGTCCTTGAAGGTTAGTGACCAAGCTCTTTGGCACCCAAATGACTTTCTTCTTTGAGCCTATCCATGGTGGACCTATGAACTTAGCCTTCACACCATTTGTACCCTTAATAAGAACATAGAAAGAATCAAGCTTAATAGAGGATACATTGGCTTGATGCTTCTTTTTCATGCACTTTTGCTCTACATGACCAACTTGCTTGCAACTAGTGCAAAACCGACCATTATTCTTCACAAAACTAGTTTTGTGAAGAGCAAAGGTTGTCTTGCCTTTCTTGGGGGTATAGCCCAATCCCTCTTTGTAGAGAGAAGCTCTTTGGCTACCCAAGCACATAAGCAAGCGGTCCACACCACCATAGGCCATAGCCAAGGTGTGATTGAGCTCTTTTACCTCCTTTTTGAGTGTCTCATTCTCAACCACTAGTGAGGCATCACAAGTGAAACCATCATGACTAGATGAGGTAGAAGTGGATGTGCTATAAGAAAGGTTAGTGGGAGCAACAATGATAGGCTTATAGAATGATTCATCAATTATATCACAAGTTAAGCCTTTGTCACATGTTACAATATGCTCCTTCTCATTTTGCTCATCAAGTAGAGAGGAATGAGCTTTTTCAAGCTTCTTGTGAGCCTTGCCAAGCTTCTCATGGGCTTCTTCTAGCCTCTCATAAGATGCATTGAGCTCATCAAAGGCTTGCTTAAGGGCTTTTAGTTCCTTCCGCAAGTCTTGCATTTCCTTCTCTTAATATCAAAAATTTTCTTTAGCATCTTCTAACATGTCAATTAGTTCATCTTTAGTGGGTTCATCATCATTGTCACTTTCACTTTCACTTTCATTATCATGTTCCTCATCACATCCATCATCACAAAGTTTGTACCTTAGTGGCCTTAGCCATGAAGCATGATGGAGTGTCGAAGAGAGAAGGCTTCTCATTGATAGCAATGCTTACAAGAGCCTTCTTCATGGTGGTCTTGTCATCATCACTATCGTCATCATCACTTGAGGAAGCATCACTATCCCAAGTGACCACATATGAACCACCCTTCTTCTTCTTCTTCTTTAAGGTCATCTTGCCCTTCTTCTCTTTCTTTTTCTTCTTATCCTTCTTCTTGCTCTTCTTGTCATCATCATCATTGTCGCTATTGTATGGGCATTGAGCAACAAGATGATCCTTGCTTCCACACTTGAAGCACCTTCTTGACTCTTTCTTGTTCTTGGATGAAGACTTCTTTCTTCTAGCACGATAGCCCTTCTTCACCATGAACTTGTCAAATCTCTTCACGAAGAGAGCCATCTTCTTATCATCCATCTCATCAAAGCTCAAGTCTTCATCTTTACTTGATGATTCTTGCTTTGCCTTGCCCTTGGATGATGTGGCCTTGAATGCCACACTCTTATTCTTCTCGTCTTTCTTCTCCCTCTTTTCTTCCTTCTCATCATCATCTCTATAGGTGTCATCGGTCATCACATCTCCCAACACTTGGTTTGGTGTCATGGTGTTTAAACCACTCCTCACTAGAATAGTGACCAATGTGCCAAATCTCGAAGGTAAGCATCTCAAGAACTTGTGGGAGAAGTCCTTATCCTTCACTTCTTCTCCAAGGGCTTTGAGATCATTGACAAGCACTTAAAGCCTATGGAACATCTCTGGCACACTCTCATCATCCTTGATTTTGAAACTAGCAAACTTCTCCTTGAGGATGTATGCCTTTGCACCCTTCATGGCTTGAGTGCCCTCAAAGGATTCCTCTAAATTCTTCCATGCTTCATGAGCCCTCTCAATATTCTTGATTTGCTCAAATGTTCTCTCATCCAAAGCATCATGAATGGCACTAAGAACAATGTCATTATTTTGGAGTAGCACTTCTTCGCCGGTGGTGGGAGCCTCTTCATTGGCAATCCCAATCTTGGTCTCCACCACCTTCCACACCTTTTCTATTGATTGACTTGATGTATGTTGTCATCTTAGCCTTCCAATAAGGATAATTTAAGCCATCAAATTGGGGTGGCTTCTTGGTGTTATTGACTTGAGCTATTTTGACACCGAAGGTTGTTAAGCCTCAAATCACGATGACCACGGCTCCGATACCACTTGAAAGGTCCTAATGGCTAGAGGGGGTGAATAGCCTATTAAAAATTCTACAGCAACTCTAAGGCAAGTGATTAGTAAATAAGATGGTTAAGTGAATTTTGCGCTAGCACTACACTGTGTTGCAAGCCACCTACCCAATTCTAAAAATCTATGATCTATAGTCTATCCTAACAAGGCTAAGTCACTAATTTACACCTAGGTGAGCAAGCTAGCAAGAGAACTACAACTAAGAGCAACACTAACTAGTTACAACTACCACAAGTTATACACAAGTAAAGGCACAATGTAATACAAGAGAGTGGTAGAGAGGTATACCACTGTGGCAAGTGATCAATCAATAAATACCAAGGAGACAATCAATACACAATGATTTTTCCTCCGAAGTTCACTTGCTTGCCGGCAAGCGAGTCCCCGTTGTGGCGATTCACTCACTTGGAGGTTCACACGCTAATAGACATCACACGCCAAACCTACAACCGAGTGCCTCACAACCAACACAAGATGAGGATCACACAAGCCATGCGCAATCCACTAGAGTTGTCTTTGGCGCTCTGCTGAGGAAGGCACAAGAACCCCTTACAATCACAATGATCGGAGCCGGAGACAATCACCTTTCTCCACTCGATGATCCACCAATCATTGGGCCATCTAGGTGTCAGCAAACACCAAGAGTAACAAGAACTCCACCAGCCCAAATCACCCAACTAGTGCCACAAGATGCTAGAACACTAAGCAATGCACTAAAGGCTCTCCAATCTCACTCAAGATGATGAAATCAAGTGTGCAAGTGAGTGGAGTGGTGTGATCAGATCTCAAAGGGTGTATGCATCTATTAGAAGTGCCAAGAGAGTAGCCAAGGCCGGCCACTAGCTCTATTTATAAGCTCATAAGCAAATAGTGTCATTACCCCTTTGGAGCAGCTTTCTGCGAGGGCACCGAACATAGCGGTGGTGGCACCGCCCTAGGGGTGGTGATGCCCCCCAACGGTCGAATCCAATGGCTAGTTTGACTAACAGTGGTCATCGGATAGGGTGGTGGTGGCACCGCCCCGAGGGTGTCGGTGACCACCCAGCCACTGCCCAAGAATACCACCTCTCTGGAAAAAAGTGGTGGTGCACCGCCCTAGGGGTGGCGGTGCCCAACTCCAGTTCACCCGCTCTCTGGAATTTTATGGTGGTGGCATCGCCCTCCTTGTGACGGTGACGGGGCGGTGCACCGTCCATAGGACGGCGGTGCACACCGGACGCACCGGTGCCCGTGTTTGCTCTGCTGCTGCTCGGCCGAGTCTAGGTGGGCACCGCCCTAGCAGTGGCGGTGCTACCGGACACACTATGGTGGTGCCCTCAGGGCAACTCCCTGCTCTCGGCCTCCCAGCCGGTCACCGCCACAGGGGTGGCGGTGTGCCCGTGGCAGCACCCCAAGCTGAGTTTCACCTCCGTTTCTTCACCTTTCTCACCACCTTTACAAATGTGCTAACACTCCAAGTGTTTCACCATCATGTGCAAGTGTGTTAGAATTTTTACAAATATTTTTCAAAGGTTAATCACTTTCTCACCGAGTGTGCACTAGGCCTAAAATGCAATGCAAGTATTTCAACACCTAGTGGCACTAGATGATCGAGTTGTCCGATAAAAGCTCCCCTCTTAATAGTACGACCATCTATCCTAAATGTGATCACACTCTCTATAGTGTCTTGATCACCAAAACAAAAAGGCCATATTGAAATCACCTTTGCCTTGAGCCCTTTTTTATTTTTCTCTTTCTTCTTTTCCAAGTCCTGGAGCTTGATCACCATCATCACATGTCCACCAACATCACCATGGACTTCATCTTGCTCCACCACTTGGATTAGACTATCATATCCAGTCACACACTTAGATGAAAGGATTAGTCCAAATAGGTTTCATTAATTATCCAAAACCAAACTAGGGCTTTCAGCCGGTCCAACCCACACCTGTAGGACCAGAGGCGGTCTGACCCTCACACGTCTCGTGCCACGCGTCGCTGCCTCACTCACACTCGCTAGGGTCTAAGTGTCGGACCACTGAACAGTGATCCAATACCGTCCGACCCAAGCTCCAAACTAGTCGGACCGTGTGCCTACACCTAGAAGAACAGGTCAAACTGGTCTGACCCCTTCAGTCCGACCGAGCTAGCAGCGGCCTGACATGTTTTCCTTGCTTTCTGTATCCATTGGCCAGCCTGGGCATTTGGTATTACCGAACCGATCGGTTCGGTACTTTGGTTTCCAGAGAAATTCGGATCGTTCCATAAATCAGTACTGAGGAAATTCGGTTGCGGTATTTACCAAAAATACCGAACTAATCGCATGGACATGTAATAGCAGGTTCAAAAGCTAATTTTGACATAATTTAGACATGATTTCATAGAGAATAATAATGCCAAATACATACATAGAAAAATCCACAAGACTATAAGAGTAGAGTACATAATATAATAGACTAAAATAGTGCTATCAATAATATAACAACACTCAAACTCAGCACATTTTATATAGTTCGATTAATTCGGTTCCCCGAGGTAAAGTGCCGAATTTACCTCCTAGGAATTATGAACCGAACAGGGTACCAAAAAATTCAGTTTCGGTATTTTCAGTTCGGTTCTCGGTATTTTGTGCCCAGGGTTAGTTAGGGGAGGTGTCGGACTGGTCTGACCCAAACGAGAACTGGTCCGTCGCCCCTAAAACCTCTTTTTCAAGCGCGATCTCTTCACCCTTGCTCTTAAAGATGGCAATGGAGCCTCAATCCCCAATTCCCCGTGGGGAATTTCCCTATTAGGGGACAGGGATGGGATCAATTAACCCCCCATGGGGATTTAAATGGTAGGAAATCTTCCCCCATCGGGTCTAACGGGGTCGGGTCTGGTAGACTGTCCCCCGTCCCCATTTCCCCGCGTCCCCGTTTCTCAAAGCCTATACAGCCTGTTTACTCGGCCCATCGAAGCCCAAGTCGAACATACATACATAAGCAGCAGAAAACTTAACTGCCCCCCAGTCCTCATCCTCTCCTCTCCCTGTCTCGCCCGCCGCCACCACATTGCTTAGCCGCATGCTGCCTGCACCACACCCCGCGTGCTACTGCAGTCCACAAGGTGACCCCATGGGAGCACCTGCGCGACCCTACTACAGCGGTGGCGCATCCGCGTCTGGCTCCCCATCGACAGCAAAGGAGCATCACATGTGGCTCCCTAACGGCAACAGCGCGCGGCACCCTACAGGCAGCAATGCGTGCAGTGCAGGTCCCCTAGGCCAGCGGTGGTTTCTTGAAGCAGGTAGGCACTGGAGTTTCAGATCAAGACTTACTTGTCACCAGCGCCATGGATTTTTCCTTCACGTCACTTCTCAAGATCTTCTATGACCACACAATAGATTGAGCCGTTCATGCTCATTAATGTTCTGCTTCTTGCTATTTAGCAATTTCTAGATTGTGATCCGTGCTGTACTCTAATGTTGTATTGATGACCTTATGTAAATGGTGATGAATTGACCGATCATGAATGGCGATAAACTAATGCTTATGCGGAGATGGGGATCCCGACGGGGAATTTTCCACATGCGGGGACGGGGATGGGGGAGAAAGTGTCCCCGTGAGCTTTGGCAGGGATGGGGATGGGGATTTTTTCTCCCCGCGGGGACGGGGATGGAGAGGCATTCCCCGACGGGGAATTCCCCATTGCCATCTCAACTTGCTCTCATGTGCTAACACCAAAGTGTTCCAAACACTTGTGCATGTGTGTTAGCATTTTTAAAAGCATTTTTCAAGGGTAAGTTTGCTCACTAGGTTCCAAATGCACATGCAATGAGTTAGGTCACCTAGTGGCACTTGATAACCGCATCAACCATGAATTCTCCACTCTTTATAGTATGACTATCTATTCTAAACCTGATCACGCACTCTATTGCGTCTTGACAGGTAAAACAAAATGGCCCTAGCTCTTATACCTTTGCCTTGAGCCCAATTTATTTTTCTCTTTCTTCTTTTCCAAGTTGGAGCACTTGATCACTATCTTTTGGCCATCTCCATCACATGAGTGCCATCTAGCTCCACCTTGGTTGTGAACTAGCCTATCTCATTCATCACTTAGAGCAAAGGGTTAGTCCACTAGGATTCATCAATTATCCAAAACCAAACTGGGCTTTCATCGATCTCCCGCGAGGTGAGCACAAGACCCCTTATAATCAACTTGATCGGAGCCACACAAACAATCACCACAAGGTGCTTGATGATCCAACCAAATCCAAGCTGTCTAGGTGGCAACGACCACCAAGACTAACAAGAAAACCACTGCCACCATGCTTCTCTAGTGCCACCAGATGCAATCCAACTAAGGAAATACACTAGAACTCTACAGATCTCACGCAAAATCAATCTCAAAGCATGCAAGCGGGTGAAGTGTGTGCTTGAGCTCAAGATTATATGGATTAGTAGAAATAGCCAAGAAATCTTAAAAGGTTGAGCAACTCATCTATTTATAGCCCCTACACAAAAGTAGTCATTGGGAGCTCTTGGTGGGTTGTCTATGTACTCACCGGATAAGTCGGGTGGGCACCGGACAAACCCCACTAGAGAAAGGATTGATGAAATCCAACAATCCAGATCAAATCTCATCTAGCTGTTAGAGAGTGCTTTCTCTGGTACTCGGGTAGAGGCACCACCGGAGAAATCTGGTGGCCTCCCAAGGATTTGTCTAGAACAGGTGACCATTGGAAATTACAAAGGTCAAATCCTCCTTTCTTCGGTGCTGCAAAGGTGTAGATGATCAGATAATTCCGTTGATTTTAGAACCTCTTTGATCACCAACTAGAGAGCTCTAGGCCCCCATTAGGAAAGTTCGAATGGTTCCAGCCGCCAGCACTGAAGAAAGCGCTGCTCCTTTTGAATTTTTGTGCGTTGAACATGAGGCCGCCATGTCACCCCCTCAAGGCCACATTCTCCGGCGTTATGGAGTTATAGACACCGTATAAAATCCGGTGGCTCCTACACAACTAAAACAATTAGAAATAGGGGGCTAAACCACTTTCTCCGGTGACTTCTCCTCAGGGGCATCGAAGATATTTAGTGAGTGCAGAAACCCTGCACTAAGTCGCACTCTCAAATGTTTTTCAAATTTGCTAACTTCAAATGTGTTCCAACTTAAATACCACGAGTTAAGCATTGAGTTAGCTTTTTCAAAATATTTTTGAAAGCATTTTCACTTGCTTCTCACCATGTTACTAGGTCTAATGCACATGTACATTTAGACAACACCTAGTGACACTAGCTAACGGTAATCGCATTAGAGTTCCTCTCTTAATAGTATGACTATCTATCCTAAACCCGTCCATGCACTATTGCATCTCAGCCAACAAAAGCAAAGCCCTATATATATATCTTTCCCTTCGAGCTTGCTTTCCATTTCTTTGTTCTCTTCATGGATGAGCACTTGCTTCGTATGGTTATGATCCTCATCTTCACCGTATCCTAACCTTGTTCAATTCCAAGTGGACCTAGATCAATCATTTCCACTGAAAACATTAGTCCACTAATTATCACTCAATTACTAAAACCAAACTAGAATTTGTAGTCAGGCAATAGCAGGGAACCATCTGTGTGGTAGTAAGGAACCATCGGACAGGTAGGGCCGAGCTCGACGGCTAACGTCTATGGGCCGCCGTGACCGGCGATCTCTTTGTATGTTGGGCGGATGGCCAGCGGTGAATCGAAACATCAGACGGACCAGCGGTGAGGAAAGGAAATGCTATGCGAACGGATGATTCCTAGGTAGGCACGTACGTCAATATGCCACATGGGCAATTTGATTCTTTCGCGTGACTGATTTTAGGGCAAAAAAGGAAAAAGAGAGAGAAAAAATAATTATGGCAAAGAAAAGAAAAGCACATGGTTTGGCTCACAATTTATGAAATTTATATTTAGAATGACAAATCTAGGAAGCCCATTCTTGGACATGGCAAATAGTAGCAATTATCTTGAAACCAAATGTCAACTATATGTGCCGTAGAACACTCGAGTGTTCTGAGGCTCGAGAAGACTCGATTTTTGTTCTTCATGTCTTGTTTCTCCTCTCGACCCTATCACGCCCACGGTGTCCTCCTTCTTCCCCCCCCTCCCCAACCGCCGACATGGCCATGTGCGCCCCTGTCCGACCTAGCTCGACCACCTCCTACGTTGCCGGAACCTTAACTGACACCCTCCCGCCGCCCTCACTACTTGCCGGCCTCCCCCGAGCTCCTTATAAATCCGCCGGGGGTGAGACTAGAGATAGAGAAAATAAGAGGAAGAGGAATTGAGTGTTAAGAGGCATAGGAACACTTAAGTGTGTTATATAGCAGTTCTCTTTTAGAAAACCAGAGAAAGCCACCGGATGAAAACGCGTAGAAAAATAAACACAAAATGGCTCTAGTGGCAGATCGTTATCTGTTTCCTCCTCCATTTCATCCCAGCCACCACTTCCCGCCATGCCGCCACCGCCGCCGCAGGGTCCCGTTCCCTCCCATGCTGGCCGCGCCAACCTCTTCTCCGCCCCGCCGCCTCCCCTCTCCAACCGCCGCTACCCCCATCAACGGTCCCTGCCTCTCCCGCCCGTCTCCCCTCGCCGCCGCGACCCCAAGAACCACTCCCGGCAGCCTTCCCAAGAAGAAGAACCGACAGACAGCGGTCCAAGGAGAACGGCCAGCACCAACCCGGCCTTCCGCGCGGCCCACCTCCGTACCGCGTACCGCAAGCCCGTGCCCCCAGCCGCAGCCGCCGGCGAAGGCGAGGCCCTCCTCGCCGCCGACCCAACCGACGCCGCCTCGGGGCGCGCCGTCGTCGTGGGTCCCTCGGGCCTCTCCTTCCGCCTCCCCGGCGCGCCGTTCGACTTCCAGTTCAGCTACTCCGAGGGGCCCCGCGCCCCACCGCTCGCCATCCGGGAGCCGGCCTTCCTGCCCTTCGCGCCGCCGACCATGCCGCGGCCCTGGACGGGCAAGGCGCCGCTGCTGACCAAGGAAGAGAAGGCGCGCCGCCGGGGCGTGCGGCTGCACACGCCGCTCGGGCAGGAGCCGCCGCAAACGGTGAGCGCGCACGGGATCATGATGGAGGTCAGGGAGAGGAGGCAAATGGACCTGGCCAGGGTGAGCCCCGGTGACGGCAGGAGCAGGGAGGAGGTGCTCGGTGAGCCGCTCACCCCATCTGAGGTGCGCGCGCTCGTCAAGCCGCACATTTCACACAACCGGCAGCTCAACATTGGTAACAACTGCACTGCCATTTTCCAGAGAGAATCTGATTATTTTTTTCCTGCCTCTATATTCGTTCAGACTTGAGATTAAACTCAAATGGGCCAATGTGGAGAGCATAATGAGATAATGCAGTGGCATGAGAACAAACACATCTGGAGCTAAGTTTGATGCAAAGTTCCTTTTCGATTGCATAAGGTTAAAAACGTGGATTGTGGCACAACCATGGTATCTGCCTACAAATTCAGTCAATTGTTAGGAAATGGCAAAAAGATAGCAATGTTTTTTCATACATGAAACGAGAACAAGTCAATTTGCAGCCCTTCAACTCTTCTCAGGGTTTTATTGTGGGCCAATTGCATACCTCTTCGAACCATTTTTATGAACTTGCCATTTGAGAAGTCATAAATGCATAGTTGCCACCAAAAGCGTTGGTCAAACATCAAATCCACCACTGGATTATCAAACTGAAGAAATGTCGTCATCAGACAAAATGCCCCCATTTTTCTCTCTCCTCCCTTCCCCATCAGCACACTGATGGCACCACTTCATGGTTTTCCATTTCTTCAGTCCAAAGATCCTCCTTTTCGCTCCATCTCCATGGTTACCATTGCAACTTCTGGAGGTAGGGTTGGACGGGCAGGTAGCCAGGGGCTGAGGGCACCAGCGAGGGGGCCTTGTGCCAGATCAGGTTAGCTCTTGATCGTCAGCAGTGGAGGGCCGAGGAGTTTCGGCATTGGGTGGCCTCCCAGTCCTCCTAGCTGGCCTCCCCATCCTCTCCACCCTCCTTGACGATCTTCTATTCGTCCTCAAGTCACTGTCCACCATGCAAGCTCATCAGCACCTCCTCACCATATCCTGCTGCTCCTCCTTCCAGTCCTCCATGGTGTCGTGATGGCTGCAGTGCAGTAGATGCAAGCAGCAGCAAGCTCGCCCCAGAGGTGGGGACACTGGGATGGGGAGCACAGGGGTCAGCACCACGTAAAGGGGGCTGGCAATGGAGACCAACATGCAAAGCACAGATGATGCCAATGAGAGTGGCTGCTATCGCAAAAGAAAGGAAGCATCAGAAAGGATACGCCAAGGGTTAATTTGCTAATTTCCATGATATGATTTTCTGTACATATTTTCTGAAATATTTTTGCACCATTGGATAACATCATCTAATAGAATTTAAACTAGCGGAAATCTAACTGAAGGGGATTCCAGTGGTAGTTTTCCAATATATGTTTTTTTAATGGAAAATTTCAAATAGGAGTTAAATCAGTAGCAAGTATGCATTTTGTCCTTTTAATTATCGTCACTCCTCTGGAAAACTTGAAGTCACATCATATGCTGTTGTGTTTTTGCCATCAGCTGGCACTCCTGCTATCAGCAGTGTTTTTGTTTGCTGGTCCCAAGAACACCACTGCATTCAAGCAGGAGGTTGCCAGCAGTAAGGCTGGCTTTTGTTGAGAAAATGGTACATATGTGATAAGTGGATATTCAAACACATTATTACTTGCTTGATTTAGGCTGTAAGAGTTTATCTCATCTGGATCCAACATGTTGTGGTATGTGTGCCAAACTTGGTAGGGAGGGATGGGTCCTCACTCCTCACTGGTGTTCAGAGTTGGAGTTGTATGGCCCTGTATTGTAGAGAGTCGAAGGACTACAGATAGACTTTTTCCTGCTTGTAAACCCATCCTCATATGATACCTTCCAAATCCTCTTTGCTGCTTGTTGCAAAGTTATTATCTTCTTTTCTTTTTGTTGCAAAGCTAAATCTTATTACTGATGCAGTGTAGAGTTAAATATCAATTTCCTGAACAATTTCCTGTAGGAAGAGATGGTTTGACTCACAACATGTTGGAAATGATACATTGTCATTGGAGGCGCCAGGAAATCTGCAAAGTTAGATGCCGTGGCGTTCCAACTGTTGATATGAAGAATCTCTGTTATCATCTTGAGGTATCTATACTTAGTTTGCTACTGTATATTAATGTGCATTGTGCTCATTCACATGTTTTAACATATCCCTAGGCATCTGGACATGCATTCTGTGGTACAAAGCCAAAGATCTCCGTTGAATCTCTTTTTCTAAAAATTGTATCTTTTTACTGTACTACAAAATGTGGCATCCAGTATACAAAAGTGCCTTTTTTCAAAAAGAAAAGATTTCAAAAGAGTGAGATCATGTTCCTTTTTATTTCTGTTCTGAATTGCATGATAACTTAAATGACACTCCCTCCGTTCCAAATAATAAGACGTTTTAGCTTTTCTAAATACATTGCTTTTACTATGTGTGTATATCTAAGTACATAGCAAAACCTATGTATCTAGAGAAGTCAAAACATCTTATAATTTGGAATGGAGAGTACTTTCATAAGAGTTGTTTGAAACTTTTAGGATCATAGAAAGGAACAATTGCCTCTTGTTTATAGAACACCATACATTATTCTTTTCTTTTAATGCAAGGATTTAAGAAAGTAGGACAATAGTATCAATACCGATATCTTGAAAACAACAGTGTACTAATGAACTAATAATATTTTGATCAGACCAGTGTATGAGTTAAGGACTATGAAGAGCTTGTCACTTGTTAGGGATGTATACTTGTTGGCCTCTCATGGAACAAGACCTCAGTCATCATGTATGCATGCTTATGTGTTTTTTCAATACAACTATACAAGCATCTTGACTTTATTATAATGCATTGTCAAACATAATAACATCTATTATGTTCCAGGAAAAGTCGGGTGGAAAGGTCATTCACCGAGTAGGTGGCGTTGTTTTTCTATATAGAGGAAGACATTATGATCCAAGGACCCGTCCTCGCTATCCACTAATGCTCTGGAAACCTGCAACTCCTGTATATCCAAAACTCATCAAAGAAGCTCCAGAAGGGCTTACAAAAGAAGAAGCAGATGAAATGATTAGGAAAGGGCGTGATCTGCTGCCAATCTGTAAATTAGGTATTAAGTTACTGATCAACTTTATTCCTATTCTTATTGATTCCTCGCCAAAAAAACCTTTATTCTTATTGATCATTGTTCAACTATGTTCCAAATCTAGATGGCCTTCTTATTTGATTTGTTTGTTTACAAGTTTTGTATTTCTGACATTTGAAGCAGTTATGAAATGACCTATTCACAGCAGGAACCTTAATCCTGTTACACACCACGTACTAGATTACATTTCAAGCCTAACCTAGTACTGTAAATACAAACCTAATTGTCAAGGATAGGCCTTTAACAGGGCCCCTGATTTTATAATTTGTTGCGTATATGCTTACAAGATTTTGTACCATGTATGTCATGCACATGTGGGATGTGGCTGCTGGCTACTGGTTATTGCTTTCTTTTCTACCTGCCTCTAGTCCTACAGACCAAAAATGCTAGTCCCTACTTTAGAATTAGATGACCCAGTTTGAACTATTAAACTTCCCTAACTTTGAACAGTGATATTGGCTCTATTGTTTAGATTATTCGTGTGAAAATAATACCATTAGAGAGGCAATAAGTCTTCAAATTTGACTAATGCATGTTTGCTTCTACTAAAGGACTGCTGCAGCAGCAGCAGCTGTACACCTATGCACCACTGTGTGCAGCTGCAGCTTCAGTCATTGCTGCTGATCCGATCAGGCCCATAGTGCTAAACTGATTGTCAAAACTGCTCACTGGAAGGATTGCTTGCTTTTTACTCTGTATTTAAGGTACAGATAACAACACATGTGACTGATGATGTATCTTTTATCCTCTATCTTTTAGCCAAAAATGGAATATACATCACTCTTGTCAAGGATGTGCGAGATGCTTTTGAAGGAAATGACCTGGTGAAGATTGACTGTGAGGGTTTGAATCCAAGTGACTACAAAAAGATTGGAGCGAAACTAAGGGTTCTATTCGCCCTCACGAATTTCGCAGTTTTCATTTCATTACTTGTAGTGGAAGTGAATCCTTTACATACCTTCTTTCTGACCCACTCAGCTAAAATTGCTTACTTCTATATATGCAGGATCTTGTTCCCTGTGTTCTTTTATCATTTGACAATGAACAGATATTAATGTACAGAGGCAAAGAATGGAAATCCAGATACTCGAAGCCTCTTACTCTCATTCCGAAAGTTCCAAAGAATAATGTGGCAATGTCATCTGACATGAATAGTTCAGGTATGCTTTCTTAACTCTTATAATGATTATCTTGGTCTTGCTTCTTTAATATCCATGCTCATTTTTATTTATCATAGCAGTTTTGGTGATTAGGTTTTTATGAGCTCCTCATTTTGTAATCTCTTCCTGCACTCATTTATCATATGCTTATATTCATGTGTTTTGCCCAAACATACACTCAGGCCCTGTTTGGTTGGGCTTTTGGCTTTGGCTTTTGGCCCCAAAAGCCAAAAGCCCAACCAAAGGGGCTGCTTTTGGAGGGTGCTTTTTCAGAAGCAGCTGCTTTTCCGTAGTTCATTTTTGAAAGCTGGGTTGACCCTGCTTTTGTCTTTTGGCTTTCTGCTTTTCGAAATTGATGGAATAAAAAGCTCTTCCATAGTTGTTTCAAGAGAGATAAAGATAAAAGGTATATTTTATACTTATTTAACCAAACAGCTTTCAGCTTTTCTACAGCTCACAGCTCACAGCAGCTTTTCCACAGCTCACAGCCCACAGCAGCTTTTTCCCACAGCCACAGCTCAACCAAACAGGGCCTCAGATGTGTTGCATGGAAAATATAGCTGCCCTTTTTTGTTGGTCACTTGGAAAAGACCAGTACCTCCAGTTAATTTTATATTATTGGTTGCACTTCCTGAATCAAAATAACAAGGCAACTTTTTTTCCAGATACAGATGAAGTTGCGATAAGAGAAGTATTGAGACCCAAAATGTTTAAATTATGGAAAAGTGCAGTGGACTCGTCTCTGGCATTGCTGCTGGATGACGCTGAAGCAAATGATCTGACACCCGATTCACTCCTGACTTTGGTTGAGGAGTTCAGCGTGACATCTCAGGCAGCGGAGCACTCATTTCCTGCTCTGCTTGTGACCAATAGTGAGGTGAACACCGAATCTCTAAGTGCAGAATACATAAATGATGAGTCTGAAACAAGCATTGCTGGAAACGAAGAGGGCCAGCTCGAGCAGTCGTCACCTCATCTATGTGACGATGAACATTTTGAGCTTGACATGTTTGAGCGTCTGGAGTCATCTGTGCCATTGGGTTCGCTGCCGATTGACAGCATGATAGAGCAGCTGAACAGTGAGTGAATTACAATGAGCAGCTCATTCAGTCCATCGGGGTAACTACTGATGATCAGATTGCAATCACGGATTGTGTAGACGCAGTCTCTACGTTCCTCCGACCTCAGTCTGATGATGATCTCAATTCCTGCGAATTTTCAGCGGTTTGGTAGCAAACATGATGTAAAGAAAATAATTGTAGCGGATGGGCATGCGGTCCAGTGGTGAAGGCTCCAAGGGAGCATCTGACCTCCTGTGAAGGGCGCACCAGGAGGTGCTTTAAAAAAATGTAGTATGCAAATGTACGAACTGATCACACGTATCATTGTCACCATCAATGAGTGTGCTTGCATATATATGAATGAATATTTACATTTATTTATACTGTGTTTAGTGTTTACCAAAAAAGTAAAGTATTGCGCCATGCTCCAAAAAGGTGCAGACGCTAGCAGTGACTAGAGTCTATAGTAGCTGATTCTTCTCCAAATTTTGAATATTTTTCAAAATAAGGAATCGATTTATGGTTCAGAAAATTTTGGGGAAAACCCACCAAAAAGGAATCAAGAAAACTACCTTGGTGAAAATTAATGAAATCATCATCTCTGATCTTCGTTGGTGTGCGGTTTCATTAGTAGCCAGTCACACACAATGCGAATGCTTGGAGTTGTAAAAAAAGAACTGAATTTTGCAGATGCTGTTACTTTGGGGCCTCGTATATCTGAGGCTATGGCGAAACAAAAAATGTCGACCCACTTTGAATGTAAACAAAATAATCCGTATATTTGGTCATGATGAGCAATAGTATGTATCCAAAATTTGTATATGCTGAAATTAACGTGAAATCTTTGCAGTTACCATGAACAGTATATTCGTAGTTTGGATCTCTTTTGACAGTTAACCCTAATGACTATTAGCCTGTTCGCTTGATCGTAAACGATCGTGGATTATAAGCCAGAACCGTATTTTTCTCTCACACCAAACCAGCCCGTAGTAATAATCCACGATCGTTTCAGCCGAAACGAACGGGCTATATATTATAACCAAAAAGAAATAGTAACACGAAGAAGAAGAAAAAAAAGACTTCCTAGTGTGTACTAGTACATTAACAATTGTCCTGTTCGCTTGACTGATAAGCCATGGCTGAAAGTACTGTTGACTGATTTATTGGGAGAGAAAAATATTATTCATTGGCTAAAAAAATACGACTTATAAACCCAACGAACATGGTATATGACACAGCCACCAGAAGGCAGAAGATTCTAGCAGGGATTAAAAATCTTGCATTGCTAATAAGACACTGCATGCAATCCGATCCAAGGTGTGGCGCATGACGGCATGAGCACAAACTCTTGCCAGCTGCCACTTTTGGCGCCTCACATCGCAATCGCATGCATCCACCGTGTCGTCCCACCTACGTTTTCCTTGGGTTGTTTGACTTTTCGCTTCACTCGCCCAGAAGCGAACGAGAAGGGAACATGCATATGCTTAAACCAGACGGTCAGGTCAAAGATCGGTGGCCGGCTCATTCCACTTGCATCCGCCGCGACGTGTACCTCAGTGCACATGCACGTGGCCGCTTTTGGATCGATGGACTAAAGTTTTTGAGGTCTCACACAGAGTGTTGTATGGGGTATTCGGATACTAACAAAAACAGAATCCGTCCGTAATCCACGAGATGAATTTATTAAGCCTAATTAATTCATCATTAGCATATGTTTACCGTAACACCACGTTATCAAATCATGGACTAATTATACTTAGAAAAATTCATCTCATAAAATAGTCTCAAACTGTACATTTAGTTTCATAAATAATCTATATTTAATATTATATATATATATATATATTATGTATGTCAAAGTTTCGATGAAATAACGACTAATATTTAGAGTCGGAACCAAACACCCGGCCGCACCCACCAGTCCTGACTTTTGTCTGCGGGGGGCTGGCTTCGCTTCTGCTTCGTCAGTCCTACTCACGGGCTCGTGCGCACGACACGTCGGTGGGGCCACGAGATGCCGTAGCCCGTGGGCACGTCCCCACCGGCCACCGACCACTGCTACGGAGGAGCACGGGAGCAGGACGGAAAAGGAAATGCAGTCTGAACTTGAATCCTTTGTTGTCAGCCGTAATTGATGTGAGAGAAGCAGAGGCCAAAAAGGCTGACTGGTGGCCTGTTGGTTCCACTGAGTGGTGGCCCCATGCTAGTACAATCGCTCGATTGCTTTGCAGCTGTAGGTCCACGTAGCTCCAGCTCATAATTCTCCATGGAGGCATGAAGCCAGCTCATGTCCTTTTTTGTGAGAAACAGCAAGCATGATTTCTAATAATAGCATGCATCGTGCAGCAGCCAACGAAGCAGATATTAGAGCGTTGCTCGGTACTTTCAGATATTTATAAATTATAAGTCCATCTAGCTACATAGTTTTTATTATATACCCTAACACTACACTATGTCTACATACGTAGCAAAATGCTATGTACATATAAAACTCAAAACTACTTATAATAACTTTGTACGGAAGGAGTACTGTTAACGAAAATAATCATGAAAATTCTGGTTCTGTTTTACCTAATAACACCGCACGATGTCGATTGTCATCTCACAAAACTCAAACATAGAACACCTGTACAAGGAGGGGAAAATGACGTATTCTATACTGATAGCTCGTACCAATTTACATAGTTGGAGAAAAATTAAACCAAATTTGTGTCGTGATACATTCTCAACAAGTTGACTAGTAGTATTTGATTTTTTTGCTGCCTTGTTAATTGCCTTGGTTGACTCTTAATCAAGTTGGGAGAAAAGCAAATTTATCATAGTAGGCACATGAGTCGTCGTTGAAGTCAGTAAAAGTGTTCTTCAACAGATGAGTCATTCCCTGAAGAATATCAGCCTGGTTTCATTCTCTAATCCATGTCAGCTGAGCATGGTAAGGTACATACTATACTACCTCCACTGCGTCGTTGGCTAGCTCAAAATTGTGCTAACTTCATCATAAAAAAAAACTGTGGGGGTGTATTTTTGCCCCTAAAGATTTGGCAGAAGCCAATAGATATTCGCCCTATTCATTTGGGTTTGTTTGGCTTATTTTGGCTTGTTTTCAACTAACGAACAATATTTTTTTCTCACATAAAATCAGCCAACAGTATTTTCAGCTATGGTTTATAAGCCAAACACGACCAAACGAACATGCTAATTTTTCCTCCAAAAAGAATATTGTCGACGCACACGATGCAAGCGTGATACTAAATCGTGTTTGCATTTTCAAAATAAAGAGGGAAATGACTCCGTACTCAATGAGACTAGAGACTTGGAGAGAATTATGAGGTTATGCAGCTGTCGGACGGGGACCTATAAAAAGGCCTCCTTAAAAAGCCCCGGCCATGATTTCAAGTCCTGTTCCTCCAGTCTCCAGGTCATTTTTGTTCATTCTTTTAATGTAGTACAGTATGAGCATTTGTTTCAATAATCAATATACAGTACATGTTTATTGATGGTCTCACCCACCAAAGCCTAGAAATAAATGATTTATTTTCCGTATCACCACAAGATGATTGAATGAAAATCCTAGTACTACCTCTTCTGTCCACAAAACAATGTAATTATGGGATCCACGCCGATCAATCTAGCTCAAATTTAACTAAGCTTATAGCAAATAGTATTAGCATTTATGTGTTCTAATAAATTTATTATAAAAGTATGTTCTATAACTAATCTAATGATATTTAGTTTATATTATTAATGTTAGATTTTTTACATAAATTTAGTCAAAGTTCAAATAACTTGATTTCTCGAAAAATGAGAATTATATTGTTTTGTGGACGAGGTGAGTACGTGTTTCCATAAGAAAAAAAGTGGGTCAAGATGAATGTTCCATGCCCCCATGGTCCCATCGACAGAGAGCATTATGACTTATGAGTGGGTTTTCTTGGAAGAAAAAAAATATAGTGAATGGACATACTCCCTCAGTACCTAAATATCTGTTGTTTTTGCTTTCCGAGAAACAACTTTGACTAAATATATATTAAAAATATTAATATTTATGATACATAATTGGTATTATTGATAGATATTTGAATCTAGTTTTTTAATAAATTTATTTGAAGATAGAAATGTTGCACGCATTTTCTATAAATCGAATCAAAGTTATTAGCACGCAAATCGTGACGACAAATATTTAGGAACAGAGAGAGTAGACCTACAACTGCAAACGATTGGTAGACCAATTCCAAGAGACTCGTTATATCTTCCTAACGGTTATGAATAGAGATTTTTTTTTTAAAATGTTCTTCAACAATTTTTTTAATTGAATATTTAAATATAGCTATCTTCAGCATCGAATCTTTGGATGCATGCATGAAGCATTAAATATAAATAAAAAATAAAACTAATTACATAGTTTAGACGAAATTTACGAGACGAATCTTTTAAGTCTAATTAGACCATGATTAGACATTAATTGATAAATAACAACGAAAGTGCTATAATACTATTTCCTAAAAAATTTTGTCAACTAAATAAGACCCTAGTCTATTAAAAAAGTTAATCAACAGCCAAACACGTGCAGGGTTGTACCTTCCGGCGACCGGCGGAGCTCTCCGTTGTCGGATCACCGACGAGATCGGAGCGCGGAACGGCCAATCGTTGCTGTCGCTCGCTCGCGGATGCAGACAGCGTGCAGCTCTACGCGGTACGCCTGCTGCCCTGCTCCATGGCTGGTTGTTCACCTGCCGCCGTCGTCACGTGGCGTGCTCGCTTCCTCTGCTCCAGATCTGCCTCCAGGCCAACCCCACAGGCCACAGCACCCCGCTCGCAGCCGATGGACGGCCGCCCACAGCCATGGCCGTGCACTTTTTGTGCTGCAGCAACAGTCATCGGCTGCAGCTGGATGCATAATCCATGTGGTCACAAGGATGCGTAATTTCCACTTTCCTGCTCATGATAGAGGCGAACAATGTTCACCGCGCATCAAGTCCCGGTGGCCAATTTTGCTGCTGGTTCAAGTTTGGCCAGTTGTGTAACCAAACAGCAACAAAGGTCCAGTTGCCAATTGCAGTACGAACTGTCAGCCTGTTCGTTTCGTCGTAAATAATCGTGAATTATTTACTGCTGGCTGATTTAGTGTAAGAGAATAATACTGTTCCAGTTTATAATCCACGATCTTATACGAGCAAACGAACAGGCTTGGTATACCTTTCACAGTTGCTCAAAGGTCAGATGGCACTTCTTTTCACCTTTCATGGTTCTCAAAGGTCACCAACAGAGCAAGCGCACAAGCGGACCGAGAAATGACTGTAATTGCGGTTGGTTACACAGGGGGCACCTAAAGAGTAACAGTAACATACGAATATGATAGATCAAAACTGCAAATCTCTCAGCAGTTTCAGTACAGACTCGAAAAGGGAAAGAAGAAGAAAAAGATATCGGACGACCAAACTAGCAAAGATAAAAGATCAGCGTATAATCCTGGCTGCTGTCACACCAAATTATACCAATCCCTAAGCCGGCAGCGCCGACATGGCTTGCTGCGGCAATTGCCAAAGCCTTCTTCGTCTTTCTCTTCATTCATCTTCTATGGAGCAGCCAAGTCACTGATCAAACACACATCCAGGAGCAGGAGCAGCAGCAGCAGCAGCAATGCTTCATGCTTGCAGGTATGAGGTATCAGCAGAGCTAGAGGAAGGTAGCACGGAGACACAGTCTCTTCATGTCCAATTTGACTTCCCAACCAATCTTAAGCAGAGGCCTTGTCGAACTTGAGGGGCTTCACCACCTCCCAGGTGAAGTCGGCGTCGTCACGGCCAAAGTGGCCGTAGGCGGCGGTCTTGATGAACCTGTTGCCGCCCTTCTTCAGGTCGAGGTTGATGGTGATCATCCCGGGCCTGAAGTCGAAGTTCTCCTTCACGATCTTGAGGATCTCCTTGTCGGGGATGGTGCCGGTGCCGTACGAGTCGACGAACACGGACAGGGGCTCCGGCACGCCAATGGCGTACGACACCTGCACGAGGCAGCGGCGGGCGAGGCCGCTGGCAACGATGCTCTTGGCGGCCTGCCTGGCGATGTAGGCGCCGCTGCGGTCCACCTTGGTGGGGTCCTTGCCAGAGAAGGCGCCACCGCCGTGGGCACCCCAGCCACCGTAGGTGTCGATGATGATCTTGCGGCCGGTGAGGCCGGCGTCGCCGTGGGGGCCACCGATGACGAAGCGCCCGGACGGGTTGAGGTGGAATATGGTCTTCTCGTCGAGGTACTTCTCCGGGATGACGGGCTTGATGACGTGCTCCTTGAGGTCGGCGGCGATCTCGTCGTTGGTGACGGTCTCGTCGTGCTGGGTGGAGATGAGCACGGTGTGGACGCGGACGGGCACCATGGCGCCGCCCTCGTTGATGTACTCCACCGTCACCTGGGTCTTGCCGTCGGGCCTGAGCCAGGCGCAGGTGCCGTTCTTGCGGACCTCGGTGAGGCGCGCGCCGAGCTTGGTGGCCAGCACGTGGCTGAGCGGCATCAGCTCGGGGGTCTCGTCGGTGGCGTACCCGAACATGTGGCCCTGGTCGCCGGCGCCGATCTCCTCGGGCCGCTTGGTGAAGTGCCCGTGCACGCCCTGCGCGATGTCGGGGGACTGCTGCTCGATGTTGACCAGCACCTTGCAGCGGTCCGCGTCGAGGCCCACGTCGTCGGAGGTGAAGCCGATGGCGCGGCAGGTGTCGCGCACTATCTTCTCGTAGTCCACGGTGGCCTTGGTGGTGATCTCGCCGAACACCATCACCATGTTGGTCTTGGTGCAGGTCTCGCAGGCCACCTTGCTGTCGGGGTCCTGCGCGAGGCAGGCGTCCAGCACGGCGTCCGACACCTGGTCGCACAGCTTGTCGGGGTGCCCCTCGTTCACGGACTCCGAGGTGAAGAGGAAGCTCTCGGCCGCCATTGCCTTCTTCGTCTCGGGTGATAAATTACTCTACCAACCTCTGCAATTTTATTTAACAACAATTCAAACAATCAGAAACCATCCGCAGATCCACCGCACATTCGAATTGGATGACGAACAAATAGTTAAACCGATGCCATGAGATCTGAAAATTAGAGCACCACAGACAGCTCCCATATGCAGAGGCTACGAGATCTAGTAGATGGAGAACCCTCCCTACGAGAGACAAAAAAAAAAATTCAAAAAAAAAATCCCAAATTTCCTCCGCTGAATCTCAAATTTAAACGACAACCCAGATCTACAGAACCGCTAAAAGGCTACGGAGTAATCACCAAACCCCACAACCGGATCCGCCATCCCGTGGCGACCATCAGATCCAACCGCAGCAAAAAACAAATGGGCATCAGTTACCCCCTCCACCGAGGAAGACCCAAGGTTTGAAGCATCTCCCCAAGCATGCGCACAAATGACAAAACCACGCACACGCACAAACGCACGCACGAACCTCGGGAGAAGCACGACGAACGAAATAACGATCCAACGAGAGAGAAGAAGCAGGGTGCGGGCAAGCTGGCTCACCTTGCGCTGCTGCTCTTTATTCGGGACCGGCAAGAGGGAGGAGAAGATGCGAACGGGATGTGTGGCACGGGGTCTCGAGAGTGCTGGGGCTCCGCCATTTATAGCCGCGCCGGTGCCGGACGCGGATCCGGGGAGGAAGGTGGGTCCGCGCCGGTGCGGGTGTACCTGTGAGTTGGGACAGTATTTGGCGAGTCGCGCAGGCATGCACGTGAGGACATCAATCGCGGGCAGACACTGACCGGATGGCCCCACGTAGGGGGAGAAGCCACCCGCTGGTAGCTTTGTTGTCCTCTCACCAACCCCACGGCCACCAACCCCATGTGCTGGGCCCACTTCACCTAACATTTCTCTCTCCATCATTTTCTTCCGTATATGTTTTATTAGTAGTATTTCTGTTATTTATTTCTGTCCTAGCAATTTGCCAGCCTCAAGCTCGAAATGGAAAATGAAATTCTCGCGTCACCTACTACCACTGGGTTACGAGGTGTTTTTTTTCACCTTTTTAAGGGAAAGTTCATTTCTTTTGGGGGCAGAAAAAAATGCTTTCCCCATTTTCTCATTCCTAGGTTCCACAGTTGTACCAAGCGTGGCGGGAGAGTGCGTCAATGTATGTACAATTTTAGCATTATTATTGTCAATGCCTAAAAATATATGAATTATCCAAAAAAAATGTAAATATTTTTCAAACATTTTAAGGCCCCATTTGGATTGTAGAATTTTTTTTCTATTTCCTGTGTTTTTTCCTATGAAAATAAACTAATTCCTGTGAAATTTATGTACAATTTCTGCGAAATTCCTTCATTCCAAAGGGCCCGGAGCGAAAGGTCAACATGTTATATGGATCATGTACTCGCCTAGGCGTGAGCAAAATATCTTGTGACAGAAGCGTTACATGTCTATTTGAAAATGCGTTAAATGCATTTTGTTCTGCAAGATTCTTGTGTTCAGAATGGTGATTAGAAAAAAAAAAGATCAAGGTCAATGAGAAAAAACAATCTCACGATTATTTTTTGTGCTTGATTTGCTAGTCCTTGGAAAGTCGTTCTCATGAGGAAATTGTGGTACCATTTTCCAGGCACGTGTATGACTGTATGTGCATGTGTTGTGTAATTGTGTTCTCGCATGGAAGCAGATAGGAGTTTATTCTTGTTCCAATTGTTTTTCTATAGTTATCTGAGCCGCAAGAAAGATGCATCTCTTATTATCAAACGGGGAGAGTTTGGCCGCCGCTCAGGGTGGCCACGTCGCCCCCATCTTTTTCAGTCGTCGGATCTTCGCTTCAACGTCCAGATTCTGTTCCGTTCACTGTTCTAGTGCGCGTCTTCTGGAGCCTTCCTTCGTTCATTTAGTCTCCGCCTTGTTACTGTGCCCGCCCTCGCCCTCTCGCCTGCACGCTCCCTCCCGCGCTCCCGAGGCGCCACGCCACTGACGCGACGGCGCGGCCCGAGCTCGGCGGTGCCCGGCCCTCCGCGCGGCGGCGCCCACACTCCTCCTCCTCCTCCTCCTCCACCACCACCACCAACACCACGCCACTTCCTCCTCGTGACGCAAGCCAGCGGGTCGTGCCGCCTAGGGTTTGGCACCTTCGTCACCGGTCCTCCCCACGGCCGCACGGGCAGCCAGCTGAGGCCCTGACGCGGCGGACGGCTCTGGCGGCGGAGGGACCTCCGTGCTGGCCGTGGATGACGACGGGGAGGTCACGTCAGCAACCTCGGCGGTGGATCTGAAGCGGCCGCTCGCGGGGCCCCTCCCGGCGGCGGATCTGAAGCTAGGGCACGCCATGGACCTCGCGCCGGCAACGGAGGCGGTGGATCTGCGCCGAGCAGGTGGATCTAGCGCGAGGCCTCCCCGTCTCCACTGGATCCGACTGCATGGCCTCCACCGTCGCGGTGGACGGTGCCACACGTCCTGGTGGCCGCCCGCCGCCCCTTCGCAGGTGGCCGCCGCCATGGTCGCCCCCGACACGGCAACCGCCCATGAGTTCGCCTCTCTCCAGCGCCCGTGGCTGGCGAAACCTGGCGCCCCTTTCTTTGTCTGGGGTAACAAGGCTGCGCACAGGCCCCGACGATCGGTCGCCCAACGCCGGTGGACGTCCTCGGCCACGGAGCGGCACCACAGACCCATGCCGGTAGCCGCGGCCGCTGCTTCCCCCGCGCTGCCCCTTCCCACCGCTCCGTGTGTGCTCCACCAAATGGTTGGATTTCTCCGCTCTCCGTTCTATCTATGTTGTGTGAAAAAATCCCCTTTATCTTCTTTCCTACCTTGCCGGCGCGCGCGATGGCGCGCGTGATGAACTAGTAATTATTATTTTTGTTTGTTTGTCATGAATCATGTGATAGGAGGCAAGTGCCTGTCCGGATAAAATTTTAAAAAGTCAAAGATGCCTCTGACTTGACGAAGGAAGATTGGAACAGAGAAAGTCTCACACTTGCGCATGCACGATCCCACCACTACCGCCACACCTCCTGGCTCCATCTCCATGGTTGCACTTGCACATTGCAGAAGAAGAAAAACACGATTCGACTTGGGCACTTGGTGTTTTTTCTCTCTCTCTTCTTCATTTAAATCGACTAGGTAGTGTAACAGAACCGACCAATTATACGAAATTAAGTAAGAAAATCATCCGCCAGAGCAGACGATTTAGCAAACTTAAGCCCGTATAACCCGGTAGTCCGTGAAATCATGAAGGATTTCAAACCAACTTCTATTCCAGCCAAGATCGTATTAAGTTTAGCGGTCACCATCACATATTACATAAAAGTTTGCATCTCAGATACATCAGAGTTTAAACATAGTTATTACAAAACGAGTTCAAATAAAAGTAGCGAAAGCCATTTGTTCAAACCACACACGCTCACACGAAGTTCAAATACAGTGCCAGCTAATGATCATCTCCAATAAAAGCATCAGACGAGACGTAAGGAATGACCATGCCCATGGTCCTAAGCATCACCCATCGCAGGATAAAGGCAGTTGATACAGTACCCGTAATACATCTACCCATCTGCAACAAGTGGGAATAAAACCCTGAGTACGAGAAGGTACTCAGCTAGACTTACCCGACATAACCGAAAATAAAGTGACACCAAGGATTATGAAGGGCTTTATAGTAGGGTAGCTGACTCATTTACAAAGAAAGCATTTTAGCATTTCAAAAACCTTTCTAAAGACATTATTGCCAAGTTAATTAATTATAACCTGTCGACTAGATTTGCACCTATACTAGAGCAAACATGTGATTAAGCCAATAATGATAACCAATGATCATTAACCACTTCCATATTGTCATATGCATTATAACTGTCCAAGTGTTCCATTAACATTACTACGATGAAGTAACTCAAGTCAAGTGCTCACTATCTAGGAGCGATGGCGATTCGAATCGATTCCTAACCAGCTGGTGATTTATTCCTTACACAAACCTCACTCACCCGCTAAAGTGAGGTATTGATCACCGAGTCAACTATCCAGGAGTCTCGAGTTTGCCAGGAACCACATGTACCCGGGGGCCGACCGACTGCACTTTGGTCTTATCATCTCGCCCCCGTGTCCTACCACACCTGCTCCGGCACAGTGCGATGCGGGCAATCTACTCGGCCCGAATAATCTCCCAGCTTCGCAGTCAGAAGGTACTTTATCCGGCCAGCTAAATGTAAGGCATGCGTTCAACATGACTCAAGGCCCAACAACGGTCGGTCCTTAATCAACACAGACGGAAAGCACTACAGTCCAAAACTCTGTAAGTCTCCGCCCGGTCTCAACTTCATTTAACACTTAGTTATACCATGACTTCATAGTCATCCAAGCAGATCCAGGTAACCACCTATAGCTCGCAGGTGACAGGAAATCACCCGACTTCTACCGGTCTAAGCCAGCTAAGCATTGACTCGACTGCGGATACCAGGGTAACAAGGATATAGTATAACAAAGGTAGACAAGGTATAATGCAGCAACGGTTGCAAACAACTCCTGAACATAATGCATCAATTAAAGTAAAGCATTTAATTAATAATTGCAAACCGGGGAGAAAATGCTCCGGGGCTTGCCTCTCTCGAAGGAGCTCGGGCGGTGATCGGGGCACTCCGGAATTTCCTCAACGTCCTCCTCGTCGGCTTTGGGCACTTCCTGCGGCTGCACTTCGAGCTGCTCCTCGGGCTCCTCGGGTATGATGACTGGGTTCTCGGTTTGCGATCCTGTATGATGCAATGTGCGTAAGTGCTTATGCCATCGATGCATCGGATGAGATGAATACAATGGGTATGCTTGAATGCAAGGTAGTCAACATCATCCAAGAACATATACTACAAGCACATGTCATCTACTGCATTCTCTTCTACTATTAATATACTAAGTCAACACATCTTATTAAATGCTTCAAAGATACACCAAAGCTTTACTAATTTCTTAATCACACATAAAGCAACACTTGATTAAACCCTAATTAATAATAGGTTTGAATAGTAACATCTATTTTTATTGCTTAGAAAAATCTTAGAAAATTACCATAGCATAGTACTACCCTAGGTAGTCTACCATCAGATTTTCATGGTATTTGAATGAGTGGATTAGCCTACACAAAAATAACAAGCTATGGCATGATTATGAACATGAAAATACTTTGTACTGTGAAAAGTGTCAAACAACAGAATTAGTATTTTTCCTATGATCTTCATAGCATACAATCCTTGTACAAAAATTATCACATGCATGTTTTATACAATCTTTGCTCTCTAGCAAAAATAACAAACATCAGCCATTAAAGGCACTTGAACTACACCTCATAATTTTTCTACAGCACATGCATGACACATATTTTTCCTAGGAAGTATATTACATAAGAAGATTAACAAACTTGAAATCATATTTTTCTGAAGCCTATAGGTTTTTCTACACATTTTTTAAGTTATCAGCAATATCAAGGATTAAATAAAGCTCTACAGAAAAGTATCTTAAAAATGACATGCATTATTTTTCTCATGTAGATCTGGTGACACGGAACCTAGAAAAATTTGTCTCAACAAATTTGGAGCCAAAATGAGTACACAAACATTTTCCAAAGCCTTTAAGTAGAAATCTGAAAAATCATTTTTGAAATCCTTTTTAAACTTCAGCCGACACAACATTTGGGTGCACCCAGATCAGATACACCCAGAGAGCCGCCACGCTGGACCCAATGGATCAACCAGCCCCACCTGGCGATCACCCGGAGGCGGGGGGCGGCTTTGATGGCCGGATCTCACCGTGGTGAGGTTGCTTGCGTGGCGTGGTCGGCCTTGTTGGACTCCACACACGATGCGCGCACCCGTTGGTACAACTTGCAAGGCCAGAGGACCACCGGAGCAAGGTGGTCGGCGCCCATGGCGCGCGGCGGCGCTGTAGAGCGGCGGCACGGGCTCGTTCCGGCGCAAGGGTGGCCAGAGCGGCATCGTTGACTCACAACCGAGCTCCGCCATTGCGAGGCAGCCACGGTGCGCGTGAAAAGAGGAAGAGAGGGAGGCGGAGCAGGGCTAGCCACGGCGGCGCTTGCTGCGCGGCCGAGCTCCGACGAGCAACAACATGCGGAGGAAAACACGCGATTGGGCCTCACCTCCGGCCGAATCGCGTGTGGCGGTGGGGTCGGCGGCGTGGTGCGTGAGGTGGCGGTTTTGTGGGCGAGGTGGAGGGTTCACGGCGAGCCATGGTGGGCGGGCGAGAAGCTGGCGGCAGGCGTGGCGATCGTGGCGACACTGCTACGTCTGTTGTCATCATGTTCTTGAGTGAGTGAGTGAGGGAGTGGAGGCCTTGTTGGCCGCTTTCGGCAGCAGTGTAGGCGTGCTGCGTGGAGTGGAGTCGGTCGGCCGGCTTCTAGCGCTGCAAGGCGTCACCGGGCGATGGCCGCCGCCGTGGCGGGCGTGCTTCTGGCTGTGTGGTCGAACGGGCGCGACTCAGTATTAAGCGAGCTAGACGCGGGACTTGGACTTGGGCCGGGCGAGGCGAGGTCAAGGCAGCGCGGGGTTCATTGGGCGGCTTGGCCGTGGGCCGAGAAACGAGGCGACGGCCCGTGAAAGGAGAAAAGCATTTTTCAAATTATATTTTCAAGAAATTTTCAAATACTAGCTTTCAAATATCATTTTGAGCAAGAAAATGACATCTTTTAAAAATATACCAAAAATGAAAGTTGTTTAGAATTTAATCCTCTACATCTTTTCTTTTATGACCAAAGTCCAATTCTATCTAGATTTTGAATTATAAAATTAAAGTCAATTTTAACTCAAAACCCTAATTTTGGAGAATTATTTTTAAAGCAGAATTTGGCAATAATTACAATACAAACTTTGCTCCAAAAATTGCGCTAAATAATTCTAGATGATTTACAATCATAACCAAACAAGTTTTACTAACCTAGCAAGCATGATTAGGGCAAAAACAACCCTAAACAAGTGTATGCAACATTTACGTTTCACAAGCATGTTTCGTATGTTTCGAAGCAGGGTTTCAATTATTATTTACATGATTAGGTATGTATGATTAGGATGCTTGATGATGCATAATATGCATGATTTGAAATGCCTAAATGCTGGCATAACACCGGGGTGTTACAGGTAGCGTGCCCGTGTGTTGCTACGGAATAATTAATAATTTATACTAAAAACACACGGCTCGCACGATAAGATAACAATACTATAAAAATTAAATACCAACGTTAAAGTGACATTTAATTTAAAAAGCAAAGTTTATGAATTTAACATAGTCACGGAGTGCGCGGCATCGTAGACTCACAAATTCTACTTTATAGACCTTTCCGTGATACGGCTAAAATAATATTTTATATTGGCAGAAAGAAATCTCCGATATCCATTTCTTTCATTGTAATCTATTTATCTGGACAATATTTGAAGTGAGGGCACGGTTACAGTTTTTAGTAGCTTTGCGATATTGTCCGAAGCTATGAGATAATTGATGTCTTGCAATGATCTTTCTATTAATTTAGTTTTCTATCTATGTTTAATTGTTTATTCAGTTTATTTATAGGCACGTCGGTACATAATGGATGACAAAATTTAAGCATCCATAATTTATCTCTTTGACTTTGATCATGAGTTTTGTTTTTATTTTTTAATTGATATATTATCCTTTTGTTTTTACCGTAGCGTTAGCACGGGCATGCATGAAAAACGAAGATGTCTTTATACTGCAGAAATCTTTCAATAAGATCATGCATAGATTATTCTTGTATTGAATATTATATATATACAATCACCTAAATATTCTAATTAAACTATAAAATTTTGAATTAGGATACGAGGTAAGACATGCAAACAGATATTTCAAAATTAACCGTAGAGTCCAAAGAACTTAATAAATAAATCCTTCTAGATGCAATGTAAATTCTCTCTAATCTTTCATTTGGTGTAGTTAGTGTTATCGTAGTACCCGCATGTATTCATGGGAAATAAATCGTGGACAAAACGTGGACACTTTTTTGTACGACATTCCAACATGGGTCCATCGTTCTGCCAATATCCTTAAGATAGATCACATAAAGGATGAGAGTCCCTCTATGAGATTGCTCACAAGTGACTCAAATTTATATCTGATCATGGTAATATTGAATTGCTTTGCATCAAAAGCATCGGCAATGATAAACATGGACATAGGTTTTAGTATGCATAGTGGAGGAAAACTCAACCTTGGCCTTCTGAGCAGCTTTTCTGAGCCTTTGTAGTGCTAACTTGTCCTTACTCAGATAGTCAAGAGGTGCACCAAAAAATTATGCACCACTAAGAAAAGTGTCACCATTGGTTGCCTTGACTTGAAAAATGTGTCGAAATTAAGAATTACAGCACCTAATTCAATATCTTGGAACATACACTCAAATGGATACTTTATTCTACAATATATGTCTGTGTGGAATAGTCCTAAAGCTACACATATTTATACGGTGAGTATAACATACTTTGTTTTAAAATTTTATGAGAGATTTTTTAACACACGCAGTATTATCCATGAGACAGACACTAATATTTACATATATACTCGAACCTGTGTGTGCAGGATTATATGGAGATGCATCGGAACTTATTTATGTATTTATTGGCGCATGAAAGAAATGAATATCGGAGAATTCTTTCTGCCGATATAAAATATTATCGTAGCCATATCACAAAAAAGAATATACAGTAGAGTTTGTGAGCCTGCGACGCCGCGCTCTCTGTGACTGTGTTAATTTCACCAACTTTGCTTTTTGAATTAAATGTCACTTTAACGTCGGTATTTAATTTAACAGTATTGTTATCTTATCGTGCGATCCTTGTGTTTTTAGTACAAAAGATTTAGTTATCCCGTAGCAACGCACGGGCACGCTTCAGCCTGGGCACTTTTTGACCAAAAATCGAGAACCGAGCCGAACCGAACCAAACCGAACCGAAATCTCGGTTTTTTTTGTTTTCGGTTTCGGCTTTGGTTCTTTCTTTCTGTAGCTTCGGTTTTCGGCTTCGGCTTCGGTTTTAGGAGCAGAAAAACCAACGAACCGAGAAAACCGAACAGACCCCGCAGAGTCGCTCGTCCGCGCGTTCACCCCCACATCGGCACATCCCCACCCAGTCCGGCCCACATCAACATCGGCCCAAACCAGAGATGCTCCCGCACAGCCTCACCTCAGCCGGTCAGCCCCCACCCCCACTCGGACACACTCGAGACTCGACATCCCGTGAGCCAGTGACCCCAAAACCTAATCCTATCGTGAGCTCGCGGCGGCGCGAGCGGGGGCCAAGGGTTGCGGCGGAGCGGGCAGGAGGCGGGGTCGCGAGCGTGAGGCGGCGGCAGCGTGACCGCGACCTCGAGGTGGGCTTGCGGCTTCGGCGACGGGAGCGACGAATGGCGGCCGTCACAGGCGAGGGCGAGCGGTGAGCCAAGCGCGCAGCCTTCCCGCGTGTGGCGGCACCGGCGCGACGAGCAGCTGCTGGCACAGGCTCTACGCCAAGCCGCACCCTCGTTCTTCCCCAATCTGGTGTCTCTCTTTGATTTTTTCCTTCTCTGTGCAAAGGATCGGTTGATTCGGTTGAACCGAAAAACCGAACCGAGAAAATCGAAGCCGAACTCGTCGGTTCTTGGTTCTGCAGAACACCGATCGGTTCCTGATATCTGGAAACCAAATTTCGCAGCAACCGAACAAACCGAACCGAATTGTCGGTTAAAACCGAATGCCCAGGCCGAGGCACGCTACCTGAAACAGCAAGCGAGGGCGATGGAACACGTGAGCGTGAAACCAAATGAAAGGAGGAAAAAGCTGTCCCTTTTGCAAATGCAAAGAGGGAAAGTAATTAAATGTATGCAGATTTGATAAGGTTCTCAAAAATGCAAAGAGATTCCTTTTGTCTTAATTCTCTCTTCTTTTCTGTGTTAATTCTCTTTTTTTTTGCTCGTTGCCATGTATGCTGGTGCATGCAAACATGCAATGTGTATATGGATAGTACAATAAATTTCTACTTTCTATTTTGCCGTGATTCCTCTATCACATGACAGGCAATATTCAATCAAGAAGAATTATGCATGCGTGAGATGTCGTGGGATCGCAGGCGTGGGTAGACGGACGAACCAAAACAAATGTCGCACCAAAAAATATCCACACTTTGTTCTTTTCAGTTGTAGGAGATTAGTACGAAAGATTTAGTTGTCCCGTAGCAACGCACGGGCACACTACCTGAAACAGCAAGCGAGGGCGATGGAACACGTGAGCGTGAAACCAAATGAAAGGATGAAAAAACTGTCCCTTTTGCAAATACAAAGAGGGGAAGTAATTAAGTGTAGGCAGATTTGACAAGATTCTCAGAAATGCAAAGATGTTCCTTTTGTCTTAATTCTCTTTCCTTCGGTGTTAATTCTCTTTCCTTTTGCTCGTTGCCATGTATACTAGTGCATGCAAACATGCAATGTTTATATGGATAGCACAATACTTTTCTAGTTCCTATTTTGCCGTGATTTCTATATCACATGACAGACAATATTCAATCAAGGAGAATTATGCATGCTGGAGATGTCGTGGGATCGTAGGCGTGGACAGAGAGACGAACCAAAACAAATGTCGTACAAAAAAATGTTCACACTTTGTTCTTTTTAGTTGTAGGAGATTACGGTGGTTTCCGCCTAATCAATACTCATGACAAAATAATTTTGGCTGCAGATTAGTTTTCTTGTCAATAATGCAAAAATTGTGCACAGAAAATAAAACAAAATCGTATAGTATCTTTTTTTTTCTGCGTAGAAAATCGTACTGTATCTGCTAGTGCCAAGCACGAGTTACACGTGGCATCTACAGAAAAATACTTACTGTTGGTCAGTTGGTCTCTAACTTATGATACAGTAATAAATAGGGGAAGGAAAAAAAAACGAGACCCAAAAGAACCACGACCGAGAGTGAAGTTCCTAAAATTTTGATTTTGGTTCTTGGTTTTAGATCGGTCACAAGTTTCTGGTGACCCATTTTTTATCTCCTTGTTCGATCTTACATATCAGTTAACCACCCAAACTCTAGCTCATCTCCTATCCGCCATTCTTATCTGTTATCCTAAATAGGTGAAGACCTCAATCTAGCCTCTCGAATCTTGCATTCTCTCTTCCCGATCCAAAGCTTCAGCCCGAGTATGAGAGGGCGTCGGGCAAGGACAAGGATCCACGAGGGCAGGGGCGGATCCAGCAGTGGGGAAGGGGGGGCTCAAGCCCCCCCTACCCATACCGAATCAGTACAAATTACTGTAGAGCCCCTATGAATTTTTAGACAAAGTTCTATAGTGTAGGGGGGCTAAGACTTAAGATCGAGCAGCAGTGTTGTTCAGCCCCCCCTTAAATATTTCCTGGATCCGCCGCTGCACGAGGGCTAGGGCAAGCGGCCGGCTTAGGGGCTCTGCGCATATGTTCTGCGTGCCTGGCGCTCGGTGACGATGGTGGCTACACCAGCAGCAGCCGGACATGCATCCTCGATGGTGGCCATTTCAACTTGCTCAGCGGTGATGGACCGAGGATTAGGCGGGGCGGGCGAGAGATCCTCGCCATGTGCAGCGCGAGCTTCGATGAGGTTTGCTCCCTTGCTGTCATAGCAACTGGCGAATGCCTTTTCAGCCTATGCCGGCGTTTCTCGAGTGGACCAAGGTGTGGTCGTACGGTGCTGGTGGCGACCATCATGCTTCTCTGCAACTCCGATCGGGTCATCATGTCGCTCACCGCCCAGTATGGATTGTCCAACTCCTTCGTCTCTTCCCTTCCCTTCCACATGTGGCCACACCTGCGTATTGAGATCCTAGCCACATCGACCGCCTCGGTCGAAACCGGGTGTAACCCCATAGGTGTTACATAAGGCCATTAGCACTAAACCTAATTTATTAACTTGATAATATTAAGATCATGATAAGATTAGCTACATGGGCCTGGTTAAACATGCAATCTTTGCTGCCTTAGGTTCTACCAATTGGCACAGCCCCTGCAGGAAGCAGAGGCAGCGGAGAGGCGGGAGAAGGCGGAGGGGGGTTCTGGGAGGACATGGAAGTGGAGTGGAGGCTGCAAGGTCAAGAAAGAGGAAAAGGCAACAAGACCACATGGTGGCTACTATCAGCGGAGCTATAACGAAGAGAGGAGGACGAAAGTAAAGTGACAAATGATGGATAGAACCAGGTAAATGTATGATTGAAACCACCGACTAGATGGAAACATGGAAACCAATTCAAAAAACATATTTTGGTTGTTCAAAGAAACTTGAAACTTGGCACATCAATATTATGAGGTATAATGTTGCAGGTGGGCCCACCACATCTAGGGCCGCTACCATGGATCCAACGGATATATATGATTCACTTCGGGCGTTCAAGTGCTAATATATATTTCTGAAATATAAATAACACAGTTATGATTCGAGGAGGACAAAAGGGATTCGAAGTCTGGATTGGCCTAATAGAGCACGCACGCACGATTCATGACGCACATATATCAGCTCCTATGTGTCTGTTTCTCAGTGCGGACAAGGGACAAGGGACATGGCATGGCGGATTGCCGGCCTTTCTTTCCTCGGAAGCTAACCTAACCATGTGTCCGGGCACGCCGCTTTGGAGCATGCCGGCGGCTGACGTGTAGCAGAATAGGCTGCTGAACTCGCGCGCAGTTCATGCCTGCACCACCGCCACTACATACGGAGTACTCCGTAATAGTGTAGCACAGAGGATCGGTCACACGAAAAAACAACAATTTAAATAAAATAATGTAAATTCATTTTTGAAGGTAACAAGAAAGACTAGCTGGTAACCTGTTCAACTCGATGCAGGAGTAGATCGATAAAACAATTTATTCGAGTGATTAGCATATCGTCGGATGACTAGCTGAGCCCACGTCGGTACAAAGCAACCTCACTTCGCCGTGCTCTTCTGCCACGACACGCACGGACGGAGCAGCTGTTTTTTTTTTTTGAACTAAACGGAGCAGCTGACGAGAAAGTACATTCTCTGTCCACCCGAGATGCAAGCAGTGCAGCGGTATCTCGGATCTCTTCCCGATGGATTCTTGATTTCTTGTCTTGCCACGGCAGGGTGGTCTCGAAGGGAGGTAAGGTGCGGGCCCCGCGAGATCACGCATCGGGACGGCAGGGGCGTCCAGGTTCGTCATGGACCAGGACGTTATTACTAGTAATCCGGATAGTCAAATGCAGGTTGGCAGATATTTGGTCCCGCGTAAATTCTGGAGTAGCAGCTGCTGGTAAACCGTTGATAAAAAGCTGATGCTAGTACCAGGGCACATTCGGGCCCTGTTTACTACTTTTCAGCTATAAAAAATAGTGTTTCTCTCTTATAATATTTTAGCATAACCATAGCTTAAGTCAAATTTTAGGCATTGTTTAGTTGCTGAAATTTTTTGGAAAATGATATTGTAGCACTTTCGTTGTTATTTGGCAATTAGTGTCCAATCATAGTCTAATTAGGTTTAAAATATTCGTCTCGTGAATTTCGTCTAAACTGTGTAATTAATTTTATTTTTTATTTTTTATTTATATTTAATGCTTCATGCATGCGTCCAAAGATTCGATGTGACGGGGAATCTTGAAAAATTTTACAAAATTTTGGGAACTAAGCCGGCACTTAGTATAAATGAAGAGGACCTCGATTTCCTGATACCTCCTCTCAATCAATCAAATCAAAGAAACCAACAAAAAGGATTTTGCTGGTATCTGTATCTCTCCTATTTATCTCTCGTCTGGTCTATCTAGAGAATTAGATCAGAGAAATAAAAGATTCCCGATCATCACTCCGGAGGTATTGACCATTTCAGAACCATGTGTTACAGGAAACACGATCATCCTATCCTTTTAGGAGAGATACCAGCGGTCAAAAAACTGTATTATGATACGCTAGGATCATGACTGTGCGTTACGATGAAAAAAAAAAACAATGCCACGGGTTATCGATAGTTGGAGGATGTGGGGGTGGCAGGGTAGGTCAAGGAGGCTGGTGTGGTGTCGTGGCGCCCGGCGGCATGGGCAGGGCGGTTCATCAATTGGGGCCTGTAGGGATTTGGGTGATTCTATTTCCACGTTCTAGGAGTTTTTTTTTTATCGGGTATTTCCACAGGCAAGAGTTTTTTTTATAGAGGGAGGGTATGGGTCTCCCGTGTGCGGGATTTTTTTTTGTTTGGTGCTTTCAGGACCGGAAGTTTTTTCTTATCAGAAAGGGAATCGGTCTACCAGATGAACGACTGCTTTTGACGTCAATTGTAGAAAAGATAGAGCTAGAGATACATTAGCTCGTGGAAGATGGCCGAGCTAGGATTCCTTAGTGCAAGAAATTTGGGAAAGCTAGAGAAAAAAAATGAGAAATAACGCCAAACCATCGCTGTATCCATGATACAAAACATCAAGTTTTTCGTAACAATACGATGTACGTTGAAACTTTAGTTATCTTGTTGTTATTTTCTATTCCCGTTGCAATGCACGAGAGCATAATCCTAATCGCGGAATATAAAGACAAAACATCACTTTCACTTCGTCTGGTTATTGCATACCAAACTAAGGGCGTCTGCAATTATGTTGAAGTCCCTAGCTCGGAATGATAGGTGCCCAATCAGGAGGAGAGATAAAAAGGAAACTTATTACAGCGTGACATCTCTGCAGCACCGTTGCACTATCCAACTTTTCTCTTTTTAAATTGTTTCTGATCTACGTGTCAGCTGACGATTTCTACGGCTTGTTGGGGACGCCCTAAGCACACATGATATGCCATGGCACATCGATTTCTTCCCATTGTTATTACGTGAAAGGCTCACATGTTGGTATATTTTCGATTCACCAGATCACCTCTGGTCGATCTGATTATTCGTGGTGCACGATCTGATCACTTTCACTAATAAATTAAAACTTAAAACTCAGATCCTTGTCCTTGCATTGATGATCGAGTGATCAATCTCATACTATCTTTTTTTTGCGAATAATCTCATACTATCTTGAAAACCCTACAGGATCTTGAAAACAATTTGCAGCAAACTGCGGGCAACTCGGGGATTGTTTGATAAATCAAATCATGCACGTATGTATAGCAGCTGGAGTAAACGCAAAAGTTCATATATATCATAGATAATCGCAATGCGCGAGGCACGAGCCATTGATGTAATCTCCTTGCAGTCCCGTACTCCGATCCCTGCCTGTGTATAAATACGGTTATATGGAACGACCCACTCGCTCGCCAATCAGCCAGTAAGCAATAGTATATAGCTTCTTCCACAAATTCTTCACTTTATAGGATCATGCTAAGTAATGTTATAATAATTTAAATTTGAACATGTGTTATACTATTACTAAAAACTAATATTTTGAGTGTGATATTTCTAATATTCTCTATTTTATCCTCATAAAAAAGATGCATCACGTTCGACCTACCGTGAGGCATAAGATGCATTAGGATCGACCTGCCGTGAGGCATAACCCCAGACAGATGAAGCTATGAAAATTATTTTCCTAGCGAATATTTATGTTGGCCCTCCATGAAAATAACACTGTTGGCGCAAAAACGTGTCGATGCGCCTGGCACACAGCAAGCCGGAAAGATCAGCTCGGAGTAGGCCCGGAGATCTGTTTGGCTTCAACGCAGGAGCAGCCGATCCTGCGAATTCCCGAAGGCGTGTCAGTCAATTTGACCTGCAATTAACAATAAGAGAAAGTTTATCAGTAATTTAGGGTGGAACATGCTAGTTTTGCCTAGACAGTTCCAAGTGTGCTGTTTCAGGAGCAGCCAGACGGGAAAATCAACTAAATAGCCGATACGAGAAGAAATCGGCTGTTAAGAACTGTAACGCTCGCGGGTCATGATTGATTTTATAGTGACGAATACAATGCATCCAGTTCTAATGATACTTTCCCTTAAGCTATTAACATGCATGCATCAAAGATGCATTACTGGATAAATTAGATTTGATCAATACGTGATGTAGAGCCAATAAATCTGGTGAAAAGGGATATGCCACGCAAACAATCGACTGTTTGATATAAACAGATTTACTAACCATCTGGATCTAACCTATTACCGTCAACAGTGAGGTTCGACCGGATCGATGCAGCTATGATGATGATGATAGTCCAGAACCGGAAAATCCATAGAACCGACCATACATCAACAGGTTCATGAAAGCGTGCCATATCTGTGAAAGCGCAGGCGAATCGGCTGAAATAGCCAATTCAGGTAGAAAAGGGATTACAGCATGTGAACAATCGACTGTTTAACATGGACAGATCTATAAACTCATCAAATCTAACATGTTATCCTTAACAGTGGGGTTTGACCGGATCGATGGCAGCCATGATAAAAACAACAGATCAAACCTTTAAAATAAACAGATCTATTCACATTTAACAGAATCACGAAGATACTCTATAAGCGTTAAAGTACGGGCAATCGACTATTTAGCCGATGCAGGCATAGCAAACAGCCAAGGTCATGCCTGGTCGAAAGCAAATCTACCGGCTAGCATACTCCGATTTAAAGTGCTAACAGTGGGGATCGACCGGATCGTTACAGCCATAATAGCGAGCTATAGACCAGATTCAACTAGCTAGTAAACCTACTCAAAATCAGACATGCCTTGACCGCGTACTATGCACAATCAAGATCGAAGTAGAACAACCGATAAAACATAATCCGTTGCTTAAAGTATGAACCATCGCAATGTGACAAAAATAAACGATGGACTAAAAGGATATGAGGCTGATCTAGATCGATCTCGATCGGACAGGTTGATATTGCTGAAACAAATGACAACAAGAACATCAGCAAGATCGGTAACTTAATGAATCTACCCGAAGGATGCCATCCTTAGGTAGAGCCGATAACTTGACCTTAATCTAATTCGAGCAGTGGAGGTCAAACTTAACCGATGCAGCTGTACTTGAACTAGATAAGAATCGATAACTAACTCATACTAGAGCTCGTAAGAGGTCGGCCGGACCGATGCAGCCTTACAAATAGAAGTATAAGCCATGACGGTACTTACAAATAAGCCGGAGGTCGAGCAGATCGATGCAGCCCTGCTTGTTGAAGAACTCGTCGAGATCTACAGCTCCTACTCCTATGGGTTTGCGTAAAGCCGAAAAAAGTAATTGGTATTGATTGATTGAGGATCCCTCTTACAATAGCCGGGGTCCAATATTTATACCCAGATCTTAAATACGAATCCTACTCAAACATGACTTATTACAATCTTTGAAAGAAAATATTCCTAATTTAAGATAACTTGGACCCTAATCCTTTTCTTTTTGTAGAGTCCGACATATCTTCCTCCCTCGATGCCATCCGTACGTAGTCTGTTGATATTGTCTACTGACGTCATCTATAAAATAGCCGATTTCGACACTGCATCAAAACCAACTGACCTTGGTTCACACCCTTGATGATACAATTTTATAAGTCTTGTGTTCCCGTGTTCTTCTTTTCTAAATTTTGGTGTAAATACATGCCCCCCAATTTTGGGATAAAAGTAATTTTATTCCAAAATTACCACGTCTATACCCCCGATAGGTCCGTAGTCATGGATAGAGAACCTTGATCTGGAGCCTACCGATGTTCTTGCCTGCTTATGAGCCTACAATTTAAGGCTTCATGAGAGCACTATTGCTTCACGGGCGCTTGGATTCAATCTTCCAGATCGACTATAAATGCTTACCTGACCCTGGCGAGAGCAACCCAATGACTCAGTCATGTTTCCCTTCTGCTTGCCTCCTTGAGTGCCCTTGGCTCTGCTAGACCCTCCATGGTCTAATTCCTTACTATGAGGGTCTTGAGTGGTTAGAAGAATTCTTCTGCATAGGGCGGTTGTGTCGCTCATTTTAGTGCCTTGTGGAGCAAGAGGATCAGCTGCTGCAGTTAGAAGAATTCTTGTGACATCACTTGAGTTTTCTCACCATGATTGCAGAGCTATTCTAGTGTTTGCAAAGGCTTCAAATGTGTGGACACCTTTTCGTTGTCCATTCTATTAAGTGCTCATGCCGAGAAATCGGTTGGATATATGGCATCCTTTTAGTAGGCGGCATTTTCTCTCTCCTGATGCTACTTCTATCGGTGGGCCGATATGACTTGGTCCATGATGACCTTCGGCCTTGTGGGGATCCGGACTCCCTTCAATCTAAGGAAGCCTTAGTGGGCTGATCGTCGGTTAATGTAAACCTTTGTATTAATCCCACGGTATCTGTAATTTATGGGAGGCAATAAGTCTGAATCCATTGTGCTTCTGTGAACCGTTCCCTAAATTTCCGGAGTGTTGATCCGTTTCCATAACTGACTTCAATTCCATACCCCTGACGAAGTCTATCTTCTCATCTCCTGGGCTATATATACGAGCCATGGTTGTGTATCGAAAAACAACCTGTTTTGTCCCAAACCTTCTGTGCCCTTGGTGCGATTTGCTTTCTAATAGGCTTGAAGATATGGAGAGCGGCAAGAGGCCTGCTGAAGAGGCCCTTGACGAGTCTATGCCACCACACCAGCATCTTTGTCACTAGGAGAATGCAACCCGTGATCTTGGGCGGACAGACTTTCATCTGAATGCATCACAGGGCGTTCTCATCATCTCGAAACATGGGGCCAACTCCACTCAAGCGAGGGTGGCTGGGGCCGAGGCCAGAATTATGGGTGAGATATCTACCACAATTTTCTGTTTCTTTTAGTGCTATCTTCAATATCTTGATTATTCCTTCCTTGAATCTTTCTAGACCTATTGGCCCAGTTGGAAAGCCTTCGATCAGCTGCAGAGTATGCGGCATGATTTGTCAATGCCAGGGGTGCCGTGCTAGTGGTTCGCCTGTACGATGTCCCAAACTATGTCAGAGAGGTTGTCCTTCATGGTTTTCGTCATGGTGCTACCATGGCATTGGCTGTTGCGTAAGCTCGCTCTGGCCACGAGCTTTGACTTCTTCCTCATGGTTTCCCAGCCACCGAACACCCTGAGGACCATGAGCGTCTGGTCAGGGACTTCTTCAACACTGCCAACTCCGTAGCCCTCACTTCATAGGCCGAAGACATAGTGAACAAAGTGTTCTCCGGCCCTTAGTTTGTAATAGGAGAAGCTAGCAAATAATTCCTTTGTTTTAAGTGACTCCTCTTTTGCCCTGTACTCATGTCCTATGTACCAATTTTTAAGCAGTTATCTAGCCTATTGCGTGTCTCCTCGAGGCTCAGTAGAATAGCCATTTTGGATTAGCCGATTTCGACTTGTGATTCGATCGGACTTGATTAAATCTGAAACGGCTCTCATGGTAAAAACTCTTCAAATTCCTCCCCGGTTATTAATCGCCGCATTTTGCCTCGATACTGGTAGAACAACGCTCCCTCTTTCATTAATTGGGCTTGCCTTTGCACATTCCGAGATATCGACCATCCCGTCTCCATGGCTACAAACACCGGCTAAGGGCTCTGGCTTCAAGCACATCTACACCTACAATTGCCTCTGCTCTCTGTACTTCTTCACCTTCATGAACCCCATAGCAGTTTCCTTCTTCATCCACGATCTAGGCCAGCATCCATGGTAGGAGAAGATCACTATGGCAAGCGCTCAGAGGAAGGTCTCCTAGAGGAAGAGGTCCTGGTCAGTCAGCGGCTCCGCCGCATGAGGTAAGACTGAACGTTCCCGTCCATAGCGAGAATCATCTACTAATGCATCTATAGGCTCGTCCTTAATGATAGCCTCTGGCCGCTTCCTCTTAGGACCAACGAGCCTTCTACCGCCGCATCTGCTGTTGCTGCGCTGGACTCATCGTCGGACTCCTCTGACTCCTGCAACAGCGATGATGCCCGACGTTTCTTCTAGGAGTGGAGGGCGGCCAAGGATCGTTACTCCGAGGCAACTCGGGAGAATGGTCAGCTTGAGAGCCGCCTTGAGGCTTCTCAAGCCACCCTCCTTACCACCGAGGAAGAAACCAACGCTGCTCGGGCGCGGTTGGCTGAGTCTGACGCCATGGTGGCGGGTAAGAGGAACTCTAAGAAAACCTTTGTTTCAATTTCCACTATCTTTGTCTTGATGGCTCCTTTGTTTCCGTGATTTCCAGCCTTGATGGTGCAGTTGAAGAACCTCCAACTGGCGGCGAATGCGGCTATGGCGGCCATCAATGCCCGAGGCCCTCTCCTCAACAACCATCTATAGGACGTTCCGACGAGTGTTCAGGAGATCACCCTCCATGGCGTTCACCGCGGTGCGGCGATGGCTCTAGCAGCGGTGTAGGTCCAGACTAGGCATGATCTCCGTACCATGGAGCCAGGCTTTCTGATGGGCGACGACCCCGGCACGCATGAGGACCTGATCGAGGACTTTGAAGATGCCGTAGTGGCCATCGTGGACATTGCTTCAGCTCAGGATGTTGTAAACAGGGTGAAGCGACCTGATTTCCACGAAGGGAAATCCACAGAGTCGAAGTGTAATAAGACCTTTGTAGATCATATTACCCAAATTCTAGTCGAATATCACATCCATACAACGATAATATCAGAGTACAAATAGTGCGGAATTACATAAATTATTACATCGCCGCACTGGCAGAATCAAAAGTAGCATTCATTCAGAACAGCTTGAAGATAGGATCGCCAAACTCGAGCGTAGGAACTAACCCCTCAACCGTCAAACTCCTCGGAGCTATACTCCTCAGCAGAACCGGTGTGCCAAAATTTATCAGTACGATTTGTACTGGCCACTCCCACCCTATGAGCATTTGCTTTGTTGAAATTAGATGCAAGTTGGATATTATCGAAAAGGAATCTATAAGGCTGGGGTTTCCTATGTATTAGCATATCAAGTACATAATAATAGTTGGTCAAGTTTTAACACCATTCCCACACCCATTCCCATTCTAGAGCCAGGTTTCGATCCTAGGATCGATATACCATCATCTCCACACCATCACCATACCACAACTATACCATCGCTCAGTCGACAGGCCAACTCCCTCTCGGCACTGTCTCAAGGCCCGTAGCCCCTAGCTATGTCCAAACACTCACTCCCAGGGGGAGAAGAGAAGGACTCATCTCACTATCTAGTTTAAGTGAAACCCAGGAAAGGTCCATAGCCGACAAGTCGGCATATGTATCGATCGATCAACCATACACTCTGCAAAGGTTCTACATAACCATAAGATCCGCCTTCCTCGCTGACCGTCGTCAACTAGGCTGATTTCGGCCGCTTGCTAGCCCAGGATAATGACACTCTACCATTCAACCCTGGTACACCCCAAGTCTAGTCTGGGGTGGCTGAAACTGTGAGTCATGAGCCGGGTCCACAAGGTCTCCATGAAGTCTTGGAAGGGTGTGGGGGAAATCCTCCGTGCCTCGTACCTCCTTACATTGTCCGCTATCAACCTAGCAGTAGTGGCAATATCCTACCAAGTAGTCCGGCCGTTCCGCACCATATAGGGCGAGTGGTACGTAAGGTTTCTCGGTGAATCTGAGTACTAGTAAGTCCTTAGGGATGACCAAGATAGAATGTCTTCATCAGGGTTTCCATTTACCGTGCCACCACAGCACCTCCACCCTGGGCTCCTCCCATCACAGGTTCACACCCAGGGCCACCTCATATACCATTTACCCACCATAGGTATCCATTCCAAGGGTGCCCAGGTAGCACCCCACGACAAGACTTGCCCCAGGCTCGTCGTATACTCCAACTTGGTCGACACAACCCACACCCTCCATGCACCCAAGTCACACACGCAGCACTCTCCCCATAGTCCAGATAACACCAGTTTCCACCACGCATCAAATGTAGTGCAAGCGTAGTAGAAGTAATAATCAATGAAATACAGCAGCAAGCGTGTGACTAGCCTAATAGCAGGGTGAGCAGGGGCAAGGTTGCGTCAAGGTAAAGGCCATCAAGAAAGCATACTTCCATGCAAGTCCTATCATAGTGTGATCATAACAATAAAGTAAAGCACTAGCATTTATATTTTAGCCATGCGTAATAGGTGCTACGAGATTGGGTGGGATGTGGCACCTTCAGTGTATTCGTCTCTGTACAACTCACGGTACTCACGATCCTCGTCCATCCGGTTCTCCTCGGAGTCTGCAAACGACCATATTTTAGTCGCGTTAGCGACGTCTATAGAATAGCACAAAGAAGCAATGAAAATTCAAAAGAGCCAAATGCACTCAAACATGGGTTCATTGCGTAGAGCTCGATTTTAGATGAATTTTGGTCCTGGTTTTGTATTTTTCTGAGGTCATATGAATTAGTTATGAATTTCCGAAGTTTAAATTATTTCTGAAAATGGAGAAGGTTGAATTAATCCTGGGCTGACACGTGTCACGCTATGACTAGTCCACATGGCATGCTGACGTTAGCATGACATCATCATCTCGGTTCCGAGCTGACAGGTGGGGTCCAGCTGACGTCAGCATGACGTCAGTATGACATCATCAACGTCATCAGTTCCGACAGGTGGGTCTAGGGGCTTTTGGGTCACTGACATGTGGGTCCGGCCAAAGTCAATGTCAAGTCAACGGTTAATGGATCAGGGTCACTGACGTGTGGGGCCACGGCTACTGACGTCAGCAGCTGATGTCATCGTGACGTCACCCCGGCTGTGTTGGCTTCTGATGTGTGGGTCCCGCGTGACGTCAGCATGACGTCACCATCTGACATGTGGGTCCAGAGTGTCTGTGCCACTGACATGTGGGGCCAGGTCAACAGTCAACGTTGACCGGTCAACGGTCAACCAGGTTGGGTCTCGACTGGGCTTTGGTGGGCCTAGACGGGGCTGGATTTGGGCTGGGCTCAGCCCACCACGTGGCATGCTGTGGCGCTGCCACGTCATTGCCATGGGCCTCCACTAGGCTTCGTCCACAGCTCGGCCCATACTGCGTGGTTCACAGTGGACTGGCGTTCACGGTCCATGGACCGTAGGCTGGGTCTTCGGTGGACCGAGTCTATGCTTCTTCCCTCTGGCCTGGTCCATGTACACCGGGTGCAGGCGCGTGCAGCCGACGAGGGAATCCTCTGCTTCCTTCCCCGACGTGCTCCGGCCGGTGGTGTGCTCACTGGCGTGATCCTACGGCGGTGTTGGCGTTCAATTAAGGTGGGGTAAAGATTCCCCAGGCCATGGCGAACACGATGGTGGGGTCTAGGTGGCGGCCAGGGCTTTCCAGGGCGTTGGCCACGGCGGTCGGTGGCCTGGTCATGGTGGTGCTCGCCGGCAGGGCAGCTAGGGGCTGTTCCAAGGGTCCTGGTGCCCTGTTCCCGTTCAGACTGCTAGCGGGCGACCGGGACAAGTGATGACGGCGACCACAAGACGTGGCGGAGTCCGCGCGCGGTGATGGTGCACGGCGGAGCTCTGGCCGAGGTCCGATGCTCGTGGCCGGGGCGCTGTGGTCGGCTAACGGGGTCTCGGTCTACGCGGCTACCCTTCAGGCGTCATGGTGGTGCTACGGCTACATCCTGGTCCGGTGAGGCGGACTAGTGCGCAAGTGGTGGCCGCGCCATGATGGCGGCGTCGTGAGTGCGGCGTGCGCGTGCTCTGCTACGACATCCATGGGGCTAGGAGGAGTCTCAGCAGCGAGGGGCTCACCGTTGGTGTCATGGGAGATAGGATGGCGGTGTAGTGGTGGGTCGTGGCCATGTAGAGACGAAGCCGTGCAGTGCCGACCCACGACCGTGATGAAGACGATGGCGTCGTCTTCGGCTCCGACGACTTCGGCAGCACACGGGTGGCTCCGATCCTCCTCTCCCAAACTCCTTCTTGGCCCTCTTCTCTCGGTGCGGTGCGGGCTGTTGGGCCACCAAGCGGCGGCGGGGCGATGAGAAAGGCGCTAGGGCTCCTGACGCCGGGGCTTTTATAGCCGAGCTTCATGCCTCCAATGGCGATCGGCATCGTGCGGTGGGAAGGCGCGCGATGCATCCGACGGTGGTGTGAGGTTGCGTGAGCGTGACGCAAGGGGGAGCAAGGCCATGCCCCGAGCATGACCCCCTGGCCCGCTCCTGCCAACACTGTCGGCCTCCGGTCGCACGGGCGGTTGGTGCATGGGCGCGAAGAAGATGAACAGGAAAGCCGACAGGTGGGGTCCGGCGGGCAGTGAGAGCAGCGAAGCGGGGAGGGGCGCGGGCGTGAGCGTCGCACCGGGCTGCTTGCTAGGCTGGCTGGCTGTTGCGCGCTAGCGGGCCGAGCAGGACGAGCCAGCTGCGGGCCTTCTTCCCTTCTTTTTCCTTTTTCTATTTTATTTTTCTTCTCCTTTGTTTGAATTCCAATTTGGTTTGAAATTTGAATTCAAAATTGGTGTACCTTAGTCATTGTAGTTTTAGATATGAGGCTCACAACATTCTTTCATATATATATTAGAAATTTATTTAGCTATTTTGTATAACAAAAATAAGTGTAGTTTTGTTATACAAAAATGGAAATAGTTTTCTCTTTATACATTTATTCTTTGGTTTGAGTAATAACTACTTTATGGTTTATTTCTTTAAAGGTGTTGTTAGACATTACATAAAACAAATGAAAATCCAAATCACCATTTGAGTTGACCATGTATGCTATGTTTCATTTGTCAGTATTTAAATAAACATGATAACAAATGACATGCCATGCTCATGAAATTGTGTAGTTGGATTACTTCTAATGCAACACTTAGGGTTGGCTCCTACAATGTCACTCATCATCACATGGGGTTTTGAAGAAAATTTTTTGTAGTTGTGATTTTTGGTGTGTGGATTTTTGGGTTGTTACAGTCCTACCCCTTAACAGAATCTTGTCCCCGAGATTAAAGCATAACGTACTCTTCGAAGAGGTAAGGATATCATAGTCGGAGGTCAGACTCTTTCTCCCATGTTGCTTCTCTCTCAGTGTGATTGCTCCATTGGATCTTGCACATAGGAATAGTCTTGCTTCGGGTCTCTTTGGTATCTCTGCCCAGAATTCTGATAGGATGTTCTTTATACTCGAGAGTGTCTTGAATGTCAAGTGTATCGGTTGGAACTACTTCATCGGGCACTCTCAAACACTTGCGTAGCTGTGAGACATGGAATACGGGATGTACTCCTGCCAATTCCTCAGGTAGCTCAAGTTTGTAGACGAGGTTTCCAATCCTCTTGCAAATCTTGTATGGGCCAACAAATCTAGGGGCAAGCTTTCCTTTCACATGGAATCTGACAGTCCCACGTAGCGGGGATACCTTGAGATAGACAAAGTCTCCCACATTGAACTCAAGTTCTCTTCTCCTTTTATCAGCATAGCTCTTGTATCGACTTTGAGCAATTCTCAAATTCTCCTTCACTTGAGCAACTCCTTCTGCATCTTGAATCCTAGCGGAATCAAAGAACAATCTTTCACCCGGTTGAGACCACATTAAAGGTTTCTTACAAGGTCTGCCATATAGAGCTTCAAACGGCGACATCTTGATACTGGCTTGGTAGCTGTTGTTGTAAGAGAACTCTGCATAGGGTAAGCATTTCTCCCAATCAGAGCCATAATTCAGTACACTAGCACGAAGCATGTCTTCTAAAATCTAATTTACTCATTCTGTCTGTTCATCTGTCTGTGGGTGGTAAGTGGTACTGAAATCAAGTTTGGTTCCAATGGACTTGTGCAGGGCTTCCTAGAATCGGGACACAAACTGAGGACCACGATCAGATACAATACTAGAGGGAGCTCCATGCAGTCTGAGAATATGCTCAACATATAGATCTGCTAATTTTTCTGCATTGGTCTTAGTCTTTACTGGTACAAAGTGAGCAATCTTGGTCAAACGATCGACAATCACCCAGATGGAATCATCGCCTTTCTGTGAACGGGGCAATCCAACTATGAAATCCATGGATATGCTCTCCCATTTCCATTCGGGAACGTTAAGAGGCTTCAGCAATCCTGTAGGCCTTTGATGTTTAGCCTTGACTCTATTATAGGTGTCACATCATGCCACATGTCCCGCAATATATGTCTTCATACCTTTCCATCAAAAGTGTTTCTTCAAGTCTTGATACATTTTTGAGCCTCCAAGGTGAATACAGTACTTGGAATTGTGAGCTTCTGACAGAATTTCCTCTCGTAGCACTGGGTCGGATGGAACACATATTCTGTTCTTGAACCAGATGGTTCCTTATTCATCTTCCTAGTGGTTGGTCTTGTAGCCTAGTTTCATCAGACCACGGAGATATTCGATCTCTTCACAATTTTTCTGAGCTTGACGGATGCGATCTGTGAGATCATACTGTATGCAGAGCTCATTCAACAAGCCATGCGGCAGTATCTCAAGTTGGAATTCATCAATCTCTTCCTTGAGTTCTGGTGGTATGGATTCTGTGATCATAGTGTGACAGTAACTCTTGCGACTGTGAGCATCGGTGACTACATTAGCTTTTCCCGGATGATAGTGAATTTCTAGGTCATAATCCTTGATCAACTCTAGCCATCGGTGTTGTCTCATATTCAGATCTTCTTGAGTGAAAAAGTACTTCAAGCTCTTGTGATCCGTATAGATATCACACTTGTTGCCTATCAAGTAGTGCCTTAAGATCTTCAAAGCATGCACAACTACTGCTAACTCAAGATCATGGGTTGGGTAACGGTTCTCGTGTTCTTTCAACTGTCGAGAAGCATAAGCTATCACTCTTCCACCTTGCATCAATACACAACCAAGTCCTTGACGGGATGCATCACAATAGACCACGAAATCTTTGCTGATATCAGGCAATGCTAGCACATGAGTTGTGGTAAGCTTCTGTTTCAATTCCTGGAAGCTTTGCTCGCACTCGGGCGTCCATTCAAACTCCTTAGTCTTCTTTAGAAGGTTGGTCATCGGACGGGCTATCTTGGAAAAGTTCTCGATGAATCGGCAATAATATCCAGCCAATCCCAAGAAACTTCTGACTTCTGTCACATTATGTGGTTGATCCCACTCTTTCACAGCTTCAATCTTGGCTGGGTCAACTGCGACACCTTCAGCTGATAGTACATGGCATAGGAAGGCAACTTCCTGTAGCCAAAACTCACATTTGCTGAACTTTGCATAGAGCTGATGTTGGACTAGTTTCTCAAGTACAGTTCTCAGATAATGTTCGTGTTCTTTGGCGGTGGGTGAATAAACAAGGATGTCATTAATGAATACTACCACAAACTTATCCAGATCATCCATGAAAACCTTATTCATCATGTTCATGAAGTATGCGGGAGCATTCGTGAGTCCAAAAGATACCACAGTGAACTCAAACTGCCCATACCTAGTCACGAAAGCTGTTTTCGGGATGTCACTCTCTCGAATCTTCATCTGATGATAGCCAGATCTGAGATCAATCTTGGAGAAATATTTGGCACCTCGAAGATGATCAAGTAAATCATCGATCCTTGGCAGGGGGTACTTGTTCTTGATGGTGACTACGTTCAAGTTCTGTTAATCAATGCACATTCTCATTGAGCCATCCTTCTTCTTAACAAACAGAATAGGGGATCCCGAAGGTGAAGCACTAGATCTGATATGTCCCTTCGAGATGAGCTCATCAAGCTGTTTCTTGAGCTCGACCAGTTCATCAACTAACATGCGATAGGGTCTCTTGGCAATGGGTCCTGTTCCCGGCAAAAGATCAATGATGAACTCTACATCACGGTCTGGTGGCATACCCGGTAATTCTTCAGGGAATACATCAGGATAGTCTCTGACCACATGCACATCATGAACTGTCTTCTCCTCTTTTTGTGATTCTGAACTTGCTTTAAGGGGACATAGGATAGAGGTGGACTTTCCGGACTGGGGTTCACATCTAATGACTTGGCCTGATGGGTGGGTCACTTGGACGTATCTAGGTGAACATGATATGATGCCTCGGTGAATGGTTAGCCAATCCATACCTAAGATGACATCTAGGTTAGTGGAAGGTAATAGGGTTAGGTCGGCTTTAAAGGTAAGACCCTCAATGGTAAGACTCACTCCCTTACAGATGTGGGTGCATCTTAGGTCTCCCAAAGGTGAGCTGGTGATGATAGGCTTTTCACGTGGGGTTACAGGCATGTCATGCTCTCGTGCAAACTTGGATGATATGTAAGAACAAGTTGCTCCAGAGTCAAATAGAACTGATGCAGTATTGCTATTAACTAAAAACATACCGTACACAACGTCAGGGGCAGCCTGTGCTTCCTCGGCATCCAGATGGTTGAGACGTCCACGGGTAGCAGATCCCTTGAACTGAGACTTCTGAGCAGCTGAGTTCTGAGGGCACTTAGCGGCTTTGTGACCTGGTTGGCCACAAGCGAAGCAGGTGAAAGGCGCACCGCCTGTAGGGGTTGGCGCGGGTGCCTTCCAATTTCCAGTGCTTGGTGCGGAGCGGTTCTGTGCTGGGCATTCATTCACAGAGCGGGAACGGTTGGATCGGTCCTGAGTGTTGCGGTCCTGAGCATAACGGTCCCGGGTGTAACGATCCTGAGCAGGGTGGGAGTATTTGGTGGTGTAGCCTCCACTACCCCTACTCGATCCAGGGTTGTCATCCCTGTTGTGGCGAGAGCGCTCCCTGGATGGTGCATCTCTGTAGAACCTCTTGCGATCACGACCATAGAAAGACTCCTCAGGCTTACGCTTCCTCTCCCTGTACTCCTCTCTAGCTTCAGCACGGTCCTTCTCAATCTGGATGCAGCGATCCACCAAAGCACGCAGTGTGCTACTCTCAATACCGCCAAACTTCAGCTTGATGTGCGGGTTAAGTCCCTTGCGGTAATAGTACAGTTTCTCCTTCTCAGAGTTCACAACATAGGAAGGTGCATAGCGCAGAAGGTTGGTGAAACGAGTGGTGTACTCAGCCACCTTGTCCTTTCGCATCTTGATGTTGCGGAACTCCTCGGCTTTGGCCTCCATGATACCCTTGGGAATGTGATACTCAGTGAATGCTTCGGCGAACTCATCCCACGAGATATTGGCAGGGTCCTCATGGGAATCACTGAAACTGTCCCACCAGGCACGTGCTGCACTTGTGAGCTGGTGTGTGACAGCTCCAACACACTCATCATCGGTGAAAGTGGTGAGGTAAAGCTTCTTCTCCATCTCCTTGAGCCAGTCATCGACCACAAGCAGGTCAGGGTTGGTGCCATCATAGGTAGGTGGCCTTAGCTTCAGGAATCCCTCCAGCTTCCTTTGGAAGTCATTCTGCTGACCTCCCTGGCGACGGTTTGCTCCGTCTACAAGAGCTGCAAGAAGCTGGGTTTGTTGAGCCATCACTTCTGCCAGGTTCGGTGGCGGTGGTGGCGGAATGTTCTCCTCAATAGGGGGCGGGGTATTCTCCAGGTTGAAGGGTATCCCTTCACGTCCACGGCCACGGCCACGGCCACGGTTGTTGCCACCACGGCCCCCGTTTGGTTCGACTAGTTCAGGGGATGGGCGCACGTCCACGGTTCATTAGGCGAGCAGATCGGTGGTTCGACATCTGCAACACGGATCATAGGAATTTTAGTGCTTGTGCCATAAGTGCTTAGAATTCAATATGATTACATGATTTTGACGATTTAAAGAAAAACATTTATACTATCCAACACTCATTACAAAGAAGCAATAAGATCCATAAGATGCAATAAGATCCAAAACATTCATTACATGGGTTTTATTACATAGCATCGTCTCCAGTAGCTACACTTGAAGACGTGCGAGAATCGTACTACGCATAATGTCTCATAATACATCTCATAAGGGGTACATCATTGGGTACAACTCATGGAAGCCACTGACATGACTCATGACCATGCAGGGTCATCTACTCTAACTCGTACACCACAGCTGGGATACGACTGTTCTCGATCTCGATCTCCTCGTCAGACTTGTGAAGTCGGGACACGTACTTCAAGGCCTCGGTGAGCTCCTCAACAGGCTTGGCTCCAGGTAGGGTAGGGTAGGCGTCTAGGTTGAGGCGGGTCAGGGCTAACTCAAACTCCTCTATCCTAGGCTTCGTCTTGCTGCGAATCTCCTTGGGTAGCTGATCCCACATACCCTTCATCTCCCTGAGGCCCTTCTTGTCAGACTTCTGTCAAGCCTGCTAGGTCCTCTCACACTTGTCCTGTAGGTACTCGTTCTGCCTGAGTGCCTCGATCAGGTGACCCTGGTTGCGAACAGCCTTCTTCCTGAACTCCTCTATCTCCTGGGTCATGGTCTTGTTCCGAGATTGGATTTTTAGCATATCAATCCCCTTGGACCTCTCTCTGTCTCCTCTGCTGTTGAACTCAGCCTTCTTATCGTCCAACTCTCTCTGCAACTCCAAGACCTTGCTGTCGAGGTAGCAGTTCTTGTTGCCTAGGTCGGCTGCTTTGTCCTGTAAGTCAGTGACCTCGACTCTATGGACTTCTTCACGACGGTTGAGCTCATCCTGTAGCTTGGCAACTGTCTCAAGCAGACTAGCTCGCTCCTGTGCTCCCTGCGAGTCTCGCTCCTAGTACTCCCATAGAAGGGCCCGGTCCTGACGTCTCTTCTGCTCAAGCTGGGTCACGTACCTATCCTGCTCTAGTAGGTGGATAGCTGAGACGCGAAGGCATCTATCCTCCTCTGCAAAGATAACTCTGTCGGCTGCAAAACTCTACTCACTAGGGGTAAGGCTGAGGTCGAGGGCCTAGGGAAGTAGTCAGAAATCTGTCGTCTTTAGGTGCTCATAGTGGTCCCTCATCACTCCGCGAAGTGCCTTGTGTGAGACAGTTCACAGTCCCTCCTCAACTGTGTCCTCTATAGTCAACTCGGTGAAAGCTGGGACATAAGGTAAGGTAGTGCTAGCTAGGAACTTGACTGAGGTGACAACCGGTCCTTCGATTCCTCCTTCTTGAGCTGACTTCCCGGTGTAGGTGACCTTGACAAGCTCGTCAGGGACTCCTAACGTGACGAGAACTCGGCAGAGGGTCTATGCAAAACCCTCGAGCTCACGTAGGTCGAAGGTAAGCTTGGCGTGGTCCAGAGGTAGCGGTCCTAGAGGCGGCCATTCGACGCTCGTTGCCATCTGCATGTTTCAAGGAACTGGTGTTAGCGGGTCAATAATAGATAAGCCTTGTATAGAAGTAAATGCAGGGTCGGTATATAACCGAAAGAAGGGCTATTCATGTCCTATTCTATCATCCATTTCTAAGGGTTTTGTCCTATGGTCAAGTATGGATCTGATACCAACTGAAGCGATCTGATTTCCGCGAAGGGAAATCCACAGAGTCGAAGTGTAATAAGACCTTTGTAGATCATATTACCCAAATTCCAGTCGAATATCACATCCATACAACGATAATATCAGAGTACAAATAGTGCAGAATTACATAAATTATTACATCGCCGCATTGGCGGAATCAAAAGTAGCATTCATTCAGAACAACTTGAAGATAGGATCGCCAAACTCGAGCGTAGGAACGAACCCCTCAACCGTCAAACTCCTCGGAGCTATACTCCTCAGCAGAACCGGTGTGCCAAAATTTATCAGTACGATTTGTACTGGCCACTCCCACCCTATGAGAATTTGCTTTGTGGAAATTAGATGCAAGCTGGATATAATCGAAAAGGAACCTATAAGGCTAGGGTTTCCTATGTATTAGCATATCAAGTACATAATAATAGTTGGTCAAGTTTTAACACCATTCCCACACCCATTCCACCCCATTCCCATTCTAGAGCCAGGTTTCGATCCTGGGATCGATATACCACCATCTCCACACCATCACCATACCACAACCATACCATCGCTCAGTCGACAGGCCAACTCCCTCTCGGCACTGTCTCAAGGCCCGTAGCCCCTGGCTACATCCGAACACTCACTCCCAGGGGATAAGAGAAGGACTCATCTCACTATCTAGTTTAAGCGAAACCCAGGAAAGGTCCATAGCCGACAAGTCGGCATATGTATCGATCGATCAACCATACACTCTGCAGAGGTTCTACATAACCACAAGATCCGCCTTTCTCACTAACCGTCATCAATTGGGCTGATTCCGGCCGCTTGCTAGCCTAGGATAATGCCACTCTACCATTCAGCCCTGGTACACCCCAAGTCTAGTCTGGGGTGGCTAAAACTATGAGTCATGAGCTGGGTCCACAAGGTCTCCATGAAGTCTTGGAAGGGTGTGGGGGAAATCCTCCACGCCCTGTACCTCCTTATACTATCCGCTATCAACCTAGCAGTAGTGGCAATATCCTACCAAGTAGTCCGGCCGTCCCGCACCATATAGGGCGAGTGGTACGTAAGGTTTCCCGATGAATCTGAGTACTAGTAAGTCCTTAGGGATGACCAAGCCAGAATGTCTTCATCAGGGTTTCCATTTACCGTGCCACCACAGCACCTCCACCCTGGGCTCCTCCCATCATAGGTTCACACCCAGGGCCACCTCATATACCATTTACCCACCACAGGTATCCATTCCAAGGGTGCCCAGGTAGCACCCCACGGCAAGACTTGCCCTAGGCTCGTCGTATACTCCAACTTGGTCGACACAACCCTCACCCTCCACGCACCCAAGTCACACACGCAGGACTCTCCCCATAGTCCAGATAACACCAGTTTCCACCACGCATCAAATGTAGTACAAGCGTAGTAGAAGTAATAATCAATGAAATACAACAGCAAGCGTGTGACTAGCCTAACAGCAGGGTGACCAGGGGCAAGGTTGCGTCAAGGTAAAGGCTATCAAGAAAGCATACTACCATGCAAGTCCTATCATAGTGTGATCATAACAATAAAGTAAAGCACTAGCATTTCTATTTTAATCATGCGTAATAGGTGCTACGAGATTGGGTGGGATGTGGCACCTTCAGTGTAGTCGTCTTCGTACTCCTCACAGTACTCACGATCCTCGTCCGTCCGGTTCTCCTCTGAGTCTGCAAACGATCGTATTATAGTCGCGTTAGCGACGTCTATAGAATAGCACAAAGAAGCAATGAAAATTCAAAAGAGCCAAATGCACTCAAACATGGGTTCATTGCGTAGAGCTTGATTTTAGATGAATTTTGGTCCTAGTGTCGTATTTTTCTAAGGTCATATGAATTAGTTATGAATTTCCGAAGTTTAAATCATTTCTGAAAATGGAGAAGGCTGAATTAATCCTAGGCTGACACGTGTCACGCTATGACTGGTCCACGTGGCATGTTGATGTCAGCATGACGTCATCATCTCGGTTCCGAGCTGACAGGTGGGGTCCAGCTGACGTCAGCATGACGTTAGTATGACGTCATCAACGTCATCAGTTCCGACAGGTGGGTCCAGGGGCTTTTGGTTCACTGACATGTGGGTCCGCCCAAAGTCAACGTCAAGTCAATGGCGAGTCAACGGTCAACGGGTCAGGGTCACTAACGTGTGGGGCCCGCCATCGACGACATCGGCGGTGATGTCATCGTGATGTCGATGATAGCGTTACCCGGTATGTTGGCTTCGGCGTGTGGGTCCCGCGTGATGTCGATGACGCGTCACCATCGACATGTGGGTCGAGTGTACGTGCCCAGCATCACATGTGGGGCCAGGTCAACAGTCAACGTTGACCGGTCAATGGTCAACCAGGTTGGGTCTCGACTGAGCTTTGGTGGGCCTGGATGGCGCTGGATTTGGGCTGGGCTCAGCCCACCACGTGGTATGCTGTGGCGCTGCCACGTCGTTGCCATGGGCCTCCACTAGGCTTCATCCACAGCTCGGCCCATACTGCATGGTTCACGGTGGACTGGCGTTCACGGTCCATGCACCGTAGGCTGGGTCTTCGGTGGACCGAGTCTATGCTTCTTCCCTCTGGCCTAGTCCATGTACACCGGGTGCAGGCGCGTGCGGCCGGCGAGGGAATCCTATGCTTCCTTCCCCGGCGTGCTCCCACCGGTGGTGTGCTCACCGACGTGATCCTACGGCGGCGCTGGCGTTCAATTAAGGTGGGGTAAAGATTCCCTAGGCCATGGCGAACACGATGGTGGGGTCTAGGTGGCGGCCGGGGCTTTCCAGGGCATTGGCCACGGCTCACGGTGGGAAGGCGCGCGATGCATCCGACGGTGGCGTGAGGTTGCGTGAGCGCGGTGCAAGGGGGAGCAAGGCCATGCCCCGGGCGTGACCCCCTGGCCCGCTCCTGCCAACGCTGTCGGCCTCTGGTCACGTGGGCGGTTGGTGCGTGCCAAGAAGAAGATGAACAGAAAGCCGAGCGGGTGGGGTCCGTGAGGCGTGAGAGATGAAAGTGAGCGGGGGGCTTGTGGCGTGAGCTGCATGCCACGGGCTGCTTTGCTCGGGCTAGGCTGCATGAGTTGGGCCGACCTCTTTGCTTCTTGTGCAGCAGAAGATGGGTTTGGTGGTTGCTGCTGCTTGCTTGCCAAATAAAGAGCCGAGCCACCATGGGCCTTCTTCCCTTCTTTTTCCTTTTTCTGTTTTATTTTTCTTCTCCTTTGTTTGAATTCCAATTTGGTTGAAATTTGAATTCAAAATTGGTGTACCTTAGTCATTGTAGTTTTAGATATGAGGCTCACAACATTCTTTCATATATATATTAGGAATTTATTTAGCTATTTTGTATAAGAAAAATAAGTGTAGTTTTGTTATACAAAAATGGAAATAGTTTTCTCTTTATACATTTATTCTTTGGTTTGAGTAATAACTACTTTATGGTTTATTTCTTTAAAGGTGTTGTTAGACATTACATAAAACAAATGCAAATCCAAATCACCATTTGAGTTGACCATGTATGCTATGTTTCATTTGTTAGTATTTAAATAAACATGATAGCAAATGACATGCCATGCTCATGAAATTGTCTAGTTGGATTACTTCTAATGCAACACTTAGGGTTGGCTCCTACAATGTCACTCATCATCACATGGGGTTTTGAAGAAAATTTTTTGTAGTTGTGATTTTTGGTATGTGGATTTTTGGGTTGTTAGACAGGGTGTTCGATTAACTTGTAACTGATCAATGAATGAAATCCCTATTTTTCTGTGTTCGTGTCTTAGTGAACTTCCTGCAATATTTTTTGTATACATCATGATTGTCTCTGTGTTTGTTTTTGCTCTATAGACGATACATATCATATCGGCATTTACCCCTTCGGGTCTATTTTTGAACTAGAGGCGATACCCTTCTGGTACCGGCTATTAGAGCCGATGACTGAACAAATCGGCTATCAAGTATTAATCCAAACGCTAGGATAATATTTCTTCAGATACTTTCTATTGATTGCTCTATTGAACTCCTCTTCTCCTCCTAGTGTTTCCAAAATATAAGCATTGCCAGGCGCACAATGTTTAATCCGATAAGGTCCTTCCCAATTAGGCAACCACTTGCCGAACTTGCTATCTCTTGACCCGATCGGTAATTTCACCTTTCAGACTAAGTCTCCTTCAGAAAATTGTTTGCTCTTGACCTTCTTATTGTAATACTTCGCAGTCCTTAGCTTATTGGCTTCGATATTCTCAAGAGCACGCAGCCGATGGCAACTTAAGTCTTCTAAGTCATCCATCATAAGATTTTTCTAAACTTCGACTGACAAATCATTTTGTAATGTGACACACCTCAATCCAGTTTGAATCTCCCAAGGAAGGACTGTATTATGACCATACACAAGTTCATAAGGTGACGCTTTAATCGATCCATGATAGACCATCCTATATGCCCATAATGCCTCATTAAGCGTTGAATACCACTTCCTTGGCTATTCTTCGATCTTTTTCTTGATCAGCTTAATCATAATTTGATTGGGGCCATTAGCCTGAGCATAGTAAGAAGAATAATTTAATAACTTAATTCCCATATTGGCAGCAAAATCTCTGAACTCTTCTATTGTGAACATTGTCCCCTAATCAGTAGTAATGATTTGAGGAATCCCAAAACGATACACAATATGCTCCTTGACAAAATCAACCATGTTCTTTGAGGTTATCGTCTTTAAAGGAATTGCCTCAACCCACTTAGTGAAGTAATCTGTTGCTACCAATATAAACTTATGTCCTTTACTTAAAGGCAAAAAAATCTGACCAATTAAATCAATTCTCCAACCTCGAAATGGCCATGGTTTGATTATTGGATTCATAACCGATGCGGACGATTTCTGAATATTACCAAAACGTTGACAATCCTGACATCCCTTATAATATTCAAAACAATCTTCTAGTATTGTTGGTCAGAAATATCTAGTCCTACGAATAATCCATTTCATCTTATAAGCCGATTGATGAGCTCCACATATCCCTTCATGTACTTCACCCATCAACACTTTAGCTTCTTCTTGATTTAAGCATTTAAGCAACACCCCATCGACTATCTTGTAATACAACTGATCATCTAGCAAAACATACTATGCTGATTTATACCTTAGCTTCCTGGTAATCTTCTATGATGGATTCTTAAGGTAATCGACTATTTCCACTCTCCAATCATTAGTCATGGTTTCACTACTTAAGATCTCTTGAAACACTTGATAACCTGATGCACTTTGAGCTAACCGATTAGCCTCTTGATTCTGTGCTCTCCGAATATGCTGAAGAGAAATATGAGAAAACTCCTTGAGTAACCTATGGCGTTCATCATAGTATCCCCTCAGAATATCATCTTTACATTCATATAGGCTGATCAACTGATTAATAATTAACTATGAATCTCCAAATACTTCAATTGACTCAGCCTTTACTTCCTGAAGAAGTTGAAGTCCCTTAAGAATAGCTTCATATTCTGCTTGATTGTTGGTAGTCATTGGTTTAGTTGGAAAAGCAAACTCAAAACTTGCCCCCTGAGGTGAAACAATAACAATATCTATGCCACCACCTTGCTTGCACGATGATCCATCAAAGAATAACGTCCAAGGTATCAGCTCTACATAGCCAAGACTCGGTTTATGATGCTGAGTGGAAAAATCGACCATTACTTGTCCTTTGACTGCTTTAGCCGATTCATACCTCAAGTCAAATTCCGACAATGCAAGAATCCACTTCCCCATTCTCCCATTTAATATCGGCATTGATAGCATGTGCTTGACCACATCAGCCTTGGAAACAACTGTACACTCAGCCGATAACAAGTAATGTCGCAAATTAGTACAAGAGAAATATAAGCACAAGCACAACTTTTCAATAGAAGAATATCTTGTTTCTGGATCCAAAAGCCTTATGCTTAGATAGAAAACAACCGGTTCTTTTCCTTCAAACTCTTGCATTAAGGCCAATCCAATCATTTGGTCATTGGTCGACACGTACAACTTAAAAGGCTTACCTTGCTCAGGAGGGACCAACATGAGTGGACATTTCATATATTCTTTTATCTCCTCAAACGCCTTTTGTTGCACGTCACCCAATTTAAATTCTTGATCATTTTCAACTTCAATAAGGGAGAAAACGGTAGAACCTTTTCTGACAAATTTGAAATAAACCTCCTGATAAAATTAATCTTATCAAGCAAAGATTGTAACTCTGTTTTAGTAGTCGGGGGCATTGCCTCATCAATTGCTTTCATACTTTTTTGACCAATTTCGATTTCTCTCGTGGACCATAAAACCCAAAAATTGTCCAGCTAATACTCTAAAGGCACACTTATTGGGATTCATCTTTAAACCATGTTTTCTTATGCATTCCAAAGTCTCCCGCAAATTAGCTAGATGTTCCTTGTACCCTTTAGATCTTACTATCATATCATCAATGTAGATTTCAATAATCCTGCCGATCAACTTATGAAAAATATAATTTATCGCTCTCTGATAAGTTGCATCGGCATTGTTCAAACCAAAGGTCATCACAACCCATTCAAATAAACTTATTGCTCCAAGGCACCTAAAAGCCGTTTTTGCTGTCTTTCTTAGCCATAAAAATTTGATTGTATCCTACATTGCCGTCCATAAAACTAATAACCTTGTGCCCGGCTGCTACATCTACCAACATATCGGCTATCGACATCGGATAACCATCCATGGGTGTAGCCTTGTTCAGATATCTGAAATCGATGCAAACTCTTAACTTTCTATTTTTCTTATACACAGGAACAACCTTCGATATCCACTCTGCATTTCGGTACGGTCAGATAAATTTCACTTCTAGTAATCTTGCAGTCTCCTTTTTGATATCATCAAGAACATTTGGGTTAAATCTCCTCGGAGCTTGTTTAAATGGCCGATATCTAGGTTTGATTGGCAATCGATGTTCAACAATTGATCGATCTAGACCAGGCATCTCATAGTATTCTCAAGCAAAACAATCTCTAAATTCCTTCATTAAATCCACCAATTCTTGCTTATGCTCAGGATCCAACTTAGCACTTACATACGTCGGCCTAGGCCTATCTCCAGAACCAATATCTATCTCTTCTAATTCATCGATCGACGTAAAGCCATGTCCGAGTTTATCATCTGTACCATCTATTGGATTATCCATTAAAACAAACTCTCAGAGCCGACCGCTTGGATCAACTGTTGGCTTTCATTATTAATTTTAATGAAGCCTCCTTCCCATAGTTTGCCAAAAAAAAACACTTGAAGTCTTCCAGTTCCCAATACATCGGGTCAGCTGTTGCTATACTCACAGAATCATTAGCATGAACTAGCTCAACAACATCTCCATGCCATTGAATCAAGCATTGATGCATAGTCGATGGTACATAATAATTTGCATGAATCCAATCATGACCAAGGAGTAAACTGTAACCCTTTCCATCAATGACAAAGAATGTAGTGAGCAAAGTCTTACTTCCAATTGTCAGTTCGACGTTTATTGCCCCCCTGGTCTTGGACGCATTACCCCCAAAATCCTTAAGCATTATGTCGGTCTCAATCAAATCTCCTAGTCCCTTGCCAAGCTTGTGAAAAGTAGTATAAGATATAAGATTAACAGAAGCACCTCCATCTATCAACATTTTGTCCATCGGCTTTCCATCAATGAAACCTTTTTCATATAAAGCTTTTAAGTGCCGATGCTTGACTGGCTTATCGAATATAGCTTGCTGTATAACTGTCAACCTGGCAACTATCTCCTCATACTCTGGTTCATCAAAATCTAAATAGACTTCTTAATCTGCTGGAGCTCTAAATTCTAACGGCAATAGAAAAGCCATTTGAATATTAGCCAATGGTTGACCCCTATCGGCTGTTTGTTTAGCATGTCACACTTGAGGTCTACTAGATGCCTGAGCCTGTTCTAGCTCTCTGTTTCTTAGGCGTTGTACACTTCTTTTCTGGCTTCTTGTCAAACCTCTTGGACACTATTGCCCTTCCTGCCAAACATACTCTTCCTCATTATCTTCTTCATAATCAGCTCAATTTTGATCAACAACTCATTTCCTGAGTCAATCGTGAACACTTCTATTTTTAAGCGCCAATCCATATTATTATGATGATACTCATCTCGAGCATGGATAGACCGGCAGTTAGCTTGAGATTGCCTAAACTCCCAATATTGCTCACTGCACTTTGGGCAATTATTTCTAGTAGGCAATTTCAAATCTTTATTCCAACAATGTCTAAAGAAAGGACAATTCCAATGTGATTCAACTTTCTTTCTTTCATACCTCTCTTTCTCCTGTTGACGCTGGTATTCTTTCTCTTCTAACCAACGCTGATAATCCTTTTCCTTCTATCGTTGCCATTTATTCAACAAAATTCGAGATATGACACACGACCTTATTACCCTGTCCCTTGATGTATCTCCCTGCTCATATCGGCTCTTCTATTGGTCACGACGCCTTTTAATCTCTCTATATTCATCAGCCGATATTTGCATCTTTGGGTCAATGGTTCTGGTTTCTTTTGCTCTGGTTGATGTCAGGACTTTAGTCTTTCCTTTGAGCAACTTCACATCGACCATATTCTGATCTCTTGGGAAAGGATTATCATCAACTTTTATCTTCCGAGGTGTATCAAATTTAAGTTTTCCTTGCTGAACAGCCCTCTGTATATGTTATCGGAAAATTCTGCACTTGTTAGTCGAATGAGAAGTAGCATTATGAAATTTGCAAAACTTCTTATTCTTCAACTGACCAGGAGGTAACATAACATGATTGGCGGGCAACTTGATCTGTCCTTTCTCAAGCAAGAAATCAAAGAGCTTGTCTAATTTTGTGACATCAAAATTATAGCTCTCCTCAACTCCTTTTTCCCAAGGATTTGGCACCGTCACTGTCTTCTTACCCCAATTTCATTCGGCCACAGCAATCTCTTCTTCTTCATTGTCCTCATTGCCGTCATCAAATGAATATGGATTATAGGCTTCGGCAATTGCGGCACTCTTCTAGAATCAGGTATCTCTGTGCATATTCTGGAATTAGCTATTGAGTGCTGTCACTCGTTGAACCAACTGACCTAAGTTGTCAAACTCTTGTCCAAGAAGCTTCTCCCTCTATGTTGGAAGCATTCCTTGAACAGCTAAAGCAGCTAGCTGATCATCAGTAAGATTCAATGAGAAGCACAAATTTCTAGTCTCTCGAAACCTCTAAAGAAACTCGGCACCCGATTCATTAGTTCTCAGCCTTATGGTCGTCAAATCTATGATTTTCTTTTCTCCTATCCCAGTATAAAAATACATATGAAACTTCTCTCTAGGTCAGCCTAATTGGCAATGGAATTAACTAGCAACGATGAAAACCAAGTGAATGCTGGTCCTGACAGGGACAAGGAGAAGAAACTAACTCGATGTGCCTCTTCAATGGATGCTTCGCCCAACTGTGTAAGATACCGACTGACGTGTTCTATTGTACTTGTGCTATCTTGACCAGTGAACTTTGCAAATTTTGGGAGCCTATAATTTATAGGAAGAGCGACCAAATCATACTACTCTGAATTGGACGTTTGTACAAAAAGGTCTGCCCTTTTGGTTTCAAACCAAACTGATTCTTCGTCATCTTGGTCACTCTGAGCAACAACTCATCAGCATTTGAATCTAGATTTCTTTGCAATTGTTGACCCATCTGCGGATTAAAAATTTGGGTATCTTGATACCCTGGATTTCGAATCATATGAAGGGTATTGTAATATGTGCCATAATGATATCCTTGTGGAATCTCTATCTATTGGGTCATTTGCTGATTCGCTGCTTGAAGTCTCTGGTTGTAGATGTTAAGATCTGTATCTCTACGAATCATTTGAACTGATGGCGCTATTTTTTGAGCCAACGACGGTATTTGGTCTGATGTGCCAAAATTAACCATTTGATTCTAAACTTGCCCCGTCGACTATTGCACATACTGCACTGCTGATCTAGGATTATTTTTTATTTGATTAGTAGTGGTGCCTTGAACTTGCACAAATGAGCTCTGAACTGCCTGGACATCATCGTTACCAGTTAGTGCTGTTTCTTGATGGCTAGTACCGGCTTGATTAGTCCCCTGAGTCGACAGATGTGGAATGTTGTAATAAGCTGGTCCAACCTGATCAATTGGATATCCATGAAACACCTCTCTCATGGTATTGTGGAAGGTGTTCAAGAAAGTTATATTATGGTTCAACATGGCATCATGAATAGATTTATTTACAGCATCTTCGAAGAAATGCCTATGATCAGCTTCGTTTGTATCTGACTGTCCATGCATCAAAACTCTTGGTAGTGGATATTTTTGAACAACTTTATTATCACATGTCCTGGTGTAGGACAATAAACACTTGTTCTAAAATTCTTCTATAGCTTTACTGATGACATCTTTATCCTTATCAGGTAGGTTTTCATAAGTCACTATAAGAATGTCCCTGTTGTTGTGAGTTGCCATGACGATTGTGGTGCCCCACTGGGCGTGCCAGAACATGTGTCGACGCAAAAACGTGTCGATGCGTCTGGCACACAGCAAGCTGGAAGGATCAGCTCGGAGTAGGCCCAAAGATCCGCTTGGCTTCAACGCAGGAGCAACCGATCCTGTGAATTCCCAAAGGCGTACCAGTCAATTTGACCTACAATTAATAAGGAGAGAAAGTTTATTAGTAATTTAGAGTGGAACATGCTGGTTTTGCCCAGACAGTTCCAAGTGTGCCGCTTCGAGAGCAGCCAGACGGGAAAATCGACTAAATAGCCGATACGAGAAGAAATCGGCTGTTAAGAACTGTAATGCTTGTGGGTCATGATTGATTTTATAGTGATGAATACAATGCATCCAGTTCTAATGGTCCTTTCCCTTAAGCTATTAACATGCATGCATCAAAGATGCATCACTGGCTAAATTAGATTTGATCAATACGTGATATAGAGCCAATAAATCTAGTGAAAAGGGATATGCCACGCAAACAATCGACTGTTTGATATAGACAGATCTACGAACCATCTAGATCTAACCTATTACCGTTAATGGTGAGGTTCGACTGGATCGATGCAGCTATGATGATGATGATAGTCTAGAACCGGAAAATCCATAGAACTGACCATACTTCAATAGGTTCATGAAAGCGTGCCATGTCTGTGAAAGCGCAGGCGAATCGGCTAAAATAGCCGATTCAGGTAGAAAAGGGATTACAACATATGAACAATCGACTGTTTAATATGGACAGATCTATAAACTTATCAAATCTAACCTGTTATCCTTAACATTGGGGTTCGACCGGATCGATGGCAGCCATGATAAAAACAACAGATCAAACCTTTAAAGTAAACAGATCTATTCATATTTAACAGAATCATGAAGACATACTATAAGCGTTAAAGTATGGGCAATCAGCTATTTAGCCGATGTAGGCATAGCAAACAGCCAAGGTCATGCCTGGTCAAAAGCAAATATATCGGCTAACATACTCTGATTTAAAGTGCTAACAATGGGGATCGACCGGATCGTTACAACCATAATAGCGACCTATAGACCAGATTCAACTAGCTAGTAAACCTACTCAAAATCAGACATGCCTTGACCACGTACTATGCATGATCAAGATCGAAGTAGAACAACCAATAAAACATAATTCGTTGCTTAAAGTACGAACCATCGCAATGTGACAAAAATAAACGATGGACTAAAAGGATGTGAGGCCGATCTAGATCGATCTCAATCGGGCTGGTTGATATTGCTGAAACTAATGACAACAAGAACATCAGCAAGATCAGTAATTTAATGAATCTACCCGAAAGATGCCACCCTTAGGTAAAGCCAATAACTTGACCTTAATCTAATTCGAGCAGTGGAGGTCGAACTTAACCGATGCAGCTGTACTTGAACTAGATAAGAATCGATAACTAACTCATACTAGAGCTCGTAAGAGGTCGGCCGGACCGATGCAGCCTTACAAATAGAAGTATAAGCCATGATGGTATTTACAGATAAGCCGGAGGTCGACCGGATTGATGCAGCCTTGCTTGTTGAAGAACTCGTCGAGATCTATAGTACTCCTACTCCTAAGGGTTGGCATAAAGCCAAAAAAAGTAATTAGTATTGATTGATTGGGGATCCCTCTTACAATAGCCAGGGTCCAATATTTATACCCGAAACTTAAACACGAATCCTACTCAAACACGACTTATTACAATCTTTGAAAGAAAACATTCCTAATTTAAGATAACTTGGACCCTAATCCTTTCCTTTTTGTAGAGTCCGACATATCTTCCTCCCTCGACGCCATCCGTACGTAGTCCGTTGATATTGTCTACTGACATCATCTATAAAATAGCTGATTCCGACACTGCATCAAAACCAGCTGACCTCGGTTCACACCTGATCGATCCCTTGATGATATAATTTTATAAGCCTTGTGTTCCCACGTGCTTCTTTTCCAAATTTTAGTGTAAACAAACACCATCACATAAAATTGATTCTTTAGGGTACCAAAACTCACAACAATATAGTATTTCATGAGGGAGACCCCACCACAAAAATGTATCGAACCATCACAAAAATATGTTTGCTTGGGAGTCAAAATCCATCATGATAAATTTATTGCACTAGCCACAATCATCCACCTGAAAATTCATGCATATAACAATCACAATAAAGTTCAATTTACCATACACATACAAAGCCAAATCATGCACGGGGAGTCTCCCATCAGCTACTCTTAAGAAAGTGAGGTTATCATCCTCCCTGCTGTCGTCGGGGTGGGGGGTGGTCGATTGTCTGAGGTGGTGATTATGTGGGGCAACGTTAGTAGGGTCGGACTTGGAACATCTGCATCTAGCGGCAACAGCTACCGCGGGGAAGCATTGCTGAATAGAAAGACGCAACATACAGTGGTTTTCTCATCATCGTCAGCAGCACATGCCTTCCGAGATCAAGGATTTCCAGTGATTGCAAATGCGCCGCTGCCTATACAACAATAGGAGACACATCATTTTAGAGTTTTGTCACTCTACAACTAACATATTAAATATAGAGACCCGCCCCATTAATTTACCTAAATCGAGTGTCATCCACTTGACCAACTCAATTTAAGCAAACCAACATCGGTAATTTCCATGGAGATGCTATCCACATCTCCACAACATAGGATCTCGGTTGAGTATCATATCACAATAGCCTCCACAACTCAAGATTACGTCTCCTCATCGGAGTACATAAGTCAGCGGAAAACATATATTACAAGTCTTGCCGAATTTAATGAATTAATTATACAATGTAGTGGGAACCGAACGACTCTCTTATCATAACACGTCTAAGTTATGAATCAATCATATAACTAGAAACTGGTGGTCGCCTTGCCCATGGGCGTCACCACTGTAGCTTGGACAACTCCTGCCATTCACCCACTTTGCCACCAACGACGGGGTGAGATGGCCTCCAATATCCTTTACCTGCAAAACAACTTAACGGCAGCACCGTGAGTACATTGCCTACTCACAGGACTTAATTCCAACATAAATATTTGGTGATGCAAAAGGGATTAATAGGCATTTGTACACTTGCATAAAAGCATGACATTTATTAAAGAATGACATGCTTTAAGATTCATAATTAAATTAATTAGCAATTATAAATTCATGACAAGTAATAATGAATGACATATTTAAAGTGATCAGTATTATAATTCATTTCATAATCAAGTATCATCGTCAAGTTCATCATTACGCTACAGTGGGTCAAGAAGAAAGAATAACCGGTTCCGTCCCAAAGGACTTCAAGCTTTCAAATATGCTCTGCGCAGAGGGTACAACTGTACCCACACGGAGAACAGGACGAACCACCATACCCGTGCCCAAGTAAGGGTTGTCTCACGTCTCCAACCTTTCACTAGTGTGGTCGAGGGTGCTTTACGAATGGTTAGGAAGGATACCAAGGTGATGATTCCTCATGCCCCCGTGCGTACCTAAAGGGCACTGATGTAACACCGTCGCATCTACACCGCGTCGCCCCACATGCCAATTTGGCAAGAAAGCCGGTCACCAATAGCTACTTGGCTTACCAGCCCCATCCCCAGCATGTGGTCTGTATGGGTGGTTACTCAGACTGGCTGTCCCAATGAACGGTCCTTAATTGCTCCACGAGCTATGTCACTTGAGATCCCACGCTCACAATGACCTTACCCCTCGCTTGAGTAGAGATTACCAAAATTGATCATCATAATAGTATGTTAAGTTAGGGTTAATCCTAATTCATGTTTGAGCAATTATAAATCAAGTTGATCCCCTTGCAAGTTTTAAGTAATTAATTATCCCAGTGAACCCTCTACACTAGCGAGAGTAAGTTCCCTTCTCAAACTCGACTTCTAACGAAAGTAGCCAACTAAGCAATTAAACGATTCCCAAACCCATTGGTTAAGTAAAGGCTGATTACTTAGGTGAGTAGTTTCTAAATTAGTGAAGCAATATTGAGTTGTTAATCATATTTAAATGAAATGCACAACTCATAATAAAACAAATAATTAGTATCCAAAATAGGGTTCATAGTAGTGGGTGCCTCCCTGTTGGAAGAGCAAGGTCCCAATAGCTTGGAACATCACTTGATGGCTCTCTGATATCGCGTACCTATATGTATGCACATGTATGAGACATATATGTATGCATGATATCATATGAAATATGCAAGAGAGAGTTGAGAGTACAAGATGAGAGGGACTTGTGTGGTTCAACTCTTGTGAATGCAAGGTGAAATAAATAAATATGATGCTCATGCTTGGTATGATATGCTTATACACATGTACGATATATTAACTATTAAAGACATGGTATTAGATGTGTATATCATGTGTGTGTAACATAGCGTTAATGTGCTATCGATATGCACTGATGGACAATCTGTCATGGCTCACGGACACTCTGTCAGGTTTGGGACTTAGAAGGTTTTTAGTGTTCGGTGCTTGACGGACTCTCCATGCTAGGTGACGGACACTCCATCGAAAACTAGGTGCTCTCGGGTCCTCTGGAAACTATGTTTATAATTCACCGAACGCTCCGGACACTCCGCTAAATTATACCACGCTTTGCCTAAGTGATACCTAGTGGCTTCAGTCATGACAGACCCTCTGCCAGTTGCAGCGGACCCTCCATCAAATGACTGACAATGCAGTGTTCTTGCAACTCGAAATCTAAATCTTAAGCTAGAGTGTCTGCATGTGCATGAGATTGGGTTAGTGTATCCTCAAGATGCTTAGGAGCCTATCTAAGCAAGGGTTTGTGCTAAAAGTGCAAAGAGTGGAAGATTCCTAGTGTGGGGTTAATATGTGAGACACAAAAGATATGCTTAAGTGCATAAATGCAATGAGATGATGCACAAAACATGTATCATAAACAGCACATGCTTAAAGAAGACTAACAAAATAAGTTTAATAATTTTTGGAGACCTAGAGAATAAGTTATGCATTTTATAATTTTATAAAAATACATTATTTTAGTCAAAATTGAAATATACTTTTTAGCGTCAAATTTATGTTTGGATGATAGAGAATATTCTAAGTAACACAACAAAACATGTTTCACAATTTTTGGAGTTCAAATGCACCTTCTATGAATTTTACAAGTTTGGGTTGTGCTGCTATGCAGTTTACTGGACTCTCCGCCAAATGTGACGGACTCTATGCCAAAACACTCCGTCAACTTGAAGGACTCTCCACAAAACCAAGACTACTCTCAGGTTTGGCTATAATTCAGCAGACTCTCCGCCAAAATGACGGAATCTCAGTCAAAATGACGAACAACAGCAGTGCAAAAATGTCAGAGATGACTTCCAGGGCATCCGGACTCCAAATCAAGTGTGGTTTATTCCTATAGCTTTCTAGGGATGTGAGTGAGCTACTCCAAGTGCTAGATGTGCCATGCATGGTGTGTTTGGAGCTCGAGCTCATCCATGGTGAAAACCACCATGGGAGGGCAATGGAGCTCAATGGGATTGATGGTAGAGACGGGGAAGATGAAAATGGGCTTTGGGGGGGAGTCTCACCATGGCTTGGGGATGCTCCATGTGCAACAGCTCAGCTCGGAGATGCTTGGTGAAGGACATCGATGTGGGGCACCTCCATGGGCTTGGGGAAGAAGAAGAGGGCCTCCTCCAACTCCAGCGAGGGGGTGGCATGGTGGAGCTCGCCGTCGTCATCTTGTTGCAGTGGTGGGTGTCCTCCTCCTTCCTTTTCTTCCTACCTCTCCTTTCTCTCTTCTCTGTTGTGTGTGTGAGGGATGAGAGAGAGGGAGAGAACATGAGTGAGATGGAGGAAGGGAAGGGCTAGCTGCTGCTGGTGATGTGTGTGATGTGCTGACATGTGGGCCCGTGAGAGGTGAGTGACTGACAACAAAGGCAACTGCATGGAACAGGTGTTGTTGTGATCTGACGGATAGTCCGCCAGAGCTGACGGATGGTCCGTCAGTGCTCGACTTGGTTTGATAGACTGGTTGACTGTGCAATGGTCTCGACGGACACTCCGACGTGATTGAACGAGGCTCCGCCAAAAGGTGCAGTGTTCAGTTTTATTTAGTTTGTGCACAGGTAAATTTCAAATTTAAATTTAAAATGCACATGATGCTCAACAAATTTTTGAAATAACATGCAAGATTTTTTATTATTGAAATTTTTAGGTGCATTTTATGCTCAAGGTGCTTGTGAAAAATTATAACGATTTTTGGGTCGTTACATCAAACAATACTTTATGGAAGCCAACCTCCGAATTAGGAAACAAAAAGTAACAAGGTAAACATATGGCTCAAGGGAGAGGGAAGACTAATTTGCAAAAAACTTAAGTTTGCAAGTGCTTACTCTTGTGTTGCGAAGGGCACACTCACGCATAAGGCTGGGCAAAAATAACCGAGAACCGATAACCGAACCAAAAGAACCGGAACCGAAACCGAAAGAACCAGAACCGAAAATTTTGGTTAGCTGTTCGGTTCTCGGTTCTTAGGAACCGAATTAACTGATCAAATTTTGGTTCCTGGGCTCGGTTAACTGAAATAACCGAAGGAACCAAAATTCACAAACAAGCTCAATAAACCTTACAACCTAGGCCTAATACCAACTTAACCCTAGATATAAAAGGTGGATGACACCCCCTCATAGCCTCACACCCTCACATTTTTTTAAAATCTCGGCATTGTGCTTTTTTAAAAATATTTTTTCCTATTTTTTCTATTCTTTTTTTTTGCTGCTTGTGTAAATCCTCGGTTAGTTCGGTCGAAACCGGAACTGAACCGAACTAAACGAAACCGATTGTGCTTGGTTCCAAGATTTGCGAAGAACCGATCGGTTCCTATTTGTAGAGAACCGAATTTGTGTCATAAACCGAAGAACCAAACCGAAACCGATCGGTTAACCGAACGTCCAGGCCGACTCACGCACGTTGTGTGGGTTCACCAAATCGTAGTGGTGTCCTTGAAATTGGAATTGGGACTGGAGTTGAGGGTGGAGTAGTTGCTCTAAACATTGATCTGGTGTTGCTTTCCTAGGGCTCTACTGATTTCAAGCAACAGAGTGTACAAACCTGCTTGTTGGCCCTTGTGCGGCTAAAGATGAGCATGCAGCCTGCAGCCAGGCGGCCTGGCCCGAAGCACGGTTTTTTTGGCCTGGCCCAACATGGCATGACTCGGTGTTGTGCGGGCCATGGCTGGCCTAGCCCGATGCATAGGGCCATGATTGGGACACACCTTAAGCATGCTAGGCAGCTCGGCCTGGTCTGGTAAATTGCCTAAGGCCCGGTATCGGCTCGCTGCCTACTGTGGCCTGAGAGCCCACTACGCGTCACACTCCCCTAACCCTAACTTAATTCCGCCCCCATCCCTCGCTTGGTCGCACGCCCGGAGCCCCACACCGAGCCACCCATCACTCAACTTTGTGGCTCCTCTATGGCTTCACTCCTCCACTGGAAGCGTCACCGTCCACCGGGGGGCAGGGGCTCCTCACCTCCGCACGCCCATGCCCTAGAAGCATTGTTGCCCACTGAGGGTTCCTTGATAGCGAGCGAGCCAGCCTCGGGGATGTCAACCTTGAGCTTCGCCCTGCTCCCTTCTTCGCTCACACCGATAGATCCGACCTCAAGCATCCTGGAGACGCGTGCGCCGATGGTCGCCGCCACCTCCATGGCTCATGGTGCCTCCTATTCCTCCTCTATCTGGCTTCTGTAAGCGGGTGGCATTTAGCGCCGTCCCCGCTCCACGCCGGCTGCCGCGAGCGCACCGACCCCAGTCTTCTGCCACGTCCCTTGACCATGATCAAGGCTCGACGTCGGCCCTGTTCTCCCACCCTCGGCTGCCGCCCTCACACTCTATCTCTCTGCTAGCATTAGGTGGGCTTCGGTTTGGCCAAACATAGAAAATAGCCCCTAGTGCCCTACCTAGGCCGTTGTTCAGGCACAAAGCCCACCTTGGCATGCCCTGGTCGGGCTATGCCAAGCTAGGCGGCCCAAATGCTCATCTATATGCATAGCCAGGATCTCCTACGTGCGTCCCCCATGCCGGTCGCTGCTGGTGAAAGCCCTAGTTTTGTTTTGGATAACTGATGAAACCTATTTGGACTAACCCTATGCTCTAAGTGTAAAATTGAGATACGTTGGTCCAATCCAAGTGATGGTGCAAGGTGATGATCATGATGTTGGTAATGACCACAATGTAGATCGAGTGCTTGAAAGGTCCTTGTGTGGTTTTGGTAATTGAGTGACAACCTAGGTGGACTAATTGTGTTTATATGAGATACACAGGTGATTAGTCCACAGGAACATGTGTGTGAGCAACATATGCCATAAAGGTGAAAATGGCTTAGAGATGTTGCAGAGCTCACACATGTGATGATGAAGGAGCTCATTGCAAATGAGACATGACATTGAGTCATGTGATCAAGGTGGAGAAGATCAAGACATGATTTGGCTTGATGGACTAGTTGCAAGCATGAAGGGCAAGTTGGAGGCTTTGGAGCGATGGACCGCGTGGCGGTGAAGCTTAAGCAAGACTTGGCGCCGATGGACGAAGGCAACGGTGAAAAGCAAGTGAAGTCAAGATCGATGAACCAACAAGATCACGTGATGATATGAAGTGGATCATATCATTGTTGATCGTGTTGGTGCATGTGTTGCACCGACATTGGAGAAGATGGAATGGAATGCGCCAGGCAAAGGTATAACCTAGGGCATTTCATTTCACCGGTCATAGGTGTGTAGAGAAGTTTATGACTGGGTTTAGGATAGATGGTCGTACTATAAAGAGGGGCAAACTTGTTTGCATATCGGTCATCTAGTGCCACTTGAGTGATCTAACTTTGCATCATCGCTAGGATTGAGTGGCGTGGCAAGTTGAGTGGCTAATTCTTTTGAAAATGTTTGTGAAAAGCTAACACACATACACATGGTGGTGTACACTTGGTGGTGTTGGCACATTTATAAAGGAGATGAAGTTGGAGTTGATGTGGATCAACTCGGTGATGAAACGGAGGCGAGAAGAGTTAGAAACTCCACCGGCGAAGTGTCCACCCGTAGAGTGCGGACAGTCCGACGGTGCCACCGGCACCCTAGATAGAAAAGATGGAGGTCACTGTAAGTGACCGAACGCTGGTCTCGGTTGGACCGGCGCGTCCGGTCAGTGGCAGCAGAGGGCGCGCGTTTCGGTCTTTGACCGGACGCTGGCACTAAATGTGACTGGACGCTGGCTGGGTGCGTCCGGTCAATGCTGACGTACGCTGACGTGGGGCGCTCAGAAGGGTCGTTAAGTGACCGGATGCTGGCTGCGTCCGGTCGAGCATGACCGGACGCGTCCGGTCGTGAAATGTTGTTTCTGGAACCTTACTAGAAACGATCGGACGCTGGAGGCTTAGCGTCCGGTCAGTTGAAGCTACTACGTCCGGTCGTTAGATGACCGTTGAGATCAGAAGAACAGCGTTTGAAGGAGGGGACATGTGGCGAGTATCGCGTGACCGGACGCTGAGGTCCAGCGTCCGGTCGATCGGACCAAAGCGTCCGGTCGTCCCAACTTTTGCCCAGTGAAGGGGTAATGGCTCTATTTGTTCGTGGGGTTATAAATAGAAGCTATGGTCGGCCTTGGGCCGGTAGGAGAGCACACTAGAGCCTTGGTGGCTTGTGTGGTAGTGCTTGGGAGCCCTCCATCTCACATATGCTTGATAGTGATCATCCGATTGTGTGAGAGAGCGATTCTAGTGTGATTGCATTGTGTGGTTGCATCGAGTGGCACTAGGTGATCGAGTTGCAAGCCGGTGGTGCTTGTTACTCTTGGAGGTTGCCACCTCCTAGATGGCTTGGTGGTGGTCTCCGTCGAAGCCCGCAAGAAGCTTGTGCGGTGCTCCGGAGAAGAGCTTTGTGAGGGGCATTGTGCTCGCCCCGCGGGAGCCACGAAGAGCAACTCTAGTAAAGCGTGTCATTGAGCTACCCTTACTTTCGGGGTAGGTTTTTGCGGTGCCCGACGTGCGGGCTTGGCGGGTGATGCCAATTAGCCGCTGAACCACCAAGCGAGCAATCGACACAACGGGGATTAGCGTGTTGGCAAGCACGTGAACCTCGGGAGAAAAATCACCGTGTCAACCTTGTTCTTCCCGTTGGTTTGCATCCTCCTTTCACAAGCTTGTATTTATATTTCATATACATTGTGCTTGTGTAGTTGCCCTTGTAATTAGTTAGCTTGTTTAGCTTACTAGTTACCTTCTTGCTTGTGTAGCATAGAAGTAGCTCCCTTGCATGGCTAATTTAGTTTGTGTAACCTTATTAGTCACATTGCTTAGTTTGTGTAGCTAAGTATTTGCGCTCTCTAATTTGGCATTGGTTGTCTTGTTATTGAGCATTGCTAGTGAGCTTAGGTGGCTTTGTGCTTTTGCTTACTAGCTTGTGTAGGGGCTCCCTTGTTGCTTGAAGTACTAGTGGCATAGGTTTGTGTGACCTTGCTTCTAGAATTGGTTAGGTGGGCTCTAGCTAGCCTGGCACCTTTGTTGCTTAATTAGGATCTTTAGAAGGTGCTAGAGAACATAAATAGAGGGGTGTAGTCTTGGCTAGACCGGTAGTTTTAATTCCGCACTTATTTCGGTTAGCCGACACGATTAATTTTAGAAAGGACTATTCACCCCCCCCCTCTAGTCCGCCATCTCAACCTTATAGTGCTCCAATTTGGAAAAGAAGAAAGAGAAAAACAAAATGGGCTCAAGGCAAAGGTATATTTGATAGAAAGTCGTCCTATTAAGAGGGGCGATCTCGACGCAAATACAGTTGCTAAGTGCCACTAGGTGAATTATCACCATGCATTTGCATTAGGACCTAGTGAGTTCTAACATCCCTTGGAAAACATGTTTGTGAAATGCTAACTCTTGTGCACAAGTGATGAAACTTGGTGGAGTTAACACATTTGCATAAGGGGTGAAATTAGAGAAGAGGAGAAGGTCACTGGGGTGACCGGACGCTATCCTCGGGTGGACCAGAAGCGTTCGGTACTCAACCCTAGGCTCGACCTGCTCTGGCCGAGGTGATCAGACTCTGCGACCGGACATGCTGGGAGAGTCCGGTAAGTGACCCGAGGCACGGGCAGCTGGCGGGCTACGACCGGACTCTCACTCGGGGGCATGATCGGACATGCCCCTATCACTATTTCTCGGTCGGCAATAGTTGTAAAGGAGCGATCGGACGCTGGGCGAGTCCGGTCACTGCTGACTGGACGCATCCGGTCAATAAAACCATCTTCGGACCTCTCTGGATCGTGATCGGACGCTACTAGCTAGAGAGTTCGGTCAATCGAGCAGCGCATCCAGTCAGATGGTAGAGAGTGCGTGCATGGGAGATGTTGGGCAGCAACGACGCTAGTGACACATGGCTTGCACAGGGCAACCGAACTCTGCTGACCGGACGCATCCGGTCGGTGCGCAGAGGCTAGGTTATGTGCCCAACGGGTATGTAGCCCTTAGGGGCTCTATAAATAGGGCTTGGCCAGCTCTAGCTCACACTCTTGGACATTTTGATCTTTGATGCATCCTTGTGAGCTAAGCCAAACACCTCCCACTCATCTCCTTTATTGATTCATCATCTTTGTGAGATTAAGAGTTATTTTAGTGCATTTGCTTAGTGTTTGAGCATCTAGTGGCACTAGTGATCGTGTGAGTTGTGGTATTGCTTGTTACTCTTGGTGGTTGCCACCACCTGGACGGCTTGGAGCAACTTGAAGAGGTTGGCATGAGTTGGTGATTGTTCGTGGCCATCTCTCGGTGGATTTGTGAGGGGTTCTTGACCTTTCCCTGGTGGAGAGCCAAAAGGTACTCTAGTGGATTGCTCGTAGCTTATGGATCCCCATCTTGTGTTGGTTGTGCAACACCCTATTGAGGGTTAGGCGTGTGATGCCTATTAGCGTGTGAACCTCCATGTGGGTGAATCACTACAATGGGGATGTAGCTTGCTGGCAAGCAAGTGAACCTCGGAGGAAAATCATTGTGTCATCTTGTCTCCATGGATTGCATTGGTATTCATTGATTGATCTCTTGCCTAGCTCGGTATATCCACTTCTATCACTTGTATTTACATTCTGGTATACTTGTGTAGTGACAGTTGTAGCTCTTTTAGTAGTAATTATCTTTGCTAGCTTGCTCACTAGTTGTAGAGTAGCAACTTAGCCTTTGTTTGATACATAGAGATTATAGTCAATAGCATTTGGTAGGTGGCTTGCAACACTTTCACTAGAGCTAGCGCAAGATTGCAATTATAGCCTTGTTGTCATCTAACCATTTGTTCTAGTAATTTGTAGAAATTTTTATTAGGCTATTCACCCCCACTAGCAATTTAGGACCTTTCAGCCGGCTTCGCCATTGACCTGCTCCATGCACAAACCCAGCGCCCTCGTAGGCTTCAACTACCGCCAAGGAGTAGGGCGATGGCAGCATCGGTGTTGGCGCGACGGAAAGGTGTTGGGCGGCAACCTTGCCGAGGTAAGGGTGGGGTGGCGGTGGGGTGACAGTGCTCCAACTGTCGAATTACAATGGCTAGTTTGAACTAGCCATTGGCTAATTCCTGACACCAGACATGGAGATGCCAGGCATCGGACATGGCGATGCCACTAGCGGTGCCCAAACTCATTTTCATCCCTCTCTAGAAAAATAGGGCGATGCACCTTGCATGGGGTGGCGGTGCCACCTCCACTCACAACCACCGCGTTGGCTGCAAGAAAAGGTTACTTTTCTGACCCATGGACAACCCAAACATCTCTCCGCAAGCGATGCTAATTCTCAAAATATTTTCTCAAACATGTTTGGAGCAAAGTTAGCATTTCAATATTTTTCATAAATATCTATGCTTGCTCTTGCCACGCCACTCGATCCTAGCAACGACGTATGCAAAGTTAGATCACTTGAGTGGCACTGGATGACCGATATGCAAACAAGTTTTCCCCTCTTAATAGTACAACTATTTATCCTAAATCCAGTCATACACTTCTTTACACAACCTTTGACCGGTGAAATGAAATGCCCTACAAATATACATTTGCCTTGCACATTCTATTTCATCTCCTCCAATGTTGATGCTACACAAGCACCAACCTTGATCAACAAATGATATGATCCACTTCATATCATCATGTGACCTTATTGGTTCATCGATCTTGACCTCACTTGCTCTTCACTGTTGCCTCGGTCTATCAGCACTAAGTCTTTGCTCAAGCTTCCCGCCACATGGTTTCTCGCTTCAAAGTCTCCAACCTACCCATCACGTTTGTAACCGGTCCATCAAGCCAAGCCTCATCTTGATCTTCTTCACCTAGTCACATGACTCCATGTCATGTCTTATATGCAATGAGCTCCTTCATCACATGTGTGAGCTTTACAACATATCCAAGCTATTTTCACCTCCATGGCATGTGTTGCTCACACAAGTATACATGTGTACTAATCACCTGTGTATCTCACATAAACACATGTTAGTCCACCTAGTTTGTCACTCAATTACCAAAACCAAATTATGACCTTTCACCAACTCACCCTTTCTCTCCTCCTCTGTCCCTCTCCCACTGACCCCCTCCTCCACTCCTCACTCTTCCTTCCGTCCCCCTCTCTCTACCTCACCTCACTTCATCGTCTCTCCTTAAGTATTGATCATCGTATTCAAATATCTAAAAGAATATTGAACATTTAAGTACTAGAACATACTGATAATTAGATGTCATCATATACTGAGATTGTTTATCCTAAGTTTTGGCTTCTTAAAGTTAAAATATTTTTGTAGTATATGGTGTTTTCTGTTTTCCTCATCATAAAGTGTTTTTCATATGTTCTTAGTACCTTTTAGCAGGCACAACGCCATGCTTGCAGGAGTATTTTCCTTTCACTATAAATATAGTTTGTTTAAGTAAAACAATATGCATGGTAGCTATGCTCTAAAATGACCAGTCATGAGAAAAATCTTTACTAAACAACAAGAGTTAAGAGTTACGCCCACTAGAATGCAGTTCAAAGTAACATATAGTTATCTACATACTATATGTAGAGTCCCCTGTTAAATTTGGTGTGATAGGACACTGACTGATAGATATCTGGAAATACTGGGTGCCCAACATAACAAAACCATAAATCCCAATTGCGAATGGTATTATTGGAACCCTACACTGTCGTAGCAGAAACTAAACCAACAGATAGGAAAACCACACCACATACTGGATGATCCAATTTTCTCAGGTTGTTCCTGAGAAGGGGTGAATCGCACCGTTACATGATGGTGGATGACTAGGTTTACAAGACACCAATAAATGGCAAATATTGTACTTACGAACGAAAAACAACTAGTTTACAAGTAAACTAGCAAAGTCCATTAAAACCCTCGTCCAGGAGGGACCTCGTTAGACCTTGGACGTCACAGGTGTGCCCCCTACCCTTATGAGCACCTCTGAAGGACTAAGACGATTGATCTCGAGATTCACAAAGTCACCGCAGACGTCTCGCTGTCAACATGGACATTGCCTACCACTGAAACCATAATGTCGTTAAATCATAGAATAAATTTAAGAAAATACGAGCGCCCATGAAAGTCGAGGACTTAAACCCAGGTGGGCATGTTCCACCACAAGGACCACGACCAACTGATCTATGATCAGTTCTCCTAGCCATCTATAATTAATCATAGAGATTATAGATGAACATAAATGGAGGTTGGGAAGAGTGATTAGCGCTTCTATATCTATATCCAAAATTTTTGGCCTATTTTCTTTCGTCCAGCCGTGCCCAATCACCGGCTCCGTGGCTTGGTCTCGCGGTGCAAACCGAGATTAGGAGTGAGGAAAGAATTGAAAGGAGTATGGGGTTCTAGATGTAAAGATGACAGAGAGAAAGAAAAGGTGGGAGGGCCTTAGTAGTTTTTAAAATAGATCGGGGTTCCTGACGTAAAATATCTAAATCCGGGTGGGCCTCTCCTGATGGGCTTCTTTTTCGACCAGAACCGAATCCTTGCAGTTGAGTCAGCTTCGTTGTGGGCTGGACCAAGCCCATGCAAGCCTTTTTCATTTTTTTTGTTTTTTTCTTTTTCTATAAAAACAGAGATCTTGCAAAATTCACCAAAAATCATAGAAAAATAAAAAAATGCTAAACCAGTTTTGTTAGTTTCATAAAAATGTGATCTATCTATAGATGTTATGAATATTGTTAGGTTGTGCTTTGTCTATGGTGTGTTAAATTATCCTTGAATATGTTGCATGTATATAGGTTCGATGATGACCGAGAACGTACCAGAGGCAGACCCAGAATACGCGGAGGATGTCCTCGTCGTCGGTGTTCCCGAAGCCTTCACTAACTTTCCGCTGTCTGGTTCTTGCCCAAGGCTAGCCCCAGTGCATAACCCCTACTTTTCAACGCTTATTATGTTTGTTTGCGCATTAAGTTTTGAGGAGAAAGATTTACACCATCTAATGTATTTTTGATAAGAAACAAAACTTATTTTTATTAAAATATGGATTAGTCAAGGGTACAACTGATTATTTCGTGAAGCGGAATCTTGGACAAATTATTGTCTAATGAAATCTAAACAAACGTGTTTATGTAATTCCTGACAAGGGTTGTCATGTGAAAAATCAAGAGAGATCTCTCGTCATAATCATTGACGGACAGACCAATCTTAACATATCGACAAAAAAGTTACAGAGGTTGGTATGATGCGTCAAAAAATCTACAAAGGTCGATATTGAATCATAGAAACACATAGGTAGTATGAAAAAGCTATAAAGTTATGATATATTTATATGCGCTTTGCAACGGAAGAAAAAATATACGAAGGTGTACTTTAATTTGATGTAGGTTTAATAGGACATTGTTATTTATTGTTAGCATTAACTTATATTATGGATGTGACGGTCATCATAAAATAATCTATAAAAGCATAAAATGTAAGTAGACATATACCATTCACGTTATCATTTCCCATGAATGTTTAGTAGTTTTTTTTCTTCCGTTGCAATACACGAGTATATTTGCTAGTAGAAGTAAAAAGGGTTAAATCATAGTGGATCGGTTCAATTGGATCTATATCAGTCGACCTTATTCTTTTATATTTATAGGGTGGGGGGTGTTGTTCCGTGGGAGGTCAACTCATGCCTAAAGTGCATCCCAAATTAACCGAAAACAGATCTACAACTCTGCTCTCGGACCGCCAAAATTGAGTGACCCAGATGCATATCAGATGACCTGGTTTGATCAAAATCAGGTGGTCCAGTATATAAAACCGGATGGCCTGGTTTTACAAGCCTCGGGATTTTCTAAGCATAGTAACATCTTCATCTAGACTCCAAATTAGGCAATCTATATGTTTTGTTTCAGTCTTCTCCATGAGGGCTACATTACTATGAAATAAAATATGCAATTTGACCTCACTATGATGTTGTTCCAATGGTTTCTTTATGTATTTGGTGCCACTTAGCCAAAATGAACGAGAACGATTAATATGTCATGCAAAACATGTTGACATACCTGATATATGGAGAAAATAAGCACTAGTCCCGAGTACGATAATTTTGAATGCAAACACAAATCTAGCAGAAAATATTATTGGAGCGACTGGATTTTATTACATGATAATTTTTTTGAGTGCTAAGGCCAGTCTCAGACTCTCAGTGGAAGTTTCATGTGAGTTTTATTTGCATTAAATAAGTTACCGCTTAGTCATTTTTTAATAAAATGATAGCGTATTTAAGAAGAGAGGGAAGGAATGATGAAACTTTTTTTTTTTGCATGATTACCAACTCTCCGAGTCATGAAATTAAATGCTATGACATTCTAGAATGAAACTTTGCATTAAGGGAGAATTTTTTATCCAAATTTTATTTTATTCTATATAACAAACTATCCACTGAAACTAGCCTAATAATTTATTTATTATTTACTAAGTATTTGTAGATTTCGTCGAGTCAGCCAACCCGATGTTGCATTCATGCATGACAGACACGTGCATCCAAAGTAAGCACAAGCGGCAAAGTTTATAATATCTGGTTCTTATGTGCTGCTGTGCCTGTGTATTCTGCTACGGAGTACTTGCTAATAAGACGAGATAATATGCCTACACTGCTAACTGCTCACGAAGAAAAAATTGTCTGAAAAAAAACACAAGAAGAAAGAAGAAAAGAAAAAAGAGAACCGCTTTGTGGCTTTAGCTCTCAGCGGGCGAGGCTCATTGCGCTGCTTGCTGCATTAACTGAGCCCACTGTGTGCTGGACCATATATCCGTCAAGCCCAACAGATAAATTTCACGCACACAGTGGACCCTTTAGGGTTCGTGATCCATCCATCCCTGCTGACCTCTTCAGCTCTTCTCGTTCAGCGAACAAGGATTCCACAGTTTGAGATTAGGGTTTGTTTGTCCCGGCTCAACTTCACCACTGAAACTATTTTTAGGGTTTCAGCTCAATGAACAACTTTATTGGTGAAACTGAGCTGTTTTCGTGACCCCGTTTGGTAAAATAACTTCACATGATAGAAAAAAATGATACCCTTCTCTTTATTCTCTCCTGTTTCTTCTTCCGTATCTCAAATCTCTTGATCTCTTGTGAGCCGTGAGCGACATCACCCCGACACCCAACGTCTGCGCCTCGGTGGCCTTCGGCATCCGCGCCTCGGCAGGCTCCGACTTCCACGCACAACCTCCGACGGGCCGGCCCAGCAGCTGCGCCCAGGAGCTCTGGCAGCTGCGCCTCGAGCCCCGGCGGCCCCCGCCTCTGTGCCCAGTGGCCCTATGGCCACTCGCGTGGCGAGCCCCGACGGCCGCGCCCTAAGCTCTGGCGGCTGAGCCCCGACCTCCGGCAACTGCACTACTTGCAACCTCCGGCAACCGCGCTACTCGCAACCTCTGTGCTGCTCGCAACCACGCTTCTCCTGCAACCTCCACCCGTGGCTCCTGGCTGGCCGCGCCCCCGACGCACGTGCTCCTTCCCTCGAGCGTGCTCTCTCTCTCTCTCTTTCCCTCCTTCTTAGTGGGGCAAAACGTGTCTTTTTTTCAGATTGGGCCCCACATGTGTGAGGACAAACTAAGATTAGTTACTTTTTTCAGCTTCATCCTAACTCACCCCTCTGTGAGAGGAGAAAAAAATAGCTTCACCCATGAAGCTATTTTTAAAAAGGTGTTTTATAAAAAACAGCTCGTGAAGCTATTGATAAAGCTACACTAAACAGGACCTAAGAAGCAAAGCATTCCGGTTGGACATCTCATGGGCGTGGTAGGCATTTATAAAATGCTCCTGGGCGATAAATAGTGCTCACTTTTCGAACCCGTGCAGTTTAGTTAGCAGGAATAGCGGCCCATGACATGGATAGCTCACCCATTGGCCACTGTCACCATTACAACACTAGATATATGCGTGCTTCCGACTTCCGAGGTTGAGCAGCGGCATACTCACCACCGTGGCTCGGAGGTCATCTGTACTGTTATAGATGACATCATAGCTGATCAAAATCACCGTGGTCTTTGTCACAAAGCAATTAGACTCTCTTTGGTTGGGCTTTCCAATATGCTTTGGCTTCACTAAAAGCTAAAAGCAAGCCAAAGAGTGGAAACCCATACTCCCTCCGTACCCGAAATTCTTGACGTCCTGGGCTCCCGTCGTGTTTTCGTAAAACCTGACGTTCTACGCTCGCTCGGCCGCGCTCGGACGGGTTTACCCCTGTCGCTCGCGTCCGTTCCGCTCGCCACCGGACTCGGCATTAATTGCTCGATGCCTCGTTTCTCTTGGTCGCCGCCCGTTCTCGGCTCTCGCGTACGAGTAAAGGCCGCTGCACGCGCCTCCCTTCCTCTCCGCAACACCCACCTCCCTTCCTGCTCGCTTCCTCGCTGCCATCGTTTAGGGTTGAACTGATCGAATCTTTACTCCAAATTGACCGGCAACAATTGTTATATCTTGCTTGCCTAGTTTCCCATTCTTGCTTGTCATCAACAATGCTTGGTACACTTGTTTTCTAACATGTTCAGGATAGTCATGCTTCGGCGGGTGTACTTGAACGGGAGTCTCAACATCTTGTTCTAACATGTAAATATAGGAAAAAGAACAAGCTTATTCATAGTAAAATGTAGTCACGGCATGATCTAAATATAGGGAAAACAACAAGCTTATTCATAGTACTCACGGCATGATATAAATATAGGAATAAAACAAGCATTTTAATAGTACATAATCAAAATAATGGCCATGCTTACCGGCTAGGTTTTGTACGTAATCAAAATCAACAGCACCGTGGAACTCAAACGACGGAGCTAGCGAGCGCTAAAATTAGAATCCCGTGGCGCCAACGCAAACAATGAAAAAATTGCGGTGCAACACGGCCGTAGCGCCAAGAAACGCGCTCAAACGCGCCCAGCGACTTCTGCGGCTCAGCGCGCGCCATGACCAATCCTTTGCAAAAACTGACCTAAAAACGCGCCACGCAGGGCCCAACAGTGCCATGCAAAAAAATCCCATGCAAATGAAGCTCCCAGCAAAAACATTGTGGTCGCCAGGAATCGACCCCAGCTCGCCACTCTCACACCTCAGTGCACTAGCCATCTGAGATGGGTAACTTTCTCGTATGAGATGCACGCGTAACCATATTTAATAGGGGTAGATAGGGAAAAATACACCCTAATTAATCACTCCTTGGTAAGCATAATTATGTTCTAAACGTCAAGAATTTCGGGTACGGAGGAAGTATGTGTTTTGGCTAAAAGCTGCTTTTACTCTTGTACAAAACTGACATCAGCTCCTCCTTACTTTCACAATTGCGAAGATGGGTAACTTCAAAGAGATTCTCACTGCCACTGGTTAAAAAAAACTATTCGTTTTTTCTTCTGTCCCGTCCGTGTGCCTTCTTCTTGTCTGCGTGCCTTCCGTCGCCTCGCTGGCCGGTGACGCCCCGAGGTTAGCCGTCGCCCTGACGCGATCCCAAGACGCCGCCCTAACGCCGCGGCCACTAGGGCAGTCGCTCCGCGCAGTCCTAGGCTAGACACCCCCGCGGCCACCAGGCTGACCGTTCCGCGTGACCTAAAGATGGCAGCGGGCGTGATGCCCGCTGATACTACCTTCTTATGCCCGTGCCCGCCAGCTAAATCTCTTACCCGCGCCCGCGCCCGTGACCCGCCACGGGCAACAAACCACGCCCGCGCCCTCCATCCGCGGGCATGAAATGCCCGCGGGCATGCCCGTGTGCCTGCCAGGTTGAGCATATACATAAACCATAGTGCATTACAAGAGATATGAAGATACATATTCACAACAAATCGTGTATATATACATATATTTGCCTGTAGGTCCCACATGTTAGACCTGTGGAGCGGGTCTGGCGGATAAGCGGGTGAGGATAGCAAATTTCTTTGCCCGTGAAGAACTATCCTCTGGGTTCAGGATGGTGCGCGCGCCCATGCCCGCGGGCAAGAAGTGGTGCCCGTATCCTTGCCCATCGGGTTCCATGCCCGCGGGTATGCGGGCATTCTGTGCCCGTTGCCATCTTTAGCGTAACCCTAGGCTGGATGCCCCCTCGGCCACCAGGACAAGGCCGCCGCCCCTCACCGGTCCCCATGTCGTGGCCACCACCTCTCACGGTTCCCTAGGCCAAGCCCCTTGCTGGCCTCCGCCGTGTTCGTGCAGGACGGAGCACACATAAAAAAAACACTAAAATATGCATTGGGGGCTCGATTGGATGGTGCCCTGGGAGTCACATACCTGCCAGGCAGCCTAGCGTACAAAATCGAACGCCTAGGAGCCTTGCCTGGGTGTCAAGCTGCCTGGGAGGCAGAATTCAAATAGGTACTGAGTGACGTATACCTGGGTCACATCTGACATGTCACTATGTGTGGTCCGTTGACAGTGCTTTTTTCTAAAGCCATGACAGTTCAACCAAATGGCTTTTAGCTTTCTCATTCACAGTAGCTTTCTATAGACCATAGCTCAGGGCAAATTTTTTTGAAGACACAGTTCAATCAAACAAGACCTTAGTAGTGCTAATTACAGCGATGGCGGCAGCACTACCGAGCAGGCTCATTAATAATTTTCCTGATAACATTAGTGTTAAAATCTACTTACTACAACCTAGTCGGCCACCACCATTATATTGACAAGAAACCAAGCGCCGATAGTTATGATTTGTTATAGAAATATAGAGCTAGAGACACTGTTAACACCAAAATTTAGAACGATACACGAGTAACCTGGATTTCGGGATTTATTGGAGAAAGACGAAATATTTGAGGCATCAGCTAACTGAAGTGCTATTGGAATCAACTAATGGGAATCGGCTAAATAGTGATGACATCATCGTCTTGAAGATGGGCTCTACCGACGGAAGATGGTGGTAATTAGAACAAGAAGGCATATCGGGCTTCATAGAAGAGAAAGATGTTATCTCAATCTAGGATGTTTATCTTCTTTTCCATGTTTGTAACTGGTCTTGTTCGACCAGGACTCGTATTTAAGTCTAGGATATAAATATTAAACCCCAGCTATTGTAATGGATATCAATCAATCAAACACAATCCCGTACCTTTACTTTTTGGCTTCACGCCAATCTTAGGAGTAGGAGTAGAGTAGATCTCGACGAGTTCTTCAACAAGCAGGGCTGCATCGGTTCGGTTGACCTCAGGTTTGTTCGTAAATACCGTCACGACTTATATTATTACTTGTAAGGCTGCATCGGTGTAATGTCGAGATGGCGGACTAGAGGGGGGTGAATAGTCCTTTCTAAAATTAATCACGTCGGCTAACCGAAACAGGTGCGGAATTAAAACTATCGATCTAGCCAAGACTACACCCCTCTATTTATGTTCTCTAGCACCTTCCAAGGATACTAATTAAGCAACAAAGATGTCGGGCTAGTTAGAGCTCACCTAACCAATTCTAGAAGTAATGTCACACAAACTTATGCCACTAATACTTTAAGCAACAAGGAAGCTCCTACACATGCTAGTAAGCAAAAGCACAAAGGCACCTAAGCTCAGTAGCAATGCTCAATAACAAGGTAACAAATGCCAAATTAGAGAGCGCAAATACTTAGCTACACAAACTAAGCAATGTGACTAACAAGGTTACACAAACCAAATTAGTCACGCAAGGAAGCTACTTCTATGCTAAATAAGCAAGAAGGTAACTAGTGAGCTACACAAGCTTAACTAGATACAAGAGTAACTACACAAGCACAATGTATATGAAAGTAATTACAAGCTTGTGTAACGAGGATGTAAACCAATGGGAAGAACAAGGTTGACACGGTGATTTTTCACCCGAGATTCACGTGCTTGCCAACACGCTAGTCCCCATTGTGTCGACCGCTCACTTGGTGGTTCGGCGGCTAATTGGCATCACCCGCCAAGCCCGTACGTCGGGCACCGCAAGAACCTATCCCGAAAGTGAGGGTAGCTCAATGACACGCTTTACTAGAGTTGCTCTTCGCGGCTCTCGCGGGGTGAGCACAATGCCCCTCACAAAGCTCTTCTCCGGAGCACCGCACAAGCTTCTTGCGGGCTTCGACAGAGACCACCACCAAGCCGTCTAGGAGGTGGCAACCTCCAAGAGTAACAAGCACCACCGGCTTGCAACTCGATCACCTAGTGCCACTCGATGCAACCTCACGATGCAATGGTACTAGAATCGCTCTCTCACACAATCGAATGATCACTATCAAGTATATGTGAGATGGAGGGCTCCTAAGCACTACTACACAAGACACCAAGGCTCTAGTGTGCTCAGCTGCCGGCCCAAGGCCGACCATGGCTTCTATTTATAACCCCACGAACAAATAGAGCCGTTACCCCTTCACTGGGCAAAAGTCGGGACGACCGGACGCTCCGGTCCGATCGACCGGACGCTGGACCTCAGCGTCCGGTCACGTAATACTCACCACGTGTCCCCTCCTTTAAACGCTGTTCATCCGATCTCAACGGTCATCTGACGACCGGACGCAGCAGCTTCAACTGACCGGACGCTGAGCCCCCAGCGTCCGGTCGTTTCCAGTAAGGTTCTAGAAACGATATTTCACGATCGGACGCGTCTGGTCGATCGCGATCGGATGCAGTACCAGCATCCGGTCACTCTCCAGCTTCTGCTCTGCCTACGTCACCATACGTCAGCTCTGACCGGACGCATCCTACCAGTGTCCGGTCACTTCCAGAGCCAGCGTCCGGTCCACTTTGTGAGACCCTGTCTTTTCTGTATAGGGCGTCGGTGGCACCATCGGACTGTCCGCACTCTACGGGCGGACACTCCGCCGGTGGAGTTTCTCCTTTCGCCTCCGTTTCATCGCCGAGATGATCCACATCAACTCCAACTTCACCTCCTTTGTAAATGTGCCAACACCACCAAGTGTACACCACCATGTGTATGTGTGTTAGCATTTTTACAATCATTTTTCAAAGGATTAGCCACTCAACTTGTCACACCACTCAATCCTAGCGACGATGCAAAGTTAGATCACTCGGGTGGCACTAGATGACCGATATGCAAACAAGTTTGCCCCTCTTGATAGTACGGCTATCTATCCTAAACCCGGTCATAAACTTCTTTACACACCTATGATCGGTGAAATGAAATGCCCTAGGTTATACCTTTGCCTTGCGCATTTCATTCCATCTCCTCCAATGTCGATGCAACACATGCACCAACATGATCAACAATGATATGATCCACTTCATATCATCACGTGATCATGTTGGTTCATCAATCTTGACTTCACTTGCTCTTCACCGTTGCCTTCGTCCATCGGCGCCAAGTCTTGCTCAAGCTTCACCGCCACGCGGCCCATTGCTCCAAAGCCTCTGACTTGCCCTTCACACTTGCAACCGGTCCATCAAGCCAAGTCTTGTCTTGATCTTCTCCACCTTGATCACATGACTCAATGTCATGTCTCATTTGCAATAAGCTCCTTCATCATCACATGTGTGAGCTTTACAACATCTTCAAGCCATTTTCACTTTCATGGCATATGTTTCTCACACATATGTACCTGTGGACTAATCACCTGTGTATCTCACATAAACACAATTAGTCCACCTAGATTGTCACTCAATTACCAAAACCACACAAGGACCTTTCAATCGGTCCGGCCGACCTCTTACCAGTGTTAGTATAAGTTTGTTAATGACTTTTATCAATATTTGTAAGGCTGCATCGGTCCAGCCGACCTCTTACAAATCTTGATAGTTAGTTATCGATTTTGCTATAATTGACATTCTTAATATTTGTAGCAAAATCACCTTTTATACGATTAAGATTGAGATAGATCGGCATCATATCTTATTAATCCATCGTTTTATTGACATATCACGTTCAATTCTATCTTTGACAATGGTTTCGATTAAATCGACTGTTTTGTCTCAATCTTGATCGTGAATAGCATATGGTCAAAGTATGTTTGAGCTTAAGTAGGTCTATTAGTTAACAAAATATGGTCTATAGCTCGCTATTATGGCTATCTCAATCGGATCGATCCCTACTGTTAGCACTGTATATTGGAAATTGTTAATTAAAAGGTTTGCTTGCGGTCAAGTATGACCTTTGACTACTTGGTAATTTTGTATCAGCTATTTAGCCGATTGCCCGCGCTTTCGCGTTCATAATGTGTATCCATGATACTATTGAAATATGAGTAGATTTGTTAGCTTTAACAACCTAACATGTTATCATTATCACGGCTGGCATCGATCTGGCCGAACCCCACTGTTAATGATGATAGGCTAGATTTGATGAGTAAATAGATTTGCTTATATTAAACAGTTAATTGTTTACACATTATGAGTCTATTTCATATGCTTCGGCTACTTAGCCGATAGCTTGAGCTTTCACGCGTGTAATAAGCTTTCAGGATCCTGCTGAAATACGAATAGATTTGTTTGCTTAAAGAGTTTAACTTGTTATCATTATCACGGCTATCATTGATCCGGTCGAACCCCACTGGTGATGATGATGGGTTAGATTTGATGAGTTTGTAGGTTTGTTTATATCCAATGGTCGAGTGTTTGCATGTTATACGACAAAACCACTGGAATCGGTTATTTAGCCGATAGTCTACGCATTGCATGTATACTAGTTCTTTAATGTATTGTACTTGTTCTTGTCTTGGTTAATAAGCTAGTACATTATTCAGTCAATGCGAATGCTTTCATGAAAATCATTTATTATGTTTTGCATGCTTTCATGATTGTCTGTTGACGATTTTTACAATTAATACCTGATAATTACTGATAATATTCATTTTGATTGTTTCATATCGTGAGTGTGCTGGATATCGACTTTCTTTAGTCGATAGCCTTATGTCATCGGCTATTTAGCCACAAATATGGAACTGTTTGGAACAACACCGGTATGCTCCACCTTAAATTACTGATCACTTTCTTTATCTTAATATGGAACTGTCTGGAGCAACACCGGTATGCTCTACCTTAAATTACTGATCACTTTCTTCTCCTTGTCAATTGTAGAGTCAAATTGACTGGTACGTCTTTGGTTTTGGATCCGACCGGTTCTTTGTTCGAAATCGAGGAGATCTCGAGACCTGCTCTGCGTAGTTTCTCTCGACTTGCTACGTGTCGGACGTGATCGCCACATTTTTGCGTCTGACAGATACAGCCAGCAACAAAGCAAGGGGTCTAAGAAGATCAGTAAGCCTCTAGACTGAGGTTGACTCTATGCCCCATTTGTTTCCCCCTATAATCGAATTCTAAAATAAATAGAAAATCTCACAAAACATTTCGATTATCTTTTATTCTGCTGACTGTTGTTTAGGAAATTTAAACTAGCTAGATTGAGAATCATAAAAATCCCAGCGATACAACCATTATAACTGAATATGCTATAAGCGGAAGATAGAGAGAGAATCAAAGGCAGCTGAGGAAGAGCAGCAGAGGATTTGATCATTGCCGCCGCCTTCTGTTGTATAAATTCTATTGCTTCCTTCCTTCTAGAGTTGTTTCTGTCCAGACAGCCCAAACTGGCCATGGCCCATAGCCCATAGCCCCATACCATGGCACACATCTACACAGTTGGGCTTTCATCAAAATAAAATCTACACAGTTGGGCCACCTGACATATGGGCTGTGGGCTGTGCCAAATTCACGGTGGCTTTTGACATGGAGATGGACTAAACCTTCTGAAAACAAAAGAAGAAGAAAGGAGATGGACTACAAGGAGCTGTGGGCTGTGCCAAATTCACGGTCCCTGATTCCTCTACCTTCTACAACCTACGAGTCCTCCTCCATCTCTGGTCTTTGCTACCGCTGAGCACTCTGCACTCCCTCTCAGTTGTATTAACAACGCATCATCATATCTGGTGCTTCGTCAAGGGAGAGCCATAATGACTTGGTCAAGAGCTTCTTTCTTTGCCTGATTGATTGGCTTCTAACATGTAGATTGTAGAGTAGACCATCAGAAATACTTTTCCCACTGTAAAACGCCTTAAAACACGTAGCTTTGGATCGTTGCTTTACTAAAGAGAATAAAGGCGCAGTGCATCGATCACGTCTCCGACACAACTTCTTTGCTTTAGTGCTCACTGTCTTCAGACTTTTTTCGAAAGCAGCATGTTCCTACCTGCTTTAATCTTTAATTAATCATCAAGGATTCAAGCGCACCAAGATCTATCATCATCCTCCATCCCCTACACTTGCTTCTATATAAACCAACGAAACGATGTCGAATTGTGCCCCAGCCAGTGAGCTCACTCACTCACGCTCAGTATATAGCTAGGCAGCGACGGGGTCCAGGGCCATCCATGGCTAAGGAAAGCAAGCTGACGACGGCCGGAGTGGCCCTGCGGCTGGCCGCCGTCGCCGTGTGCGTGCTGTGCGTGCTGCCGGCGATGGCCCGCGCGCAGCTCCGGGTGGGGTTCTACGACACCAGCTGCCCCAACGCCGAGGCGCTCGTCCGCCAGGCCGTCGCGGCCGCCTTCGCCAAGGACGCCGGCATCGCCGCCGGCCTCGTCCGCCTCCATTTCCACGACTGCTTTGTCAGGGTAACAAAACTTAACTTACTGCCTCGCTTTTGTTTTGATTTACTTAATTTATTACCACCTGCAGCTTTTTTTACCAAGTGGACGTAGTACATGAAAAGACGAGCTTAAACTTTTGAGATGTGCTTGCCCACGTAATGGCAATGCTTAAACGACGTACGAATTTGTAGAGTGAAATAAAATGAATTGTTGAAGCATATCTTCAACAGTTTACGGCATTATTAATTGGCGCTTGTGCTTGTCCTAGTTACTTTCCGTTGTAAACCCTCCAGTAGCTACCAGTATAAACGTTAAAAAGAGATTCACCATTTAAATCAACTTAATTTGCGAGGCCTGGAATTCAAATTCTTCAAATTATAAAAATATTCCGTAGTTGTTATGAACGTATATTTATTTGTACAACGATGCCTGATACGCACTTTTACAGTACGTATATTGCAAAGCAGAAAAGCGACAGTTATTTTCTCGAGACAAAGAGACAAAGTATCCAAAGCAAAAAAGACCCCAAAAACCAAGTGAACGCATATATACATTTGCTCGGCTGCTTTGTTTCTTGGAAGGCAACGCATATTCCCTGCTTGCAACTGTTGCCAAGAATAACCTTTTTATCTTTGAGCACCAAGAATAACCTTTATGAGACGAATCGATCTCACTCTTTTTTTTTTTTGTCTTCTCAGCATGCTTACATTCTTTTGGATGATAGTACCAAAATTAAGACAACCAAACTAAAGGACAGAAGCATAAACATGCATGTTTCCTAGCTGGTACCAGTATCTTGTTTAATTTAATGTGAAGTAGCAAATGCATGGACAGTAGGAGTATTGCCCTGAAAACCTCAGACACTTCGTACAAGTAATAACATATATAGCTATGTGTAGTAGAAAGAAATACGTATATGCTGTGAAACCGAACGTTTATTTTGTACTTGATGTGTTCTAAATTATAAGTCACTTTAGGCTTTTAAATATGTTTTATTATATATCTAGACATAATGTATATATTGGAATGCTTGGAAGCAAATGCTTCCACTACCGGAAACCGGCACTTTGCCGAGTGCCGGAATCTTTGCCGAGTGTATTTTATCGGACACTCGGCAAAGACGGCTTTGCCGAGTGTTTTTTTCGGCACTCGGTAAAGATGGCTTTGCCGAGTGTTTGAGTGCCTTTTTTCTGGCACTCGGCAAAATGCGTCTTTGCCGAGTGCTTTTTTTTGCACTCGGCAAAGAGGCATTTTGCCGTGTGTATTTTTTTTTGTCCTCGGCAAATCATTTTTTCAAAGCAATTTTTGAGGCCCTAAATGAATTCAAATGAAAAACTTTTCAACTACAAAGTTGTATAACTTCTCAAGATCTACAAAGTTTATTTTGATCATTTCTTCATTTGACAAAGCGACAATAACGTTGTTCATAAAATCTACATCTCTCTCATATCTCTCATATTAGTTTCATGAAAGTCGAAGAGAGATATATAAGATTTATGAATAATGTTACTACCACTATGTCGGATGACCAAATGACCAAAATAAACTTTGTAGATCTTAAGATGTTATGAAATTTTGTAGTTGGCAACATTTTGATTTGAAAACATCTTGTCATGCAAAAATGACGTTTGTATTTGAAAATTTTAAAATTTGAATTTTTCAAAAGACCTTGGATGGAAAAACTTCCTAAATGAAAATTGTAGATCCCCAAAAGTTATGAAACTATGTAGTTGACAACTTTTTGATTTGAAATCATCTTATCATGCAAAACTACGTTTGAATCTCTCAAATTTAAAATTTGATTTTTTCAAACGACCTTGGATGGAAAAACTTCCTAAATGAAAATTGTAGATCTCCAAAAGTTATGGAACTATGTAGTTGACAACTTTTTTATTTGAAATCATCTTATCATGCAAAACTACGTTTGAATCTCTCAAATTTGAAATTAGAATTTTTCAAACGACCTCGGACGGAAAAACTTCCTAAATAAAAATTGTAGATCTCGAAAAGTTATAAAACTTTGTAGTTGACCACTTTTTAATTTGAATTCGTTTAGGGCCTTAAACAAGCAATTTACTCTCGATTTAGTATAATATATGATGATAGATAACGGAATCTGACAGACACAGTGTGAGTAGTAGTGAGTGGTAGAGCAGCAGTACACACACGCTGAGGAGAGGTCGTGAGTTCGAATCTGCGCGGCCGCATTAGCCGCAAAATTTGCTCAAAAATTACAACGACTTGATGGCGGTGGAAAGGTTGACGGACGGCGCTAGCCGATGGCGCCCTTCCCGAAAATAAAATTTTTGCTATATTATTTTTGGTTTTTTCGCATTTTTATTTTTGCCGAGTGTAAATCTTTTTGCGAGTGCTTTTCCAAGACTTTCGGCAAAGGCTTCTCGCGAGTGCTTATTAAAGCACTCGGCAAAGGCTTCTTTGCCGATTAATTCTTTGCCGAGTGCCCTTTGCCGAGTGCGGTACTCGGCAAAGTACCGGTTTCCAGCAGTGTTCAAGATCAAGTGTCAAAGTAGAATCTAGGATTTCTTTCTCCTTACCGTGGGGAGTGGTACCACTTGCATGATTATAGAGAAGATCGACCACCGTAACACTTGTTTCAAAGATAGAGAATTTTCTATCTAACTAGGTATATTGTTGCTATGTACTTAAAAACCAAAATGACTTATAATTTTAAATGGACGAAGTACTTTGCAAAGATATCAAGCAGAAACAACTATTGAACAACGACATTTTAAAGACATTTTCCTTATATACTGTGCTGATTAGCGACTTCAGGGGATTGTAGTTAAAAAGTAAGGAAAATGGCCATTTCACAGACATAACTTGTTTGAGTAACAACCACACTATATGATCTCATATCTACTCTCTCCATTACAAATTATAAGTCGCTTTAGTTTGGTTATAAATTAACTTCTCTAGTTTTGACTAAGTTTGTAAAAAAATGTATAAACATCTATAACATTAAACAAGATTCATTCGATACACCATGAAATATATTTGATAGCCTGTTTATTTAATATTGCAAATCTTAATATATTTTTTATAAACTTGATTAAAGTTATATAGGGTTGACTTAAAACAAAACTAAAACGATTCCGGATTTGAAAAGAATTGAGCAAAGATTAATATCATTCTAAGTCAAACCATCATAAATTTGACATAATTTATAAAAAAAAGAGTATTAACACCTATAAGTAAGTTATGAAAATATATGCCACAAGGAATCTAATTAATGATGCTTAAGTGATATCTTAGATAGTATTGCCTTTTCCCTGTAAATTTAGCCAGTCTTAAGACATTGCATAGTTTGACTCAGAATTAACTAGAAATCTTTAAGTCGGTTAGTTTGGTGCCAGTCAACGAGGTATTGTTTGTTAGTCGACTTTGACCATCGTCTTCCAACACTACTCTGCAGGGCTGTGATGCATCCGTCCTCCTCACCGTGAACCCTGGCGGCGGCCAGATCGAGCGTGACGCCGTCCCAAACAACCCCAGCCTCCGCGGCTTCGACGTGATCGACACCGCCAAGGCCGCCGTTGAGCAGAGCTGCCCGCGCACGGTCTCGTGCGCCGACATCGTCGCCTTCGCCGCCCGCGACAGCATCAGCCTCACCGGGAGCGTCTCGTACCAGGTCCCCGCGGGCCGGCGCGACGGCCGTGTGTCCAACGCGTCGGACACCGTCGACCTGCCCGCGCCCACCTCCACGGCGCAGACCCTCATCGACAAGTTCAAGGCCAAGGACCTCACCTTGGAGGATATGGTCGTCCTCTCCGGCGCCCACACCATCGGCCGCTCCTTCTGCTTCTCCTTCTTCCAGCGCGTCTGGAACACAAGCACGAACCCCCCAACGGCAATCGTACGTCCGACATGGCTGCGGGCTGACACTAATTAACTAGCTTGCTGCTTGCACGCATGAGCATGACGCATGTGACAAGTGTCATCGTGTATTTGCAGGTGGACGCGGGGCTGAGCCCGTCGTACGCGGCGCTGCTACGCGCGCTGTGCCCGTCGAGCACGACGCAGACGACGCCGATCACGACGGCCATGGACCCTGGGACGCCCAACGCGCTGGACAACAACTACTACAAGCTCCTGCCACGCGGCATGGGGCTCTTCTTCTCCGACAACCAGCTGCGCGTCAACACGCAGATGGCCGCGCTGGTGAGCAGCTTCGCGGCGAACGAGACGCTGTGGAAGGAGAAATTCGCGGCGGCGATGGTGAAGATGGGCCGCATCCAGGTGCAGACGGGAACGTGCGGGGAGGTCCGTCTCAACTGCGGCGTCGTCAACCCGAGTTCATACTCGTCGCCGTCGTCGACGGTGGAGCTGGGTTCGAGCGCGCCAGCCGTCGATGAAGAGAGCTACGCCGCGAGCTAGGAGCTGCAAGCTGCATACCTCTTCGGCCGCCGTCGTTGTCGAATGATTTTCTCGCATGCATGCATGTCCTCTCTGGACGTGTACGTACGTTTCAACCCTGCTTTTTTAGTTTGTCGCGTGGACTGTGTTTTTGTTGTGTCAATGATCTTTGTTGTGTGCCAGTGCCACTGAACGGACGCATGCCGGTATGCCGGTAATAAGCGTATGTATGAGTAAGTTGAGAATTTGTCAATTTCATTACATATTACTAGCAAATATAATCGTACGTTGCAATGAACATATACCTTATGTGTGATCACTTGAACGATTTGTGCCTCGCTACCTTGGAGAATTATGTAATGATTGCGTTGTCTGTTTCAATATGTATTGATATCGGAGTCCATACCATTACTAACTCGTATGGACACTGAAGAGTCTAGATCAAATATGGATCAGAATAGACACGAGTGCACTTTGGAAAGTAAAAAAAATAAAAGAATTTCACTTCGCTCTTTACTATTATTAGCAAACTAGGTGAGCGCCACTGCGCCAGTACGATTGCTATGGAAGCTAAAGAATAGAACAAGGCAATACAATTACCAGGCTCAAACAAAATGGTCAAAATGATAGATTATTAGATCATGTGATTAAGTTACTAAAGCTCAAGCCATTTCTATGCACCTACTTTTAATATGGAACAAATAGATAACTTAGGGCTTGTGTGGCGAGTAGGTAATAATCACAAATATGTTCTCAATTTTATCTAAATCCTTTAAACACCAGTGGGTCCCATACATCCTCTTGCAACACGCTTCATTACTTTGTCCCGGCGAGTAGGTAATAATCCAACCAAATCAACTGGGGGCTGACGAGGAGCTTTGCTCCTGTGGTTGGAGTCCGCAGTAGCAGTTATATTTGATACGGCCTAGCACATACGTGATTGAGGCTCCGTTTAGTTGAGCTCTCAATAGCTCTAGCTTCTCTGACACGTTCATTGTTTATGCACTATTCTGGCTTCTCGTGCTCTACTCTGTGAGAGGAGAGAGAAAAATAGCTCATATGAACAGTGCATGGACAGTGATGCGTAAGAGAAGCTCGAGCCGATGTGAGCTCTACCAAACGGGGTCTGAGGGTGTTGACATGACATGTCTAGTTCATTGCACTTACACCTAGATTCTGAAGCACGTAACCTATGCATGCAGAGAGCACCACATATCAGGTTAATCAAAAAAGAATATCAAGCACTGCAACATGGACAAAGGGATGAAGATGGGTGGGATTGTCACGTGGACAACACTGGATTCTCCTCAGTACAAGAGATAAATAGAAGAGAGTTGTGGAGTTCACAACAGGTGGGAAATCAGCCGAAGAAGTGCTCCTTTGCGGCAAAAATGAACCGGCACCAGCGATGTCTTCCTGATAAGAAAAAGACTGAGGCAACGGCCAAAGAACACTCACAACAAAACTCCCCCCACCCCCCGCGTCGTTTCCCGAGGCGACTCGGGGGCGACACCCGCCGACACCAAACTCGGCCACCGCCGGCCAGCTCCCAGGCCGCCGCCGCCGCTCCCCGGCTAGCAGTGGCGGCGGCCCGCTGCGGCGCTCAAAAAGGTCCCCGCAGCAGTTCCACCTCACCCTCCCTCTCCTCCCCTCATCTTCCTCGTACGAGCTCTGAAGTTTCTGCGAACAAGGATGGCCAGAGGCGACCTAGAAACGCCTGATCCGAGTCCTCTGGGCCTGGATCCGGTGACCCCCAATCCGGATCCGGCGAGCAGCAGGCGAACAAGAGCGGCGACCTGCGCCAGCCCATGGCGGCCCAGATCCGGATCCTGCGAGCAGCAGCCCAAAGTCGCGGTGGCCAGCGGCAGGCAACTGTAAGGGCGCGGCGGCCGGCAGCAGGTGGCCAGGCGGCCTCGCCTTCGAGTGCCCGTGGCGGCTCAGCGACTCCGCCGGCTCGGCAGACGCGGACACCGGCGCTCTCGCATGCGGATCCGGGACCAGCAAGTTCGTGTAGGCCATCGTGACCTGCTTGGCCGCAGCTGGGTTCGCGCTGTGCTCGGGGATTTCCCTACAGGTGGTGTGGAGCACGAGTGGCTCCACGCCCACGCCTCGGAGGAGTACGACTGCGACTGGGCGGCTTCAATGCGGCATCCCCAGCCTCGGATCCATCGCGGACAGGGCCGACAGGCACGGCATACGGCGGGCATTGGATGCAGCGGCCGGTCTAGCGTAGCGCGAGAGGCTGCCCTTGCGGCGACCGTCTGGCGACACACCAAGGCGCGGCGGGTGGCCCGGATCCAACGCGTCTGGGGCCAAGCAGCGCACATGCCCTACTGCGGCGCCTGCACAGCGTCACGCGGTTTGGAGCCCGGCTTGTGCTGGACCAGCACCGCACGGCAGTGGCCTCCAACGCCATACTGCCGGTGCGCCTGCTGCAGCGCCTAGCGCTGGGGAAGACGCAGCCGCTGGAGCGCTTCACCCGTGATGCTCTTCTTTAACTTTAAATTGAGCTGTAGCCGCGCACCATCGACACTGCCTGCCACCGCGTCAAGGCCCAAGTCTGGGACGCTGCCACCGGAGTGGCTGCCTGCGGGGCCCGGCCGACGCGCACCCGCAGGGCCCGTTCCTGTGCCCTATCCCCTCCCTGGCTCACGTGCGTGCGCCTACGGTCGGCTGCCTGAGGGGACAGGTCGCTCGCCGGCACTCGAGTGGCTAGGTGTGTGTAGGGGGGGTTTATAACTCCAAGTAAGCAAGATACCTATTCTTAGATTTAAGTCATGCACAGTAAATAAGTCCCGCACCCATTACATATGTTCTCCAACAGCCGATGAAAAAAAAAATTCCTCCCATGCTCCCTCTCCTCTCTCTCTCCGCTCGATCCCTCTCTTCTCTTCTTCTCTCCCCCAGACGAGGCGCCGCTCCTCCCTGCCCCTCCGCTTCCGCGCCTCCTCCTCTGCCTCCGCGCCGCCCCAAGCCGATCGCCGCTCCCCCGGCCCGGCGCGTTGCATGCCCATCCTCCTCCTCTACGCTACGCCCCTGACCTCCTCAACATGGGGAGCGAGCGTGGCACCCCGGATCTGGGTGGGCATGTGGCCGCTTTGCTCGGGCGTCGGCGGCTCCTCGGCCATGTCGCGCCAATGGCGCTTCTCTCTAGGCGGGGGCTTCGCCACAGGCCCGCTGACGCCAAGAAGCCGCTTTTTGCCCGCCATGCGCGCCCGCCGTGGACCCGTCTGGAAGCACCGGCGGCTCCCCGCCGCGGGCTCGCCTCGTCGGGATCCACCGGGCGTCAGAGATTTGCGTCTTCTCCTTGGAAGACGCTTATTTGCCTCTCGTTTCGGGTGCTATGCAAAATGGGTCATCTCTTTGCGTGCTCCATTGGACCGTGAAACCAGATACGCAAAACACTGTGTAGGACTCATTTTGCGTCTGGGTAACGTTATTGGAGACAGTCTTAGGGGAGGTCCAGCCCATAAGATCAAGGCATGTGGTGCTCGGCTCTAGTCGGCGTGCACCGCAAGACAATCAGAAGATATTTTGGCGATGAAGGAAGATCTGTTCGAATATAATAGATATTGTATACCTTGTAAATACTTACCATATAGCCGAATAGATCTAGACTTAGACCGACCTGTAACCCTACCCTCCAGATTATATAAGGCAGGTAGGGACCCCCCTCGAATGAATCTCATATTCAATACAATCCACCGAAGACGCAGGCCGTAGGGTATTACGTTGATCAGACGGCCTGAGCCTGTCTAAATCGCTTGTCTCTGCGCTTGTGTCACCATTCGGCTCCTATTACGCGCACCTCCACCGATTCATCTACTACCATGGACATACCCCTCGGTAGACTGCCGACCATATTTTGTTGATAGTGGCGCACTAGGTAGGGGGTGTGCGTGCTGATTCCATGGTGAGCCAGATGGTCTGCTTCCTGAGCTCCATGATCCTTCCCGAGCCAGGTTAGACCTTCACGGTTGGATCTATGACTTGGGTCATCGGCGTCGACGACGTCAAGGAAATCATGGAGGCGGTGCAGAATCACCCTACGCTGATCGTGCCAACATCTACAATGACATCTTCGATCTCGGTGCCTCACCGCTGGGTTAGGAGATCCATCAGCAATGACGATATGATCGCATCTATCGATTGGGTCATAGACCACTTAGCGGAATGCCAGCTCCTCGTGGATTCGATCTTAGATCAATCTAGAGCGAGCGACGAAGTTCCTGCACTCCAAGGTCACCATGCCACTAATGCCGAGCACCCTGCTCGTGCACGTTGTCCGAGGTGGCAAGATGAAGATTTGGTGATCACGATAACTCTGGAAGGGCATACCGTTCAACGCCGACCACTCCTCACCCCGACGGAGAACATGCCGAGACCCTATTCTTTTGGGATGGTGGGTGCGGATCTGATCTATCGGAATGCCCTGCACCATCTTTTCGCCGACCACACCAAGCGCAGCTACGTCAATGACCTCTACCAGATCGACCTCCCTGAGGCCGACTAGACTACGCCAATGGTAAACATGGTGCAAATCCGGCAGCTTCCGGATGACACGCTCCATACAATCCCGGAGGAAAGCCCCAAGCCATACTCCGAGGGCTCTACTAGCAATTGCCCACCTTTATCTATTGGCTTTGGGAGAGAGCTTTTTATGGTTAGCCACGACAGCATTGCTATCGATGGAGAAGCCAATGTCCAGCGCCGTGAGCGTGAAGCTAGGAACGCTGATCACCAACGACATTGCAATGAAGAAGCAGAAAACGCCGCCCAAGCCGCCAGAGGTGGCCCACCGCCTCTCGCCCATAATCTCCAACAAGAGTTCCTCATGGTGGACAACCAACAAGTGGAGTAGACGTCGAGCACCAATCTGGCTATGGCCACCCACAAGCTGGCTAGACTCCCACCAATGCCGGAGGTACTTAATTATTCAAGCGCTGCTTAAAGCAGCTGAGGTCTAGGTCAACGACATCCTGAACCTAGTTCTGTCTTTTTTGACCGCATCGGCTCATAGTCGAAACCCCCGTGGCTCTAGCCACGAGGGGATAAGCCGTTATCATAGCGGCCAGATCGTCCAAGGAGGGTCTAGGGGCAATGTTGCCATCAACCCTGGATCACAAGGACCATGAAATCAGTGTGTCTGACCAGCTCATGACGCCAACCAGGAGGTTAATCAACCCCTACGTGGTGACGCCCGCGACCGTATCAACACCAATCTCGATGCCCACCATTGCATCGGGAACAGTCATGCCCAGCGCCATCGGGCAGAACTCCAACGCTGACTGGAGTATGATGACCAACACGGCAACCCCGTCGGCCTTCGACCACTCCCCGCTATCGAGCCGATGGGACCTCGCCCCTTCATAGCAAGGCTATGAGCTGTACAGTGGCCTATAGGCTTCATGGTCTTCAGGGTCGATCCCTACGAAGGCAAGGCTAATCCTGAGCAGTGGATGCAGCTCTATGAGATCACCGTACGTGCCGCGGGGGGAAACAGTGATGTAATGGCAAACTATCTACTTGTTATGCTCTCCCAATCTGCCAATAATTGGCTTATGGGCTTGGGGAAGGACTCCATTGAATCTTGGGATGATCTTAAGAGAGTTTTTATCGAGAATTACATGGCAACGTGTCAGCAGCCTAGTACGAAGTATGATCTGGAGAAACTCCATCAGACGTCTGGGGAACCTTTACGAAGCTACATCAGGCGTTTCTCGGAAATGAGGAACACCATCCCCAACATCGGGGACAGTGAGGCCATCTCTGTTTTCACCAGAGGACTCCATCACCATCATGAGCTGCACTCCAAACTTTACCGCAAGAGGCCCCAGACCATCAGGGAACTCCTCAAGGTTGCAAACTCATACGCAGACTCCAAAGAAGTTGATCGACAGTTCAAGGATGATGTTGCTCGTGCTTCTTGCTCGGATCGCCACCCACATCATGATGATGATCACCGTGAAGAACAGTGTTATGAAGATCGCGACAGGCGCTACGACGATTGTGAACGCCATCATAATGATCGGCCAGAGGGATCAAGGGCTGCACAGCCATGTCGCCGCCGACTAGAAAACTTCATCAACAACGTAGAGCAGCCACGCGCTAAGCACAATTTCAATGCTGCCTACGAAAAGCTCCTTGATGTTCCGTGCCCAATTCACAAGGACAGCAAGCACACCATGCAGCAATGCTATGGCATGGCCAAAGCTTTCCATGATGAGGAGCAGAAACGACAGCGGCGCAAGGACGATGAGTCAGATGACGGCAAGAGGGAGGAGCATCCTAAGGATGCACGACCCGCTTTCCAAGATGCCAACAAGACCGTCACCACAATATTCGGAGGGTATGCTGCCTCCAAGAGCAAACGCAGCAGAAACTCACCACTTGGCAGGTCATGTCGATCACCAAGTACAACACGGTCGCCGATCCTAAATATCTGGACTAGTCGGAGTACCCTATCACCTTCCATACGGCCAACCAGTGGGCGGATATCCCATACCCAGGGTGTTTCCCACTCATGCTAGATCCCACCATCCGCAACGTGCGGTTTAAGAAGGTCCTCATCGACGGTGGGAGTGCCCTCAATCTCCTCTTCGCTGGAGCCCTAACTGAGTTAGGCCTCACAAACGACGATCTCGTACTTGTTGATTCTCCATTATGGGGGATTGTACCTGGTAGAGCGTCCCAACCTTTGGGGCAGATCACCTTGCACATTCTAGTTTGGCACTGTCGACCACTTCTGTACTGAGTATGTGAACTTCGTGGTAGATTTTGACACCACCTACCACGCCATCCTTGACCGATCAACTCTCGCCAAGTTCATGGTTGTGCCTCATTATGTCTACCTGGTGTTGAAGATCCATACGGAACAGGGCATTGTCACCCTGCGTGCCAACGTCTCCACCACTTACGATTGTGAACAAAGTTTTGCTAGGCGCTAGGCGAAATCTAGGCGATGACCCTTAGCCTAGCGACTAGTCCAGCCTAGGCTAGCCTAGGCGATGCTAGGCGTTTTGCCAATTTATATTTATATATCAATATATAATATATACATTTATAGCACAAATCATGAATAATTTAGATAAAAAATAGGGAAGGACCAGTAGACATACCTTAGGTCCTTTGTCCTTAGTTGCAGTTGATACACTACTGATCACTGAATTTCCTGCAGCACTGCTGCAATAGAAGTGGACAACACTTTTAGATGCAATTGGGCATCAATACAAGTGATACAAAAAATAGAAAATAGCAAGTTAGGTACTTATCTGAGGTCTGAGCCTTCTCCCATCCATTATCAGCATTTCAGCAGCATAGGATAGCCTTTTGAAATCACAAACATGAAGGGACAGCAGGCAGCAACACAGAATATAAAATGGATAGTAGACTAGCAGTACATTACATCACATGATTGATGATTCTTAGTTCTCACAACACAAAACACAAGCACATAGCAGGAGTTCTAAGTTCATAAGTTAAATATACATGGATGCATAATAAAAGCTAAAACATGACATGAAGCTGTCTCACACTTCTTCAGTAGGGTTCATCCATCACATAGTCATCCTCATCTTCATCAAACTCTTCTTCTTCGGACTCAAACTCTTCTTCATAGAGCTCTCTCACCCTTGCACTTCTACGCAGCTCTAGTTGTTCTTCTGCTCCCACTGCGTCTCCAAGCATAGACCAAGGTATCCCTGTACCTTTCATGAGTTCTTCCTCATCTTCCTCATCTCTAAAGACAACTAATGCACAATCATCTCCATTCTCTTGGAGGAAACCTTGAGCTTCAGTTGTATCACTAGACAAGAGAACATCAGTAATTTTCTTTGACTTGATCTTTGCTCTCTTATTAATCAGCCTGTTGTTGAATTGAATGTAGACCAACTTGTTTCAGATTGACCCTCTGTTCCCGTCATCTGAGTTCAAGCCATCAATCAACAAATTACAAACATATACATGCAATCGCCAATCAGTCAACAAATTCATAGATATATATATATATACATGCAGATGCAGTCAACAATTTCATAGATGCATCATAGTAGATACATGGAATCATTCAACAATTTTAGATTTTAGAAACAGAGGAGAGGAGAGTAGGGAAAAGGAACAACTACTGGGAAAGGAAATAGAGGAGACCGGCTGTATATGTTTGCAAACAGACAAAGCAGGGGAAGGAAACAGAGGAGCAGGGGAGGAGGACATACAGACCTTGGGAGGAGACCGGTGTGGAGGAGCTTCTGGCAACGAAGATGAAGAGACCAGCGAGGAGGAGCACGACCCGTGGGGACAAGCTTGTCGAGGAGGAAGGAGACCGGCGGGGAGCAGCGTCGCCGGCGGGTCTTGCCAGGCGGGGAGGAGGCTCGTCGGCGGGATCTACTTCCAGGCGAGCAGCGCAGCCGGCGGGACCTGCTTCCCAGTGGAGGTCGAGGTCGAGGCGAGTATGACTTTCTCTCCCCTTCTCCACCTTATCCTTCTCCAGCGCAGCAACGCGCGGCTTTTTCCCGCGCCTGGAGCTCTTTGCGCGTGCTCACCCGCGGAGCCATTCTTTCACGCGCGATGGCCTGCGTCGCCCGCCTAGCTCGATTCCGCGCCACCTAGGGCTCCTGGGCATCGCCGAGTCACCGCCTAGCTCCGCCTAGTCACTCCGCCCGCCTAGAGGGGCGATTACCCCTCTAGTCTAGGCGCCAGGCCATAGCCTAGCGACTAGGCGCGCCTAGGCGAGACGTAATTGTCGATTTTCAAAACTTTGATTGCGAAAGAGAAGGACTCGCCATCGCTAATGCGATGGATCTCTCGGCCATAATGGAGGCTTGCATCACCGACTCCAAGAAGGTCCTAGTGGAGGAGCAGGCGATCCCAACTCAGGAGCCACCTCGGTCTGTGACAGTCCAAAGACACAAAGGAGGTTGAGCTCATGATTGGCGATAGAAGCAAAATGGCACGGATTGGGGCCCATCTCAACCCCAAATAGGAAGACGCGCTCATCAGCTTCCTCCATAGAAACGTTGATGTGTTTGCATGGAAACCTGTTGACATGCCTAGCATTCCTCGAGAGCTGATCGAGCACTCCTTAAATGTCTCGCCGACCACCAAACCGATCAAGCAAAAGCTCCAACGATTCGCGCAAGACAAAAGGAGGCTATTAGCGTAGAAATAACTCGACTATTAGCAGCCGACATTATTAAAGAGGTGTATCACCCAGACTGGCTCACCAATCTAGTCCTTATATGAAAAAGAATAATGAATGGAGAATGTGCGTTGATTACACCGATCTCAACAAACACTGCCCTAAAAACCCCTTCGGCTTACCTCGCATTGACATGGTCGTAGATTCAACAGCCGATTGTGAGCTCTTGTGCTTTCTCTATTGCTATTCTGGTTATCACCAGATCTCCTTAAAGGAGGAAGACCATATCAAAACTTTGTTCATCACACCCTTCGGTGCCTATTGCTACACCACCATGTCCTTTGGGCTAAAAAACACCGGCGCCACCTACCAGAGGGCTATCCAGCGATGCCTCTAGGACCAAATCGGGAAGAATGTCAAGGCCTACGTCGATGATGTGGTAGTTAAGTCTAAGGCTACCGATAACCTCATCACCGACCTCGAAGAAACTTTCCAAAACCTAAAGAAATTCTAATGGAAGCTGAATCCCACTAAGTGCATATTCGATGTTCCATCTGGTATACTCCTAGGCAACGTCGTTAGTCGCCATGGCATCGAAGCAAACCCATAGAAGATATAAGCGGTAACCAAGATGAAACTACCGACCTACGTGAATGATGTCCAGAAGCTAATGGGATGCATGGCGGCTTTAAGTCATTTCATATCCTGATTAGCGAAAAGGGTTTGCTGTTCTTCAAGCTGCTCAAAGCTTCAGAGAACTTTACCTGGACGCCTAAAGCCAACAAGGCCTTTGCCGAGCTCAAGCAATTCCTCACAACGCCTCCAGTCATGACGGCACCACAAGCTGGCAAAACCTTATTGATCTACATTGCTGCAACCAACCATGTCGTCAGTACTGCCATCGTCATTGAACGAGAAGAAGCCGGGCACACCTATAAAGTTCAACACCCTATCTACTTCATCAGCGAAGTCCTAAATGAGTCCAAGGCTCGGTATCCTCAGGTCCAGAAGCTGTTGTATGCTGTCCTTATTACGTCTAGGAAGCTTTGCCATTACTTTGAGACATATCAAGTAGCAGTGGTTACTGAGTATCTGCTGGGCGACATCCTCCATAATAAGGAAGCCAATGGCCGCATCATTAAATGGGCGGTAGAGCTCGGCACGTACTCCATTGATTTTAGGGGCCGCCAGATGATAAAGTCTCAAGTGCTCGCCAATTTCATCATCGGATGGACCGACATGGAAGCTCCTGTCTCAGCCGACCGACCCGAGCACTAGGTCATGTACTTTGACGGCTCCCTCAACCTTGACGGTGCTAGGGCAGGTATCTTTTTTATTTCTCCATCAGGGGATCACCTCCGATATGTCCTCCGAATTCATTTTCTAGCCTCCAATAACGCCGCCGAGTATAAAGCTTGTCTCCATGGTCTCCGTATTGCCATCGAACTTGGCGTTAAATGCCTGTTGGTATACGGTGACTCTGCACTAGTCATTAATCAGGTCAACAAAGATTGGTCTTGTACCAGTGACAAGATGGATGCTTTCTGCTCGAAAATTAGAAAGTTGGAGGGCAAATTCTACGGTATTGAATACCACCTCATCGTATGAGATTAGAACCAAGCAGCCGACCAACTATCCAAGCTAGGGTCGACTAGAGCCGAGGTCCTAGCCAGTGTCTTCATCTAGGATCTTCAAACTCCATCCATTAAGCAGGAGCAAGCAGTTCACGAATCTTCCCCTACCGAGCAATTGGTCTTGGTAATTCCTGCATGAAAGCAGTGATTGGCGAGAGCCTTTTATCAAGTACTTGACACTGCAGATGTACCGGCTGACAAGACCGAGATGGAACGCCTAATTTGCCACAGCAAGCATTACGTGCTAGTCGATGGCAAGCTAATGCGGAAGAATGCAAAGGAGGAATTGCTTCAGAAGTGCATATCTCAGGAAGAAGGAGTGGCATTGCTTCAAGAAATCCACGCTGGATCCTACGGCAACCATGCAACCTCTAGAAGTCTGGTCGGCAAAGCTTTTTTAGCAGGTTTCTATTGGCCATCAGCAGTTGCAGACACCGAAATGCTTGTCCAACGGTGTGAGGGATGCCAATTTTTCGCCAAACAGATCCACGTTCCAGCTTAGGCTCTGCAGACAATTCCTGCCTCTTGGTCATTCGCATGCTGGGGACTGGACATGATTGGGCCATTCATGAACGCCTTTGGTGGATTCCAATGGGTTTATGTCGCTATTGACAAATTCTCCAAGTGGATCAAGTGCAAGCCGCTCATCCAGTCTACAGCAAAGAAAGCAACGGAGCTCTTCAACGACATCATCCTTAGGTTTGGGCTGCCGAACAGTATCATCACCGACCTTGGTTCTATATTTACCGATAATGACTTCTAGGATTTCTACAAGGATCGGTGCATATCCATTAAGTATGTATCGATCACGCACCCTAGGGCTATTGGCCAGGTTGAGCAAGCGAACGGAATGATTTTAGATGCCCTAAAGAAGAGGTTATATGAGAAGGATCAGAAACATCCGGGCAAATGGCTCAAAGAACTACCAGCTATGGTCTAGGGATTAAGGACCCAACCTAGTTGCAACACTAGAGTCTCCCCTTATTTCTTGGTCTTTGGATCAGAGGCTGTGTTACTCGCCGATGTCGCTTTCCGAGCACCAAGGATAGAGAACTATGATGAAGAGAACAACGATCAGGCACGACAAGACAATGTCGACCGACTTGAGGAAGAACGCTTGGTCACATGTGTTCAGACGACCAAGTACCTAGACAGTCTACGTAAATACTTCAACCGCAATATCCAGGAGCGATCCTTCACAGTTGGCAACATAGTACTCCGCAGGAAACAGAAGAACCGATGGGATGCACAAACTATCTTCACCTTGGGAGGGTCTATACATTGTCAAGGCTGTGACCTGACCAGGATCCTATAGACTCTGTGATCAAGACGGCGTAGACATCCCTAACTCCTGGCACATCGAACACCTCAAGCGTTTCTATCCTTGAGACGTCCTACTAAGATATGTACCCCTTATGTATTTATGCATTTCAATTATGATTTTTTTCCATGATGTTTTCTCCATTTGTTGTTTTCTCTGTAATTTTCCTCCAATTATCTTTTATTTTTCTCGATGCTAAACATCTTTAAGATAATGCTTTCTATCACCATTCGATTCACCGACCAGGCACGTTCTCATTCGCGTTATCCAGAAGTAGTCCTGTTCTCGATTTAGCACCTAAACGTGCATGGGCAGTAGCGCTCTGTGTCATGGGCGGTCGGCAGCAGCTCCTCGGTGATGCCTATATTCCTAAGCGTGCACAGGAGCTAAGCTCTTTACACCATGGGGTGTGGGATAGTCGGGGCTGATAACAAGATAAAGGACTAACAATGCATCGTTAATATTAAATATTAACACTTTATACGTACTAAACACTAAAGTTTCATTTACAACTGCTCGGCATAATGCCGACAAGCTTGTTACATTCTAAGTTGTCATGGTTCATTGTCAGCATTGCCGAACAGATCCATGTCGTCCGCTAGTTTGATCGCCGAATCGGACACCTCCTCCTCCAGCGCGGTGATTTGCTCGTCGCTCAGATTTAGGGCAAAGCCACCGTCGATTCATTTGAGCTTCACCGAGGGGTAGACAGACTGGACAACCACCAGTGTGTGGCCCATAGCAGAACAAGCGACACCATGAGCATAGTGCTTAAAGTTCTCCAGCGCCGACTTGCACCTCTCCATGTTGATGTCCGGTCGCGGCGCTCTGTTGGGCTCCGGCACTTCTTGGTCGATGAGATCCAACATGGGTTTTATCCTGTTGGAGATGGTCTTCAACTTTTCTTTACTGGCCTCTAGCCATAGCTCAAAGTCATGGAACTATGCCTGACTATTGGTTTAGATTACTGCAGACAAGAAGGGCAATCGTCTTAAACACGTTTCTCATAGCAAGAGGGGTATTGACATAAGGAATAACTTACGGTTTAGTTCTTCGTCGAGTTGTTCTTTCATAGTCAAAGCTTCATCTCTTTCTTTCTCTGCTAGCACTTTGGCTTCATGCGCTAGCAGAGCTTGGGTCTCCACATCCACCTTGGCATCACACGCCAGGCGTGCTTCGATCTTCGCCCGCTTCTTTGCTTCATCAAGCTCTACACCAATGAAAGATTACTACTAGCGTGGGTGAATTGAGGATATGAAAGCAATACACTATGGGGCCTAAGGCCTTACTTTTCTCTTGGTCTATGCCATCGCCTAGCTGATTCATCAGCTCCCAGTTCTCCGCCTCCAGTCGTGTCTTTTCTGCTTGCAACTTCTCCTGGTCGACGTGCGCTTTAGCCAGCATCTTCTCCAGAGTCTTCATAGACTCACATAGCCTTTGGTTCTTAGCAATTGATGGAGCCACCCGCTTCAGCTAGCACGTGCGGTTCTCAGAGATCTTCATTAGCTCCTGTGGCAAACAATAGTTAATTAGCGTAATCCCCAACTTCAATTGGTCGTGCAGACTAACTTACTTCAATCGGCCAGACACTGATGCTAGTGCCACCCTAAGCTCCTTCACCTGCTCGCTCACCCCCTCATACTCCACCACCTCAATCGTATCTCCATGGCACACGAAGGTCCACAAAAGCTAAGGAGGAGGATCCCAGGTATTTGGCGCTTTGCGCTCAATTTCTTTAATCACCTCGAGGGACTCCCTCGCCTGCCTTGGCGCTCAGTCAGCTTGTGGTCGAATGCAAGGGCCAAGATCCATTACTAGCATCTGAGCCCAGGGACTGGCCCTTGGCTCTAGGCGACTGGTTGGCTCGGTAGCAACATCTTCATTCATTTGCTCCGGGTGCTCGGGGACTTTGGCTCGTGGACTAGCCTGGTTTTCGGGTATTTCTCGTTTTTCTTCTATTTGTCCTACCCCAGCACCCTAAGCACCGGCAATCATGGCACTCGACTTGGTGTCCTACTAAGCATCACTGATATCAATTGGGTGAAGTTCCTCGGTCAATGCTTCCTTGCAATATGATGTCATATCATCAATACTTCCGCTTTGGTTATGCTTGGATTAAGTCTGGGGCAGAGACACTTACTCGTTGTATCGCCTGCATGCAGCTCTGAATGGCCGGGGCCTATTGGAACTCCCCTGTCCTTCAGTTAATGGCACAAATCTTGAGAACACCGAAGGCGGCTGGTTCACCTCCGACGCTTCTGAACTTGCCGCGGTGGCTCTCCCGGCCAAAGCCCCTCGTCTAGGCTTATTGACTTTGCTCTAAGTGGATCTCTGGTTGGCTGCGCCTTGGGCCAGCTGGTTGGAGGCTCTAACGGTTAGTGTTGGAGCGGTCATTAGCGTAGCTCATTGCTGCAGCGTCTCGCCTGCATCTTTATCATCATCCAACCAGTCCACGATGACTTGTCGACATGTCGAAGGTTCTCTAATTGAGATTCCACCCCTCTTGCGGTGTGGCAGAGTGTTTGGTGTTTTCTTCTTCTTCACCGGCTCTGCTCGGGTCGGTTGTTTCCCGCGCGTCGGCTGCCGATGCCTGGGAGTTTCCTCCACCACATCTTCGGATGAGGATGATGAGCTGCTCTCCGAAGGAGGACCGGCCGAAGCTTGGGTTGCACGAGCATCTACGCCCTTCGGCCAGGTCCCATTCGGCACATCAGAGCATACACAACATGATCCTATCCACAAGTTTTCAAGAAGACGTTTCAACATCAACAAGATTTGACATTACACGGAGTGCCAACGGTACACTCTTACCAGTGGTGGTGGATTCGTGATGCTGTATGCCACCCGCTGCCCCGTGTTGCTTAGTTTGGTGTTACTGGAAAAGAGATCTAGGAGGTGAATATAGGTGTCGCCCTTATTTATCTTCTCGGGGGTTTCCTGAGCAGTATCTTCATCACCTGTATATTCATACGTGGGGTGGAACCTCTCCTTGCTCAGCTAGATCCGGCGTACGATGAAGTTGATGGCTACACCAACTCTGTCAAGATTGTTATGCATTTGACCCAAAATTTGCAGAAGCTCATCGACCTGGGTCATCTCTGAACTGGTCGGTCTCGCCGACCAGTTTGCGCTTGGCACAGCTAAATGGTGTATGTCGGCCGATAGGCTGGGTTCAGCCTTTTGGATATAGAACCACTTAGCATTCCATCCCTTCAACGACGTGTTGAGAGGCACTTGTATGTATTCCTTCACCATGCCATCCCTCAGCTGCAGATAAACTCCGCCGACAACTTTGGGGGACCCAGATCCAAGGAAGGGTTTGAGGCAGAAGAAATAACAAAAGAGGTTGAAGTGCGGAGCGATTCCGATGAATGCTTCGCACAGATTGATGAAGAGGGAGATATGAAGAATGCTGTTGGGATGGAGATGGCAAAGGTTAATGTCGTAATAGCCAAGAAGCTTCCGCAGGAAAGGATGCGCAGGAATCCCAAAGCCACGAACGAAATAAGCCTCGAATACAACAAGTTCGTTGGTATCGGGTGTTGGGAACGGTTCACCTGTAGCGGGGCGCCATCTTGCGATTACTTGATCTTGAAGGATGCCTTCGAACACCATTTTTTTCAGGGTCTCCCGGGTGATGGTAGATCTGACCCACTCTTAGTCACGGCGAACCTCGCTAGTACTCTCCGTCGCCTCCCTCCCTGACTTCTTTGGGCTCGAGCGACTGTGTTTCATCCCACCCTTTGCCATGGATCAGATCTGATTCGATTTGGCTATGCTCAAATTTGATTGAGGAGGCACTGCGATTGTAATGCGGCTGTAGCAGGGTGTGCGAAGGCGAAGCGCCGAGTATTTTGTAGTTGTAAGGAAGAGGACGCGCTAGGAGGAATGAGGGAAGTGCGCTGCGGTGGGCAGATTCGTATGGTTCGACCCCGACCCTTCACCTTCAGGGTTTTTGGGAAACCGCGCTGGCTCCGTCACATCGTTCGCACCCCTCCAACTTCTCCATCAATGGTTGTTGGGCCGGTTTAATTGGCCTCCGGGAAAACTGAACGACTGAGCCTGTTTTGTCGGTCTACCTCTACATGCTCTCCAAATTTTGCCATGGTTAAGTGCTAAGCACTCTCCATGTTCACCACAGTATAGTGCTAAGCACTCTCCAAATTTTGCCATGATTAAGTGCTACGCACTCTCCATGTTCGTCACGGTATAGTGCTAAGCACCCTCCGAATTTCGCCCTAGTTAAGTGCTAAGTACTCTCCATGTTCCCCACGGTATAGTGCTAAGCACTCTCCATTTTCTCCAGGGTTTAAGTGCTAAGCACTCTCCATGTTTGCCACGGTATAGTGCTAAACACTCTCCATTTTCTCCATGGTTTAAGTGCTAAGCACTCTCCATGTTCACCATGGTATAGTGCTAAGCACTCTCCATTTTCTCCATGGTTTAAGTGCTAAGCACTCTCCATGTTCGCTACGGTATAGTGCTAAGCACTCTCCATTTTCTTCACGGTTTAAGTGCTAAGCACTCTCCATGGTCGGCACGGTATAGTGCTAAGCACTCTCCATTTTCTCCACGGTTTAAGTGCTAAGCACTTTCCATGTTCGCCACAGTATAGTGCTAAGCACTCTCCATTTTCTCCACGGTTTAAGTGCTAAGCACTCTCCATGTTTGCCACGGTATAGTGCTAAGCACTCTCCATTTTCTCCATGGTTTAAGTGCTAAGCACTCTCCATGTTCACCACGGTATAGTGCTAAGCACTCTCCATTTTCTCCACGGTTTAAGTGCTAAGCACTCTCCATGTTCACCACGGTATAGTGCTAAGCACTCTCCATTTTCTCCACGGTTTAAGTGCTAAGCACTCTCCATGTTCGCTACGGTATAGTGCTAAGCACTCTCCATTTTCTTCATGGTTTAAGTGCTAAGCACTCTCCATGGTCGACACGGTATAGTGCTAAGCACTCTCCATTTTCTCCACGGTTTAAGTGCTAAGCACTTTCCATGTTCGCCATGGTATAGTGCTAAGCACTCTCCATTTTCTCCATGGTTTAAGCGCTAGGCACTCTCCATGTTCGCCACGGTATAGTGCTAAACACTCTCCAAATTTTGCCATGGTTAAGTGCTAAGCACTCTTCATGTTCACCATGGTATAGTGCTAAGCACTCTGCATTTTCTCCATGGTTTAAGTGCTAAGCACTCTCCATGTTGCAACGGTATAGTGCTAAGCACTATCCATTTTCTCCACGGTTTAAGTGCTAAGCACTCTCCATGTTCGCCATGGTATAGTGCTAAGCACTCTCCATTTTCTGCACGGTTTAAGTGCTAAGCACTCTCCATGTTCGCCATGGTATAGTTCTAAGCACTATCCATGTTCGTCATGGTATAGTGCTAAGCACTCTCCATTTTCTCCACGGTTTAAGTGCTAAGCACTCTCCATGTTCGCCATGGTATAGTGCTAAGCACTCTCCGTTTTCTCCATGGTTTAAGTGCTAAGCACTCTCCATGTTCGCCACGGTATAGTGCTAAGCACTCTGCATTTTCTCCACAGTTTAAGTGCCAAGCACTCTCCATGTTCGCCACAGTTTAGTGCTAAGCACTCTCCATTTTCTCCACAGTTTAAGTGCTAAACACACTGCATGTTTGCCACGGTATAGTGCTAAGCACTCTCCATTTTCTCCATGGTTTAAGTGCTAACCACTCTCCATGTTCGCCACGGTATAGTGCTAAACACTCTCCATGTTCTCCAGTGGTAAAAGTGCTAAGCACTCTTCATTTTTTCTCCATTTTTAAGTGCTCAGCACTCTCTAAATTTTACTCCAATGTCCAGTGCTAAGCACGGGGATTTCGTCCTTTTCACTTGTTTCTTTGATCCTGCTACAAGATACTGCTCTATCTTACAGCAGGCTCGGGGACTAAGTGTGTACACTTCACCTAGCAGTGAGTGTACTATTTTTCCTCTTACTGGTCTTCAGCTAAGCTGGGGGCTAGCTGTGTGCTCGGCTAAGCTAGGACTCAGTTATTCTAAATAACTGATCATTGTACTTCTTTGATCCTGACACCAGGTGCATTCTTCACCTACTGTTAGGCTCGGGGACTACAATGTATACATTGCACCTTACGGTTCTTGTATCAAATTTAATGGTTGGCTAAGTTCCCTTTTTCTTTCTCCATAGTATATTCTTTGATCCTGACACCAGGTGTCTTCTTCACCTACTGTCAGGCTTAGGGACTACAATGTATACATTGCACCTTGCGGCGCATGTATCAACACTAACATCCTCTTTGACTAAGTCATGGATGATCATCATCTAACTTTGCCAACGAAGCCTAAGTGTGTACACTTCACCTATGGTGGAGAATTTTTTAAATTTTAAACTTGAGTTCCTTACATCCTTCTGGCATGCCTTACTTGGCTAAGTCCGAGATCTGCGTACCACTTAAACTGGTCGGCTTCGACTTTCACCGCCCAGGTCACTAGTTAAACTGGTCGGCTTTGACTTCTATTGAACGGATTACCCATTAAACTGGTCGGCACTTCATTCTGTTGATTGGATTACCAGTTAAACTAGTCGGATTACCAAATTAACTGTTTGACTCCAAGTTAAATTGCTCGGACTTGCTCAAGACGGCGTTGCTCAGTGGATACAAGGCACTCGGGGACTAGCTATGGGGGGTATAACCCTAGGTACCCATGACAATGAACATGGGCCACACCGCCTGGGGAGATCCATTTTATAAGATCAAGGCCTACGGTGCTCGGCTCTGGTCGGTGTGCACTGCAAGGCAATCAGAAGACATCTTGGCGATGAAGGAAGATCTGTTCGGATATGATAGATATTGTATTCCTTGTAAATACTTACCATATAGCCGAATAGATCTAGACTTAGACCGACCTATAACCCTACCCTCCAGACTATATAAGGCGGGTAGGGAGCCCCCTCTAATGCATCTCATATTTAATACAATCCACCAAAGACACAGGACGTAGGGTATTACGTTGATCAGACGGCCTGAACCTGTCTAAATCGCTTGTCTCTGCGCTTGTGTTACCATTTGGCTCCTATTACGCGCACTTCCGCTGATTCATCTACTACCATGGGCATACCCCTCGATAGACTGTCGACCATATTTTGTCGACACCAGGGACCACGTGCTGGCCTACACGGCCTCTTCTAGCTATTGGCCATGGTCCTGAGCCTGCCTCCCCACGGTGGAAGGCCAGGCACCGGGCGCCAGGCTCCATGTGAAAGGCATCTACAAGGCGCCGCTGCTCCCCTACAATACTGGTCATCGTCGGCAAGTTTGGCTTCTCACGTTGCTCCAGGTTGGCTTCTGTAAGCATCTGGAATCTGGGTGAAAACCTTGTCTCGCTGCTCCAAGCCAGCGACGATGGCGCAATTGGTGTCATATCCTTCCCTAGAGGCATCACTATAGATTTAGTTTTGTGCTATCATAGAAGCCATCTCGAGTTTGTTGCATCTGCAGGGCAGGTCTTAGGGCGAAAGCTCTTACGAGCCAGGTGCTCCGGTGATCGATGGTGGTGTCTGTGGACATCACTTCCCTTCTTGAAGGCATCGATATAAGCACACCTGCTTCCATCCACGCCCAGTGCATCCTTGTGCTCTCCTATCCCTCTCCTTCCTTGGTGTGTGCTTCCTTGCTCCGTGCCCCCCTCTCGGATGAGACTAGCCCTGGCTATCGGTCATTGCCGATTTTTCAACGAGTGTCCTCCTCTAGCGTCTCTACTTCGTCAGCGCTCTCCTTGATGGTGCCAAAAAATCTAATGCTGGGTGGTGTTTCCACCACTACTGCCATTCCCCTCCAAGGTTTCCTCCTCGTGGATGACATTGAATGGTGGTACGTGGGCCTGGAAGTGCTGTAGGTGTCGCCATGAGTCTCAAGGGAGGTCGTCGTGTCTGGTGATCTTGGGCTTGTGTGTCCATCACCATTCTTAGTCCCCATTCCACTAGTTGGTCCTCAGATAGAGGGCGGCATCGGAGCAGTGTAGCTATGAGGAGTGGTGTAGGGCACAATGGCCATGGTGAAATTGATGAGTATGCTATTTGGTGGTGGTGCAAATCGACGATCAGTTGGCGTCTTTCGGCTTGCGTCTAGGATTACCCTTGTTGTAGTGTTGTTGTTTCTATTAAGTGTTGTTGTAATCCCTCTCTCTCCCTCTTTCATGTACTTCTTTGACCTTTAAGGGTCGACCCCCAGTATTAGGTGCTTTGCACGCTTCCACCCACCGGCTTGCCGGGATATGTGGAATGAAAATCAGGTGGGGATCGGTTTGATCCCCCCGTAGTTGACCTCAAAAAGAAAATAAGAAAAAGACTGATAAAATAGAAGTCAGATAGCAGCATCATAGCTTTCATTTAGTAGTTGGTAAATAAAATTACAGGGCTGAATAGATAAAAAAGTAAACTCCATGGGCTTTGTAATTGAGGGCAATGCCCAAATATAAGACATGAACAACAACACAGTATTACGAATCAACTGTTGTAGAACACAACAAAATCAACAATTGGCACTGGGATCGGTTTTGAAAACATTGTTGTCAGTCATGGATAATCAGAAACACATACAATGTTTCATTCATCATTTCCCGCTAGATCGAATTCCACATCACATTAACAGAAAGCACATTATATCATAACTAGGAACAGAGATACCTACAAGCATGCATCCATGTCATGTAAGTAATGATGGCCAACATGTTATCCAGCTTTTGGTTCATAAAACATTCCTATATACTACATACCAAATCACACTATTTAGATACCTAGTAGATTAACATTGATCTTGAGACAACAATCCATAAGCATAGATAACATAGAGCATATACAAATAGAGCCAAACAACACCAAAACTAGCAAGATCCAGCAAAGGGAAACTAGCAAGATCCTACAGAGGCTACCAAAACATGGCGGCAGATCTTACACTTGTGGATGCAAGAAGTGAGGTAGCCTCTGTAGGAGCATGTGCTCTTCTAGAGGTGGAAGTTGCAATGGCCAATAGCTAGGTCAACACAAAATTGCAGCTTTGGTGTTGTTCTCCAGTTCTCAAGTAGACATAGATGTTGGCCTAGTAGATCATCGGGTCAATACTTCTAAAACCAATTGATCTCCATGTTGGCATAGACGTCACTAGAGAACTTTAACAGGGAATTGAAAAGCATCAGTAGAATGAGTAGTGGGGAGCCTTCTCGAGCAGTGAGAACCAGAAGAGACGGAGTGTTGGATGGCCTCTTGAGTGACTCCCTTGATGGTGAATGTGCCGCACATCTCTATATAGTCTTGCAGGTGCGTGTTGGCATCCTCGTGAGATTTCCCAAAGAAGGGACTGCCTTGTACCATCATGATCAATGCTAGCTTAAGCTTGAAATTCACATCTCCAGTGATGATAGTTGGGGCAGTGGCCATGTTGGAAGTAGATGGAGCCAAGAAATTGCGGATGGTCTTGTTGTCCATGATAGTGTTGAGCGGTGGTAAGCTATCCTCAAAGGCTAGAACTGTTGCCAAGAGGGTAAGTGGAGGAGGGATGACTTGAGATCGAACGCTTCTCAAAAGTGCCTTGGGATTTTCTTGAAAGTTTTGTAGGCAAGTCAAAACCAATCATGCACTACCCTTCTCCATGAAGGAAGATAGTGCAAAGATACACTTGCTAAAGAATGGTCAATTGAATGATAATCAAATCACTGAAATATATTAATCAACATCTTAGGCCAATGCTTTCCCTGACAATGGCACCAGAAATGCTTGGGGATATTTCTTATGCGCAAATGAATAAGTCTGCAAGAGCACAAAATATTGATACAACACTTCACCCGGGAGTATTCTAGGTATCATATTTATATCCTTAGGGAAAGCGTATGGCTAAGAAAATTGATTGATACGGGTTCTAGTGACTATATTACCAATAGTTACCTACCTCTAGATAGAGGTAACAACAATAAATGGGTAGTGTGACAAGTGTAGAAGAGTATTTAAGATAAACAACATAGCTAGTGGGAGGACAACAAGTGAGTACAAGGATCCTATGATACTTCTACTACTCACTACTAGGAATATCCACTTCTTGACGATCAACTTTCGTCACTGAAGAAGCCAAATTCGTCATAATTTTAGTTTTATGACGAATTTATGTTGAAAAACGGTTTGTCATAGAAGTCATGTCATTCCTTAACTTCTATGATGATTTTAGAAATTTGTCATAGATGTGGATAGATCTATGATGAAAACTAAACATCATAAAATTCCTTTGGCATGCGTGGCAGGGGGCATCCACACTAGCGGTTTCTTCCGTTGGAGATGCTTTCCACGTGTACCTGCTATAGGCGGTTGCATTGGTGATGGTTCGGGTACGTGTCACCTTGTTATTGGACAACGTGGCCATCTTTGGTTCTTGCATGTTTTAGATTCTTAATGGACCACGTGTCGGGCCCCTGTTGTTCCACATGTCTGTTTTCTATTAGCACACGTGTTGTGTTGTGGTTGGGTCTCATGTCATTTCTTCATTGGACCATGTATCATATTTTTATTGGTCCACGTGGCCATTTCGTATTCGACCACATGTCACGATGCTGTCCATCCATGTTTTGTTTTTTGATTCGGCCATGTGACTCAATGACTTCCTTCCATGTGTTGAATTTTTATTAGCCCATGTGTAGTGCCATGGCTATTTCACGTGTCATGCACTAGTTCATCCTCGTGTCGCATTTTTATTTGATCACATGGCCTGCCCAGGTTCTACCATGTGCCCAACAATAAATTCATCATAAAAGAAATTCAAGATCATCACTACTGCATAGATTGACTACATAATTATTCGACGATGTCTTCATAATTATTCAGCATGACAATCAAATACAACAAATTACTGTTTACACATCAGCAACAACCCGCTGACAGTTTCACCATGTCAAACCAGCACACAAGTACACACATCAAACCACAAATGTTCACTGCATCATGCCCATAGAGTTGATGACTGAGAGGTATTAGAAGAAGAACTAAAGCAGATGATATCCTCACGTAGCTTATTGTACTCCTCCTATTGTTGTATCTTGAACTCCTCAAGCTCTCTTTTAGTCTTTTTCTGTCTTCCTCTTCAGTTCATCCACTTGTTCGATGAGGTTAGCGGAACTTTCCTATTCAGCAACAAGCTGTTCCTAAAGCATTCTCTCCGCTGATGTCTCTGTTCTGGCGGAGCTTGATGGGATACCAGCATTCTTCAAAAAAAGGGTGTTGTCGCTGACCTGACAGTGGACCTGGCCATAGGAGAGGCAAAGGAACATGGAAACAACATCAGCACTTGTCATTGGTTCATGCCCATCAGCAATAGGTTTTGCTCGCATAATTTCCATAGCTTCCTGTGATATTAAAGAAGTAAACATTAGGTTAGAAATAGTGGAAGAGGGCTTTAATTGAAAACCCAAGAGATTAGTTCAAAACAAGTAACGTAGGTTTCTTATTGATATGGATTACGGGGCTATTTGGATCTTGGCCACGCATAGCCACGCTGTGGCGAGTTGTGGCGGCGATGGGTGTTGATCGTAGTTAACAACCATTATAAACCGTCAATATAACATGTATAAGGGCATAAATATAATCACCAATGAAGGTCTAGGGGTTTAAACTAACAAATTCCATGAGTTTTAGTGAATCTGTATTTTCTGCAGGGTTTATTCAAAAAATCATCAATGTATGACCGGTTTTGACCTTTCGACAAACTACATTGAAGATCCAGAAGTTTTAATAAGGAGAATTAGAGCTAAACTCAAGAAAGTTCTAGTTTTAAAGTTGGAAGACAACCATATAAGACAAAGCTTAACACCTAAATTTGAAGCCATGGCTAATAGGACTCTCCGTGAATTCTCTGCTCCAACTACAGCCAACATCCGTACTAGACCAACAGTCAGTGTTGGAGACAATGGATTCAAGCTCAAGCTAGCTCTCATCAACATGGTGCAAGCAAACTAGTTTTGTGGGAAGGCACATGAAGATGCGAGTGCAAATCTCCAACACTTTCTAGAGATCTGTAGCACTTTCACCATCAAAGGAGTAACCAAAGATGCCATATTACTTTGCCTCTTCCCATTCTCACTCTTGGGGAAGGCTAAGCAATGGTTCTACGCCAACAAGGATAGAAATACTATATGGAATAACTGCTCCACTGCTTTTCTAGCAAAGTTATTTGCCACAGGCAGGACCAATGTCCTGTGTGGGAGAATCTCAAGCTTTCAGCAATAACATGATGAATCTATCCCTGAGGCATGTGTACGCTTTCAAGATTACATTGCGGAATGTCATAATCATGGGATGGAGAATTGGCTATTCATGCAGACTTTCTATCATAGGTTTACCAACAGTAACCATAAGACTATGGATGCTGCTGCTGGAGGTGCATTGATGTCACTCACCATACCAGCTACAACAACTTTTGTCGAGAAGATGGCCTCCAATCAAGGTTGGAATGAAGAACGTGTTCAAATCCGCAAGAGGGGTGGAGATATCATCAACTCAAGGAGGTAGACATGCTATCTGCCAAGATGGACCTGCTGATGAAGAAGCTTGAAGATCGAGCTAATGAGAAGCAAGAAGTCATGCATATTCATGATTCTCGCATGACATGTGAAGTATGTGGAAACACTGGGCATTCAGGGAACAACTACCCTGAGACCCATGAGGATGTGAACTTTGTCAATAACAACAACTACTTTTGTCCTTAGCAGAATCAAGGATGGAACTAGCAACAGAGACCAAACTACTAAGGTAACTATCAAGGTAATTATTTTAACAATTTCAATCAACCACCTATAAGAGAATTAATTGCTAGCCAATCCAAACTTATGGAGGGATTATCTAGAAAGGTAGCTACCAATGATAAAATTCTAGAGAATATAAATAATAGAATGGATAGCTTTGCTTCTGCCATTAAGAACCAGCATAGATTTAATAAAATGATAGAATCACAAATAGCTCAGTTGGCTATTGTTGTTCCTCCATCCGACAAAGGTAAGATTTTAGGGCAACCGGAAGATCTAGAAACTATAAATCTTGTCAATATTCACAATGCAGCATACTACTACATACAACCATCAATGGAAAGGTGGATAGACTATACCTTGCCAGAAAAGAAGAGCGATCTAGGAAGACCTGTCATCCCCATCACCATTGGACTTCACATTTTCCATGAAGCTATTTGTGATTTCGAAGCAAGTGTCAACATCATGCCTAAGGTAATTTATGATCAAATTAGTGGAGATACTTTGTTGTACACAAATATGCGTTTGTAGCTTGTAGATTTGTCATTCTACTACCCCAAGGGAGTTCTAAAAGATGCCATTATTTGAGTGGGACAATCTTATGTTCCTGTAGAATTTGTGGTTCTAGAAATAGGTGGAGATATAAGGGCACCAATTATTTTGGGCCGACCTTTCCTAAGCACCGCTAAAGCCATAATCTACGCGGATAGTGCCAAGATCTTCTTTACAATCAAGGATAGAAAGAAGAAGTTTTCTTTCAAGAACCGCATCTTGCAATCTCCTGGACATCCACAAACACCGTACCTGCCTGAAGAGACAACAATGACTAAGAAGAAAAACAATATGAGAATGTAGCACCAGGTTTTAAAGACAAAACCAGATACACACTATATGTGAGCCTAGGAAGTCAAATCTCACATATAGCCACAAATAAGGGTAATATCAAGAGACAATACTTATTACATAACGTATTAGAAAAAGGAATATAACCTCAGATTATAGACAGCAGAAAGTCGACTCCGATCTTCAGGCGAAGACTCCAATTCCACCGAGATGACTGACTGGTTGACCACAAGCCTAACTCCTCCAAACCAGCAATCTGGTACCCATCTGGGATTTTTATCCAATGTATAGAAAAGTAAAGCAAGTGTAAGTACATGTCGTACTTAACAATTATATCATGGGGTTCATGAGGCTCAAAAGGCTGACACTGGTTTACTGTGATTAGCTTTAATAGGTCATCTTTTTAAGCAATTGAGTGGCAAAGAATTTATCATTCCCATAAACACATGATCAGGTAAACATGCTTAACGAATAGCATAAACAATTGATCGTTAGTACAATTATCCATTAGTGATCATCTCTATTCCATAAGGGTTCCAAGGCCGCTCGTGACCGTGAGCACGGCTGTTATAATAGTTTTACACTCTGTAGAGGTTGTACACTTTCACTGTGAGTCATGATTTACCCTTTTGCCCAAGGTGATCAGCCTCTTGACCCACTACCAAGGAAGGTTGGCAGGGTTCACTATGAAGCCTTTCAAAGGTTCGTCTAACAAGTTAGGGCCGCTAGGTTTCCCCATCAATAAGCATAAACTCCCCTCCAAGGAGTGACTAACAAGTACACCCACTTGGCAGGCCAAGATCATACCCGTCGAAGCCCCTCTTGCACCATAAAGGTAACCACTAACAAGCTAGAAAAGGTCCTCATACTGAGCTAAAGCCAGAGCCATATAGCCCTCACAGTTGTACTGTAAGTCCCGGATGATCGCTTACAGATAAGTCCTTAGGGAGAGGAATTTGAAGCATTTAGAAAGTAGCTAAATACTCCAGCCCCCTGTTTCCATGTTACTAAAAAGTCATGTTTTAATGTTTATTGCATATATCATTAGTCAAGTTACAAGATCATGGTTTTGATTAAGCACTAGCAAAAACTACCCAATGCAATATCCCAAAGGTATCAAGGAATCCAGGATATCAATTAGCTAGGGAATTTACTACAGTTGCCAAGGTAGACACATGCATCATGAATAAAATGATTAATGGTGAATAGGTATCAAGGATGGTCCCATGCTATACTTGCCTTACACACCGATCCTTCGGTAAGCTTTAATCTTCACGTCCTTCTTCTTTTGGATCACCACGTGTATCTCATCGACTGGACGTAATCGTAGAACACCACACAAACATCCATACACATACATGCATAGCATACAATTGCATCTATATCAGAACAATACACCAATCATAGAAAAATAAGTAAAAGAGTTTGAAATACGATTCTATGCATCGCTACGAACACACAGTCGTGAGAGGCACTCTAATCGGAGCTACGGTTGAAACGATACAACTACCGAGAGATTTGCTTAATACGTGGAAAAGAAAACTATAGGCTTCATTTATGTTAACTTTATGAATTCATATATAAAAGATATTTTATAAATAATATAGATTAAATTAAGTCAATTTTATATTTAAATTATAAAACAAAAGTAAAACAAATCATATTTTATGTATAAAACCCAGTTGCATAATCATTAATCAAGATATGATTGAAACCATGTTATTTTAGAAATAACAATATAGTAAACACTATTATTAACGCGTAGATCTCGTCGCTACGAATCTAACGCATCTTGAACGGACTATTTCGGAGTTAAAATGAATAAGCTATGATTTAAACAAGTTTTACTTTAGTTAAATAATAGATTAAATCTACCCATGAATTTCAAATATTGAAAACATGCCTATCAGTACTATAAACACGTAGAAAACATAAATATGGTCCTAACGCAATTCGAACGGGTCAAATCAGACTTAAAACGCGAAAGTTACGCATGAAATAAGGTTCAGTGGCATTTCTATAAATAACTCAAACATCATTTTTGAATTAAAACAATTAAAAATCTGAATTTAAACGGATTTTGGACTGTGCACACTAATTCTGGAAAATACAGGGACCTAACCGAATAAAAACAGGGCTGATTTGTATTTATTTTGAACTGCTACGGACTGCGGGTTGATTCACCAAAAACTTAAGGGCTTTTCTGCAAAACTGGTATGGCTTGACTGGATGTTGACTGCGTCGGCTGACTGGGCAGCCACGTGGCATGTGGGAACTGGTGCGGTGCACCACGCGTGCGCGGGCCAGTGCTGACGCGTCACCGTGGACCGAGTCCACAGCCCACAGTGGACCGATTACACAACGAAGGGGTACGGGCTTATCGTTGGCTGTCCACATCAGATCTGACGGTGCTGGCACGAGTACACAGAGAATTCGCCGGAGAAGATGACTCCCGTGACCAACACCATGGCCGGCGGTGAGCCAAGCTCGGCGGTGGACGCCGGGATGGTGATTCTGGCCATCCCAATCGAAACCGAACACACGAAAATGATCTACAGGCTATCACAAACTCGCTAGGGTACCGAAACAGGGATGGGGATCGCGTCGGGGTGGCGGTCCGCGGCGGCGCTATGGCCGGCGGCTCGGGTGCTCTACGCTATGTCATTCTGGGGCGCCATTGGAGGAACGGAGAGCACTAGAGGAACGAGAAGCTCAACATGAGTCAGATCGGGGTGGTTGCGGCGTCTGAGAGGCTTCTACGGGGCGGGTCGACAACGACGGCGGCTGGAGAGAGACAAAGTGGCGCGGATGAGTGAAATCCGAGCAAAACGAGGCCAGAACAACGAATTGAAGGTACCCAAGGCTGCGTCGGGTCATAGAGGATCTTCGAGGCGTGTTGGCGATGTGGATTCGGCACCGGAGCGGCGGATTGTAGAGCGGCGGTGGCGAGCTCGAGCGGCAAACGGAGAAGGGGCAGAGGGGAGGGCTTGGCTCGGTCTTTATAGGCGGGTGGGGCTGCAGCGTAGAAGGAAGAGGAGCGGGATATGGCGATTTCGATCTCTTGACATGTGGGCACGGCGGGCCGGCAGCTTGCCGTAGGGGCAGCGCCATTGGCGGGAGCGAGGAAGGAAAGGAAACAGGGGAAAGAAGGAAGGGGAAGAAGGGACCGAGGCCAGCTGATAGGCGGGACCCACGGGGCAGTGAAGGAGAAGGGGGTGGTGTGCGGGTGTGGGCGCTGAAGGCTGAGCGCGTGCGGGCGGAGGCCAAAGCGGAGCGGGCCGCCTAGCTGGGCCACGCGGTGCGCGCGCGGAGCGACGCGGAGGGAGGGTGCGGAGCAGTGGGCCGCCGAGCGGTGGGCCGCGTGGAAGGCGGGAAAAGGGGGAAAGGCGCGTGGTCTGGGCTGCCAGCGGCCAGGCCGGGAAGAAGGAAGGAGAAGAGGCTGGGCCACGGGGAAGGCAGCGGAGTAGGCCAGAAGAAACTGGGCCTTTGGGCCAAAAATGAGAGACGGGAGGTTTTCTTCTTTTTATTTTTAAAATCAAAACCTTTCCATTTTTAATTTTCAAATCCTAAGCCAAATTCAAATCAAATTCAAGTATAGTTTCAAATATACTTCCCTATTCAATAAAAATGGACAATTTTGTTAGGCTTTACAAGACAAACTGTACAACTTTAAAAATACCTTTATTTTTCTAATTTTCTTTTCTTTTATTTCAAAGCCATTTTTAATTTCATTTGCAAAAGCAATTTTAACTATTTTGACTTTTCAATTAAAACCACTCAACCAATAAAATCAAATGCAATGACATGTATGCTCACACATGTTACTACCTTGTGATAAATTTTAAATTAATGAAATTTTTTATTTTTCTATATTTCATGTGCACAAAAATTCATAAATAAATCATTTTAGCTCTATTTCAAAAGAGACAATTTTTAGGGTGTTACGGAGAAGAAGGAAGAACAAAGTCAGGTAGTCACAAGAAGAGTCAGTCAACATGATCAACACACTTAGATCAGAGTACGACCACCTCCTCGCTTCACCATTCCTTGCTAAGAAGGATGATTCAGGTGTACCAACGATCGAGTGTACCATTGGGCAAAGTATCTTCCACAAGACCTTCTACGATATTAGGTCGGGTGTCCACATAATATCCAAGGTAACGTATGAATACTTATTTGGTGATGAACCTTTGTTCCCTATATATATGCAATTGCAGATGGCGGACCAATCAATCATATTTCCGGAGGGAATAGCAAAACATGTCATGGTAAGGATACATGATCACTATGCCCTTGCTAACTTAATGGTTCTAGACATGGGAGAAGAAGAAAACGATACACCCATCATTCTTAGAAGACCGTTCCTCAACACTACCAACATGATTATCTACGTCAGATCTAGACAAATCCACTTCCAATTCACTGGAGAAAAGGTACACTGTTATTTCAATAGTTATGCCACTTATGAGCAGCCAAAGAAGTCCCGCTCTATGAGGAGACATCAATCATCCTAAAGCCAAAAGAATCAATCCCCAAAGAAAAGTTGGGAGGAAGATGAGGAACCTGAAGAAGTTGTAAAAGATGAAACTGCTCTGCCAAAGTCAAGTCCACAGACCAAGCAAGTATGGAAAGAAAAGATAACATCACCACCAGAGTCACAAGAGGTGTAACCATCAGGGTCTCCATCCCCGGGACCGGCTGATGCACCCAAGGAATGAACAAGATAGGAAAAAAGTCCTGTCCGGAGGACTTAAAAATCCGCACCCTGGTCGTGAGGTAACATCGGTAGTTATCCATATTTACTTTTTAGTATTGAATGAATTATTTTTCACTTTTAGCATGTTTACTCTTCTGCATTAGTATTGCATTAGTAGAAAGAAAATAAAAATTACATCATTAAAGCCTAAAGCCCCATGTAAATAAATCTATGGTGTAAAGGCCCGTAGGAATATTCACCGTGGTGGCATAAAAATAAAAATACCATACAAACATATTTTTTGCATTATATAAATAAAAAATCCAAAAATATTAAATAGACATCCTGCTATAACTTTGTCAATTATGAAATCTGTCTAAACCCCTAAGGACAACAAATCTCTGAATGGTTGACCGCTAACCCCTTATCCTAATCCATGCCATGAGTTTTTGTGTTCTTGTTGGTGTATTTTGCAGGATGATTCTTCCTCGCCCTCGACCCGTCTCATGTACCGCCTCATAGTGTCGTCGTCGTGGGCATCGCCATTGTGCTTATAGAGCAATATGGTGACCAGATAGGACGCTAGATTGTGCCCACCATCGGCGGCGCGGGCGAGATCATCGAGGCATGGCTGGGGCCTATCGGTTTCCTTGAATACCTTTGGTATCCCGGTGAGGAAGCAAGCCTTCAGGTTGCTGAGTTGGGTCAGGCTAGAATGGAGGGCGTAGTAGTCGTTGACATGATCCCACGCCAGCCCGTGCCTACACTGGTCCAGTGCCACGGGCCGACAGATGGCGGGGTTGCCGCAAATGCGGTGCATGGACGAGTAGGTCGCCCATAGGCTATGGAGGTCGTCCATGTGCCGCTTTGAGGTCACAGCGAGGTGGTCGGCGATCTCAATGGCCAGCTTGTTAGGGAGCGCTAGCAATAGCAACGTGGGGTGCCACCTCACGCCATGATTGCCAGCGTTGACGTCGCACAATGCAGAGCGCGAGGAGGCCAACCGAGGGTTCATGCGGTGGCATGGATGGAGCTATGGCATGTGCGTGGATGGAACTACGGCATGTGGACGGTGACGAAACGGAGGGCTAGAGAGGCGAAGCGGCGTGATCAACTTACATTGATTGCATAGGAGGCAGGGGTGGCGGCCGAGCGGGGGTTATAGTAGGAGTTCTTAAATACCCTCTACGAACTAGCGTGGGAACTTGCAATGATGACACGGTTCAGATTACCTAGTAGGCGGGCGATCGGGTGGACAAGACGGTTCAGATTACCAGGAAATACAGAGTTTTCTGGTTCTCTTTCTGATCTGCAAGTTTCTTTCTGTTCACATTTTAGTGCACATGCAAGAAAGTCCGAATGCCGTTCATTTGATCTCATCAAAAAGCTGTGAGTAGAATTATTGCCTAGGTACGATGTCTTTTGATCTCGTCCGACACGTCTCAATAGTAGTAGCAGTAGGATAATTGGCTTCGGTCTAATGCAGCGAACCATGCAGCAACAATTTTATTTGGACAAGTCTCGCCTCCATCTAATGTAGACCGGAGGAGGCATAGCTGTTGAATTTTTTATTGAGCACATAACAAAGTCCACCCGCTGTATATCTCATCTCGTAGGATAGCATATAGTGTCGTCTGTACATTTGAAAGTCATAGCAAATTGAGTGCATTTGTTCATAGCTGACAAAAGTACTCCCGTACCCACGTCATACATTAAAAAAACATTAATTTTTATGTGAGTAGAACTTGCCTGATCGGATGTGCTACAAATAGCAGCTGCACCGGCTGTGGCTTCACGCATGTAGTAGTAAGGTATGTTAGTTGGATTCGTGAAGCGGCAGCGTCAACCACTGCCCAGAGAGTGCAGTCGATCATAACCTATGAAACCATATATAGTAGTCATCTCTAGCTAGCTGCTGCCCCTCGGCTGCTGCGAGCCTGCGACTACTTGGATTGGAGTGCACTATATACTTCACCGGATGACAAAAGGTCCGACTATCTAAAATATTAACTACTCGGATACTAGTAATGATGAACATCATGCGGTTAGTCAGAAGCTTGTTCCAGCCCTGGCGCCCCTATGCGTACAAAGCCTAGCCTCACTCCTATTGTATAGCCATCTCTAGCTAGCTGACTACCTTTGTTCCTCCAACCATGATAAATTACCTTCAGTCTGCTTGACTGGCCCTCGACTGCTATGAGTCCTCTTCACAACCGCACCGGGCTTTCAAGTCTCAAGTGTGTCATGGTGGTCAAAAGATTTTCTTCTAAGATGCACTTCTTGTGTCCAACTTTCTTGCGCATTCACTTCACTCTCGGCAACCGTGCAAGGTCTATATGGGAGGAGCATCCCCCTTCCCTCAAAGATTCTAAATTTTGACCAAATATATATTGAGAAGTATTGATATTATGATGTGTAATAAGTATCATTACATTGATCTTAAATTATACTATTGTCATAATATGCCTAATAGGAGATCTAAAGATTCTATGTCAAACTTTGTTCAACTTGTAAGAATCTTGTAGTGAGGAGGCCTGATTGGTTGGCTTCCAAAATTTGCCAAACCGAAGAATTGGCATGCCATGATTTTGGTTATCAATTGGTTTGCTACCCAAACTTGCCAACCTCTCATAATCGGCTTGCCAAATCCATGACAAAATTTTTACCTAATTTTGGATTGCCATGGCAAATTTTGGCCGCAAACTAGTCAGGCCCAGAGAGGGATGTTGTCACGTGTATAGTGTACCTTTTTCTGTTTGCCTTTTACTTAAATTCCTCAAAAAAGTTTAAGTTTTCTCTCCTATAACTTGGGTCTAGGATCTTAGCTCCTCCCTCTTTTATAAATTGGCAGGAGTAGCCGTTGTGTTTCAAACTGGTCGCCCCCCTCCCCTCTCTCTCTCCCTAGCCCCTTCCCTCAGTGCAGCTCTATTGGCGCCATGTCCCACTGGATCCAATCCTCTCATGGTAGCACCGTGTCGAACAGGATGCATGGACAGAGCAGCTGCCGAACAATAGATTAGTTGCTAGATCTTGTTGGTGAAGAGACTAGCCTTCCATTGGTGATTTTCTGTAACACCCTAAAATTTGCTTCTTTTGAAATATAGCTAAAATGATTTAATTTTATATTTTTGTGCTGATGAAATATAGGAAAATAATATATATTTTTATTTAAATTAAAATTTATCATAGGATGTAGAAACATGTTTGAGCGTACATGCCTTTGCATTGGAATTATTGAAATGTGTGGCTTGGTCTAAAATTTAAAATGGCTTGAATTGCTTTTACAAAATCGTTTTGAAATGGCTTTGAAAAAAAACACTCCCTCTCCTTCTCAGGCCGACAGCCAGCTAGGCCCGCTTCCCCCTCTCCCTTGGCTCCGGCCCGAAGCAGCTCTGAGGCCCAGCTCCTCCAGCTGCCTCCCTCCCATTTCCGCAGGCCTGAGCGCCCTTCCCTAGGCCAATGCGTCAGCCGTCCCCTACCTCTAGTCGGCACCGAGCAGGATTCAGCCCAAGTCGATTTCCATCACCGTGCGCCACAATCCACGGGGGTTTTGGCATGCGTGCCACACTGAGGCCCCAATATAACGTAGCCGCGTGCGCCACCTCCCCATCTAGTGTAACAGAACCGCCCAATTTATACAAGATCAAGTACGGCTGTCCCCGCTAACACGTTGACACACACATACTTTCACTTATATAAACCCGGTAGTCCGTCGACTGTCCCGAAAGACCTCGGTAAATCAACATCACAACCAAGATCGCGTGATTAAGCAAATACACATCACATACACAGGGTTGCAGTGGAAATAATATTACATATGGGTTCACAAATAAAAATACAAGTTTGGGTTTCAAAACCGCTTAGTGAAAACAACATAGCTTTCAAATGATTACATTAATATAAGTTCCAAATATATTGCTAGCATAAGTGACATCATCCGACAAAAGCATATAGATGAGAAGCTACTATAGAATCACCGAGCCCACAACGGTTAGCCACCATCTTCAACAGGCCAAGAACTCCACCTGCAACATGGTGGGATAAACCCTGAGTACTCGAATGTACTTAGCCAGACTTACCCGTCGGAAGCCAAAACAAATGACACCAAGGATCATGCATAGCTTAATTTAGTGGATCTGGCTGGACAACCTTTTTGCATAAAAGCTTGAGTAACCATTAGCATTATTCACCTGTACTAGCAGTGACTTTTAGCCATTACCTACAATCTATAGTAGCACCTGTACTAATCAATCACTTGATTAAGTTGCAAACAATAATAACCATATCAGGTATTTCATGGCTCATTGTCATTATCATCATCATCATCATCATTTAACCATATCTTTAAATTTAGTGAATCAACGTTGCCGCTGCTGAGTCAAGTTCTCACTATCCGGGAGAGACGGCGATTCGAATCTATTCCTATCCAGCTGGAGGGGTATTCCTAAACACAAACCCTGCTTCCCCCGTCAGGGTCGCAAATGAGTCACCTTTGGTATGATTCAGGAGTCGCGAGTCCGAACAGATCGACATTCTCAGAGAACCACTCTGCAAGGTTGTTCGGGACTCTAACCCACCTTGGACTTATGCCAATGGCTCTACGCACATCCTTACTACCTCCAGAATGCACGCCACTGCTCGTGTCCCCGGCCTGAGTCGAGCTACTAGGCTTCGCGGTTGGAACGTCTTATCCAGCCAGCTAAGTGTTAGGCTGCGTTCAACATGACATGAGAACGTACAGCGTATCAGTCCTTAAACGACACATACGGGGATAGATTCACACCCAAGACCTCCATGCCTTGTTGCTGCACTACCATCATCCCGTCCGGTCTCCTTTCATTATTAACACATGGTTCTTCTTCATGATAGCAAATATAGCCAACCATGACCAGAGCTCATCCTACATCTCGCAGGTGATAGGAAATCACCCGACTTCTACCGGTCTATGCATAGCTAAGAATCATTCGATCCTACACTTAATTAGGATTCACAAGATTTTATCTGGACGAGGTAGGGATATAATGCAACAATTGGTTCCAACCAATTCCTATACTTAATGAATCATCAACAATTAGAGATACTCAATATATTTGTAAAAACATGGGAGGCTTATAATGCTCTAGGGCTTGCCTGGGATCCGACACAAGTCAGTTCAGTTAGCTTGCACCGTCTTGGTGACATCTCCGGTCCTAGCACTTGCTTAGTCCTTCCATCTTTGGGATATATCCACCAAACCAAATCTTCGAGTTTGACTCCATCTCACATCCTTCACGTGGTTCATCTAGCGTACCTAAATGAGATGCAAGATGCATGTGTATAAATATGAAGAATAGTACCCTGAGACGCATCACAAAATAGCAAGCAAGACAAGCATAGTTTACACTAACACACTTAAGTACTTTGCGATGCTTAACTTAAACCTCACACAATCTATCATGCTAAGATGGCAAAGAAGACGACAACACCAAGCATGACACAAGTTTCCCAAGATCTCCGGTGCTCTAACTCAGTCATCATTCAAGGCATAAGTCACACTTATAAATATCCAAGCAAAAACTATAATTGGAATCTGCCAATTTCTGGACATGCAAACAACAGCTACAAGATTAAGCTATAACTAGAGTTACACAAATCCAAATGACTTGCAAGAAGACATTTTGGAAATCTTATGAAATTATCTACATTTCATCTATAACCATCATAGCATGATTCCCAAGTTAAGTAGGTCGAAATTATACCTTTACAGAAACTGGTTCATACAAAACAGAGAGCAACAATTGCTGTATTCTAACTTTAAACAGTTGTAACTCAAACACTACTCGTCCAAATGATACCAAATTTTAACAGCAGCTAGATACATAAATATTCTACAACTTTTGTATAAACAAGTTTCACAACAAAGCACATTGTCATAAAGAACTTTGCTAAATTCCGAGATCTGTCCATAAATCACATCGGCAAGAAAATAATTATTAACTTATGTTGCAAATTCATAATTGGGCAAAACCAACTTTACCAACATTTCACACATGACTAAAGAACACCAAAAAGCATGGTGCTCACCGCTAAATAAATTTTCTTAAAGCATTTCTTAATTTATTTAGATATCAAGGTGTATTTATGAACCTATACCAAAAATGCACAATAAATTCTACAAAAATTACAGTGACTCACATATCCTCTCAATAGTCTACTGTATAAATTTCACTCCATTTCAATATGTATAGCAACCTCTATGAAAAAGACAAGTTGCTAAAGCAAGAAATCATGTGAGAGCAAGATAAACCAATAACTCACTCATACTTCATCCAATACTCATGAAATTTTTACCACACATCAAATATCACATGAGTAGCATGCCACAAAAATTTCACTTCATTTGGAGCCCTAGATCTGAAGTTATGGAAAATAACAAATTCAATTAGCATTACAACCTTACTGCACAAATCTATTTTTACCGCAAAATATTGAAACTAAAACATGCTATATTATAGATCTAATGCATAGAGAATTTCACAAGGATTCCAAAAAGTCCTCATTTGCTATTTGATGAATTTCCTATTAATTACTATGAATTTCCAAAAATTCAGCAAGTTTACAGCAAATAGGTCCTTATTAGCATTATTCATTTGAGTAACAGACTTCGCAGTTAGATCCCTCCATTTCTTCAAATTCTTGCGCGAAGTCCTTGACGTGGATTTGCAGTAGAGGATGTTCTGGAGCTTGCCGTTTTGGCCGGCAAGGACGGCGCCGGTGGCGACCTGCAAGGCCGCGGCGAGCTGTGGGGCTGCGGCAAGCCATGAACCGCGCCTGGCCATAGCTTGACTGGTAGAAGCGGCAGGAGGAGGGCGCAGCTGCGAGCGCTCTGCCGAGAGTCGGCCATGGTGGCGTAGACATGGTCGAGCACTACAGTGTCGTGAGGCCGGGTGGCAGACAGCGGCCGGCTGCGGCCCTACTGTGGCCAACAGCGGCGTGGCTGGTTCGAGTAGAGGAAGGCCGGAGCAAGGAGAGCAGCGACGGCGATGGAGCTCCAGCTCACGTCAGCCATGGCGAGCGAGACACAGAGGAGAGAAAGAGAGAGGTGAGTGAGTGAGAGAGAGCAGAGGGCGCCGTTCTCAGCATTCAAGCACAAGGGGGGCGAGGTGGCAAGCCAGGCAGCACAGAGGAGCCACGCGGCGTCGCTCTTCTGCATGTGGACGGCCACGGCACCGTAGCTTTCACAGACATGGAGTAACTAATACTACCGCAAACGTACCACTGAAACACAAATTTCGGCTCCCTCAAACTCTCAAACCGACGCGAATTAGCAAAAACTTCACTAATATAAGTTTCAGAGCTACATGAGGTCTACAACTTTGCTTATATGAAGTTGAGCTGGTTAGGCCTGGTTTGGGAGATACAATGTTCCAAAGTGGGGTACACGAAAACTCAAACACGAATTTCAGTCATCGACTTAGCCGATTTTCGAGGTTTCAAAACAGCACTGAGTTCAATCTTTGGGCCTCGGTTTGACTTGCTTCCAAGCTGATCTAGCTCTTGATCATTGAACAAAGTTTGTTCTACATAAGATGGACTCCAACTTTTATTTAGGTTCCACTGCCATGCAAACACTCTAAGCTATAGTTCAAACTAAGTCAAAGTAGCATCACTGTAAAGCTTAAATCACCCTTTTTGATCTGTTGGAGCATTTTCTGGCCACCTGCTCAACATGAACCCTTCATAACTTTTGTTCATGAGTGTAAGTAGAGTTGTTTGAGCAAGGTTGCAATGTTTGGTTGATGACCTACATTTCCATTCACTTAATAGTGCAATTCAAGCACTTAGTAAAGTCATTCCAATAAGGATATAACTTATCATTTCATGTGACTTTTTGATTCCAAACTTCATGAAACTTTTCCGGTGATCCATGTGGGTGGAAATTGATGTGAGGCACATGAAAGGAGCACCTTCAACATTACTTAGGTATATATATCCAAAAAGAGCCAATATGCAAGCAAAGGTGTGTTGCCCAAGTTGAAGTTGAAGCTCACTCTTGTAGATTTGATCTTGACACCTTCATCACCACTTAACATGCCATGTTTGAGCTTAAACCCATTGCTTAATTGGTGACAAACACCTGGGGTGTTACAGCTCTCCCCCCTTAAAGGAATCACGTCCCGAGATTCGGTGCGAAAGACTTTTAAGGGAAGAGAAACTTGTCATCCAGTTTCCAACATCAGTGATAGCATTAGGCTACTTAGCTTCGGAGTATTAGAGAGGCTAATTTGGTCACGACACTTTCTAATACTTGCTCTTCGTTGTAAGTTGTTGTCTGAAGAATTTCCTTCGTTGGCATCCATAAAGCATTGTTACATTGGAAGGAATCCAAGATAGCACTATCCTACGTACTTCGTCCTCGATGTACGAAGAGTGATACAAGCATAGACTAAATACTTGTAACGTCTACTTCCCTAGTGGATATAGCATAGACGTATGGACTTTGCACTAGATCACAGTCGGTCGATGGATATTCCTCGCAACGGTGCTATATTTGTTCCCAAGGTTTGAAAAGCAGTTCTCTACTAAAGTGGCTTGAGCACAACTTCTCATAAAGGATGTGATCATAGACGGGGTAAACATCCTTTGAGGGCATGAGAAGCTAGTTAACCAATATCCAAACTGGTTGTAGCGGTGCACTCACTCATATGTCAACTGATGGAAAGCTACATAATGTTCCATGTGTGCAGTGCTCTTTCTCTGATAACAATACTATATTACCTGAGTCAGTTGAGTGAGCGGTGAATGTGATAGCTGACTCTGTTGACTCAGCGTTTTCGACGACCATTATTTAAGGGAATTCTCGTATCCAAACGGCAACAGTTATCTGAGTTGTATCTGAGACAACCCCTTGGGTAAAACACATGGAAGACACCTTAGGCATGTTAGCATTGGAGAACCATTGATGCAGAAGGATGTTAGCGAGGCTTGGAGGGCAACACAAGTTGCAAGTAATCACAAAACTAGGGACTAGTTCACTACCAAGCAGGTTAAGTACAATTTGCCTTCGTGGTGCAGTTGCACAGCAAGTTGGGTTGACTTGCATCGTAGCAAAACTAGCTTTCTTAAACTATATTTGAGGTCGAGGCTTCCATTCTTCGGCCAATCAATATCTCAAAAACCATAATCCAAAAATCTATGGTTTGACACCTTTCCAATTACATTCGATTTGCAAGGCACAATTTGACTTCTAGAACACCTTGACTGCTCACACATTGCTGATCTAAGAGGGCAAAAGCAAGGCACATAGGGGTGCAATTAATCTTCTCAAGGGTATGGAGGGTTGTCTAACAGCAGTACACCTACAAGTTGTAATTTCTTGGCATGAATTACAAACACAACCGTCTAATGCAAAGGATGATCGCAGTCACATCGAAATTACAGATTCTGTACTCTTTTTGTTTTCTATTCAAATCTCACAAACTACTGCTCCAATATGCACAAATTTTGGTGGGCATGTAGATCCATGGGTCTTCCAACTACTCACCAAAATTCAACTCAACCGGACACCGTTTGACCATCCAAACAATTCATTTACCAAAACTGTTGTGTTCTAAAATGGCAGCAAACCGAGCCGACAAGATATCTCTCAAATCCGATGTTTTACTCCACCAATACTCAAACCAACTTAAGACATTGAAGGTTCCTAAGCAAGGAATGAGATCACCAAGTTTGGGGTCAATCCAACTTCGTTTGAGTCACTAATCGTTGGCTTGAAGATGTTCGGTTCTGTACCTTAAAATCTAGACAGATTTCTCGTTCTTCTCTTTCTTTGCTTCACACGTCGTGGTGTGTGTTCTATACTCTCGATCTCTTTGTATAGCAGCAGCAGCAGCAGCTCTTTTCTCTGAGGATGTAGACTAAGGTTTTCCATATGTGGTTCTCAGGAAACAACTTAAATCGTTTGATTTAGACACCAACTTGATGATGCACAAGCATTGGACTTGTGGCTATGTTTTCGGAACACAAAGCATACTCTTCATAGAGGGACTGTCCTACAGAGATAAGGAACCATTCCTATATATCCTTCGGCACTTCATCCAATAGGGTCCGGACACATGTGTTAGTGGCACCTTGGGGCACAAAGATGCTGACTAAAACTAGGGACGTGCTTTTGCTAGCTCCTACATGGCCGATACAACATCTTGTAGTATCTGTGTGATTGTCCAAGATGGAATTAACTTGATAGCACAGGTTTTGGAAAACAAGGCAGTAGTTGCATTGCTAATGGCTTGCTATTTCATTGTTTAACATTGCTCTGCACGACATAGCCTTTGTAATTAGCAAAAGTTGTCACCTAGCTGGAGGTTAACCTTACTATGGGTAACTAATCAGTTGTCTCTCAACACTCAAAATTCCAAATTCTTACTCTTGACCACAACAATAATTGCAATCGAGGTACAAACAGACGGTCGCCATCGAAGTCTGCAGACAAGGAGTCACACTAGAGATTGTTGATCTCGACCGTGTGATCAGCATGCACATAATAATCAAGACTTGGATAGCCAGGTCATAATCATAATGTGACGTTCGATTCTTATCTGACTAACAACTTTTCCAACATTAAATGTTGTGTGCCCTTCTGATCCAAAAATGATGACATAAGTTGTTCACTAGGTGACGGACGTCAATACTGGTGGGACAACCAAGTGGAGTCACTTATCTACCACCTCTTGTAGCCTGTTAATGTTTATGTCGGTGACCAGTTCTTCAAAGGTTATCCTTTTTGTGACTTCAAAAGGAAGCTCTACTACTTTCGGTCTGATATATGGATGTTCGATAGGATATGGAGAGATAACCAAGGAAGAACTCACGTGAAAATAACACATCGGTGTAGTTCTACAATGGATCATGACTAGGAACCTCGATACCAGCGCGGACCCAACAGCACAACCATGCATCGGCCGCCCACAAGGAGGCCCTAGGTTCTGTCGTGGCACCGTAGATCGCTAATCGTGGCACCATTACTGGACATACAACCAAAGTGAAATTTCCAGTGGCACCAATTAGATTGTAAGAACAAGCATTGTGCAAAAGAGGGATAACAAACAAGGATAGTCACAAGGTTAGGAATCAACAAAGAGGCGATCAGAAGATCAAAGCACAGCGCAAGAGAACATAGCTTATTTGCCAAAGACAACTGAGCAGGGGACTTCTTACCTAATTTCCATATACACCTCGTGTCCACCAAAGTGAGTACTAGATAAAGATTAACCTGAGATTTGGTCTTGTCGAGCAGCATCATGCGATCAAGACTGATAAACATCCAGAGACTTGAAAGGGTTGGAGGCAAAATAAATGAGATTCAAGGGACATAGCCAATGCACTGACTAGGGATTGAGTTGATAAAGCAATGACATGATCTGCGAGGAAAAGGTTCCAAAGCCAGGGTAGATAGCGATTAGCGTTGCACCAGATCAGCTGTAGGAGAAGGAGCAATGAGGTCCGACAAGGATTTTTTTGCAGGGTCCTCCCACATAGGAGCGGAACAACCACGACACATGCAAGCATTCAAGGAAACTAAGCTTGGGCCTAAGGTCAAGCAAAGGCATAGATAAAGTCTTCGTAGCGCAACGTTCAAGGCTAGCAACCACATGTACAGGCTCAGGTTCCTAAGAGAGAATCTAATTGGAGGCGACAACCGTGCGATTACGTAACTTGAGCGTTGTTCTAAGATAAAGCTATTTGACACTCATATGCTTACCGAGGACAAACAAGGTGATAACTATGGCACTAATTAGATAACAAGCATACCTACCACATCATAGTTTCAAGCAAGCATTTGAGAGATTCAATCAAATTAGCTTAAGCACAATTACTAAGCACAAGGCTCACACACATAACAAGCATTTACCATACAAGATTTAACTACAAGCTTGGCCCAAAACCAAAGCAAGCTAAAGCATCCACTTAGTATATGCACAGAAAATTGAACAACAGTACAGTAGGCACAGGTTTCAAGCATAACTGAAGTTGTAGGCATCAAACAAAGGTGATCATAGACTTTAGGTAAAGCTTATTAAGTTGTCTATAACTTTATTATTATCATATGAAGATGATCCTACAGCTAACAAGACCAAACAAGACAAAGAAGACATCTCTGCCCAGATTTGGACAAATTCTGTCATTCCATTTTGCAAGCTCATAACTAGAGATTTAGATCACCAAAAGCAGTGCTATTAGACATTTTGGAAAGCTTAGAAAAATTACTATACTTCTTCTACTATTTCCAAGAAATAATTCTATATGCACATAGGTAAAACAAACCAAATATTAAGATCTGTTCAGAACATAAACAAAACCTGACAACAAACTTCTGAAATTCATAACTCTTAACCCATGAGGCCTAGGGTCATGAAATTTTTGGACAAGCAAGATACGAAAGTTAGCTACGACTTTGGTATTCTCCATAACTATAGAAAACACCGTTATGACCACGAAAACATCACTACTATAGAAACTATTCTAGCAGCCAACGTCCCACAAGCAAAACAAAACTTGCCTTTGTTCTACTTAACAAGAGAGCACACAAACATGTTATTCTAGCAGCTCTAAACATTGTTACCTTAGAGCAACAATAAATTAATTTTATTCATAAGAACCCCAAGTACTTAAGTGAGGCCTAAAGCATTTGCAAAAGCTTGTAAGAACAACATACCCACCACTTGGCTAAACTAGAGGACATTTATAGGTTTAAACATGTAACCACAATTATTTCTAGCAAGGCTAAGCACACACTTTTCTCAAGAACTTCCTATTCAAGCAACATGGAACAAGGCATTTTGTCTAGCTTCACACAGGGAAGATAGCAACATCACATTGATCACAAGTTACTTAGTATTAGAACAAGGTGAGGGAAGCATATTTATGCACAAGCACAATTATGATGCATGCTTGTCCTATTTGTCCTCACCAAATTGCCAGCCTAAGGTGGCAATCACATTCTATGTCGGTCGCATAACACGTACTCTATCGATATATAGCTAGTCATCAGCTACATTCAATCTACGCATTCGTGGTTAGCGTACCTGTAGGCAAATTCATTGTAGCCCATCCCCACAAGAGATAAATAAGCACACAATGAAAGCAGTAAACTAAGATACTCTTCGTATATACATCCGTATATACTTCAATATCCATAGCTACCCAATAAATATACCCGCAATTAAGTACCTTCATATATACATGGGTGTAACATGTAAATATTCCAGTAACCACAGCTAACTCTCCCCTAGACCGACAGTTGGACGGTCATGCTCTCACAACTCACACTTACCTGAGCGTAGAGACAATTGATCCATACATTACCATTCAAGCGAATGGCATCCATACAATAACACGCCGTATGGACGACGAAAGTAAAAACCCCCATGTTAGTACATAGATAGCCACCTAATAGTCTATAACTGAGCATAAAGGAGGATGTCGCTAGCATAGTTTTGCAAATTAGTTTTGACAAATTTGCCTGTAGCTTAAAGTTTTAGTTAAAATAGGCTTTTTAAAATCAAAACTTTGTTTTTAAAACAATGTACATGATAATATTATGCTTAATCTTGCTCTGATACCAGCTATAACAGAACCGCCCAATTTATACAAGATCAAGTACGGCTGTCCCCGCTAACACGTTGACACACACATACTTTCACTTATATAAACCCGGTAGTCCGCTGAGTGTCCCGAAAGACCTCGGTAAATCAACATCACAACCAAGATCGCGTGATTAAGCAAATACACATCACATACATAGGGTTGCAGCGGAAATAATATTACATATTGGTTCACAAATAAAAATACAAGTTTGGGTTTCAAAACCGCTTAGTGAAAACAACATAGCTTTCAAATGATTACATTAATATAAGTTCCAAATATATTGCTAGCATAAGTGACATCATCCGACAAAAGCATATAGATGAGAAGCAACTATAGAATCACCGAGCCCACCGGCGGTTAGCCACCATCTTCAACAGGCCAAGAACTCCACCTGCAACATGGTGGGATAAACCCTGAGTACTCGAATGTACTTAGCCAGACTTACCCGTTGGAAACCAAAACAAATGACACCAAGGATCATGCATAGCTTAATTTAGTGTATCTGGCTGGACAACCTTTTTGCATAAAAGCTTGAGTAACCATTAGCATTATTCACCTGTACTAGCAGTGACTTTTAGCCATTACCTACCATCTATATTAGCACCTGTACTAATCAATCACTTGATTAAGTTGCAAACAATAATAACCATATCAGGTATTTCATGGCTCATTGTCATTATCATCATCATTTAACCATATCTTTAAATTTAGTGAATCTACGTTGCCGCTACTCAGTCAAGTTCTCACTATCCGGGAGAGACGGTGATTCGAATCGATTCCTATCCAGCTGGAGGGGTATTCCTAAACACAAACCCTGCTTCCCCCGTCAGGGTCGCAAACGAGTCACCTTTGGTACGATTCAGGAGTCGTGAGTCCGAACAGATCGACATTCTCAGAGAACCACTCTGCCAAGGTTGTTCGGGACTCTAACCCGCCTTGGACTTATGCCAATGGCTCTCCGCACATCCTTACTACCTCCAGAATGCACGCCACTGCTCGCGTCCCCGGCCTGAGTCGAGCTACTAGGCTTCGCGGTCGGAACGACTTATCCGGCCAGCTAAGTGTTAGGCTACGTTCAACATGACATGAGGATGTACAGTGTATCGGTCCTTAAACGACACAGACGGGGATAGATTCACACCCAAGACCTCCATGCCTTGTTGCTGCACTACCATCATCCCGTCCGGTCTCCTTTCATTATTAACACATGGTTCTTTTTCATGATAGCAAATATAGCCAACCGTGACCAGAGCTCATCCTACATCTCGCAGGTGACAGGAAATCACCCGACTTCTACCGGTCTATGCATAGCTAAGCATCATTCGATCCTACACTTAATTAGGATTCACAGGATTTTATCTAGACAAGATAGGGATATAATGCAACAATTGGTTCCAACCAATTCCTATACTTAATGCATCATCAACAATAAGGGATACTCAATATATTTGTAAAAACATGGGAGGCTTATAATGCTTCGGGGCTTGCCTGGGATCCGACACAAGTCAGTTCAGTTAGCTTGCACCGTCTTGGTGACATCTTCGGTCCTAGCACTTGCTTAGTCCTTTCATCTTCGGGATATATCCACCAAACCAAATCTTCGAGTTTGACTCCATCTCACATCCTTCACGTGGTTCATCTACTGTACCTAAATGAGATGCAAGATGCATGTGTATAAATATGAAGAATAGTACCCTGAGACGCATCACAAAATAGCAAGCAAGACAAGCATAGTTTACACTAACACACTTAAGTACTTTGCGATGCTTAACTTAAACCTCACACAATCTATCATGCTAAGATGGCAAAGAAGACGACAACACCAAGCATGACACAAGTTTCCCAAGATCTCCGGTGCTCTAACTCAGTCATCATTCAAGGCATAAGTCACACTTAACAATATCCAAGCAAACACTATAATTGGAATCTGCCAATTTCTGGACATGCAAACAGCAGCTACAAGATTTAGCTATAACTGGAGTTACACAAATCCAAATGACTTGCAAGAAGACATTTTGGAAAGCTTATGAAATTATCTACATTTCATCTATAACCATCACAGCATGATTCCCAAGTTAAGTAGGTAGAAATTATACCTTTACAGAAACTGGTTCATACAAAACAGAGAGCAACAATTGCTGTATTCTAACTTTAAACAGTTGTAACTCAAACACTACTCGGCCAAATGATACCAAATTTTAACAGCAGCTAGATACATAAATTATCTATAACTTTTGTATAAACAAGTTTCACAACAAAGCACATTGTCATAAAGAACTTTGCTAAATTCCCAGATCTGTCCATAAATCACATCGGCAAGAAAATAATTATTAACTTATGTTGCAAATTCATAATTGGGCAAAACCAACTTTACCAACATTTCACACATGACTAAAGAACACCAAAAAGCATGGTGCTCACTTCTAAATAAAATTTCTTAAAGCATTTCTTAATTTATTTAGACATCAAGATGTATTTATGAACCTATACAAAAAATGCACAATAAATTCTACAAAAATTACAGTGACTCACATATCCTCTCAATAGTCTACTGTACAAATTTCACTCCATTTCAATATGTATAGCAACCTCTATGAAAAAGACAATTTGTTAAAGCAAGAAATCATGTGAGAGAAAGATAAACCAATAACTCAGTCATACTTCATCCAATACTCATGAAATTTTTACCACACATCAACTATCACATGAGAAACATGCCACAAAAATTTCACTTCATTTGGAGCCCTAGATCTGCAGTTATGGAAAATAACAAATTCAACTAGCATTACAACCTTACTGCACAAATCTATTTTTACCGCAAAATATTGAAACTAAAACATTCTATATTATAGATCTAGTGCATAGATAATTTCACAAGGATTCCAAAAAGTCCTCATTTGCTATTTTACGAATTTCCTATGAATTACTATGAATTTCCAAAGATTCAGAAAATTTACAGCAAATAGGTCCTTATCAGCACTATTCATTTGAGTCACAGACTTCGCAGTTAGATCCCTCCCTTTCTTCAAATTATTGCGCGAAGTCCTTGACGTGGATTTGCAGCAGAGGATGTTCTGGAGCTCGCCGTTTTGGTCGGCAAGGACGGCGCCGGTGGCGACCTGCAAGGCCGCGGCGAGCTATGGGGCTGTGGCAAGCCATGAACCGCGCCTAGCCATAGCTTGACTGGTAGAAGTGGCAGGAGGAGGGCACGGCTGCGAGCGCTCTACCAGGAGTCGGCCATGGTGGCGTCGATGTCGTCGAGCACTACAGCGTCGTGAGGCCGGGCAGCAGACAGTGGCGGGCTGCGGCCCTGCTGTGGCCAGCAGCGACGTGGCTAGTTCGGGCAGAGGAAGGCCGGAGCAAGGAGAGCAGCGACGCGATGGAGCTCCAGCTCGCGTCAGCCATGGCGAGCGAGACACAGAGGAGAGAAAGAGAGAGGCGAGTGAGTGAGAGAGAGCAGAGGGCGCCGTTCTCAGCATTCAAGCACAAGAGGGGGCGAGGTGGCAAGCCAGGCAGCACAAAGGAGCCACGCGGCGTCGCTCTTCTGCATGTGGTCGGCCACGGCACCGTAGCTTTCACAGACATGGAGTAACTAATACTACCGCAAACGTACCACTGAAACACAAACTTCGGCTCCCTCAAACTCTCAAACCGACGCGAATTTGCGAAAACTTCACTAATATAAGTTTCAGAGCTACATGAGGTCTCCAACTTTGCTTATATGAAATTGAGCTGGTTAGGCCTGGTTTGGGAGATACAAGGTTCCAAAGTGGGGTACACGAAAACTCAAACACGAATTTCAGTCATCGACTTAGCCGATTTTCGAGGTTTCAAAACAGCACTGAGTTCAATCTTTGGGCCTCGGTTTGACTTGCTTCCAAGCTGATCTAGCTCTTGATCATTGAACAAAGTTTGTTCTACATAAGATGGACTCCAACTTTTATTTAGGTTCCACTACCATGCAAACACTCTAAGCTGTAGTTCAAACCAAGTCAAAGTAGCATCACTATAAAGCTTAAATCACCCTTTTTGATCTATTGGAGCATTTTCTGGCCACCTGCTCAACATGAACCCTTCATAATTTTTGTTCATGAGTGTAAGTAGAGTTGTTTGAGCAAGGTTGCAATGTTTGGTTGATGACCTACATTTCCATTCACTTAATAGTGCAATTCAAGCACTTAGTAAAGTCATTCCAATAAGGATATAACTTATCATTTCATGTGACTTTTTGATTCCAAACTTCATGAAACTTTTCCAGTGATCCATGTGGGTGGAAATTGATGTGAGGCACATGAAAGGAGCACCTTCAACATTACTTAGGTATATATCCGAAAAGAGCCAATATGCAAGCAAAGGTGTGTTGCCCAAGTTGAAGTTGAAGCTCACTCTTGTAGATTTGATCTTGACACCTTCATCACCACTTAACATGCCATGTTTGAGCTTAAACCCATTGCTTAATTGGTGACAAACACCTGGGGTGTTACAGCCCTAGCGCAGCGCCGCCACACAACCTAGCCACCGCCGCCACCATGCTCGTCTCACTGTTCCGCTACACCATCGTTGTCCGGGACCGCTCTCCGAGTTTCGCTAGGAGGTAAGCAAGCAGATGGTACCATGCTAGCTCTCCCTCTCGCCTTCTGTTACCGTAGTGCCGTCACCATTGTTTCACCAGAGTCCCGATCCGCCCGATCGAGCTCACGCGCGCCTTTGTGCCTTCGCATGTCTTCCTGATCCCCTAGTCAAGTTTGACTCGCTCCGCTCTCCCTCCCCGTGGTAATCTCGTGGCCGTTGATGCTCGAAACGTCGAAATCGACGACCTCTGGCGAGGTCCGATTGCCGCCGGCCCTGGTGCCGCCGCAACCGCTGACGACAGCATCTCCCTCCTCTCTATCTCGGCTGTCTGATCTGTGATTTATGGCCCAGGTTAGAAGATACCACTTCGCCAGCAATTTTGCAAATGAGTCCCTGCACTTCATCTTATTCCAACCCACAGTCCAAAGCACTCTCTGGAAAATACGTTTTCATGCTTTAAAAACGTAATCTAGTTCGGGTTATTTACAAAACTGCCACCAACCCTGTTTTCATCATATCTTCTACGTTTTAACTTCGTTTTGATCCATTCAAGTTGCGTTATATTCGTAACGACGTAATCTATGTGATAGTAACATTTTTTAGTTTATTTTGTGCTTTCAAATAAAATATGAATTGGAATCAATCTATATGCCATTAGTTTTCCAATTAAAATCAACTTTGGTTTTCCACTTCTATCTATTCTAAATAAAACAAGATTAGTTTTATCTTGGTTTTCTAAATCAAATATAATTTGTCTTAATTAAATTTAGATATTTCTCTAAAATATATTATCCATGCTTTTATATAGTTAAAAAAAGTGAAGCTTATAGTAAATCATTCGGTACATTTTTCTTTTTCATCAGAGCTTCGATTAGTGTGCTTTTCGCACCTGTGTGTTCGTAGCAACATGTAGAACGTCTTTAAAACCTTTTCACTCGCTGTTTCATATGTTTGGTGTACTGTTCTAATTTAGTTCTATTGTTTGCTTCATATATGATTGCATGGATATTTGTGTGGTGCGTTATGATCTTGTCCAGTCGGTGAGCTATACGCGGTGAATCCAAAAGCAATTCATTGAAGGTTTGGACTTTAAGGATCTGAGTTTTAAGGCAAGTATAGCATGGGATCTTCCTTGTTGTCCTATTTACTTTAATAATTTAATCATATGTATGTGTCTACCTTGGCAACCGTAGTAAATTTTCCTAGCTATTTGATATCTTGGATTCCTTGTCACCTATGGGGTAAGGCATTGGGTAGTATGATGCTAGTGCTCAACTGAAACCATGATCTTGTAACTTGACTAATGGTATATGCAATAAACACTAAAAGATGCTTTTTAGCAACATGGCTCAAGAGGGATAGAGCATTGGGCTATTATTATGGTGCTCTAGATTCCTCTCCCTAGGGACTTATCTATAAGTGGTCAACTGGGACTTATAATACAACCATGAGTGCCACATGGCTCTGGCTTTAGTCAAGTATGAGGACCTTTTTCTAGCTTGTTAGTGGTTAACTTTATGGCGCAAAAGGGGCTTGATGAATCAGGTATAGTGCGGCCTCTGTCCTTATGTGAATAGCCTACGCGGAGTGTGTCATTTGGAAGAGGAGCTCTACATATGTTTGCCAATTGGAATCCTAGCGGCCCTAACTTGTTAGAAGAACCTTTTAAAGGATTTGTAGTGAACCCTGTCGACCTTCCACGGTAGTGGGTCAAGAGGCTGATCGCCTTGGGTGAAAGGGTAAATCATGGCTCATGGTGAAAGTGTACAAACTCTGCAGAGTGTAAAACTATTATAACAGTCGTGCTCACGGTCACGAGCGGCATTGGAACTCTTACGAAATAGATGATCATTAATGGTTAATTGTTTATGCTATTCATTTTTCATGCTTACCTGATCATGTGTTTATACGGGCTTATGATAAATTTGTTGCTACTCAATTTCTTAAAAATTGTGACTCACTAAATGCTAATCATAGTAAACCAGTGTCAACCTTTTGAGCCTCATGAACCCCATGTTATATTGCTGAGTATGACATGTACTTACGCTTGCTTTACTTTTTAAATATTTGGAAAAATCTCGGATGGGTACCAGATTGCTAGAGTTTGTAGGAATTAGACTTGTGATCAACCAGTCAGTTGTCCCTATAGAGTAATCTAAAGATGAGTCTTAGGATTGTTACCCCTAGTACAATGAGGATGATAGTATCGCAAGTTGAGTCAATGTTTGAGTTGTGCACCTTTATTGCTTTGTTGAATTATTGTTATGCTTATGCTTGTTTTGAATCTTTGTAATGATTGCAATGATCTTGTTGGGTGTTTCCACAATTTCATTTAGTTATAGGCCTAAGGTATAAGGATTAATGAAATAAATAGTCGGGTTTTGGTTATATCCTGTTTTCTCTATCCTATCTTTTCGGAGCAGCCTGTCCTTATCACCTGGTATCTCTGTTTTTGGACGACTAAAAATCATGAAAAAATTCTGAACAATAGTATACTTCAACATATTTCTCTGACCACAAGAATCATCCCGATAGCTGTTATGGCTTGGGAGTTATGAAAATCACAAGGCGATAAATCGATGCTGTCTGAAGCCTAGAATAGTTTTTGTTGTGCACTATTTTCGACTACCTAAACTGCAGAATTTGGAAAATTGTTCTATAAGGAAGTTGTGGAGAATTTGATAAACTTTACAACGGTATAAGCTACAACTTCGTTGGATTAACAGAATGAGAGTTACAGCTGTTTTACTACGCTATTGTTTTTCTGCTCGCAAGGAATTTCAGATTTTTTGTTCTTGTCCATACACAAGAGTATCATTGCGATGTCAGAACATCTTGATACTAGTTAGCTCATCTAGAAGGTGGTGCAAGATGCCCTTTTTGTGTCCCCTAGTTGATCTTTTCTTAAGGGGGTAGCCAAGTTGAAGAATTTGCAAGATGAAGTTTCATATGTTCTAGTTCTTCACTTGGAAGTATCGGTTATGTCTCTGGATGAGAAGTCACTACCAAGCGCGAGTATCTCTTGCCTAGGATTGGTGACTTGGTGGATGAACTACAAGGAGCTCAGGTAATCTTCAGCATTGGTCTTCGCTTCGAGCTATCATCAGGTGGGAGTTCAACCTTCAACATACCCAAGACAAGTTGGCATTGATAACATTGGAAAAAGAGATATTGTACATCTACAGTTGGAACTTTGGAGAAGAGCTCAAGAAAGTTAATAAGGTGGAACTCAGCCATGGATGTAGGTGTGACTTGGAGTTACCATGGGGCATTGAGAATTTATTAGAGGGTAATTGGAGGCAGTATAATCCTGGACAGAAGAGTGATATCTAAGAGGATCATAAGAATCTAAGGAACATCTTCACAAAGTTGGTTTTGAGCATATGGCATCATCGTTGGTTTGATATTGATCAAGATTATGACATGTAAAAGTTCTATCACCTGGGGAAAAAAGTCGTTGCCGATGCCCTTAGCAAAGGAGAGATTAGCTAAGAAGATTTGGACGACACCATGGACTAAGAATTGTTTTTAAGAGTTGAGCAACTTAACCTAATGCATACATGTTGAAAACAGATGGTTGCTACCAGGAGAAGTGCTTCATAGGGTGCTGGAAGGAGTGTTCCCGATTCTAATCCACTGCCATCAAATCCTCCATCTATAGAGCAAGCTTTGATGACGCAGACTCAGTTATTACAGACTATTGCTCAAAGTGTGTTGAACAACCCGCATCAAGTACCACCTATTAACAAGCGTGGTGAATTTATGAAGGGACCCCCACCGACATTCTCATACAAGCGAACCACTAGAAGCTGATGACTGGCTTAGAGCTGTGGAGCGACAATTGGACATAGCTCAGTGTGATGACCATGAGAAGGTGCTTTTTGTGTCCGCCCAACTCCAGGCACAACACAAGACTGGTGGGAGTCTTACCAGTATGGACATCCCAACAATGTTGGATAGATCACCTGGAAGGAGTTTAGCGAGAGCTTCAGGTTCTACCATATGCCATTAGGTGTGGTAGAACTTAAGCAAGATGAGTTCCTCAACTTGAAGCAAGGATCTATGTTAGTGTGTGAGTATCGTGATAGGTTCACTCAGTTGTCACGCTATGCTCCAAGAGAGGTGGATAGTGATGCTATGAAGCAAAAATGCTTTTTGAAAAGACTGAATGACGGTTTGCAACTACAACTGATGACCGTTGTGTATGCCGATTATGAGACGTTGGTGGACAGAGCAATTGTATTTGAGAACAAGCGTCGAGAGATGGAAGAGAAGAAGATAAAGCATGACCTTCAATGCCAGTTAAGAAACACTTGCCTCCGTTTTGCTACACAATCAGAATATCAGTCGCACCCTATGAATCTGCTTAGTGCTTAGGAGTACAGATCAGGATCAATATCAGCAACCCAATGATGAAGTGCAGCATTTTAGCTCTCAAGAGCCATGTCTGTCACCTCCTACTATCACCTTGATGAAGACAAATACTTCTACTAGTGAGGAAGGTTATGATTGTGGTGAGATTGAACATTATGAGAACGACTGTCTTGAGAAGTTTGCTGAGAGTAATCAAAGCCAGAATCAACAGCAGCAGGATCCTGAACAGAATGTCCATAAGAAGCAGGTGCAAGGCAATAAATTAAAGCGAAAGTACATCCCTAGAAGTCTAAACAATGTGGATATGATTACCACTCATGGAGCTAAGGAGGTCATTTATGGTTTGATTGCAGTAAGCTCAACCACTGCTATGGTGTTGTTTGACCCTAGTGCTTCACGTTCATTCATCTCTAGGGAATATGTGAAAGATCATAAGATAACTATGTTTCCAATGAGGAAACCGGTGAGAGTTAACTCTCTAGGAGGAGAAATGAAGGCAAACCGCATGTGCCCAAAAGTTAGCGTTGACATAAAGGGGGTAAACTTCAAGGCAAACCTTATTGTTTTGGAGTTAATGGACATTGATGTTATCCTTAGAATGGGATGGTTGTTTGCATGCAAAGGAGTGATTAACTATGCCCAACATTTGGTGCTTCTAACAACACTGTCAGGAGAAAGAATTGAGTATGAGGGTGTTGAACCTTCACCTGAGGAATACGAGAATGACCTATTAGAAGGTGTGTACAAAGAGGATAGTAAAGTGGACTATGAGTTTTCAGATGTCAATGTAGAGGAACAAACACCTTTGGAGGAGCTCAATAAGAGAGACGATCATGCTTAAGCAGATTAGCCAACCAAGATCTTAGAAACTGCCCGATGACTCTTAATGAAAGAGTACTTAAAGCGTGTAAAATGTAGTGGAGCAACCGAACAAAGGAAGATGTAACTTGGGAAATTGAGGATCAAATGAAGACATAGTTTCCACAACTTTTTGAGGTGTAACACAATCATAATAAGGTCAAGATAGACTTTGGTTGGTCAAGAAGGACAATAACACACAAGGTGTCGTATGAAGTTCAGTATGCTCTTTAGATCAAAGTTTTTGTTTCCAAGGCAGCTGTGACCTTGGCTTCTCGAAGAGCATCTTTATCCTTTTCATCAGTCTCTGTGAATCTCGAGGACGAGATTCATCTAAGGGGGTAGAATTGTAACATCCTAAAATTTGCTTCTTTTGAAATATAGCTAAAATGATTTAATTCTGTATTTTTGTGCTCATGAAATATAGAAAATAATATTTTTTTTCTTTAAGTTAAAATTTATCATAGGATGTAGAAACATGTTTGAGCATAAATGCCTTTGCATTGGAATTATTGAAATGTGTGGCTTGGTCTAAAATTTAAAATGGTTTGAATTGCTTTTACAAAATGGTTTTGAAATGGCTTTGAAAAAAACACTCCCTCTCCTTCTCAGGCCGACAGCCAGCTAGGCCTGCTTCCCCCTCTCTGTTGGCTTTGGCCCGAAGCAGCCCCGAGGCCCAACTCCTCCAGCTCCCTCCCTCCCATTTCAGTAGGCCCAAGCGCCCTTCCCCGGGCCCACACATGAGCCGTCCCCTACCTCCAGTCAGCACCGAGCAGGACTCTACCCGAGTCGATTTCCACCGCTGTGTGCCGTAATCCATGGTTGTTTTGGCATGCGTGCCACACTAAGGCCCCTATAAAATGTAGCCACATGCGCCGCCTCCCCATCTAGCCCTAGCGCACCGCCGCCAGAAACCCTAGCCGCCGCCACTATGCTCGTCTTGCTGTTCCACCGCTCCACCGTCGTCTAGGACCGCTCACCGAGTTTCGCTAGGAGGTAAGCAAGCATACGGTACCACGCTAGCTCTCTCTGTCACCTTCTGTTACCATAGTGCCGTCGCCATTGTTTCGCCGGAGTCCCGATCAGCCCGATCGAGCTCACGCGCGCCTCTGTGCCTTTGCTTGTCTTCCCAATCCCCTAATCAAGTTTGAATCGCTTCGCTCTCCCTCCCCGTGCTAATCCCATGGCCGATGATGCACGGAACATCAAAATCGACGAACTCTAGCGAGGTTCGATCGCCGCCGTCCCTGGTGCCGCCGCAACCGCCGACGACCCCATCTCCCTCCTTTCTATCTCTGCCGTCTGATCTATGATTTACGGCCCAGGTTAGAAGATACCCCTTTGCCGGCAATTTTGCTAATGAGTCCCTGCACTTCTTATGCCAATCCGCAGTCCAAAGCACTCTCTGGAAAATACATTTTCATGTTTTAAAAACGTAATCTAGTTCGGGTTATTTACAAAACTGCCACCAACACTGTTTTCATCATATCTTCTTCCTTTTTAACTCCGTTTTGATCCATTCAAGTTGTGTTATATTCGTAACGATGTAATCTACGTGATAGTAACATTTTTAGTTTATTTTGTGCTTTCAAATAAAATATTAATTGGAATCAATCTATATGCCATTAGTTTTCCCATTAAAAGCAACTTTGGTTTTCCACTTCTATCTTTTCTAAATAAAATGAGATTAGTTTTATCTTGGTGTTCTAAATCAAATATAATTTGGCTTAATTAAATTTAGATATTTCCCTAAAATATCTTATCCATGCTTTTATATAGTTAAAATAAGTGAAGCTTATAGTAAATCATTCGGTACATGTTTCTTTTTCATCGTAGCTCCGATTAGTGTGCTTTTCGCACCTATGTGTTCGTAGCAACGTGTAGAACATCTTTAAAACCTTTTCACTCACTGTTTCATATGTTTGGTGTACTATTCTAATTTAGTTCTATTGTTTGCTTCATATATGATTGCATGGATGTTTGTGTGGTGCGTTATGATCTTGTCCAGTCGGTGAGCTATACGTGGTGAATCCAAAAGCAATTCATTAAAGGTTTGGACTTGAAGGATCTGAGTTTTAAGGCAAGTATAGTATGGGATCTTCCTTGTTGTCCTATTTAGTTTAATAATTTAATCATATGCATGTGTCTACCTTGGCAACCGTAGTAAATTTTCCTATCTATTTGATATCTTGGATTCCTTGTCACCTATGGGGTAATGCATTGGGTAGTATGATGCTAGTGCTCAACTGAAACCATGACCTTGTAACTTGACTAATGGTATATGCAATAAACACTAAAAGATGCTTTTTAGCAACATGGCTCAAGAGGGCTAGAGCATTGGGCTATTATTATGGTGCTCTAGATTCCTCTCCCTAAAGACTTATCTGTAAGTGGTCAACCGGGGCTTATAGTACAACCATGAGTGCCACATGGCTCTGGCTTTAGTCAAGTATGAGGACCTTTTTCTAGCTTGTTAGTGGTTACCTTTGTTGCGCAAGAGGGGCTTGATGAATCGGGTATAGGGCGGCCTCTGTCCTTATGTGCATAGCCTGCGTGGAGTGTGCCATTTGGAAGGGGAGCTCAACATCTGTTTGCCAATTGGAATCCTAGAGGCCCTAACTTGTTAGACGAACCTTTTAAAGGCTTCGTAGTGAACCCTGCCGACCTTCCATGGTAGTGGGTCAAGAGGTTGATCACCTCGGGTGAAAGGGTAAATCATGGCTCATGGTGAAAGTGTACAACCTCTGCAGAGTGTAAAACTATTATAACAGCCGTGCTCACGGTTATGAGCGGCCTTGGAACTCTTGCGGAATAGATGATCATTAATGGTTAATTGTTTATGCTATTCATTTTTCATATTTACCTGATCATGTGTTTATACGGGCTTATGATAAATTTGTTGCTACTCAATTTCTTAAAAATTGTGACTCACTAAAAGCTAATCGTAGTAAACCAGTGTCAACCTTTTGAGCCTCATGAACCCCATGTTATATTGCTGAGTGCGACATATACTTACGCTTGCTTTACTTTTTAAATCTTTGGAAAAATCCCGGATGGGTACCAGATTGCTAGAGTTTGGAGGAATTAGGCTTGTGATCAACCAGTCAGTTGTCCCTATAGAGTTGGAGTCTTTATCTAAAGATCAGAGTTGTCTTGCCGCTGTTTGCTGTATAAGGTTATATCCTTTATACTAAGTACATTATATATTGAGCATTGTCTTTTGATATTACCCTTATTTGTAGCTATATGTGAGATTTGACTTCCTAGGCTTACATATGGTGCATATTTGGTTTTGTCCTTAAAACTGGGTGCTACAAGTGGTATCAGAGCAATGCTGACTGTAGGACGTAAGTCTAGTAGTAGCTGGTCGTTCTAAGGTTTAGAAATTGCTACAAAAACCCTTACTCTATGAACCTTGATATTGTCTTCTCTACTATATCTCTACCCTTGCTATTCATCTCTACTTTGGTGTTTATTTTAAAGTCTTTGTTCTCATCTTCACTCCTTGATTTGATATGCTTTCAAAATTGTTCCTTACCATCTTCTTGCGTAATCTGAAGATGAGTCTTAGGATTGTTACCCCTAGTACAATGAGGACGATAGTATCGCAAGTTGAGTCGATTGAGTTGTGCACCTTTATTGCTTTGTTGAATTATCATTATGCTTATGCTTGTTTTGAATCTTTGTAATGATTGCAATAATCTTGTTGGGTGTTTCCACAATTTCATTTAGTTATAGGCCTAAGGTATAAGGATTAATGAAATAAATAGTCAGGTTTTGGTTATCTCCTGTTTTCTCTATCCTATCTTTTCAGAGCAGCCTGTCCTTATCACCTAGTATCTCTATTTTTGGACGACCAAAAATCATAAATTTTTTTTGGACAATAGTATACTTCAACATATTTCTCTGACTGCAAGAATCATCCCGATAGCTGTTATGGCTTGGGAGTTATGAAAATCACAAGGCGATAAATCGATGCTGTCTGAAGCCTAGAACTGTTTTTTTGTGCACTGTTTTCTACTACCTAAACTACAGAATTTGGAAAAGTATTATATAATGAAGTTGTGGAGAATTTTATAAGCTTTCCAACGGTATAAGCTACAACTTCATTGGATTAACAGAATGAGAGTTACAACTGTTTTACTATGCTATTGTTTTCTGCTCGTAAGGAATTTTAGATTTCTTGTTCTTGCCCATACACAAGAGTATCATTGGGATGTCAGAACATCTTGATACAAGTTAGTTCATCTGGAAGGTGGTGCAAGATGCCCTTTTTGTGTCCCCTAGTTGATCTTTTCTTAAGGGGGTTGCCAAGTTGAAGAATTTGCAAGATGAAGTTTCATACATTCTAGTTCTTCACTTGGAAGTATCAATTATGTCTCTGGATGAGAAGTCACTACCAAGCGTGAGTATCTCCTGCCTAGGATTGGTGACTTGGTGGATGAACTACAAGGAGCTCAGGTAATCATCAACATTGGTCTTCGCTTCGAGCTATCATCAGTTGGGTGTTGCGGCCGGCATCCATCAAGATGCCGTAAGGGGTAGATCCGCCGACCAGGGGTAGATACCCACCACAATTTTCTATTTCTTCTTAGTTTTGTCTTCAAGATCTTGATTATTTCTTCCTCGAACCTTTCTAGATCTATCGGCACAGTTGGAAAGCCTTTGATCAGCTGCAGAGTACATGACATGATTTGTCATCGCTAGGGGTGCTGTGCCGGTGGTTCGCTTGTACGACGTCCCAAACTGCGTCAGAGAGGTTGCCCTTCACAGTGTTTGTCATGGTGCTACCATGGCATTGGCTATTGCGCAAGCTCGCTCTGGTCATGAGCTTTGACTTCTTCCCCATGGTTTCCCAGCCACCGAACACCCTAAGGATCATGAGCGCCTGGTCAAGGATTTCTTCAACGCCGCTAACTCCATAGCCCTTGCTTCCTAGGCCGAAGACATAGTGAACAAAGTGTTTTATAGCCTTTAGCTTGTAATAGGAGAAGCTAGCGAACAATCTCTTCGTTTTAAATGGTTTCTCCTTTGCCCTGTACTCATATTTCATGTACCAATTTGTCTATGTTTGTTTTTGCTCTGTAGGTGATACATATCGTACCGGCTTTTACCCCTTCAGGTTTATTTTTGAACTAGAGGCAATACCCTTCTGGTATCGGCTATTAGAGCTGATGACCGGACAAATCAGCTATCAAGTATTAATCCAAATGCTTGGATAATATTCCTTTAGATATTTTCCTTTGATTGATTTATCAAAATATAAGCATTGCCAGAAACACAACGTTTAATCTGATAAGGTCCTTCCCAATTAGGTGATCATTTGCCGAACTTGCTGTCTCTTGATCCGATCGGTAATTTCACCTTCCAGACCAAGTCCCCTTAAGAAAATTGTTTGCTCTTGACCTTCTTATTGTAATACTTCACAATCCTTAGTTTGTTGGCTTTGATATTTTCAAGAGAATGAAGTCGATGGCAACTTAAGTCTTCTAAGTCATCCATCATAAGATGCTTGTATACTTCGGCTAACAAATCATTTTGCAGCGTGACATGCCTCGATCCAGTTTGAACTTCCTAGGGAAGGACCGCATTATGACCATATACAAGTTCATAAGGTGATGCTTTAATCGATCCATGACAGGCCATCCTATACGCCCATAACACCTCGTTAAGCGTTGAATGCCACTTCCTTAGTTGTTCTTCGATCTTTTTCTTGATCAGCTTAATAATAATTTGATTGGATGCCTCTGCCTGGCCATTAGCCTGAGCATAGTAAGGAGAAGAATTTAATAACTTTATTCCCATACTGGCAGCAAAATCTCGGAACTCTTCTGATGTGAACATTGTCCCTTGATCAGTAGTGATAGTTTGAGGAATCCCAAAATGATACACAATATGCTCCTTGACAAAATCAACCATGTTCTTTGAGGTTACCATCTTTAAAGGAATTGACTCAATCAACTTAGTGAAGTAATCCATCGCTACCAATATAAACTTATGTCCTTTACTTGAAGGCAGAAAAATCTAGCCAATTAGATCAATTCCCCAACCTCGAAACGGCCACGGTTTGATTATTGGATTCATAGCCGATGCGGGCGATTTCTGAACATTACCAAAACGTTGACAATCTTGGCACCCCTTATAATATTCAAAACAGTCTTTCAATATTGTTGGCCAGAAATATCTAGTCCTACGAATAATCCATTTCATCTTATAAGCCGATTGATGAGGTCCACATATCCCTTCATGTACTTCACCCATCAACACCTTAGCTTCTTCTTGATTTAAGCATTTAAGCAACACCCCATCGACTATTTTGTAATATAGTTAATCATCTAGCAAAACATATTTAGTCAATTTATACCTTAGCTTCCTGGTAACCTTCTGTGATGGATTCTTAAGGTAATCGGCTATTGCAACTCTCCAATCATTATTCGAGGTCTCACTACTTAAGACCTTTTGAATCACTTGATAACCTGACGCACTTTGAGCTAAATAGTTAGCCTCTTGATTCTGTGCTCTCGGAATATGCTGAAGAGAAACATGAGGAAATTCCTTGATTAACCTTTGGCATTCATCATAGTATCCCCTCAGAGTATCTTCTTTACATTCATATAGGTCGATCAACTGATTAATAATTAACTATGAATCTCCAAATACTTCAATTGCCTCGGCCTTTACTTCATAAAGAAGTTGAAGCCCCTTAAGAATGGCTTCATATTCTGCTTGGTTGTTGGTAATCATTGGTTTAGTTGGAAAAGCAAACTCAAAACTTGCCCCCTGAGTGAAATAATAACAATACCAATGCCACCACCTTGCTTGCATGATGATCCATCGAAGAATAATGTCCAAGGTACCGTCTCTACATGGCCAACACTTGGCTTATGATGCTGGGTGACAAAATTAGCTATTACTTGCCCTTTGACTGCTTTAGTTGATTCGTACCTCAAGTCAAATTCTAACAATGCAAGAATCCACTTCCCCATTCTCCCATTTAATATCGGCATCGATAGCATGTGCTTGATCACATCAGCTTTGGAAACAACTGTACACTCAGCCGATAGCAAGTAATGTCGCAACTTAGTGCAAGAGAAATATAAGCACAAGCATAACTTTTCAATAGGAGAATATCTCATTTCTAGATCCAAAAGTCTTCTACTTACATAGAAAACAACTTGTTCTTTTCCTTCAAACTCTTGCATTAAGGCCAATCCAATCGTTTGGTCATTGGCCGATACGTACAACTTAAAAGGCTCACCTTGCTGAGGAGTGACTAGCACGGGTGGACATTTCATATATTCTTTTACCTCCTCAAACGCCTTTTGTTGTACGTCACCCCACTTAAATTCTTGATTATTTTTCAACTTCCACAAGGGAGAAAATGGCAGAACCTTTTCTGACAAATTTGAATTAAACCTCCTGATAAAATTAATCTTACCAAGCAAAGATTGTAACTCTATTTTAGTAGTTGGGGGCACTGCTTCATCAATTGCCTTTATACTTTTTTGACCAATTTTGACTCCTCTCTCATGGACCATAAAACCCAAAAATTGTCCAGCTGATACTCTAAAGGCACATTTATTAGGATTCATCTTTAGACCATGTTTTCTTGTGCACTCCAAAGTCTCCCATAAATCAGCTAGATTTTACCATCACATCGTCAATGTAGATTTCAACAATCCTGCCGATCAACTTATGAAAAATATAATTCATCGCCCTCTGATAAGTTGCACCAGCATTCTTCAAACCAAAGGTCATCACAACTATGGGGGGTACAACCCTGGATACCCATGGCAGACCATATGGGCTACGCCCCCAGGGGCGGCCTAGCCCACAAGACAAAGCCTTGCGGGGCACGACTCTGCTCGGCACCTCTCGCAAGACATCTGGAAGATATCCTGAAGATACTACGAGATCTGTTAGGATATGTATGATCCTAAGATTCCTGTAATCAGTTATTACTTTTCGGTTATCTCTTAGATCTAACCGACTTATAATCCTGCTCTCCGGACTATATAAGGCGGGCAGAGACCCCCTCCAAACTCACGCAATATCATATGATAGCTAATACAAACCAACAGACCATAGGAGTAGGGTATTACGTCATACTGACGGGCTAAACCTGTCTAACTCATGTGTCTTTGTTGCCTTCTTGTTCTTGATCTCACGCTTCTCTGCTGATCAATCTACCTTCGTGGTATACCCCTCGGAGGACTGTCGACGATATTCTATCGACATTTGGCGCGCCAGGTAGGGGTTGCGTGCTGTTTCCCTGTTGAACAAGATAGTTTTTTCCATAGGTTCTTCATCCCTCCTGTAGCCCATCTAGATCTTCATGGTCGGATCCATCTCGTGGATCATCAACGCTAACAGAGTTAGAGAACTCCTCGAGCCGCTGCAGATCAATTCTACACCGATCACCCCCGCACCTGCGACTGCAGATCCGATCTTGGAACCACCTCTGAGGTCACCTTCATCGACGACTCACCGCCTGCTTCCTCGCTACCAGAGGAGGCAGATCAATAGTGATGATCTGATCGCATCTATCGATCGAGTTGGTTTGAAGCTCGCCGATTGCCTCTCCATCGCCGAATCGGCTCTGAACACTCTGGTTCAGCGCTGACCACCCTCTGATCTAGATCTATCAGAGGCTGCTCGGAAAACTCTAGGGGCTATGGCCCTACCCTTTGGGTTCACTAATGCTGCCGCCGCTTACCAAGATGCCCTAAGGGGCAAATTCGCCGACCAGGTTGGAGACATCCATCCTCTCACCGACTAGATCGCCGACCAGCTCCCACCGGCCGTCAACATGCTGCACGTCGGCCGATGTCCCGGAGCATCCCTCCAAACCATCCCAGAGGAGAATCTAGACTCCGAGTCCCAAGGCTCTATGGAGACCCTCGCCGAAACCTTCACCGAGCAACTTCCTCTCCCTCCTTTCTGAGGTGGCACGATCTTCAACGTCAGCGTCGACAACCCCCCTCGGAATGGCGAGACCGAGGAGGAACACACCGCTCATGAGAACTAGAAGGTCAACCGCGCACAACCCCGAGCAAATGAGGTTACCCTTGCGATGGCCGAGCAGCAGCTTGACTCACAAGGAAGGCCACTCCAGCGCAACCTCGACGACGAGTTTCTCCGTGTTGACGGCCACGACATCTACAAGACTCCAAGTGCCAACCTGGCCATGGCCACCAATGAGCTCGCCTGGCTCCCGCAGACACCGAAGGTCGCCAAGGTCGCCGCAATGCTTAAAGCGGCGCATTGTCAGGTCAATGAGATCCACCAGGAACAGAGACCTTCATACTCCACAACTTCATTTTGCCGATCAGTCGCCACAAGATCCGATCGCCGCCCAAGTCGCTTCACTGACCAGCGTCGTGACGACAAGCAACCCCTCTAGGGTGGAGCTAGGGGCAACCGCATTGAACATCACCGCCAACCCGACCAGAAGGTCGACTAGGATGTCCAAGTGCTCCTCAATAATCTTCGAGATGCACGACGACGCATCGACGAACGCCGCTTCAGTCGCCATGAAGACAAAGTATGCCGCCGCCAGGAGTACGAGCAAGAGTATGGTAACCCGGACTCAGCTCTCGAGCCGCTCACCGACGGCAACACTACAAACGATGGCACCAACAACCCCAAGGGGCCTCCAGCATTCACAAGGCCCTCTGAACACTTCAGTGGCCTCGTGGTTTCAAAATCACTGGGGTCGAGCCCTACGAAGGAAGGATGAACCCGACACAGTGGCTACAGGCTTATGCCACTACTGTCCGCGCCGCTGGAGGAGACACCAGTGTCATGGTGAACTATCTTCCCATCATGCTCACACCAGCCGCCATGAGCTAGTTTACAAGCCTTGCCCCGAACTCCATCGGATCCTGGGAAGAGCTGAAAAAAGTCTTCACCGACAATTACATGGCTACGTGTACTCGGTCGGGCACCAAGCATGATTTGAACCACATCAACCAGAAGCCATCCGAAGTCCTCCGCAGCTACATCCGATGCTTTTTCGAGATGAGAAATTCTATTCCAAACATCACAGAAGCCGAGGTCATCACCGCCTTCATCCGAGGACTCCATCACCGCGAGCTTTGCTCCAAGTTTAACTGCAAGCCGCCCACTGGGATTGGCGAGATGATCACAGCCGCCAACTAGTACGCCAATGTCGAGGAAGCCGAGGTGCACTTCAATGAGGATGCGGGTACTCATCGTCCAACACGCCGCTACAACGATCGCCCTGACGACCGACGCCACAAGGACCGCCGCTTCGACGACCGCGGTTACCATCGTGACAGCGGTCATGATCGGCCAAAAGGGCCCAAGTCTGGCCAAAATCGCTGCGCCGGCCAGACCACATCGTCGCCGCCGTCAATCAACCTCGGGCCAAGTGCAACTACGATGAGCAATACAAGAAGATCCTCGACGGCCCATGCCCTCTCCATAAGAACGCCAAACATAAGATGAAGAACTGCCTCGGCTTGGCTAAGGAGTTCCAGGACAAAAAGCGAGATGACGACACCGACGATGGAGCTAGAGGCCGCCGACCACCCAGGGGCAATAACAATGCCTTCTAGGACCACGACAAGGTGGTTGCCACCATCTTCTAGGGCCTCGCCCCCACCGAGAGTAGAAGAGAACGGAAGCTCGCCGCACGATGGGTGCTCGCCATCACTGCGGAAGACACCACCACCAAACCCAGCTATCGTCCATTGTCCGAGGTTCCCATCACCTTCAACAGGGCCGACCAATGGGCGGACATCCCCTACACAGGGTGTTTCCCTCTCGTCCTTGACGCAACCGTCCACAAGGTGCTCTTCAGGAAAGTGCTCATCGATGGTGGGAGCGCTCTGAATCTCCTCTTTGTCGGAGCCCTAAAGGAGCTGGGCCTTGGGTTAGCAGATCTCACACCCTCCAACTCCTCCTTTTGGGGTGTGGTACTGTGACAGAACCACCCAATTTATACAGGATCAAGTACGGTTGTCCTCGCTAACACGTTGACACACCCATACTTTCACTCATATAAACCTGGTAGTCCGCCGAGTGTCCCGAAAGACCTCGGTAAATCAACATCACAACCAAGATTGCGTGATTAAGCAAATACACATCACATACATCGGGTTGCAGCGGAAATAATATTACAAAGGGTTTAACAAATAATAGTACAAGTTTGGGTTTCAAAACCGCTTAGTGAAAACAACATAGCTTTCAAATGATTACATTAATATAAGTTCCAAATATATTGCTAGCATAAGTGACATCATCCGACAAAAGCATATAGATGAGAAGTAAATATAGAATCATCGAGCCCACCGGCAGTTAGCCACCATCATCAACAGGTCGAGAACTTCACCTGCAACAAGGTGGGATAAACCCTGAGTACTCGAATGTACTCAGCCAGACTTACCCGTCGTAAACCAGAAATAAAGTGACACCAAGGATCATGCAAGGCTTTCTTTAGTGGGCTAGCTGACTTGTTTGCGAAAAGCATATGTTATCATGAATAAACCATTTTAAGTACTTTGCATCATCCTTATTATAACCTATCCATCTAGGTAAGCACCTGTACTATAGCAATCACTTGATTAACCAATAACATCCAGTTACCAATTTAGATTTAGCATATCCCATACCATCTAGATAACCATCATTGTTCCATAATAATTAATACGATGCAGTAACTCGAGTCAAGTGCTCACTATCCAGGAGCGATGGCGATTCGAATCGATTCCTAACTAGCTGGTGATTTATTCCTTACACAAACCTCACTCACCCGCTAAAGTGAGATATTGATCACCGAGTCAACTATCCAGGAATCTCGAGTTTGCTAGGAACCACATGTACCCGGGGGCCGACCGACTGCACTTTGGTCTTATCATCTCGCCCCCGTGTCCTACCACACCCGCTCCGGCACAGTGCGCTGCGGGCAATCTACTCGGCCCGAATAATCTCCCAGCTTTGCGGTCGGAAGGTACTTTATCCGGCCAGCTAAATGTAAGGCATGCGTTCAACATGACTCGAGGCCCAACAACGAACGGTCCTTAATCGACACAGACGGAAACTAACAGCACCCCAGAACCCTGTCTGGTTGCCTCCAACTTTTCCGTCCGGTCTCCAATTATCCATCACACATGGTTAATTCCAGGATATCATTCTTTCCATAGCTAAATTCTTCCAGTAACCACCTATAAATGTAGGTGACCGGACATCACCGATCGCTACCGGTCTAAGCAAGGCTAAGCAGTTATTCGATCCTGACCTAACAGGGTAAAAGGGTAATAAGATAGGCAAGGATAGCAATAAATGCATCAACGGTTTCGATCAACTCCTACAACTTAATGCAACAATATATAACTCATATATAGAAAGAATTGCTTTTATAAATTAGGAGACTTATAATGCTCCGGGGCTTGCCTGGGATCCGTCACAAGTCAGTTCAGTTAGCTTGCACCGTCATGGTGACATCTCCGGTCCTAGCACTTGCTTAGTCCTTCCATCTTCGGGATAGATCCTCCATACATCGTCTTCGGGTTCTGCTTCAACATCATGTTCTTCACGTGGTTCATCTAGCGCACCTAGATGAGATGCAAGATGCATGTGATGAGTTATAACACAAGATGCATCACATAAACATTCAAGACAAACACAAGATTATGCAAGACATAGACACCAATAGCTATTTAACTAACCTCACACCACTAACTATAGAGAGCAAGCTACTCACATCAACTCATATCAAGCAAACAAGTCATTCACAGAAATCACAGAGTCAAGGCTGCAACAGCAGCAGCTAATTTTACTCATAACAGGAGTTGTACTAATCCAAAAGATATGCAACAAGACAATCTGGAAAGCTTATGGAATGTTCTACAATTCATCTTTAATCATATTAGCATGATTCTCAAGTTAACTAAGTCAAATATATCCATTTACAGAAACTGGTCTACAATTGACAGAAAGAAGCCATTTCTGAAACCCAACTTTAAACAGCTATAACTCTTAAACTACTTGGCCAAATGACACCAAATTTTAATAGAAGCTAGATACATGAATTATCTACAACTTTTGTATAAACAAGTTTTACAACAAAGCAAATTATCATGAAGAACTTTGCTAAGTTCCCAGATCTGTCCATAAACCACATCGGCAAGAAAATAATTATAAACTTATGTTACAAATACATAATTGGGCAAAACCAACTTTACCAACATTTCACATATGACTAAAGAACACCAGAAAACCTAGTGTCCATGACCAAATAAATTCTTTTAATGCATTTCTTAATTTATTTTAGATAACAAGGTGACTTAATGAACATATACCAAAAGTGCACAATAACTTCTACAAAAATTACAGTGGCTCACATATCCTCTCAATAGTCTACTGTACAAATTTCACTCCATTTGAATATGTATAGCAGCCTCTATGAAAAAGACAAGTTGCTAAAGCAAGAAATCATGTGAGAGCAAGATAAACCAATAACTCACTCATACTTCATCCAATACTCATGAAATTTTTACCACACATCAACTATCACATGAGTAGCATGGCACAAAAATTTCACTTCATTTGGAGCCCTAGATCTACAGTTATGAAAAATAACAAATTCAACTAGCATTACAACCTTACTGCACAATTCTATTTTTACCGCAAAATATTTAAACTAAAACATGCCATATTATAGATCCACTACATAGATAATTTCACAAAGATTCCAAAAAGTCCTCATTTACTATTTTACGAATTTTCTACGATTTACTATGAATTTCCAAAGTTCCTGCAAAATAATTTCAAACCAGTCCTTACGACACTATTCACATGAGTCTATGACATTGCAGATAGGACCCTCCCTTTCTTCAAATTGCTGTACGAGGTCCCTAACGCGAATTTGGAGCAGAGGATCGCCGTCGGAGGCTCGCGGTGCTGGTCAGAGGAGGCTTGCCTGCGGCGATGGAGTGGCGGAGGAGCACTAGGGGTCCCGCGCGCGCCCGCTGGTGGTCTCGGATGGTCGAGAGGTGGCCCGAGGTGGACCGGCCACGCGCGTGCGCGGCGCGCAGGGGCGCAGCTCCGGCGGCGACGGCGGAGGAGCTGGCCGGCGTTGGCGGGCGGTGGCTGGCAGCGGCGTGGAGCACCAGCGAGAGCGTATGCACAACTAGGAGCCCACAGCTCGGCTTGCGGTGGCCCAAGGACGGCTGGCCATGGAGCTTCGGCGGCGACGGCCATGGCGCACGTGGCCGCACGCAGCAGCAGAGCGAGAGGGAAGGAGAGTGGAGAGGCGAGCGGGGAATGGGGCAGCCCACGCGCTCGGTTGAAGGAGCAGAGGCACGACAGAGAGGCATGGCACGAGGCAGCGGCGAGGGCGCGCTGCTCGTGCATGGCCGCCACGCACAGCCCACGCGGCGTCCTCTGGGGCGTTTCCGCGAACACTTGGCGGGCGACGGAGTGGCCGGCGTGGAACGCGGGTTGGGCCAGATCTGGGCCGATTTAGACCTCGGGCCCAAAACAAAGTTTGAAGCCCGCGAGCTGCTCTACATTTTTCATTTAGAGACCAAGGTCATTAGAGCTCTTCAACAGCGGGTAATTAGTCCACAAACTGTCAGTGTTAGTGCCTTGATAACGGTCACGGAAATTCACTTTCGGAAGTCAAAACTCGGTCAAACTCAGTGCAACTTTTTGCATGCTCTTCTCCATAATATAACCTTCAACTTTTATTTTTGGACCAACTCAAGTTGCTTAACAAATTTTGGAGAACGCGGAATGCCAACGTCGTTGCTTAGCGAAACTCCAGACTTAGAATATTTCCAAGTGCTGAAAACAACAGCAAATTCGATTTTGTGACCTTGATTTGACTTACTTCCAAGCTGATCTAGCTCTTAGTCCAAAAACAAAGTTTGTTCTACATGATATGGACTACAACTTTCATTTAAGGTCCAACCTCAAAACTGGTAGAGAACCTGCTGTTCTACTTTGACCAAAGTAGGATCGCGATGAAGCTTAAATTATCTTTTTTGATCCATTGGAGCATTTTCTTGGCATTTGCCCAACATGAACCTTTCATGACTTTTGTTGTAGAGTTCATCTAGAGTCATTTGGGCAAGGTTGCAAGGTTTGGTGAACAATCTAGAATTCCATTCACTTTATAAAACGATCCAAGCAAGGACATAACTTGTCATTTCATGTGACTTCTTGATTCCAATCTTCACGAAACTTTTCCATGGATCAATATAGATGGATATTGATGCGAGACACATGAAACGAGTACATCCAGCATTACTCAAACATACCTTTAAGAAAGGGCAGCATGTAAGCAATGGTGCATGGTCCAAGTTTAAGTGGTGGCTCCTTTCCATAGGTTTGACCTTGCCATCTTCATCATCACTTAACATGCTATGTTTGAGCTCAAACCCATTGCTTAATTGGTGGCAAACACCTGGGGTGTTACAGCCCTCCCCCCTTAAAAGAATCGCGTCCCGAGATTCAGGACGAAAGACTTTTATGGAAGAGAGACATGCTACCAGTTTCCAATATCAGCGATAGCTTTAGGCTACATAGCTTCAAGCATAAGAGAGGCTAATTTGGTCGAGACACTTTCTGATACTTGTCCTTTGTAGTAAGTTTTGTCTAAAGAATTTCCTTCGTTGGCCTTCATGATGTATTGTTACTTTGGGAGGAATCCAAGATAGCAATGTCCTACGTACTTCGTCCTCGATGTACGAAGAGCGATACAAACATAGACTAAATACTTGCAGCATCTACTTCCCAAGTGGATATAGCACAGACCATATGGACTTTGCACTAGACCGCAGTCGGTTGATGGATATTCCTTATAACGGTGCTATATTTGCTCCCAAGGTTTGAAAAGCAGTTCTCTATTAAAGTGGCTTGAGCACAACTTCTCGTAAAGGATGTGATCATAAATGGGTAAACGTCCTTTGAGGGTATGAGAAGCTAGTTAACTAATATCCAAACTAGTTGTAGCGGTGCAATCACTTAGATGTCAACTGATGGAAAGCTACATAATGTTCCATGGGTGTAGTTCTCTTTCTCTGATAGCAATATTGTATGGTCTGAGTCTGCTGAGTGAGTGGTAAACATAGTAGCTGACTCTGTCGGCTCAACATTCTCGATGATCATTCCTTAGGGAGCCTTTGGATCCAAGTTGCAACTGTGATCTGGGTTGAATCTGATGCAACCTCTTGGGTAAAAACACATATAAGGTACCAAAGGCATGTCAGCATTGGAGAACCATCAACGTAGAAGGATGTTAGTGAGGCTTGGAGGACAACACAAGTTGCAAGTAATCACAAAACTAGGGACTAGTTCACTACCAAGCAGGTTGAGCACAATTTGCCTTCGTGGTGCAGTTGCACAGCAAGTTGGGTTGACTTGCATCGTAGCAGAACCAGCTTTCTTGAACTATATTTGACATCGAGGCTTCCATTCTTAGGCCAATCAATATCTCAAAAACCATAATCCAAGAAAAATATATGGTTAGACACCTTTCCAATTGCTTTCGAATTGCAAGGGCACAATTTTGACTTCTAGAACACCTTGATTGCGTTGCTAATCTTGACGTCAATTGCAAACACAACTTTCTAAAGTAAAGGATGATCACAGTCAACAGAGAAATTGTAGATTCTATACCCTTTTGTTTGCTGTTCATAACTCACAATCTACAGCTCTATTATGCATGAATTTTGGTAGGCATACAGATCCATGAGTCTTCTAAATACTCACCAAAATTCAACTCGAACGGACACCGTTTGACCATCCAAACAATTCATCTACCAAAACTGTTGTGTTCTGAAATGGCAGCAACTGAGCCGACAAGGTATCTCTCAAATCCGATGTTTTCCTCAGTCAATACTCAAACCAACTTAGGACATTGAAGGGTCCTAAGCAAAGAATGAGATCACCAAAATTTGAGGCCATTCGAACCACGTTTGAGTCACTAACCGCCGGCTTGAAGATACCGGTTTAGTGCCACAAAATCTGGACAGATTTCGTGTCCTCCCTTTTCTTCGCTCCACACGTTGAGGTGTGTGTTTGGCACTCTCTAACCTTTCTCATAGCAGCAGCAGTCTTTCTCTAGCTGAGGATGGAGGCTAGAGTTTTCCTTACATGCTTCTCTGGTAACACTTCAACCATCGTTCTAGACACCAACTTGACTATGCACAAGCATTGGACTTATGGGCTGTTTTCGCAGGGCACAAAACATTATTCCACATGTAGGGCATTTCTACATTGACAAGGAACCATTCCTATATATCCTTCGGCACTTCATCCAATAGAGTCCGGACACATGTGTTAGTGGCACCTTGAGGCACAAAGATGCTGACTAAAACTAGGGACGTGCTTTTGCTAGCTCCTACCTAGCCGATACAACGTCTTGTACTATATACGTGATTGTCAAAGATGGAATTGACTTGATAGCACATTTGGAGAAGAAGTAGCACTTGCATTGTGGGGCCAGGTTTGCTGTTTCCTTGATCAACATTGTTCTGTGAGATCTGGCCTTCATAGTTACCAAATAGTTGTTACCTAACTGAAGACTAACTTTCTACTGGTAACAAATCAGTTGTTTCTCAACACTAAAAGTTCTAAATCTGCACTCTTGCCAACAATAATTGTGATTGACGTATAACAGATGGTCGCCATCGAAGTCAGTAGGCAAGGGGTCACACTAGAGATGGTTGATCTCGACTGTGCGGTCCGCATGCACATAATATCTTGGTCCATTTATCATCTGACTGATAACTTGTTCAACCTTAAGTGTGGTGCACCTTTCTGATCCAATGAAAATGACATAAGTTGCTCACTAGATGATCGACGTAATTATAGGGACAGTCACGTCGAGTAGAGTCACTTGTCTACCCTCTTGCAGCCTGTTTAGGTTCCTATTAGTGACCTGCTCTTCAAAGGTTAACCGTTGGACGACTTCACAAGGGAGTCCTATTGCATCTAGTTCGACATATATATCTCTTGACATGATAAGGAGAGATAACCAAGGAAGAGCTCAAGTGAGAATAACATATCGGTGCAGTTCTGCAATGGATCATGACTAGAAACCTCGATACCAGCGTGTGCTGAGCAGCACAACCTTGTGTGCGCGCCCACAGGAGGCTCCCGGTTTCGTCGCGGCACCATAGATCGCTAATCGTGGCACCATTACTGAACATATAACCTACAATGAATCTCACATGGCACAAATTGGGTTGCATAGGAGCAAGCACTATGTGAAGGAGGGATAGCAAACAAAGGTAGTCACAAGGTTAGGAGTCAACAAGCAAGGGATCCGAAAATCAAAACACAACGCAAGAGAGCATAGCTTAATTGCCAAAGACAACTAAGTATGAGATTCTTGATTAAATTCCACACATGCCTCACGTCTACCAAGGTGATTACCCGATGAAAGATTATCATAAGATCCGGTCATGTTGAGCAACAACATGAGACCAAGACTGATAGACATCCCGAGACGTGAGAAGGTTGGAGACAAAATAAACAAGATTCAAGGGACAGAGCCAAGGCACTGACTAAGGATTAAGTTGATAAGGCAACGACATGATCTACGAGGAAAAGGTTTCAAAGCAGAGTAGATAGCGATTAGCGTTGCCCCAGCTCATCAGTAGAAGAAGGAGCAATGAGATCTAACAAGGATTTTTGAGCAAGGTCCTTCCACACAAGAGTGGGACAACCACGACACATGCAAGCAAAGAAGGGGGCTAAGCTTGGGTCGAAGGTCAAGCAAAGGCAGGGATAAAGGTCTTCGTAGCGCAATGTTCAAGGCTAGCAACCACATGTACAGGCTTAGGCTCCTAAGAGAGAACTTAATTGGAGACGACAACCATGAGATTACCAAAACTTGGACGTGGTTCTAAGATAGCGCTCTTCAACACTCGTATGCTTACCAAGGACAAAAGGGGTGATAACTATGGCACTAATTAAATAACAAGCATACATACCCACCACTTGGCTAAACTAGAGGACATTAGAGGTTAAGCATGTAACCACAATTATTTCTAGCAAGGCTAAGCACACACTTTTCTCAAGCACTTCCTATTCAAACAACATGGAATAAGGCATTCTTGTTTAACTCCACACAAGGAAGATAGTGCAATATATCGATCACAAGTTACTTAGTACTTAGAACAAAGGAAGGGAAGCATATTTATGCACAAGCACAATCATGATGCATGCTCGTCCTATTCGTCCTCACGAAATTGCCAGCCTAAGGTGGAAATCACGTTCTATGTTGGTGGCATTACACGTACTCTCTCGATATATAGCTAGTCGTCAGCTACATTCAATCTACGCATTCGTGGTTAGCGTACCTGCAGGCAAATTCATTGCAGCCCATTTCCATAAGAGATAAATAAGCACATAATGAAAGCAGTAAACTAAGATACCCCCCATATACACATCCCCAGATATATATACTTCGGTACCCATAGCTACCCGGTAGATATACCCACAATTAAGTACCTTCATATATACATGTGTGTAACATGTAAATATTCCAGTAACCACAGCTAACTCTCCCCTAGACCGATAGTTGGACGGTCATACTCTCACAACTCACACTTACCTGGGCGTAGAGGCAATTGATCCAGACAGTACCACTCAAGCGAATGGCATCCATACAATAGCACACCGTATGGACGACGAAAGAAAAATTGCAATAAAGCACATCCCTCAAAGTTAGTACTTAGATAGCCACCTAATAGTCCTTAACTGGGCATAAAGAAAGATGTCGCTAGCATAGTTTTACAAATAAGTTTTGACAAATTTGCCTGTAGCTAAAGTTTAAGTTAAAATAAACTTTTTAAAACCAAAACTTGGCTTTTAAAACTATGTACCTGACAGTATTATGCTTAATCTCGCTCTGATACCAGCTGTGACAGAACCGCCCAATTTATACAAGATCAAGTACGGTTGTCCCCGCTAACACGTTGACACACCCATACTTTCACTCATATAAACCCGGTAGTCCGCCGAGTGTCCGAAAGACCTCGGTAAATCAAGATCACAACCAAGATCGCGTGATTAAGCAAATACACATCACATACATCGGGTTGCAGCGGAAATAATATTACAAAGGGTTTAACAAATAATAGTACAAGTTTGGGTTTTAAAACCGCTTAGTGAAAACAACATAGCTTTCAAATGATTACATTAATATAAGTTCCAAATATATTGCTAGCATAAGTGACATCATCCGACAAAAGCATATAGATGAGAAGTAAATATAGAATCACCGAGCCCACCGGCAGTTAGCCACCATCATCAACAGGTCGAGAACTTCACCTGCAACAAGGTGGGATAAACCCTGAGTACTCGAATGTACTCAGCCAGACTTACCCATCGTAAACCAGAAATAAAGTGACACCAAGGATCATGCAAGGCTTTCTTTAGTGGGCTAGCTGACTTGTTTGCGAAAAGCATATGTTATCATGAATAAACCATTTTAAGTACTTTGCATCATCCTTATTATAACCTATCCATCTAGGTAAGCACCTATACAATAGCAATCACTTGATTAACCAATAACATCCAGTTACCAATTTAGATTTAGCATATCCCATACCATCCAGATAACCATCATTGTTCCATAATAATTACTACGATGCAGTAACTCGAGTCAAGTGCTCACTATCCAGGAGCGATGGCGATTCGAATCGATTCCTAACCAGCTGGTGATTTATTCCTTACACAAACCTCACTCACCCGCTAAAGTGAGATATTGATCACCGAGTCAACTATCCAGGAATCTCGAGTTTGCTAGGAACCACATGTACCCGGGGGCCGACCGACTGCACTTTGGTCTTATCATCTCGCCCCCATGTCCTACCACACCTGCTCCGGCACAGTGCGCTGTGGGCAATCTACTCGGCCCGAATAATCTCCTAGCTTCGCGGTCGGAAGGTACTTTATCCGGCCAGCTAAATGTAAGGCATGCGTTCAACATGACTCGAGGCCCAACAACGAACGGTCCTTAATCGACACAGACGGAAACTAACAGCACCCCAGAACCCTGTCTGGTTGCCTCCAACTTTTCCGTCCGGTCTCCAATTATCCATCACACATGGTTAATTCCAAGATATCATTCTTTCCATAGCTAAATTCTTCCAGTAACCACCTATAAATGTAGGTGACCGGACATCACCGATCGCTACCGGTCTAAGCAAGGCTAAGCAGTTATTCGATCCTGACCTAACAGGGTAAAAGGGTAATAAGATAGGCAAGGATAGTAATAAATGCATCAACGGTTTCGATCAACTCCTACAACTTAATGCAACAATATATAACTCATATATAGAAAGAATTGCTTTTATAAATTAGGAGACTTATAATGCTCCGGGGCTTGCTTGGGATCCGTCACGAGTCAGTTTAGTTAGCTTGCACCGTCATGGTGACATCTCCGGTCCTAGCACTTGCTTAGTCCTTTCATCTTCGGGATAGATCCTCCATACATCGTCTTCGGGTTCGGCTTCAACATCATGTTCTTCACGTGGTTCATCTAGCGCACCTAGATGAGATGCAAGATGCATGTGTATGAATGTGATGAATTATAACACAAGATGCATCACATAAACATTCAAGACAAACACAAGATTATGAAAGACATAGACACCAATTGCTATTTAACTAACCTCACACCACTAACTATAGAGAGCAAGCTACTCACATCAACTCATATCAAGCAAACAAGTTATTCACAGAAATCACAGAGTCAAGGCTGCAACAGCAGCAGCTAATTTTACTCATAACAGGAGTTGTACTAATCCAAAAGACATGCAACAAGACAATCTGGAAAGCTTATGGAATGTTCTACAATTCATCTTTAATCGTATTAGCATGATTCTCAAGTTAACTAAGTCAAATATATCCATTTACAGAAACTGGTCTACAATTGACAGAAAGAAGCCATTTCTGAAACCCAACTTTAAATAGCTATAACTCTTAAACTACTTGGCCAAATGACACCAAATTTTAATAGAAGCTAGATACATGAATTATCTACAACTTTTGTATAAACAAGTTTTACAACAAAGCAAATTATCATGAAGAACTTTGCTAAGTTCCCAGATCTGTCCATAAACCACATCGGCAAGAAAATAATTATTAACTTATGTTACAAATACATAATTGGGCAAAACAAACTTTACCGACATTTCACATGTGACTAAAGAACACCAGAAAACCTAGTGTCCATGACCAAATAAATTCTTTTAATGCATTTCTTAATTTATTTTAGATAACAAGGTGACTTAATGAACATATACCAAAAGTGCACAATAACTTCTACAAAAATTACAGTGGCTCACATATCCTCTCAATAGTCTACTGTACAAATTTCACTCCATTTGAATATGTATAGCAACCTCTATGAAAAAGACAAGTTGCTAAAGCAAGAAATCATGTGAGAGCAAGATAAACCAATAGCTCACTCATACTTCATCCAATACTCATGAAATTTTTACCACACATCAACTATCACATGAGTAGCATGCCACAAAAATTTCACTTCATTTGGAGCCCTAGATCTACAGTTATGAAAAATAACAAATTCAACTAGCATTACAACCTTACTGCACAATTCTATTTTTACCGCAAAATATTTAAACTAAAACATGCCATATTATAGATCCACTGCATAGACAATTTCACAAGGATTCCAAAAAATCCTCATTTACTATTTTACGAATTTTCTACGATTTACTATGAATTTTCAAAGTTCCTACAAAATAATTACAAACCAGTCCTTACGGCACTATTCACATGAGTCTATGACATTGCAGATAGGACCCTCCCTTTCTTCAAATTGCTGTACGAGGTCCCTGACGCGAATTTGGAGCAGAGGATCGCCGTCGGAGGCTCGCGGTGCTGGCCAGAGGAGGCTTGCCTGCGGCGATGGAGCGGCGGAGGAGCACTAGGGGTCCCGCGCGCGCCCGCTGGTGGTCTCGGATGGCCGAGAGGTGGCCCGAGGTGGACCGGCCATGCGCGTGCACGGTGCGCAGGGGCGCAGCTCCGGCGGCGACGGCGGAGGAGCTGGCCGGCGTTGGCGGGCGGTGGCTGGCAGCGGCGTGGAGCACCAGCGAGAGCGTATGCACAACTAGGAGCCCACAGCTCGGCTTGCGGTGGCCCAAGGACGGCTGGCCATGGAGCTTCGGCGGCGACGGCCATGGCGGACGTGGCCGCACGCAGCAGCAGAGCGAGAGGGAAGGTGAGTGGAGAGGCGAGCGGGGAATGGGGCAGCCCACGCGCTCGGTTGAAGGAGCAGAGGCGCGACAGAGAGGCAGGGCACGCGGCAGCGGCGGGGGCGTGCTGCTCGTGCATGGCCGCCACGCACAGGCCACGCGGCGTCCTCTGGGGCGTTTCCGCGAACACTTGGCGGGCGACGGAGTGGCCGGCGTGGAGCGCGGGTTGGGTCAGATCTGGGCCGATTTAGACCTCGGGCCCCAAACAAAGTTTGAAGCCCGCGAGCTGCCCTACATTTTTCATTTAGAGACCAAGGTCATTAGAGCTCTTCAACAGCGGGTAATTAGGCCACAAACTGTCAGTGTCAGTGCCTTGATAACGGTCACGGAAATTCACTTTCGAAAGTCAAAACTCGGTCAAACTCAGTGCAACTTTTTGCATGCTCTTCTCCATAATATAACCTTCAACTTTTATTTTTGGACCAACTCAAGTTGCTTAACAAATTTCGGAGAACGCGGAATGCCAACGTCGTTGCTTAGCGAAACTCCAGACTTAGAATATTTCTAAGTGCTGAAAACAACAGCAAATTCGATCTTGTGACCTTGATTTGACTTATTTCCAAGCTGATCTAGCTCATAGTCCAAAAACAAAGTTTGTTCTACATGATATGGACTACAACTTTAATTTAAGGTCCAACCTCAAAACTGGTAGAGAACCTGCTGTTCTACTTTGACCAATGTAGGATCGCGATGAAGCTTAAATTATCTTTTTTGATCCATTGGAGCATTTTCTTGGCATTTGCCCAACATGAACCTTTCATGACTTTTGTTGTAGAGTTCATCTAGAGTCATTTGGGCAAGGTTGCAAGGTTTGGTGAACAATCTAGAATTCCATTCACTTTATAAAACGATCCAAGCAAGGACATAACTTGTCATTTCATGTGACTTCTTGATTCCAATCTTCACGAAACTTTTCCATGGATCAATATAGATGGATATTCATGCGAGACACATGAAACGAGTACATCCAGCATTACTCAAACATACCTTTAAGAAAGGGCAGCATGTAAGCAATGGTGCATGGTCCAAGTTTAAGTGGTGGCTCCCTTCCTTAGGTTTGACCTTGCCATCTTCATCATCACTTAACATGCTATGTTTGAGCTCAAACCCATTGCTTAATTGGTGGCAAACACCTAGGGTGTTACAAGTACCTGGCAAGGCCTCCAAACCTCTTGGAGAGATCACCCTACCAGTGCATTTCGGCACTGGCAAGCAACTACCGCGTCAAGCAAATCAACTTCTACATCGCTGACTTCAACACCGCCTACCACGCCATACTTGGTCGGCCAGCTCTGGCCAATTTCATGGCCGTACCGCACTACTCTTATCTGGTGCTGAAGATGCTTTCGCCTACAGGAGTCCTGGCCCTATGAGCCAACCTCTCCATCGCCTACGCCTACGAGACAGATAGTCTCACCCTCGCCGAAGCCACCGACCTCTCCATCCAGATGGCCAGTGTGGTCACCGAAGCCAAGACAGTGTCCGCCGATGACATGGAGATCCCAGAGCTGGAGCCTCCTCGCGCCTCCACCAAGTCCAAGGAAGTCAAGGAGGTTGGCCTCGGCCTCGATGACCCCTCCAAGACCGTGAAGATTGGGGCTCACCTTAACCCCAAATAGGAAAGCGCGCTCGTCTCCTTCCTGCATGCCAACGCCGATGTGTTTGCTTTCAAACCTGCAAACATGCCGGGGGTACCATGGGAGAAGATCGAGCACTCCTTGAATGTCTCACCGACCGCCAAACCGATCAAGCAGAAACTATGCCGATTCACGCCAGACAAGCAGGAGGCTATTAGGGAAGAAATAAAATGGCTCTTAGCTGCCGGATTCAAAAAAGAATTGTATCATCCTGAGTGGTTAGCAAACCCTATTATTGTTCAAAAAAAGAATAAAGAATGGAGAATGTGCGTTGATTACACTGATCTTAACAAACACTACCCTAAGGACCCCCTTCAGTCTACCTCGGATAGATGAGGTTGTAGACTCCACCGCTGGCTGTGAACTGCTCTCCTTCCTCGACTGTTACTCCGGCTATCACCAGATCTCCCTCAAGAAAGAAGACCAGATAAAGACGTTGTTCATTACGCCCTTTGGTGCGTATTGCTACACCACCATGTCCATTGGACTCAAGAACGCCGGGGCGACTTATCAAAGGGCTATCTAGATGTGCCTCGATCAACAGATCAGTCGCAACGTCAAAGCTTACATCGACGATGTGGTTGTCAAGTCCAAGACCACTGATGATCTTATCGCCAACATCGAAGAAATGTTCGCCAACCTTAAAAGGTACCGATGGAAGCTGAACCCTTCAAAGTGCATCTTTGGAGTTCCATCCGATATACTCCTGGGCTACATTGTCAGTACACGAGGCATTGAGCCCAATCCTAACAAGGTCTCCGCTATCACCAACATGAAACGACCAACATGCGTCAAGGATATACAAAAGCTTATAGGTTGCATGGCTGCTTTAAGCTGCTTCATATCACACCTCGGCAAAAAAGGGTTACCATTCTTCAAACTCCTTAAGGCTTTCGAGCGCTTTTCCTGGTCGGAGGAGGCAGACACAGCTTTTGAGCAGCTCAAGTTATTCCTAACAAAGCCTCCGATCATGACGGCGTCACGGCCAAATGAAACTATCCTGATTTACATCGCCGCTACTTCTCGTGTTGTCAGCACAGCCATTATGGTCGAACGCGAGGAGGCCGAGCATGCCTATAAGGTACAACGTCCGGTATATTTCATCAGCGAGCTTCTTAATGAGCCCAAGACTCGTTACCTTCAGGTCTAGAAGCTGCTATACGCTGTCCTGATTACTTCGCGCAAGCTCCGTCACTACTTCGATTATTACAAGATCGCCGTGGTCACTGAGTTCGCTCTAGGGACATCCTCCACAACAAAGAGGCCAACGGCCATATCATCCAGTGGGCTGTTGAGCTCGGCACTTACTCCATTGAATTCAGAAGTTGGCCTACCATCAAGTCTCAGGTGCTTGCTGATTTCATCGCTGAGTGGACCGAGATCCAAGAGCCTATCGCCACCACCTGCCCCGAGCATTGGGTGATGTACTTCGACGGGGCCCTTAGCATCAACGGTGCTGGCACGAGCATCCTATTTATCACACCGACCAAGGATAAACTCCGATACATTCTCCGGTTACACTTTTCGGCCTCCAACAACGCCGCCAAATATGAAGCATGTCTCCACGGACTCCGTATAGCTGTTAAGCTTGGCGTTAAATGTGTCATGGTATACGTAGGCTCTACGCTAGTCATCAACTAGCTCAATATGACTGGTCTTGCTCTAGTGAGAAGATGGATGCATATTGCGCCGAAATTAGGAAGCTTGAAGGGAAATTCTACGGGATCGAGTACGACCACGTGGTACGTGATCAAAATCAGCTCGCCGACCACTTATCCAAGTTAGGTTCCTCTCATGCTGTGATTCCACCAGGGGTCTTTGTTCAAGATCTTCTAGCGCCATCTATTAAGGAAGACAAGGAAATCCAGGAAGTTTCCCCCGCCGAGCAGCTGGTACTTACGGTACCTTCGCTGGCCGCCGATTGGAGGGAACAGTTCATCAAGTACCTCTCTAGCGCCGAAGTACCCACTGATAAGACTGAAACCGGACGCCTAATCCGTCGAAGCAAGCATTATGTGCTGGTGGATGGCAACTTGATGAGGAAAAGTGCGAAGGAAGGGATATTGCAAAAATGCATCACCCAAGAAGACAGAGTGAAGCTACTTCTCGAAATTCACTCTGGTTCCTACGGCAACCACGCAGCCTCGAGAACATTGGTCAGCAAAGCTTTTTGAGCTGGTTTTTACTGGCCCACGGCCATCTCTGATGCTGAAGACCTCATCCGATGTTGTGAAGGATGCCAATTTTTTGCCAAGCAAATACACATGCCGGCACAAGAGCTGCAGACCATCCCAGCTTCCTGGCCCTTCGCATGCTGGGGACTGGATATGATTGGCCCTTTCAAGCCAGCACCAGGAGGTTTCCGGTACGTTTACGTCGCCATCGACAAGTTCTCCAAATGGATCAAGTATAAACCGCTCGTCTTGGCTACTGCGAAGAAAGCAGTCGAGCTCTGCGAAGATATCATCCATAGATTCGGTCTCCCGAACAGCATCATCACCGACCTCAGAACCACATTCACTGGTCATCATTTTTGGGGCTTCTACGAGGACCGATGCATTTTCATTAAATACGTCTTCGTCGCCCATCCTAGAGCCAACGGCCAGGTCAAAAGGGCTAACGACATGATCCTTGATGCCCGCAAAAAGAGGCTATATTAGAAAGAAGAAAAACATCCGGGCAGATGGCTCAAAGAGCTGCCAGCTGTGGTCTAGGGACTGCACACTCAAGCTAGTCATAGCATCAACGTGTCTCCATATTTCTTGGTCTATGGCTCAAAAGCCATACTACCAGCGGATATTGCCTTCCGAGCACCTAGGGTGGAAAATTATGATGAAGAGTAAGCCATAGCTGTTCGGATAGAGGACATCGACAGGGTTGAGGAAGAACATGTAATAACCTATGTCCACACAACCAAATACCTAGAAGGCTTGCGGAGGTACTACAACCGCAATGTCAACGGTCGTTCGTTTGCTATCGGCGACCTCGTTCTCCACAGAAAACAAAAAACCAAAGGGATGCACAAGCTCTCCTCCCCCTGGGAAGGGCCTTATGTCGTCAAAGAGGTTACCCGACCGGGGTCTTATTGCCTATGTGACTTGGATAGAATCGATGTCCCCAACTCATGGCACATCGAGCACCTCATACGTTTCTATCCTTGAAACGTCCCAGATATGTACCCATCACTTTATGATGATTAAAGTTTTGGTCTCCATAATTTGTCTCCACTTTTTCTCCATTACGGTTTAATCTCCACTTACGGTCGCCGAGCTCTACACCACTCCATAACGAACTCCAATATGAAATTGCCATAACTGCGTCGACCACATTTTCTCCAAATCTCCAACGTTTTCGCCGAACACGTTTTCTCCAAATCGCCGAACACACTTTCTCCAAATCGCCGAACGCGTTTTTCTCCAAATCGCCGAACATGTTTTTCTCCAAATCACCAAACACGTTTTCTCCAAGTCGCCGAATGCGTTTTCTCCAAAATCGCCAACGTATTTCGCCACAGGTTTCTCCAAATCGCCGAAGATTTTTTTTCTTCAAATCTCCAAGATATTTTGCCGACCAGTGAGCAACATACGTTCTGTCATGTTCTCTATGGAAAAGACCTAGTCTCTGATCTCTCCCTACATGTGCTATTGGCTCCGCGCTCTACGTTATGGGTGGTCGGCTGCGGTTCCTTGGTCACGCCTGTTCCTCCTACACATGCACGGGCTCCGCGCTCGACGTTATGGACTATGGGCTAGCCAAGGCCAAGAGCTCAGTAAAGAACTAACTGCTCGGACACCAATTATACTATGTTTATCTCCAAGTTATTTCGATAACCGCCGAGCAGCACATGTTCCACTTTGCATTCTATGGAGAAGACCCAGTCTCCGATCTCTCCCTACACGTGCCACGGGCTCCACGCTCTGCATTATGGGTGGTCGGCTGTGGTTCCCTGGCCACGCCTGCAACTCCTACACGTGCACGGGCTCCGCGCTCGAAGTTATGGATTGTTGGCTAGCCGAGGCCATAGGGCTTAGTAGTGAGCTAACTGCTCGGACGCTACTTATACTACGTATAATCGTGTTATGGTTAAAACCACAGAGACTTTTTTACCGAAATACCAGCAAACTGCATAAACATGCACTATATAACATTTATACATATACATAAATGTTTTCGCACTCTCGCACGCCCTAACTACCCTCTCCAGATGTTACAGATAATACTCTCCCGGCAGGTCACCGAGCTCCGCCATCGCCGTCCGTCTCACCGAATAGGTCTATGTCGCCGGCCAGTTTCCACACCGCATCCTCCACCTCGTCCTCCAGCTGCTGATGCACCACATCGCCTAGCCCTTCGGTGAACCCGGCCCCTATCGACTGAAGGTCAACGGCTATATAGTGGGACCGAACCACCGCAAGGGCATGGGTAATGGCAGTAGCAACGGCATCGCGATTGAAGCTCTTGAAGTTCTTCCACGCCGACTTGCACCTTTCGATGATGGTGTTCGAATATGGTGGCCTGCCATCGGGTTGAGGAGCCGCCTCCAGGTCGACGCAGTCGAGCACCGGTTTGATCCCGGTGACTACCACGTTGAACTTTTCCCTTTGGGTCCTGGCCTCCTGCTCCAGCACATCAAACTGCGCCTTGGCCCTCCGATGGTAGTCTACAAGTATTACAAGATTCCATCAGGCAAGAAGATTACTCCAATAGTAACTTTGACCATGAAGTACTCACCATTCAGCTCCTCGGCCAGTTTGTCTACCCGCCCCGTCTCCTTCGCCTTCTCCTCTTAGAGTTGCTCGAAGGCTTGGCGCAGCTGGCCGAGCACTGCGTCTTGCTCTACAAGCACAACAGTCACCACCATAGATATAGCTATTCAGCATTACAAAGCACATTCGCTAATATCTCGTACCTATGTTCTGCTCGAATATGCTCCTAAGTTGCTCGGACTTCTGCTCTAGTTGCGTGGAAGCACCCGCCAGCTCTCGGATGTAGCCGCCAGCTTCTCGGATAGGACGCCCTTCTGGTACTCTAGGTGCCGCGTGTTGGACTCAGCAAGGTCTCATTTGCGCTGGGCCTTCTGGATGTTTCTTTCCATAAGTTTCATTGCCTCTTTGAGTTTTTCATTCTCCTCGACGAGGGGCTCCATCCTCTTTATCAGCTGGCGCCGCTGCTCGGCAGTCCGAGTTATCCCTTCATAAATGCCAAGATTATGAAGAATTACAATATCCATCTTCAAAGATGAACATGTCAGATGTGGTACTAACCCTGATCTGCTTCATCACTTCGGCAAGGGCGGACTCTAGTCTCTTGAGCTCCCTGGGGGTGTCCTCCTCCTCGACAACCACCACCTCATCGCAGCGCTTGTGGAGGATTCGAACAGCTTGGTGTTGAGGCTCATCATGCTCGATCTCCTCTACCTCATCCTCCTCTGCCATAGCTGGAGGTACCACCTAAGGGCTCGATGGCCGGATCATGGATCCGACAACACTCTGTGATGCCTCGGGGGGCACCGTTTTCTCCTCGTCTGTCACCGACTTCACCATCCTAGATTCATGCGCGGCACCGACATCTCCTGCGTTCACCGCTGAAGATCTAGCGTTTTCCGCCGTTGCCCCGGGCATCGTCTCTGAACCGTCCGCCACTGGTGCCAACTTTTCACCGCCGCCAAGTCCAGCAGAAGGGGCATTTGACTCCTCTGCAGGCTGCCGAGCACCCGGGGGCTCCAGGATGGGGTCCACCGGCATTTCATCTACCCTGGGGCTAGCCTTCGGATGCTCGGCAGTCTAGATGGGCAGGACTGGATCCTCTGCTTGTTTCGCACTTCATCAATTCAGCTCGCCAGTCCCCAAAAAAGCTAAGGAACGACGACAAAGTGACTCCAGGTCAGGGATACTTACGGTTTGGTCTGCCGGTATAATTTCTTGAACCGGTGGCACCTACCTGAACCTCCAGCCGTGGTCTTGGCATCGACGCCTGTGTCCTGGGGTGGTGGTCCCGCCTCCTCCACCGGCTCTGCTCGCTGTTTTGGGACTTCCTCCGCCTACTGCTCTGGAATTCCCCTCGCCCGCTGCTCGAGGACTTCTTCTCCTCTCTTCGCTTATTCCTCCATGCGCGTGCTACACGGAGGTGCTTCATTTCTCGGTGGAGGAGCCACCAGAATATCGTCATCATCCGACCACTCGAACACCGCGGTCCTTCATGTTCGAGTGGTCTGGTCGCTAGCAAGCGAGATGCCACCTAGTTTGAGGGGAGCCTCGGTTGCCGTCTTCCTCTTCTTTTAGGCCGGCTCGTCTGCCGCTGCCCTCTTCCCCTAGACTTTCTCTGACACTAGGGATGGGCTCTCCAATGAGACACTGACGGTTCCCTCCTCAGGCTGCGATGGTGGCCGGGAATCTACTCCCTTTGGCCAATCGCTCCTTGGGACGCCCGAGAAGTACACCGCTCTTTCCTACGAATGGATCTTTGCATAAGTGAATCAGTTCACTGCTCGGCAATAATCATGGATACAAAGCAGCATGAGAAAAATAATCAAGATGGTTACCTGAGGAGGCAGATTTGTACAATTGAAGGCCCTCATTTGCCTTGGCCAGCTGAACGAGGCATTGGGAGCAAATAGCTCTGCGGCCCGCTCCAGCACATCTTTCCTCGATAGTCGCTTCGTCCTTTGCCGGGTCCCATCGTCATCACCTTTGAAGTCAAAGCCCAGGTGGGCCCTCTCCTTGTAGGGTTGGACATGGCGCACTGTGAAGCTTGCTGCCACCAGTTCGTCGCTAATCTCCACGCCTTTAATCAAGTCGAGGTGCTCCCTCACCTGCTCCATGTCAGCGCTGTTTGGTTTCTCCGACCAGCTCTTCTGGCTCTCTAGGATGTGGTGGACATCGCAGCGGATTGCAGGGTGGCTCTGCTTCATGTAGAACCACCAGGAGTTCCACCGTTTCAGAGAAGTGTTCAGCGGTACATTAATGTACTCATTGGCCATCTCATCCCAGAGCTGTAGATATACGCCACCGACCACCTTGGAACCACTGCCACCCTTCTTCTTCAACCAGAATAGGTGTCTGAAGAGGTTGAAGTGCGGCAGAACCCCCAGATATGTCTCACAAAAATGGATAAAGATTGAGATGTGTAATATGGTGTTTGGGTGGAGATTGCATAGACTAATCGACCAGAACTCCAGCAGATCCCGTAGGAAAGGATGAACAGGGAACCCTAATCCATGCTAGAAAGAATCCAAAAACACTACAACTTCATCAGTGTTAGGCATCGGGAAGGGCTCACCGCTGGCTGGCCACCATCCGGCGGTGATGCGGTCTGGAAGAATGCCCGTCGCCACCATCCTATCGAGATCCACCTTCCCCACCTTCGATGGCACCCATTCCTCATCGCGGCTGGCTCCGGCGGCCGCCTTCTTCGGCTTCACAGCTCCCTGCTTCGGCGCCATTGCTCAGATTTGGTTCGAGATTGGTGGCGAATGCGCATGTGGATGCGAATCTGGAAATGTGAGGGCTAAGGAGGAAGATGAAATGGCAAAGTGGCAAAGGTGAGAACGCGGGGTGCGGCGGCGTAGTTATAAAGCACTTCCCCCACCCTTTCGCATTCGAGGGTTTTTGGGAAACCGTTCCCACGATTTGCATTTCTCTGAATTCTCCGCAACCGAAGGTGGGCCGCTACCTGGGCTTTCACCCAGCCCCAGCCCGCATCGTTGATTTATCACCGCAATTGGTTATTGCTCGCCGAATATTCACCGACATCTCCGCCAACCGTTATGGCTCAGTAATTACTACTTTACAGCCATTACTCTGGTATTTTCTCTGTGGTTTTGTTATCTCCAGGTTTTTCCTCTTGTATCTCAGGGACTGCGTCAGCATCATGTCTGGGTTCCTCGCCGCATTAGGGATTTTTCTCCAGTTGACTGCTGTTTCTGACCCTGCCACTACGTGACTACGTCACCTACTGTCAGGCTCGAGGACTAAGTGGGCACACTTCACCTTACGGTGAATGTGCTTTTTTCACTTCAAGGCTACGCCCGGGGACTGGCTGCCTGCTCAGCTGGTTTTCTACTTTTCTTCTACTTTAGACCCTGGCACCACATGACTACATCATCTACTATCAGGCTTGGGGACTAAGTGGGCACACTTCACCTAGCGGTGAATATGTTTGCTTTGTTCTGGAAGACTCCGCGCCTCTTGAGGCTAAAGAAGATTATCTCCTTCTCTCGTGGTCGGACTCTAAGTGGGCACACTTGGTCCACTACAAAGAAATTTTCGATTCTAAACTTGAGCTCCTTACACCCTTATGGCAAGCTGTATTTGGATCATATTGCTTGGCTATGGTCCTCGCTGCTCGGCGATGGTTCACGCTGCTCGGCAATTGCTCGCAACTGCTCGGCAACTCATCACGATGGTCGAACCATGAGTTTGACTGCTCGGCTTTGTTCGCACCTGCTCGGACAAGCGCAAGATGATGTTGCACAACAGGTACAAGGCGCTCGGGGACTAGCTATTGGGGGTACGACCCTGGATACCCATGGCAGACCACATGGGCTGTGCCCCCAGGGGCTGCCCAGCCCACAAGACGAAGCCTTGTGGGGCACGACTCTTCTCGGTGCCTCCCTCAAGACATCTAGAAGATATCCTAAAGATACTATGAGATCTGTTAGGATATGTATGATCCCAAGATTCCTGTAATCAGTTATTACTTTCCGGTTATCTCTCAGATCTAACCAACTTGTAACCCTGCTCCCCGGACTATATAAGGCGGGCAGGGACCCCCTCCAAACTCACGCAATATCATGCGATAGCTAATACAAACCAACATACCACAGGAGTAGGGTATTACGTCATACTAACGGCCTGGACCTATCTAACTCGTGTGTCTCTGTTGCCTTCTTGTTCTTGATCTCATGCTTCTCTGCCAATCAATCTACCTTCGTGGGATACCCCTCGGAGGACTACTGACGATATTCTATCGACAACAACCCATTCAAATAAGCCAATTGCGCCAGGGCATCTAAAAGCTATTTTTGCTACGTCGTCCTCAGCCATAAAAATTTGGTTATATCCTGCATTGCCATCCATGAAACTAATAACCTTGTGCCCGGCTGTTGCATCTACCAACATATCGGTTATCTGCATCGGATAACCATAAATGTGTGTAGCCTTGTTCAGATATTTGAAATCGATGCAAACTCTTAACTTCCCATTCTTCTTATACACAGGAACAACATTCGATATCCACTCTGCATATCAGCACGGTTAGATAAATTTCGCTTCTAGTAATCTTTTAGTCTCCTTTTTGATATCATCAAGAATGTTTGGGTTGACTCTCCTCAGAGCTTGTTTAAACGGCCGATATCTAGGTTTGATTGGCAACTGATGTTCAACAATCGATCGGTCTAGACCAGGCATCTCATAGTATTCTCAAGCAAAACAATCTTTAAATTTCTTTAATAAATCCACCAACTATTGCTTATACTCAGGATCCAACTTAGCACTTACATACGTCGGCCTAGGCCTATCTCTAGAACTAGTATCTATCTCTTCTAATTCATCGGCCGACGTAAAGCCATGTCCTAGTTTACCATCTGTGCCATCTATTGGATTATCCATTAAAACAAATTCTCAAAGCTAACTACTTGGATCGGCTGTTGGTTTTTGTCATTGACCTTAATGAAGCCTCCTTCCCATAGCTTGCTAGAAAAACACTCGAAGTCTTCTAGCTCCTAATACATTGGATCAGCTATTGCGATACTCATAGAATCATAAGCATGAACCAGCTCAACATCATCTCCATGCCACTAAATCAAGCATTGATGCATGGTCGATGGTACACAATAGTTTGTATGAATCCAATCACGACCAAGGAGTTAACTATATGACCCATTTCCATCAATGACGAAGAATGTGGTGAGCAAAGTTTTGCTTTCGATTGTCAATTCGACGTTCATTGCCCCCCTGGTCTTAGATGCATTACCCCCAAAATCCTTAAGCATCATGTCGGTCTCAATCAAATCTCCTGGTCCGTTGCCAAGTTTACAAAAAGTGGTGTAAGGCATGAGATTGACAGAAGCACCTCCACCCACTAACATCTTGTTCATCGGCTTCCCATCAACAAAACCTTTTACATACAAAGCCTTTAGGTGCCGGTGCTTGACTGGCTTATCGAATATAGCATGTTGTATCACTGTCAACTTGGCAACTATCTCCTCATACTCCAATTCATCAAAATCTAAATAGACTTCTTGATCTGCTGGAGCCCTGAATTCTGACGGCAACAGAAAAGCCATTTGAATATTAGCCAATGGTTGACCCCTATCGGCTGTTTGTTTAGCACGCCACACTTGAGGTCTACCAGATGCTTGAGCCTGTTCTAGCTCTCTGTTCCTTAGGTGTTGCACCCTTCTTTTCTGGCTTCTTGTCAAACCTCCTGGACACCATTGGCCTTCCTGCCAAACATACTCTTCCTCATTACTTTTTCTTCATAATCAGCCCAGTTTTGATCAACAACTCGCTTCCCAAGCCGATCATGAACACTTCTATTTTTTAAGCGTTGATCTGCATTATTATGATGATACTCATCTCGAGCATGGATAGACCGGTGGTTGGCTTGATATTGCCTAAACTCCCAATATTGCTCACTGCACTCTAGGCAGTTATTTCTGGTAGGCAATTTCAAACCTTCGTTCCACCAATGTCTAAAGAAAGGATAATTCCATTGTGATTCGGGTTGTTTTCTATCATTCCTCTCTTTCTTCTATTGACGCTGGTATTCTTTCTCTTCTAGCCAGCACTGATAATCCTTCTCCTTCTGTCGTTGTCATTTATTCAACAAAATTCGAGATGTGACACGTGGCCTTATTGCCCTATCCCTTGATGTCTCTCCCTGTTCATATCGGCTCTTTTGTTGGTCATGACGCCTTCTAATCTCTCTATATTCATCAGCTGATATTTGCATCTCAGGATCGACTGTTCTAGTTTCTCTTGCTCTGGTTGATGTTAGGACCTTAGTCTTTCCTTTGAGCAACTTAGCATCAACCATGTTCTGATTTCTTGGGAAAGGATTATCATCGACTTTTATCTTCCTAGGTGTATCGAATTTGAGCCTTCCTTGTTGAATATCCCTCTGTATATGTTGCCGAAAAACTCTGCACTCATTAGTAGAATGAGAAGTAGCGTTGTGAAATTTATAGAACTTCTTATTCTTCAACTGATCAGGAGGTAACATAACATGATTGTCGGGCAACTTGATCTGTCCCTTCTCAAGTAAGAAATCAAAGAGCTTGTCCGATTTTGTAACATCGAAATCATAGCTCTCTTCAACTCCTTTTCCCTAAGGATTTGTCACCATTACTGTCTTCTTACTTCAGTTCCATTCAGCTGTAGCAATCTCCTCTTCTTCGTCATGCTCATAGCCGTCATCAACTGAATATGGATTATAGGCTTCGACAATTGTGGCATTCTTCTGGAATCGGGTATCTCTACGCATATTCTGGAATTGACTATTGAGCGCTGCCACTTGTTGAGCCAGCTGACCTAAATTGTCAAACTCTTGCCCCAGCAGCTTCTCTCTCCACGTTGGCAATATTCCTTGAATGTCCAAAGCAGCTAGCTGATCATTAGTCAAGTTCAATGAGAAGCACAAATTTCTGGTCTCTCGGAACCTTTGAAGAAACTCAGTGCCTGATTCATTAGTTCTCTGTCTTATGGTCATCAAATCGGTAATTTTCTTTTCTCCTGTCCTAGTATAAAAATATGATTGAAACTTCTTCTCTAGGTCAGCCCAATTGATAATGGAATTGACTGGTAGTGATGAAAACCAAGTGAAGGCTGGTCCTGACAGGGACAAGGAGAAGAAACAAACTCAATGGGCCTCTTCAATGGATGCTTCGTCCAACTGTGTAAGATACCGACTGACATGTTTTATTGTACTTGTGCTATCCTAGCCAATAAACTTAGGAAACTCTAGGAGCCTGTAATTTGTAGGAAGAGCGACCAAATCATACCACTCTGGATATGGGCATTTGTACAAGAAGGTCTGCCCTTTGGGCTTCAAACTGAACTAATTCTTCATCATCTCGGTCACTCTAAGCAACAACTCATCAGCATTTGAATTTGGATTTCTTTGCAATCGCTGACCCATCTACAGATTAAAATTTCGGGTACCTTGATACCCCAAATTTGGAATCATATGAAGGGTATTGTAATCTATGCTATAATGATATCCCTATGGAATCTCTATCTGTTAGGTCCTTTGCTGGCTTGTTGCTTGAAGTCTCTAGTTGTAAATACTAGGATCTGTTTCTCTACGAATCCTTTAAACTGATTGCGCTATTTTTTGAGCCGACGACGGTATTTGGCCTACTGTGCCAAAATTAACTATTTGATTCTAAACTTGCCCCGTCGGCTGTTGCACATGCTGCACTTACGATCTAGGATTATACTGCATCTGATTAGTAGTAGCACCTAAACTTGCTCAGATGAGCTCTGAACTGCCTGGACATCATCATTACCAGCTAGTGCTGCTTCTTGATGGCTAGTACCAGCTTGATTAGTCCCCTGAGTCGACGGATGTGGAATATTGTAATAAACTGGTCCAACCTGATCAATTGGATATCAATGAAACACCTCTTTCATGGTGTTGTGGAATGTGTTCAAGAAAACTGTATTATGGTTCAATATGGCATCATGAACAGATTTGTTTACGGCCTCTACGAAGAAATGCCTATCCTCAGCTTCATCTGTATCTGACTACCCATTCAACAAAACTCTTGGTAGTGGATATTTCTAAATAACTTTATTGTCACGTATCTTGGTGTAGGACAACAAACACTTGTTCTGAAATTCTTCTATAACTTTGCTGATGACATCTTTATCTTCATCAGGTAGGTCTTCATAAGGCACCATAAGGATGTCACTATTGTTGTAAGTCGCCATGATGATTGTGGGGTCCCACCAGGCGTGCCAGAACATGTGTCGGGGCAAAAATGTGTCAATGCGCCTGGCACGCAGCAAGCCAGAAGGATCTGCTTGATGGAGCAAGGCTGGAGATCCGCTTGACTTCAACGCGGGCTAGCCAATCTTGCGAATTCCTCCCAAAGGCGTGCCAGCCAATTTGACCTGCAATTGACAAGGAGAGAAAGTTTATGAGTAATTTAAGGTGGAACATGCCGGGTTTTGCCCAGACAGTTCCAAGTGTGCCGCTATAGGAGCAGCCAGACAGGAAAATCGACTAAATAGCCGATACACAAAGAAATCGACTGTTTATGGACTGTACAGCTCATGGGTTGCGATTGATTTTATGATGACAAGTACAATACACAAAGACATAAGTAAAATCATCAGCTAGGTGGATATTACCGATGTAAAGCATTGAGCCGGTGAATACAAGGAGAAAGGATATAACATACGAACAAATCGACTATCTAGTACAAACGGGTCTACAAACGCTCTAAATCTAATCTGTTACCACCAACAGTGAGGTTCGACCGGATCGATGGCAGCTATGATGATAGTAACAAACTAAACCGAAGAATCCATAAAATCATCTATACATTGACAAGTATTCTAAAAGACATGCTATATTTGTGAAAGCATAGGCGAATCGGCTGAAATAGCCAATTCAAGTAGAAAAAGGGTCATAGCATATGAACAATCGACTATTCAATACGAGCAGACCTATAAACTCCTCAAATATAACCTATTATCTTTAATAGTGGGGTTCGACCAGATCGATGACAGCCATAATAAAGATAACACCTTTAAAGAAAATGGATCTATTCATATTTAACAGGGTCATGAAAACATGCTATGAACATTAAAGTGCGGGTGATCGGCTATTTAGCCGATGCTGGCAAAGCAAACAGTCAAGGTCATGCCAGATCGAAAAACAAATCTACCAATTAGCATCAGTGGGGATCGACCGGATCGTTACAGCCATAATAGCGAACTATAGGCCAGATTTAACTAGCTAGCAAACCTCCTCTAGATCAGACATGCCTTAACCACGTACTATGCACGATCAAGATCGATGTAGAATGGCCGATGAAACGTAATCCATCGTTTAAAGTGAGAACCGTTGCAATGTGACAAGATAAACAATGGGTTAAAAGGATGTGAGTCCGATCTAGATCGATCTCGATCAGGCAGGTTGATATTGCAGAAAACTAATGACAGTAAGAACATCAGGAAGTTTGGTAACTTAATGAATCTACCCAAAGGATGCCACCCTTAGGTAGAGCCGATAACTTGACCTTAATCTAATTCGAGAAGTGGAGGTCAAACTTAACCAATGCAGCCATACTTGAACTAGACAAGGATCGATAACTAGCTTATACTAGAGCTCGCAATGGAGGTCGAACTTAACCGATGCAGCCTTACAAACGGAAGTATAAGCCATGATGGTACTTACAGACAAGTCAGAGGTCAGCCGGACCAATGCAATCCTGCTTGTTGAAGAACTCGCCGAGATCTACACTACTCCTACTCCTAAGGGTTGGGGTAAAGCCAAAAAAAGTAATTTGTATTGATTGATTGGATGTCCTCTTTACAATAGCCGGGGTCCAATATTTATACCTGAAACCTAAGCATGAATCCTACTCAAGTATGACTCATTACAATCTTTGGTATAAGAGAAAACATTCCTAATTTAAGATAACTTGGACCCTAATCTTTTCCTTTTTGTAGAGTCCGACATGTCTTTCCCGACCCCAACCATAGCTTATTGTCGTTATCTGCTGACGTCATCTGCAGAGAGCCGATTCTAGTGCCGCATCTGAATCAACTGATATCGACCCTTATGCAATCGATTCCTTGGTGACTCAATATTGGAAGCTTCGAGTTTCCACATTCTTCTTACCAAATTTTGGTGTAAACAGGCCCATGGTGGCTACATCCGCCATGAAAGCTACGGGTTCACCAATGTCAAAGGGCCAGCGCCCGCGTTCGCTTACAACCACGGCCCAAACCTTCACCATGGAGATCTAGGTCCCGTGGCCCACAGTGGACACACTCTTAGAACTACCCTCAGTGGCAGCATCCTAGAGTTCACTTACATAGGGGGCCAGTGCCCTCTCTCATCACCAATTTGCGCCATGTCCTCCACACGGGAGGCCAGAAGTCCACGACTCGTGACAAACTCACCCTAGGAATGGCCTCAACCGACCACATCCTTTTGGGAAACCATGAGGTTATCCACACTGGTGGGTCAATGTCGTAGAACTGACCAATTTATAAGAGCACAAGTATAATGGCAGCCCGCAAGCGGTCACACTGTCATACTTGAGCCCATATAAACCCGGTAGTCTGTCGAGTACCACGACGGGTCTCGATAAACGATCCACAAACAACCAAGATCGTACATGATTCAACATACATGTCACATATTACATAAAGTTTGCAGATACATTTCCATCATCAGAGTATGAAATAAAGTTATTACAAACCAAGTTTGATAGATAATAGCGGAAGCAAATTAAGTTCGAAAGTAGCATTTGCCAACATAGTTTAATACAGTGCCAATATACGATCACAGTCCACAAAAGCATATAGAGGGATTACTAAAGAAGCCTGCCCAAGGCTTACTCCTCATCCACAGCGGGATAGAAGTAACTCTTGCAATATCCATGATATACTATGACATATGCAACAATGGGAATAAACCCTGAGTACGAGAAGGTACTCAGCTAGACTTACCCGTCTAAAACCAGAAATAAATTGACTCCAAGGATTATGCAAGGCTGTATAAGTGGAGGTAGCTTGACAACATTTTGCATAAAAAGCGATTAACTCAATTATACAATTATAATTCCGTTATCAAGTTAATTATAACTATCCATCTCTAAATTAGCAACTATCCTGTGCCAAACATGTGATACATCATTTTAAGAGCATACAATAGTAACTGTAACAGAACCGCCCAATTTATACAAGATCAAGTACGGCTGTCCCCGCTAACACGTTGACACACACATACTTTCACTTATATAAACCCGGTAGTCCACCGAGTGTCCCGAAAGACCTCGGTAAATCAACATCACAACCAAGATCGCGTGATTAAGCAAATACACATCACATACACAGGGTTGCAGCGGAAATAATATTACATATGGGTTCACAAATAAAAGTACAAGTTTGGGTTTCAAAACCGCTTAGTGAAAACAACATAGCTTTCAAATGATTACATTAATATAAGTTCTAAATATATTGCTAGCATAAGTGACATCATCCGACAAAAGTATATAGATGAGAAGTAATTATAGAATCACCGAGCGCACCGGCGGTTAGCCACCATCTTCAATAGGCTGAGAACTCCACCTGCAACATGGTGGGATAAACCCTGAGTACTCGAATGTACTCAGCCAGACTTACCCGCCGGAAACCAAAACAAATGACACCAAGGATCATGCATAGCTTAATTTAGTGGATCTGGCTGGACAACCTTTTTGCATAAAAGCTTGAGTAACCATTAGCATTATTCACCTGTACTAGCAGTGACTTTTAGCCATTACCTACCATCTATATTAGCACCAGTACTAATCAATCACTTGATTAAGTTGCAAACAATAATAACCATATCAGGTATTTCATGGCTCATTGTCATTATCATCATAGTTTGACCATATCTTTAAATTTAGTGAATCTACGTTGCCGCTGCTCAGTCAAGTTCTCACTATCCGGGAGAGACGGCGATTCGAATCGATTCCTATCCAGCTGGAGGGGTATTCCTAAACACAAACCCTGCTTCCCCCGTCAGGGTCGCAAACGAGTCACCTTTGGTACGATTCAGGAGTCGTGAGTCTGAACAGATCAACATTCTCAGAGAACCACTCTGCCAAGGTTGTTCGAGACTCTAACCCGCCTTGGACTTATGCCAATGGCTCTCAGCACATCCTTACTACCTCCAGAATGCACGCCACTGCTCGCGTCCCCGGCCTGAGTCGAGCTACTAGGCTTCGCGGTCGGAACGACTTATCCGGCCAGCTAAGTGTTAGGCTGCGTTCAACATGACATGAGGACGTACAGCGTATCGGTCCTTAAACGACACAGACGGGGATAGATTCACACCCAAGACCTCCATGCCTTGTTGTTGCACTACCATCATCCCGTCCGGTCTCCTTTCATTATTAACACATGGTTCTTTTTCATGATAGCAAATATAGCTAACCGTGACCAGAGCTCATCCTACATCTCGCAAGTGACAGGAAATCACCCGACTTCTACCGGCCTATGCATAGCTAAGCATCATTCGATCCTACACTTAATTAGGATTCATAGGATTTTATCTGGACAAGGTAGGGATATAATGCAACAATTGGTTTCAACCAATTCCTATACTTAATGCATCATCAACAATAAGTGATACTCAATATATTTGTAAAAACATGGGAGGCTTATAATGCTCCGGGGCTTGCCTAGGATCCGACACAAGTCAGTTCAGTTAGCTTGCACCGTCTTGGTGACATCTCCGGTCCTAGCGCTCGCTTAGTCCTTCCATCTTCGGGATAGATCCTCCATACACCGTCTTCGGGTTCGGCTCCAACATCGCATCCTTCACGTGGTGCATCTAGTGTACCTAGACGAGATGCAATATACAAGTGCTTAAATATGAAGAATAGTACCATGAGACGCATCACAAAATAGCAAGCAAGACAAGCATAGTTTACACTAACACACTTAAGTACTTTGCGATGCTTAACTTAAACATCACACAATCTATCATGCTAAGATGGCAAAGAAGACGACAACACCAAGCATGACACAAGTTTCCCAAGATCTCAGGTGCTCTAACTCAGTCATCATTCAAGGCATAAGCCACACTTAACAATATACAAGCAAACACTATAATTGGAATCTGCCAATTTCTGGACATGCAAACAGCAGCTACAAGATTTAGCTATAACTGGAGTTACACAAATCCAAATGACTTTCAAGAAGACATTTTGGAAAGCTTATGAAATTATCTACATTTCATCTAAAATAATCTTAGCATGATTCTCAAGTTAACTAAGTCAAATATACCCATTTACAGAAACTGGTCCACAATTGACAGAGAGCAGCCATTTCTGAAACCCAACTTTAAACAGGCATAACTCACAAACTACAAGGCCAAATACCACCAAATTTTAACAGCAGCTAGATACATGAATTATCTACAACTTTTGTATAAACAAGTTTCACAACAAAGCACATTATCATGAAGAACTTTGCTAGGTTCCCAGATCTGTCCATAAACCACATTTGCAAGAAAATAAATATTAACTTATGTTGCAAACACATAATTAGGCAAAACCAACTTTACCAACATGTCACACATGACTAAAGAACACCAGAAAACCTAGTGTCCATGACCAAATAAATTCTTTTAATGCATTTCTTAATTTATTTTAGATAACAAGGTGACTTAATGAACATATACCAAAAGTTTACAATAAATTCTACAAAAATTAAAGTGGCTCACATATCCTCTCATTAGTCTACAGTACAAATTTGACTCCATTTGAATATGTATAGCAACCTCTATGAAAAAGACAAGTTGCTAAAGTAAGAAATCATGTGAGAGCAAGATAAACCAATAACTCACTCATACTTCATCCAATACTCATGAAATTTTTACCACAAATCAACTATCACATGAGTAGCATGCCACAAAAATTTCACTTCATTCGGAGCCTTAGATCTGCAGTTATGGAAAATAACAAATTCAACTAGCATTACAACCTTACTGCACAAATCTATTTTTACCGCAAAATATTGAAACTAAAACATACTATATTATAGATGTAATGCATAGAGAATTGTACAAGGATTCTAAAAAGTCCTCATTTGCTATTTTACGAATTTCCTATGAATTACTATGAATTTCCAAAGATTCAGCAAATTTACTACAAATAGGTCCTTTATGGCACTATTCCTTTGAGTCACTGACTTCGCAAAACGACCCCTTCTCTTCTTCGAATTGCTGTAGGAGGTCCTTGACGCGAACATGAACAGAGGAGGCACCGGAGCTTGTCGATGTCGGCCGAAGGAGGCTTGTCGGCGGCGGGGAAGTGGTGGGGAAGCACCAGGGGGTTGGTGCACACTCGTAGGTGGGCGCAGCTTGCTCCGCGGAGGCCCGACGCGGCCTAGCCACGCACGCCGGCGGCCTGGGCGACGGCGGCAGGCGGCACCAGCGCTGCGGGGCGTGGCATGGCCGACGGGGGAGTGCGGGAGGGGCAGCGTGGTGAGAGGAATATGATGGCATTGTCGGCTTGGAAAGAGGAAGGGCCGAGCTCGGCCATGGCGGCCATGGCTGCTCGCGTCCGCGAGCAACAGCGAGGCGAGGGTGCAAGGGAGAGAGTGAGCCCGGTCGTCCACATTGGCCTGGCGCGCGTGGAGAAGCAGCGAGGAGACCGCAGGGAGGCGAGGGCACGCGGCAAGGGAGAGGGCGCGCGGCGTCCATGCAAGAAAACCAAGTCGGCAAAGCGTCAAACACGTGGTGAGCATCACGGTGGGCAAGGTGGGAGCAGATTTGGGCCGTCTATGGGCCGAATCAGCGAATGGGACAAAAACAAAGTTTTCTCACCTCGACCCGCTCTACATTTTCTATTAAGGCACTCAGGTCATTAGAGCAACGGATTAGCGGTAAAATAGTTGCCAAGACAACAGTGTCAACACAACAACGGTGATCACGGAAACTCGCTTTCAAAGGTCAAAACTCGGTCAAACTCAGTGCAACTTTTTGTATGCTCTTCTCCATAATATAACCTTCAACTTTTATTTTTGGACCAACTCAAGTTGCTTAACGAATTTTGGAGAACGCGGAATGCCAATGGCGACCACGATGAATTCCAAACTTAGCAAAATTCTAAGTCTAAAAACAGCCGCTAATTCAATTTTCGAGCCTCTGTTTGACTTAGTTCCAAGTTGATCTGGCTCTTGTTCCAAAAACAAAGTTTGTTCTACATGATATGGACTACAACTTTCATTTAAGGTCCAACCTCAAAACTGGTATAGAACCTACTGTTCTACTTTGACCAAAGTAGGATCACGATGAAGCTTAAATTATCCTTTTTGATCCATTGGAGCATTTTCTAGCCACCTGCTCAACATGAACCTTTCATGACTTTTGTTGTAGAGTTCATCTAGAGTCATTTGGGCAAGGTTGCAAGGTTTGATTGATGACCTACATTTCCATTCACTTAATAGTGCAATTCAAACACTTAGTAAAGTCATTCCAATAAGGATATAACTTATCATTTCATGTGACTTTTTGATTCCAAACTTTATGAAACTTTTCCAGTGATCCATGTGGGTGGAAATTGATGTGAGGCACATGAATATATTCCAATAACACCAGCCAAGCATATATCTTGAAAAGACCTATATGTAAAGCAAGGGTGCAATATCCGAGTTTAGGTTGGGGCTCATTTCCATAGGTTTGACCTTGACATCTCCATCACCACTGAACATGTCATGGTTGCATTTAAACCCATTGCTTAATGGGTGACAAACACCTGGGGTGTTACAGCCCTCCCCCCTTAAAGGAATCGCGTCCCGAGATTCGGTGCGAAAGACTTTTAAGGGAAGAGAAACTTGTCATCCAGTTTCCAACATCAGTGATAGCATTAGGCTACTTAACTTTGAAGTATCAGAGAGGCTAATTTGGTCACAACACTTTCTGATACTTGCTCTTCGTCGTAAGCTGTTGTCTGAAGAATTTCCTTCGTTGGCGTCCATAAAGCATTGTTTCATTGGAAGAAATCCAAGATAGCACTGGCCTGCGTACTTCGTCCTCGATGTACGAAGAGTGATACAAGTGTATACTAAATACTTGTAACATCTACTTCCCTAGTGGATATAGCACAGACCTTATGGACTTTGCACTAGACCATAGTCGGTCGATGGATATTCCTCGCAACGGTGCTATATTTGTTCCCAAGGTTTGAAAAGCAGTTCTCTACTAAAGTGGCTTGAGCACAACTTCTCATAAAGGATGTGATCATAGATGGGGTAAACATCCTTTGAGGGCATGAGAAGCTAGCTAACCAATATCCAAACTGGTTGTAGCGGTGCACTCACTCATATGTCAACTGATGGAAAGCTACATAATGTTCCATGTGTGCAGTGCTCTTTCTCTGATAACAATACCATATTACCTGAGTCAGTTGAGTGAGTGGTAAATGTAACAACTGACTTTGTTGGCTCAATGTTCTCGATGATCATTCCTTAGGGAGCCTTTGGATCCAAGTTGCAACTGTGATCTGGGTTGAATCTGATGCAACCTCTTGGGTAAAAACACATATAAGGTACCAAAGGCATGTCAGCATTGGAGAACCATTGACGCAGAAGGATGTTAGCAAGGCTTGGAGGACAACACAAGTTGCAAGTAATCACAAAACTAGGGACTAGTTCACTACCAAGCAGGTTGAGTACAATTTACCTTCGTGGTGCAGTTGCACAGCAAGTTGGGTTGACTTGCATCGTAGCAAAACCGGCTTTCTTAAACTATATTTGACATCGAGGCTTCCATTCTTAGGTCCATCAATATCTCAAAAACCATAATCCAAAAATCTATGGTTTGACACCTTTCCAATTACTTTAGAATTGCAAGGCACAATTTGACTTCTAGAACACCTTGACTGCTCAAACATTGTTGATAGAGGAGGCCAAGAACAAGGTACAAAGGGGTCCAAGGAGTCTTATTTAGGGCATCTAAAGGATTATCTAGCATTAATTATTGACCGCGTTGCATACCTTGGCATCAATTGCAAACACAACTTTCGAATGCGAAGGATGATTGCAGTCACAAAGAAATTACAGATTCTGTACCCTTTTTGTTTTCTATTCATATCTCACAAACTACTGCTCCAATATGCACAAATTTTGGTGGGCATGTAGGTCCATGGGTGTTCTAACTACTCACCAAAATTCAACTCCACCGGACACCGTTTGACCATCCAAACAATTCATCTACCAAAACTGCTGTGTTCTGAAATGGCAGCAAACCGAGCCGACAAGATATCTCTCAAATCCGATATTTTACTCAACCAATACTCAAACCAACTTAAGACATTGAAGGGTCCTAAGCAAGGAATGAGATCACCAAGTTTGGGGTCAATCCAACTTCGTTTGAGTCACTAATCGTTGGCTTGAAGATGTTCGGTTCTGTACCTTAAAATCTAGACAGATTTCTCGTTCTTCTCTTTCTTTGCTTCACACGTTGTGGTGTGTGTTCTATACTCTCGATGTCTTTGTATAGCAGCAGCAGCAGCAGCTCTTTTCTCTGAGGATGTAGACTAAGGTTTTCCATATGTGGTTCTCAGGAAACAACTTAAATCGTTTGATTTAGACACCAACTTGATGATGCACAAGCATTGGACTTGTGGGCTATTTTCGCAGGGCACAAGGCATTATTCCACATGTAAGGCATTCCTACAGAGACAAGGAACCATTTTTGAATATTCTCTAGCACTTGGTCCAATAGAACCTTGAACAAATCCGTTTGTGGTACCTATGGGCACAATGATGCTGATTGAAACTAGGCACATGCTTTCGCTAGCTCCTTATGTAGCCGATACAACATCTTGTACTATCTGTGTGATTGTCCAAGATGGAATGGACTTGATAGCACAGGTTTTGGAAAACAAAGCAGTAATTGAATTGCTAAATGGCTTGTTGTTTCATTGCTTACATTGCTCTGCGAGACATAGCCTTCATAATTAGCAAAAATTGTCACCTAGCGGGAGGTGAAGCTTCATACTAGTAACTAATCAGCTGGCTCTCAACACTAAAAGGTCCCAAATCTTCACTCTTGATAATAAGAATTGTGGTCGAAGCATAAACCGATGGTCGCCATAGAAGTCAGCAAAAAAGGGGTCACACTAGAAATGGTTGATCTCGACCGTGCGATCAGCATGCACATAATAATCAAGACTTGGATAGCCAGGTCATAATCATAATGTGACGTTCGATTCTTATCTGACTAACAACTTAACCAACATTAAGTGTTGTGTGCCTTTCTGATCCAACAATGATGACATAAGTTGTTCACTAGGTGATGGACGTCAATACTGGGACAACCAAGTGGAGTCACTTGTCTACCACCTCTTGCAATCTATTAATGTTTATGCCGGTGATATGTTCTTCAAAGGTTATCTTCCAGACGACATCAGGAGAAAACTCTACTACATATGGTCCTAATAGATTGATCTTTTCATAAGATATGGGGAGATAACCAAGAAAGGATCACAAGAAAATATCACATAGACTGTCATTTCATAATGGATCATGACTAGCAACCCTGATACCTACGCGTGCCGAGCAGCACAACCTTGTGTGCGCGCCCACAGGAGGCTCTCGGTTTCATCACGGCACCATAGACTGTTAATCGTAACACCATTACAGAACTGACAACCAAAGTGAAATTTCCCGTGGCACCAATTAGATTGTAAGAACAAGCATTGTGCAAAAGAGGGATAGCAACAAGGATAGTCAGAAGGTTAGGAATCAACAAGGAGGCGATCTAAAGATCAAAACACAGCGCAAGAGAACATAGCTTATTTGCCAAAGACAACTGAGCAGGGGACTTCTTGCCTAATTTCCATATACGCCTCGTGTCCACCAAAGTGAGTACCAGATAAAGATTAACCTGAGATTTGGTATTGTCGAGCAGCATCATGCGATCAAGACTGATAAATATCCAGAGACTTGAAAGGGTTGGATGCAAAATAAATGAGATTCAAGGGACATAGCCAATGCACTGACTAGGGATTGAGTTGATAAAGCAATGACATGATCTGCGAGGAAAAGGTTCCAAAGCCAGGGTAGATAGCGATTAGCGTTGCACCAGATCAGCTGTAGGAGAAGGAGCAATGAGGTCCGACAAGGATTTTTGAGCAGGGTCCTCCCACATAGGAGCAGAACAACCACGACACATGCAAGCATTCAAGGGAACTAAGCTTTGGCCTAAGGTCAAGCAAAGGCATAGATAAAGTCTTCTTAGCGCAACGTTCAAGGCTAGCAACCACATGTACAGGCTCAGGTTCCTAAGAGAGAATCTAATTGGAGGCGACAACCATGCGATTACGTAACTTGAGCATTGTTCTAAGATAAAGCTATTTGACACTCATATGCTACCGAGGACAAACGAGATGATAACTATGGCACTAATTAGATAACAAGCATACCTACCACATCATAGTTTCAAGCAAGCATTTGAGAGATTCAATCAAATTAGCTTAAGCACAATTACTAAGCACAAGGCTCACACACATAACAAGCATTTACCATACAAGATTTAACTACAAGCTTGGCCCAAAACCAAAGCAAGCTAAAGCATCCACTTAGTATATGCACAGAAAATTGAACAACAGTACAGTAGGCACAGGTTTCAAGCATAACTGAAGTTGTAGGCATCAAACAAAGGTGATCCTAGACTTTAGGTAAAGCTTATTAAGTTGTCTATAACTTTCTTATTATCATATGAAGATGATCCTACAGCTAACAAGACCAAACAAGACAAAGAAGACATCTCTGCCCAGATTTGGACAGATTCCATCATTCCATTTTGCAAGCTCATAACTAGAGATTTAGATCACCAAAAGCAGTGCTATTAGACATTTTAGAAAGCTTAGAAAAATTACTATACTTCTTCTACTATTTCCAAGAAATAATTCTATATGCACACAGGTAAAACAAACCAAATATTAAGATCTGTTCAGAACATAAATAAAACCTGACAACAAACTTCTGAAATTCATAACTCTTAACCCATAAGGCCTAGGGTCATGAAATTTTTGGACAAGCAAGATACGAAAGTTAGCTACGACTTTGGTATTCTCCATAACTATAGAAAACACCGTTATGACCACGAAAACATCACTACTATAGAAACTGTTCTAGCAGCCAACGTCCCACAAGCAAAACAAAACTTGCCTTTGTTCTACTTAACAAGAGAGCACACAAACATGTTATTCTAGCAGCTCTAAACATTGTTACCTTAGAGCAACAATAAATTAATTTTAGTCATAAGAACCCCAAGTACTTAAGTGAGGCCTAAAGCATTTGCAAAAGCTTGTAAGAACAACATACCCACCACTTGGCTAAACTAGAGGACATTTATAGGTTTAAACATGTAACCACAATTATTTCTAGCAAGGCTAAGCACACACTTTTCTCAAGAACTTCCTATTCAAGCAACATGGAACAAGGCATTTTGTCTAGCTTCACACAGGGAAGATAGCAACATCACATTGATCATAAGTTACTTAGTATTAGAACAAGGTGAGGGAAGCATATTTATGCACAAGCACAATCATGATGTATGCTCATCCTATTCGTCCTCGCGAAATTGCCAGCCTAAAGTGGCAATCACATTCTATGTCGGTGGCATAACACGTACTCTCTCGATAAATAGCTAGTCGTCAGCTATATTCAATCTACGCATTCATGGTTAGCGTACCTGTAGGCAAATTCATTGCAGCCCATCCCCACAAGAGATAAATAAGCACACAATGAAAGCAGTAAACTAAGATACTCTACATATATACATCCCCAGATGTATATACTTCGATATCCATAGCTACCCGATAAATATACCCGCAATTAAGTACCTTCATATATACATGGGTGTAACATGTAAATATTCCAGTAACCACAGCTAACTCTCCCCTAGACCGATAGTTGGACGGTCATGCTCTCACAACTCACACTTACCTGAGCGTAGAGACAATTGATCCATACATTACCATTCAAGCGAATGTCATCCATACAATAACATGCCGTATGGACGAAGAAAGTAAAAACCCCTATGTTAGTACTTAGATAGCCACCTAATAGTCCTTAACTGGGCATAAAGGAGGATGTCGCTAGCATAGTTTTGCAAATTAGTTTTGACAAATTTACCTGTAGCTAAAGTTTTAGTTAAAATAGGCTTTTTAAAACCAAAACTTTGTTTTTAAAACAATGTACATGACAGTATTATGCTTAATCTTGCTCTGATGCCAGCTGTAACAGAACCGCCCAATTTATACAAGATCAAGTACGGCTGTCCCCGCTAACACGTTGACACACACATACTTTCACTTATATAAACCCGGTAGTCCGCCGAGTGTCCCGAAAGACCTCGGTAAATCAACATCACAACCAAGATCGCGTGATTAAGCAAATACACATCACATACACAGGGTTGCAGCGGAAATAATATTACATATGGGTTCACAAATAAAAGTACAAGTTTGGGTTTCAAAACCGCTTAGTGAAAACAACATAGCTTTCAAATGATTACATTAATATAAGTTCTAAATATATTGCTAGCATAAGTGACATCATCCGACAAAAGTATATAGATGAGAAGTAACTATAGAATCACCGAGCGCACCGGCGGTTAGCCACCATCTTCAATAGGCTGAGAACTCCACCTGCAACATGGTGGGATAAACCCTGAGTACTCGAATGTACTCAGCCAGACTTACCCGCCGGAAACCAAAACAAATGACACCAAGGATCATGCATAGCTTAATTTAGTGGATCTGGCTGGACAACCTTTTTGCATAAAAGCTTGAGTAACCATTAGCATTAATCACCTGTACTAGCAGTGACTTTTAGCCATTACCTACCATCTATATTAGCACCTGTACTAATCAATCACTTGATTAAGTTGCAAACAATAATAACCATATCAGGTATTTCATGGCTCATTGTCATTATCATCATCATTTAACCATATCTTTAAATTTAGTGAATCTACGTTGCCGCTACTCAGTCAAGTTCTCACTATCCGGGAGAGACGGTGATTCGAATCGATTCCTATCCAGCTGGAGGGGTATTCCTAAACACAAACCCTGCTTCCCCCGTCAGGGTCGCAAACGAGTCACCTTTGGTACGATTCAGGAGTCGCGAGTCCGAACAGATCGACATTCTCAGAGAACCACTCTGCCAAGGTTGTTCGGGACTCTAACCCGCCTTGGACTTATGCCAATGGCTCTCCGCACATCCTTACTACCTCCAGAATGCACGCCACTGCTCTCGTCCCTGGCCTGAGTCGAGCTACTAGGCTTCGCGGTCGGAATGACTTATCCGGCCAGCTAAGTGTTAGGCTGCGTTCAACATGACATGAGGACATACAGCGTATCGGTCCTTAAACGACACAGACGGGGATAGATTCACACCCAAGACCTCCATGCCTTGTTGTTGCACTACCATCATCCCGTCCGGTCTCCTTTCATTATTAACACATGGTTCTTTTTCATGATAGCAAATATAGCTAACCGTGACCAGAGCTCATCCTACATCTCGCAGGTGACAGGAAATCACCCGACTTCTACCGGCCTATGCATAGCTAGGCATCATTCGATCCTACACTTAATTAGGATTCATAGGATTTTATCTGGACAAGGTAGGGATATAATGCAACAATTGGTTCCAACCAATTCATATACTTAATGCATCATCAACAATAAGAGATACTCAATATATTTGTAAAAACATGGGAGGCTTATAATGCTTCGGGGCTTGCCTGGGATCCGACACAAGTCAGTTCAGTTAGCTTGCACCATCTTGGTGACATCTCCGGTCCTAGCACTCGCTTAGTCCTTCCATCTTCGGGATAGATCCTCCATACACCGTCTTCGGGTTCGGCTCCAACATCGCATCCTTCACGTGGTGCATCTAGTGTACCTAGACAAGATGCAATATACAAGTGCATAAATATGAAGAATAGTACCATGAGACGCATCACAAAATAGCAAGCAAGACAAGCATAGTTTACACTAACACACTTAAGTACTTTGCGATGCTTAACTTAAACATCACACAATCTATCATGCTAAGATGGCAAAGAAGACGACAATACCAAGCATGACACAAGTTTCCCAAGATCTCAGGTGCTCTAACTCAGTCATCATTCAAGGCATAAGCCACACTTAACAATATACAAGCAAACACTATAATTGGAATCTGCCAATTTCTGGACATGCAAACAGCAGCTACAAGATTTAGCTATAACTGGAGTTACACAAATCCAAATGACTTGCAAGAAGACATTTTGGAAAGCTTATGAAATTATCTACATTTCATCTATAATTATCTTAGCATGATTCTCAAGTTAACTAAGTCAAATATACCCATTTACAGAAACTGGTCCACATTTGACAGAGAGCAGCCATTTCTGAAACCCAACTTTAAACAGGCATAACTCACAAACTACAAGGCCAAATACCACCAAATTTTAATAGCAGCTAGATACATGAATTATCTACAACTTTTGTATAAACAAGTTTCACAACAAAGCAAATTATCATGAAGAACTTTGCTAGGTTCCCAGATCTGTCCATAAACCACATTTGCAAGAAAATAAATATTAACTTATGTTGCAAACACATAATTAGGCAAAACCAACTTTACTAACATGTCACACATGACTAAAGAACACCAGAAAACCTAGTGTCCATGACCAAATAAATTCTTTTAATGCATTTCTTAATTTATTTTAGATAACAAGGTGACTTAATGAACATATACCAAAAGTATACAATAAATTCTACAAAAATTACAGTGGCTCACATATCCTCTGATTAGTCTACTGTACAAAGTTCACTCCATTTAAATATGTATCGCAACCTCTATGAAAAAGACAAGGTTCTAAAGCAAGAAATCATGTGAGAGCAAGATAAACCAATAACTCACTCATACTTCATCCAATACTCATGAAATTTTTACCACAAATCAACTATCACATGAGTAGCATGGCACAAAAATTTCACTTCATTCGGAGCCTTAGATCTACAGTTATGGAAAATAACAAATTCAACTAGCATTACAACCTTACTGCACAAATCTATTTTTACCGCAAAATGTTGAAACTAAAACATGCTATATTATAGATCTATTGCATAGAGAATTTTACAAGGATTCCAAAAAGTCCTCATTTGCTATTTTACGAATTTCCTATGAATTACTATGAATTTCCAAAGATTCAGCAAATTTACTGCAAATAGGTCCTTAACGGCACTATTCCTTTGAGTCACTGACTTCGCAAAACGACCCCTTCTCTTCTTCGAATTGCTGTAGGAGGTCCTTGACGCGAACATGAACATAGGAGGCACTGGAGCTTGTCGATGTCGGCCGGAGGAGGCTTGTCGGCGACGGGGAAGTGGTGGGGAAGCACCAGGGGGTTGGTGCACACTCGTAGGGGGCCGCAGCTTGCTCCGCGATGGCCCGACGCGGCCTGGCCATGCACGCCGGCGGCCTGGGCGACGGCGGCAGGCGGCACCAGTGCTGCGGGGCGTGGCATGGCCGACGGGGGAGTGCGGGAGGGGCAGCGTGGTGAGAGGAATATGATGGCATTGTCGGCTTGGAAAGAGGAAGGGCCGAGCTCGGCCATGGAGGCCATGGCTGCTCGCGTCCGCGAGCAACAGCGAGGCGAGGGTGCAAGGGAGAGAGTGAGCCCGGTCGTCCACATCGGCCTGGCGTGCGTGGAGAAGCAGCGAGGCGACCGTAGGGAGGCGAGGGCACGCGGCAAGGGAGAGGGCGCGCGGCGTCCATGCAAGAAAACCACATCGGCAAAGCGTCAAACACGTGGTGAGCGTCGCGGTGGGCAAGGTGGGAGCAGATTTGGGCCGTCTATGGGCCGAATCAGCGAATGGGCCAAAAACAAAGTTTTCTCACCTCGACCCGCTCTACATTTTCTATTAAGGCACTTAGGTCATTAGAGCAACGGATTAGCGGTAAAATAGTTGCCAAGACAACAGTGTCAACACAACAACGGTGATCACGGAAACTCATTTTCAAAGGTCAAAACTCGGTCAAACTCAGTGCAACTTTTTGTATGCTCTTCTCCATAATATAACCTTCAACTTTTATTTTTGGACCAACTCAAGTTGCTTAACGAATTTCGGAGAACGCGGAATGCCAATGGCGACGACGATGAATTCCAGACTTAGCAAAATTCTAAGTCTGAAAACAGCCGCTAATTCAATTTTCGAGCCTCTGTTTGACTTAGTTCCAAGTTGATCTGGCTCTTGTTCCAAAAACAAAGTTTGTTCTACATGATATGTACTACAACTTTCATTTAAGGTCCAACCTCAAAACTGATATAGAACCTACTGTTCTACTTTGACCAAAGTAGGATCACGATGAAACTTAAATTATCCTTTTTGATCCATTGGAGCATTTTCTAGCCACCTGCTCAACATGAACCTTTCATAACTTTTGTTGTAGAGTTCATCTAGAGTCATTTGGGCAAGGTTGCAAGGTTTGATTGATGACCTACATTTCCATTCACTTAATAGTGCAATTCAAGCAATTAGTAAAGTCAATCCAATAAGGATATAACTTATCATTTCATGTGACTTTTTGATTCCAAACTTTATGAAACTTTTCCAGTGATCCATGTGGGTGGAAATTGATGTGAGGCACATGAATATATTCCAATAACACCAGCCAAGCATATATCTTGAAAAGACCTATATGTAAAGCAAGGGTGCAATATCCGAGTTTAGGTTGGGGCTCATTTCCATAGGTTTGACCTTGACATCTCCATCACCACTGAACATGTCATGGTTGAGTTTAAACCCATTGCTTAATGGGTGACAAACACCTGGGGTGTTACAGTAACCATAGCAGGTATAGTAATTCCATGTTTATCCGAACCATCATATTCCATAATACAATTACTACGATGCTGGAGCTAGCCAAGTTTCTCACTATCTGGGAGAGACGGCGATTTGAATCGATTTCAACCAGCTGGGAATTTATTCCTAACACAAACCCACACTTCCCCCATCGGGGTCACGTCGGGTCACCTTTGGTACAACTCAGGTCCACATTTTGCAGGTTCACCCAGCGTCGCACAATCAGGGACTGATGGTAGCTAGGTTGTTCAAGCCATGCCTTCCCACGGTCCCGAACCAGGTCGCTCAGGTCATGCTTGCCCACGGTCTATTGATGCGCTCCCCGCACATCCTTACTTCCATCCAGAGTGCGCACTCTTATAGAGCGGGACCCGGCTTGAGTTGAGCTACTCGGCTTCGCGGTCGGAACGAGTTATCCAACTAGCTAAGTGAGAGGCATGCGTTCAATCTTGTCAAAAGTGCCAACAACGGTACGATCCTTAATCGACACAGACGGGGATAGATCCACACCCAAGACCTCCATGTCTTGTTGCTTCTCTATCGGCATCCCGCTCGGTCTCCATTTACATTACCCCATGGTTCTTTTCCACGATAGCAAATATAGTCAACCGTGCTTCGGTATCCACCTATATCTCGCAGGTGACAGGAAATCACCCGACTTCTATCGGTCTAAGCATGGCTAAGCATATATTCGATCCTGGACCTACATAGGGTTAAAGGTATATTTCTGGACAAGGAAATTATATGCATCAAGTGGTTCCAATCAACTCTTATAACCTAATGCATCAATCATAAAGGACTCGAGTAATATTTTGTAAAACACTGGGAGACTTAGAATGCTCCGGTGCTTGCCTTTCAGACAAGAAGTGGGGCGGTGGTCAGGGCACTCTGGAAGCTCTTCTAGGGTCTGCTCCTCTTCTTTCGGAGCTGTGGCTTGAGGAATCTCCTGCTGGTCCCCTTCCTCTCATTCGTTGAATTCCAGCAACGTTATCTCCTCTGTCAATCCTAGATGCATGACTATGGCATAAGATATTGCGAATGCATACATGCTGACAAGTATAGTATGATGACACATGATGAATGCATTTGTGTAAGTATTCTTAACAGCATGGTGTTAAAGTAATAACAAGTGCATCACATTTTACTGAGTAGGTGCATATCTCTTCTTGATTACTTAATCAAACACTTCAACAATTCATTTACTACACCACAAAACAGCAGCTACTTGTTTTACTCATAACTAGAGTTATATACATCAAAATCATATGGTTGTGGACATTCTGGAAAGCTTAAGAAATTTTCTACAACTCTCTTTTAACACTCTTACTGTGATTCAACAGTTATATAGGGCAAACAAATCATTCAATCAAATCTGTCCAGAAAGTAAACATTTCAGACGGCAAACTTGTAACAGCTAGAACTCTAAAACCCTAAGTCCTATGACTGTGAAAATTTAACACAAGGTAGATTAGTAAGTTATCTACAACTTTGTTATTAACAAGTTTTACAGAAAAGACCATTATCCATATGAAATCATCCACACAATCAAAACTATACATGCAGCCTTGTATTTGAATTATAAAGTGATAATTAGTTAGTTGCATACAATCAATGGCTTCTACACCTTACTATGAACATCAACAGTTACTATGCCTCACAAGAATCATAGAAAACATCATGGTGAACTCCAATTTAATTACTTAAATGCCTTTATTAATTTAATTAAATAATTAGGGTAAATAATAAACATACACCAAAGTTGCACAATAATTTCTCATAACATTACAGTGGACTCCTAATGCTCACAATAGGCTACTGTGAAAATTTCATACCATTTGCACATGTATAACATCCTATGCAAAAATGATAAGCTAGCAAGGGTTAATTTAGTGAAAATAGTAAACCCTATAGAAAAATATCAAGCAACAGATTATATATTTTTTAGCTTCATATTAGTGTCATACTACTGTACAAAAATTTGCATAGCAATATATAACATATTTTATCCCTACAAATTTCCTTAGAAAATGCCATTTATTAATAAATAAATAGAAAGACCATATTTAAATCAAGTTTACAGCAAGATTATTGTTTTTCCAACCTAGAGCATGTCAATACAAAACCCACAAAATTGGAATTACAATTTTAGGAGTTTTCTAGCTCAAGATATCTAATTTATAAAATTGTAAACATACAAAAAGCATTTATCTAAATGCATTTTAATCCTTAATAAAAAATCAGACACTGTACCTATCATATTTTTATAAAATACTACACTTCCTAAGGAACTCAACAAAATTAGGTTCACCAGATTTGGATCCTTACAACTCAACTTCTGATTTTCCAAAGCTAGCATGTAAATCTAAAAATAACTGAGCTATCCTTTGAAACTGTGTCGCTGACAGCCGGGGTCCACGCTTCAGACGGGCCCGCGTGTTAGCGAAACAAAACAGGGGAGCGGCGCAGCTCGACGCGGATCGGCCCCAGCTCATCGACCGGCAAGCTCTCCAGGCAAACCAACTGCACAGACATGTTCTACAGACCAACACGCATCCAGTGACCTAGGTAGTGAAGGCGCGTGTGCACAGGAGCGTGTTCATCACCGGCCATGGTGGCACGGCGGCGTGGTGCTGCGGTGCGCTGGTCATAGAAGGCCAGGGCGAAGCTCGACGAAGAGTGCACCAGAACCGCGGTGACGACACGGATCTATTACGGCTATCTAGGTGACACGAGGTGCCCCGACATGCTCTGGCCACGTGCACGGTGGCGCAGAGGTGTGAGCATGGTGGCACGGTTCGCCGTGTTCCGCGCCGATGAGGTGACCAAACACAGAAATGTCATGCAACTAGCTAGCACAAACCCTAGCCAAGCCCTAACACAAGTAATCAAAGGAAAAGCTCAAGCGAGCAGTGCGGCAACGAGCTCGCCGTGGAGGGGGCCATGGCGGCCGAGATCTCTGGCGAGATGAAAATGGCGAATACGCCCTCAACGAAGCTCTTCCGACGCTGCAATCACGTCAAGGAGGTGGAGGTGGACGTGGCATAGTTGTGGGCTAGACATAGGCGGCGACGGTGCGGTGGAGCATGCGTGAGGCAGCGGCGGAGCTGGTGTGGTTCTCGGTGGTGCTGTGTTTTTCCGCGGCGGGAGGAAAGGCGTGCAGCTGAGAGTGAGTGAGCTCGGGTGCGTGGAAATCAGGCGTGGGGCGTGTAGATAACGAGCGCCAGAGCGCGGCGTCGAGGGCCCATCGCTGGCCAGCGTTGGCCACACGGCGGCCAAGCTCTGTGGCCAGTCGGCCATGTCTGGGCGTAGTGCGGCGTTCATCAGGGTCTGAAAAGCTGCCTGACAATGTGATTTCGAGGCCACTAATCTCCTAAACCAAATCAAATTTGTGCACGTCTATAAAACGAAAAGTGTAGACCTATGTACCAGTTGCAAAAATGTTTAATAAACCTTCTCCTAATTCGCAACAGTTAGGGAGTAAAATCAGCCTAAAGTTGAGCTCGTCACACTGTCAGTCAAAAATGACTTAGCGAAATTTTTGATTTTGAAAAACAGCAAAATGTTGAATCTTGTGACCTCAAAAAGACTAAGCTATGCACATAATTAGCTTATGAACCAAAAATAAAAGTTGTTCCTCTCATCAAATACTACAACTTTGCTTTAGTGAATACATCCATGCAAAGTCTCGATCATATAGTTGAAACTAGGTCAAACCTACTATATTCAAATGATGACTAACACTTGAACTATGACTTAGTGACCAAATTACCCTCAGTCATGAATACCAAAGTTGTTCATAATGACATTCTAAACATGTTTAAGCTATTCATAAGGTTGCACAAACATTTCATACATTGGTTACACATTTCACTTTCCAGGTCAACATGCATAGCATTACTTAGAAGCTTAATTAGACAAAGTGATCTTCATGAACAATGTTCCATCAGTCATCCTATGTGTAGCTAAGATGTTTTAGTGACTCACATCAACCACTTGCACTCATTCATACATGATCATATTAATACATACAAGGAAACATAAAATAACAAGCATGTTTCATATGTTCCAATCATATGTTTCAAATGTAAAAGCTTATATATGAATGCTTGATGCTCATGCTCATGCAATGCAAATCAAATTATGCAAGCCTAACACCTAGGGTGTTACAGTCAGTGTCCATCACTAGCTTCTACCCCGTCCAGGCCCACTGTGTGGGAAGCCTAGGTCCGATCGTAGAACCATGGCCCGAGCAGCGTCCCCGCAACCAGCGGAGCACAGTGTGTCATGGCACGCATGAACGATGAAATTACCCGCCGCCCCATGGCATCATCGCAAGTGAACATGTGGCTACTCAGCGCCATGCCTCACAAGGCAAAGCCTAGAACCAGGGTCTAATCTTGCATGACGGATGAGCCGTCTGGCATGTCTCGGTGGACTATCAACCATCACTCAGGGGCACCTGCATCCAAGGGAGTTGGTTGTTGGCCCCTCAATTTGAGAGTCCTAAGTCCATCCGTATTTGCGCCAGGATCACGCACAAATACGCACCAACTCACAAGAATGGTACACATATATATAATAAAAGGTTCCGAGCTTTATTGATATCAGAAATAATGTCTTGCAACAGTGGCCCAACAGGGCACGGTCATAGGCTACATAACTAGCAAAATACTACAGCCGTGAAACGACATTATTGGTGGTCTCTAGAGTGGGATTATTATACAGCGAAGCAGTGTCCTATTCCATAGGCAACTTGAGCACGACCGAATCCATAGCCTCGATGTCATACTCCAACGAACATATTTCCTTGTGAGAATCCTAATCCTCATGGTATGCTTCCTCGTCGAAGTCATAGTCTTCTTCCGTGCCGAGGTCTATAGGTCAACAACGGGTGAGTACATACGTACTCAGCAAGCCCTAACCATAGGGTGGAAATAGAAGTGTAGTGGTGATTATAATTAAGGGTTGGGTCCTAGTGGAGTATTACCATTCCCACTAGTACCTGAATCAGCATCAATTCCATTACCAGTTTCATTACACATAAAAGTAAAACTAATCATAGTATTCTATCCTAGTATTTGCCCATTCCAAGGATGTGGCTATTCGAATAGGTTTAAGTAACTCTACATAGGTGTACAAATTTCCCCACACAATAGGTGCAACCTCATCCATGGTCATTGGACGAAATAGACCAAATGAAACCTCGTACCCAAATGTACATGACCTTAGATGTCCATATAACTCTACTATGGCTTGTCAGGGGTTGGGAGAACAAATACCAGGAAGATACCTAATCTCCCCAACGTGATGATAATAAATCATCACAAAAGAAAACATGGCTCGAACATAGCCAAAAATAATCAAGGGCTCAAATGTGTCCAAAAACCAAAAGCTTAACATGGAAGATCACATATCATCCATGCCAACCAGACCACGGGAGAAAACCTATCCCCCATGTCGGCTCCTGATATTCCGCTGCCTACATCGGCCTCCTAGTAGAAATTATACTTCTATCTAACAGGGTGTGAGATCAAGCCTACTCATATAGACATGTGGTTGTATGCAATATCTCACTAGGTGAGAGGGACTACAGACCGGTCCTTATGTGACCAAGGCGAGTACCTCCAACAGGAATCCTCTCCAGGCATCCCTGCCATGGTAAACTATATCCATAGTTTACCACCACTCACCCCATGTCGGGGTTTAGTTTCAGGTTTAACAATTTTAAGTTCCATTATTATCCCTATATGTATTCATAGCGTTGAGCTCATAAAATAACAAGATAGCCATTTATCTTAATCTAGCAATAATCATATCACAATGACCGAGCTCATATTCTAGGGTAATAGTCTTATAGTCATGTTTTAGCATTTCAATGGTTTAAAGCAAGATGGTAGGGAGGGGAGCTAGGACTTGCCTTCACCGTTATCACCTTCTGGCACATCTACGAAATTTGGGTCCTCATCCTCCTGACAATTACCGTCGTCTGTTGGCATATCGATCGAAATAAGACTACCGCTAACCACAAAAGAAAGGGCAAAAGCAAACATAGAACACTAAGGTGGTACTAGGTGCAAATGATAGGGTTGGATTTTAGATGAATTCTAGAGGTGTTTTCATGTGAAAAGGAGTTAGGGTTTAAAAGTTATATATTTTAGAAGTTTGTTCTATAGCTATTTAACTAGGTAGAAATTTATGTGCATTTTTTGGTGCATGAAAATATGTGCAAACTAAATGGTTAAATTCCTTAATGCATCTAGTTTATTTACAAATTTTCTATGATTTTTTCTAAGCTAGGAAGATGTATTTTTAGCTCTCTGTGTACACTAGCTGGGTGTACCCAGCATTTTCTAAAGCATACCCCGCGCTGTGTGTGTGTGGTGTGTGTGTGTGTGACAGGTGGGCCAGCCTACCACGTCAGGAGATGATGATGGTGTCGGCGTTATGGCCTTGGGCCCACGTGATAGAGAAGGAAAGGGGAAGGGAGGTGAAGGACGGGGACGGTGTGGCGATGGCAACGCCGTCTCCCCCTGGTCCCACATGACAGCGAGAGAGAGGCAGGGGGATAGGAGAATGGCGATGAACGATGGCTGTGCCGGTGATGGAAATAGAAGAGGAGACACTAAGTGCGCTAGAGTGGGTTATGCCAGTAGCGTCAGCCCTCGACAGTGATGGACGAGTGGTAGACGGTGCTCGCAGGGTCATGCCGCAGCCGGTGACGCGGTCTCTGACGGCTATGGGTGCCCATGGCGGTGGTGGCGGCTCACTGAAGAGGTTGCGGCGGCGCTGTGTGGTGGACTAGGCCGTAAAGGCCCTAACCTAAACAACCAGTTATGTGTTCGTGTGTGTGAGTGGGGAGTGTAGTGGTGGTGATTAGTGTCCGGTCGGACCCTGGTGGATGGTGGCCATCAGCCACAGTGGCTCAGCAGGCATGGTGCTCGACGGTAGGGCGGCATAGAGGCATAGACTATCAACTAGCTACCGCAAAAGGAAGAGGAGAAGCTTGGGGACTCACTGGTCACTCCAAACCGCCAAGGGCGCAGTGGAGAAGAAGAAGAGGGGAGGTGGCACTATTGGAATTGGCGAACTCCTGAATTGGGGGAATCGGTGAAAGGTGGAGAGGAAGACGAGAGAGTTGGAAGAGAGGTGAGAGCATGGTGTGTTCCCGCCCTCAGAGGAGCGAATGGTGGGGAGGACGAGGCGAGAGCATCGCCAGATAGGCCTATTTATAGGCTAGCTATGTTGGTGTCTCAGCGGCGTGATATTTTCCTAGACGCTCTTATCCACCACGTGCGCTCATGGTTGACCTCGTCGTGTCACTTTGCCATAGCTATTGCTTGCCCATGCGCATGGCAAAATGCCTTGGCGGCTACTCTGGTGGCTCAGCGTGGAGACGACCATGGCGTCGGCGTTGACGAGTTCACAGTGAGGGAGGAGAAGGGAGAGGAGGAGAAAAGAGGGCATCATGGGGTCTCATGGTCGCATTGTGTCACCGTTTACCTCTGCTGGCACCCGAGTGGAGCTAGCGGGGCATTGACGCACGGCTGCGCCACGTATGGCTGCCGGCCACGAGGTGGATGATGAAGCTAACATGTAGGCCCTGGGCGTTAGCGAGAAGGAGAGGGGGAAGGGAGGGGTGTGGGCGCGTGTTGGGCTTATGCTAGGCCACGGCTGCTATAGCGCTGGCTAGGCTGGCTCGCGTGGAAGAAGGAAAGGGGAGAGGGGATGGAATGGGCTGCTGTCATGGGCCAAAAGGGAGAGAGGGAAGAGATTGAACCCAAGTGGCTTTTCTTATTTTCCTTTCTCTTTTCTATTTCCCAGATCCTATATGCATATTTTGAAATGTTTTTGAATTAAATTTGAATGCATGGGTGTGGGGGGTACGACCCCAGATACCCACGGCAGACCACATGGGCTGCGCCCCCAGGGGCGGCCCAGCCACAAGACGAAGCCTTGCGGGGCACGACACTGCTCGTCGCCTCTCGCAAGACACCAGGAAGATATCCTGAAGATGCTACGAGATCTGTTAGGATACGTATGATCCCATGATTCGTGTAATCTGTTATTACTTTCCGGTTATCTCTCAGATCTAACTGACTTGTAACCCTGCCCCCAAACTATATAAGGCGGACAGGGACCCCTCCAAACACACACAATATCATACGATAGCCAATACAATCAAACAGAACATAGGAGTAGGGTATTACGTCATACCGATGGCCTAAACCTATCTAACTCATGTGTCTCTGTGGCCTTCTTGTTCTTGATTACACGCCTCTCTGCCGATCAATCTACGTTCATGGGATACATCTCGGAGGACTACCGATGATATTCTGTCGACAGTTGGTGCGCCAAGTTGGGGAGTGCGTGCTATTTCTATATCCAACAAGATGGTACATTCCATAGGCTCTTCGTCCCTCCCACAGTTCGGCCAGATCCTCACGGTCGGATCGATCTTGTGGATCATCAACGCTGACGGAGTCGAAGAGCTCATTGAGCCGGTGAAGATCGATTCTACGCCGATCATCCCAACACCTGCCACTGTAGATCCGATCTCGGAACCGCCTCTGAGGTCGCCTTCATTGACAACTTGCTGCCTGCTTCCTCGCTACCAGAGGAGGTAGATCAACAATGACGATATGATCGCATCCATCGATCAGGTTGGTCAGAAGCTCATCAATTGCCTCTCCATCACCGAATCGGCTCTGGACACTCTCCTTCAGTGCCGACCACCCTCCGATCTATATCTATCAAAGGCTGCTCGGGAAACTCTGGGGGTTATGGCCCTGCCCTTCAGGCTCAGCAACATCGCCGCCACCTACCAAGATGCCCTAAGGGGCAAATTCACTGACCAGGTTAGAGATGTCCATCCTCCCACCGACCAGATTGCCGACCAGTCTCTGTCGGCCATCAACATGTTGCACATCGGCCGACGCCCCAGAGCATCCCTCCAAACCATCTTAGAGGAGAATCCAGGCTCTGAGTCCCATACCATCGCCGAAACTACCACCAAGCTACTTCCTCTCCCTCCTTTTCGTGGGGGTGCAATCTTCAACCTCAGCGATCGATAGCCCCCTGCGAGAAGGGGAAACCGAGGAGGACAGTGCCGCCTGCGTCAACAGGAACGTCAACCATGCGCAGCACCGAGCAAACGAGGCTGCCCTTGTGATGGCCGAGGCACAACTTGACTTGCAGGGAAGGCCACTCCAACGCAACCTCGATGATGAGTTTGTCCGTGTTGGCGGCCACGATGTCTACAAGACTCCAAGCGCCAATCTGGCAGTGGCTGCCAACAAGCTCGCCCGGCTCCTGCAGACACCAGAGGTCACCAAGGTCGCCGCCATGCTTAAAGTGGCGCACTACCAGGTCAATGAGATCTGCCAGGATCAGAGACCTTCATACTCCACAACCTTGATTCTCCAATCACCAGCGCCAAGATCCGATCACTGCCCAAGTTGCTTCATCGACCAGCACCACGACGACAGGCAGCCCCTTTAGGGGGGAGCTAGGGACAACCGCATCGAGCACCTTCGCCAACATGACTAGGAGGTCGACCAGGACATCTGAGTGCACCTCAACAATCTTCGGGATGCACGACGATGTATCGACGAACACCACTTCGGTCACCATGAAGAAGAAGTACACCGCCGCTAGGAGTACTAGCTAGAGTACGGTAACCCGGACTCAGCTCTCGAGCCGCTCAACACCGCCAACACTACAGATCACGGCGCCAACAACCTCGAAGGGCCCCCAGCATTCATGAGGGCGCTCCGAACACTTCAGTGGTCCCGTGGTTTCAAAATCACCGGGGTCGAGCCCTACGAGGAAAGGATGAACCCAACACAGTGGCTATAGTCTTACGCCACTACTGTCCGTGCCGCTAGAGGAGACACCAGTGTCATGGCGAACTATCTTCCTATCATGCTCATGCCAACCGCCATGAACTGGTTCACAAGCCTTGCCCCATATTCCATCGCATCATAGTAAGAGCTAAAGAAGGCCTTCGTCGACAACTACATGGCTACATGCACTCTGCCGGGCACCAAGCATGAACTAAACCGCATCTACCAGGTCATCACCGCATCTACCAGGCCGTCCGAGCTCCTCCGTAGCTACATCAAACGCTTTTTTCGAGATGAGGAATTCTATTCCCAACATCACGGAAGCTAAGGTCATCACCGCCTTCCTCCGAGGACTCCATCACCGTGAGCTTTGCTCCAAGTTCAACCGCAAGCCGCCCATAGGGATTGGCGAGATGATCACGGCCGCCAACCAGTACGCCGACGCCGAGGAAGCCGAGGTGCGCTTCAACGAGGATGCGGGCACTCATCGCCTAACTCACCACAGCGATGATCGCCCCGATGATCGGCACCACAACGATCGCCGCTACGATGACCATAGTCAACATCGGGATGGTGGCCGTGATCGGCCAAAAGGCTCCAAGTCTTGTCAATATCGCCACCGCCGACCAGACTATATCATCATCGTTGTTAATGAGCCTCGAGCCAAGCACAACTACGACGAGCAATACAAGAAGATCCTCGATGGCCCGTGTCCTCTCCACACAAACGCCAAGCATAAGATGAAGGATTGCCTTGGCTTGACTAAGGAATTCCAGGACAAAAAGCCAGACGACGACAACAACGACGGCACCGAAGGCCGCCGACCACCTGGGGGCAACAACAATGCCTTCTAGGATCATGACAAGGTGGTCACCACCAGCTTTGGGGGCCTCGCCTCCACCGAGAGCAGAAGAGAATGGAAGCTCGCCGCCCGCCGGGTGCTCGCCGTCACTATGGAAGACGTCGCCGCCAACCCTAGTTATCGCCCTAGGTCCTAGGTCCCCATCACCTTCAGCAGGGGCGACCAGTGGGTGTATATCTCATACATGGGGCGTTTCCCCCTCGTCCTCGACACAATCATCCAGAAAGTGCTTTTCCAAAATTTGCTCGTCGACAGTGGGAGCGCTCTGAACCTCCTCTTCGCCAGAGCCCTAAAGGAGTTGGGCCTCGGGATAATAGATCTCACACCCTCAGACTCCTCTTTCTGGGTGTGGTACCTAGTAGGGCATCCAAACCGCTTGGAGAAATCACCCTACCAGTATAGTTCGGCACGGCAAGTAACTACCGCGTCGAGCACATCAACTTCTACGTCGCTAATTTCAACACCGCCTACCATGCCATACTTGGTCGGCCAGCTCTGGCCAAGTTCATGGCTGTACCACACTACACTTATCTAGTGCTGAAGATGCCCTCGCCTGTAGGAGTCCTGGCCCTGCGGGCCAACCTCTCCATCACCTACGCCTGTGAGATAGAGACTCTCGCCCTCGCGGAAGCCACCGACCTCTCCATCCAGATGACTAGTGTGGTCACCGACGCCAAGATGGTGCCTGTCGATGACCTAGAGATCCCATTGCTGGAGCCTCCTCGCGCCTCTGCAAAGTCCAAGGAAACCAAGGAAGTCGGCCTCGGCCTCGACGACCCCTCCAAGACAGTGAAGATTGGGGCTCACCTTGACCCCAAATAGGAAAGCGCGCTCATCTCCTTCCTACATGCCAACGCCGATGTGTTTGCTTGGAAACCTACAGACATGTCGGGGGTACCACGGGAGAAGATTGAGCACTCCTTGAATGTCTCGCCGACCGCCAAACCGATCAAGCAGAAACTCCACCGATTCGTGCTAGACAAGAAGGAGGCATTTAGGGTAGAAATAAAATGGCTCTTAGCTGCCAAATTCATAAAAGAAGTGTATCATCCTGAGTGGTTAGCAAAGCCTGTTCTCGTTCAAAAAAAGAATAAAGAATGGAGAATGTGTGTTGATTACACTGATCTTAACAAACACTACCCTAAGGACCCCTTCGGTCTGCCTTGGATAGATGAGGTTGTAGACTCCACCGTCGGCTGCAAACTGATCTCCTTCCTCGACTATAACTCTGGCTATCACCAGATCTCCCTCAAGGAAGAAGACTAGATCAAGACGTCGTTCATCATGCGTTTCGGTGCGTATTGCTACACCACTATGTCCTTTAGACTCAAGAACACCGAGGCGACATACCAAAGGGCCATCCAGATGTGCCTCGATCAATAGATCAACCATAATGTCAAAGCTTACATCGACGATGTGGTTGTCAAGTGCAAGACCACCGATGATCTTATCGCCGACCTCGAAGAAACGTTTGTCAACCTAAAAAGGTACCGATGGAAGCTGAACCCTTCAAAGTGCATCTTTGGAGTTCCATCTGGTATACTGCTGGGCTACATCATCAGCGCCCGTGGCATCAAGCCCAACCCCGACAAGGTCTCCACCATCACCAACATGAAACGGCCAACATGCGTCAAGGATATACAGAAGCTTACAGGTTGCATGGCTGCTCTCAGCCGCTTTATTTCGCGCCTCGATGAAAAGGGACTACCTTTCTTCAAACTCCTTAAGGCCTCTGAGCGCTTTTCCTGGTCGGAGGAGGCAAATATAGCTTTCGAGTAGCTCAAGTTGTTCCTAACAAAGCCTTCAATCATGATGGCACCATGGCCAGACGAAGCTCTACTGATCTACATCGCCGGGCACAGCTATCATTGTCGAATGCAAGGAGGCCGGGCACGCCTATAAGGTGCAACGTCCGGTCTACTTCATTAGCAAGGTCCTTAATGAGCCCAAGACTCATTATCCTCAGGTCCAAAAGCTGTTATACGCCATTCTGATTATGTCGCGCATGCTCTGCCATTACTTCGAGTATTACAAGATCACCGTCGTCACCGAGTTTCCTCTAGGGGACATTGTCCACAACAAAGAGGCCTATGGCTGCATCATCAAGTGGATTGTGGAGCTCGGCACTTACTCCATCGAATTCAAAAGCAGGCCTACCATCAAGTCTCAGGCGCTCGCTGATTTCATCGCTGAGTGGACTGAGATACAAGAGCCCATCGCCGCTACTTGACCCGAGCAATGGGTGATGTACTTCGACGGCACCCTCAACATCAATGGTGCTAGTGCAGGCATTTTGCTCATCATGCCAACCAAGGATAAGCTCCGATATGTTCTCTGAATACATTTTCCGGCCTCCAACAACGCCGCCAAATACAAAGCGTGTCTCTGCGGACTTCGTATAGCCGTTGAGCTCAGCGTCAAATGCCTCATGGTATACGGGGACTCCACACTGGTCATCAACCAGCTCAACAAAGACTGGTCCTGCTCTAGTAAAAAGATGGATGCATATTGCACCGAAATCAGAAAGCTTGAAGGGAAGTTCTACGATATTGAGTACCACCATGTGGTACGAGATCAAAATCAGCTCGCCGACCATCTATCCAAGTTAAGCTCCTCTCGCACCATGATTTCGCCTGGGGTCTTCGTTCAAGATCTTTTGGCGCCATCCATTAAGGAAGAGAAGGAAGTTCAGGAAATTCCCCCCACCGAGTAGCTGGTACTTACGGTACCTTTGCCGGCCACAGATTGGAGGGAACAGTTCATCAGGTACCTCACCAGCGCCGAAGTACCCGCCGACAAGACTAAAACCGAATGCCTAATCCGTCAAAGCAAGCATTGTGCTGGTGGACGACAACTTGATGAGGAAAAGTGCCAAGGAAGGGGTACTGCAGAAATGCATCACCCAAGAAGAGGGACTGAAGCTACTTCTTGAAATTCACTCTAGTTCCTGTGGCAACCACGCGGCCTCAAGAAACCTAGTCGGCAAAGCTTTCTGAGCTAGTTTTTACTAGCCCACGGCCATCTCTGATGCAAAAGACCTCATCCAACGCTATGAAGGATGTCAATTTTTCACCAAGCAAATACATGTGCTGGCACAAGAACTACAGACCATCCCAGCTTCCTGGCCCTTCGCATGCTGGGGACTGGATATGATCGGGCCTTTAAAACCAGCGCTAGGTGGTTTCTGGTATGTGTATGTCACCATCGACAAGTTCTCCATGTGGATCGAGTATAAACCTCTTGTCTTGGTTACGACAAAGAAGGCAGTCGAGCTTTTCGAAGATATCATCCATAGATTCGGTCTCCCGAACAGCATCATCACCGACCTCGGGACCACATTCACTGGTCATCATTTTTGGGACTTCTGCGAAGACCGATGCATCTCCGTTAAATACTTCTCTATTGCTCATCCCAGAGCCAACGGCCAGGTCAAACGGGCGAACGGCCTGATCCTTGATGCCCTCAAGAAGAGGTTATACCAGAAAGAAGAAAAACATCCGGGCAGATGGCTCAAAGAGCTACCAGCTGTGGTTTGGGGACTACGCACTCAAGCTAGTCACAACACCGGTGTGTCTCCATATTTCTTGGTCTATGGCTCAGAAGCCATACTACCAGCGGACATTGCCTTCCAAGCACCTATGGTGGAAAATTATGATGAAGAGCAAGCCGCAGCTGTTCGGACAGAGGGCGTCGACAGGGCCGAGGAGGAATGCCTGATCACCTACGTCCGCATAGCCAAATATCTAGAAGGATTGTGGAGATACTACAACCACAACATCAATGGTCATTCATTTGCTATCGGCGACCTCGTTCTCCATAGAAAATAAAAAACCGAAGGGATGCACAAGCTCTCCTCCCCCTAGGAAGGACCTTATGTCGTCAAAGAGGTTACCCGACCAGGGTCTTATCGGCTATGTGACTTGGACGGAATCGATATGCCCAATTCATGGCACATCGAGCACCTTATATGTTTCTATCCTTGAAACGCTCCAGATATATATTCTCCACTTCATGATGAATAAAGTTTTGGTTGCCATAATTTGTCTCCATTATTTCTCCATTACGATTTAATCTCCACTTATGGTCGCCGAGCTCTAAGCTACTCCTTAACGAACTCCAATACGGGATCGCCATAAATACTCTGCCGTGTCTCTCCATATCTCCAACATGTGATCGCCATAAATACTCTGCCGTGTTTCTCCATATCTCTGAAATGTTTCACCGACCATCGAGCAGCATACGTTATGTTCTATGCTCTATGGAGAAGACCTAGTCTCTGATCTCTCCCTACACATGCTACAGGCTCTGTGCTCTGTGTTATGGGTGGTCGGATGCGGTTCCTTGGTCATGCCTGTTCCTCCTACACGTGCACAGGCTCCACGCTTGATGTTATGGACTATGGGCTAGCTAAGGCCGAGAGCTCAGTGAAGAACTAACTGCTCAGACGCCACTTATACTACATTTATCTCCAAGTTATTTCATTAGCTGCCGAGCAGCACACGTTCCGCTCTGTTCTCTATGGAGAAGACCTAGTCTCTGATCTCTCCCTACACGTGCTATGGACTCCGCGCTCTATGTTATGGGTGGTCGGCTGAGGTTCCTTTGTCACGCCTGTTCCTCCTACACGTGCACGGGCTCTGTGCTCAACGTTATGGACTATGGGCTAGCTAAGGCCAAAGATTTCAGTAACGAACTAACTGCTCGGACGCTACTTATACTGCATATAATTGCATTGGGTTTAATACTACAATGTTTTCTTCACCGCAACACTACAAACCGCATAAACATGCACATGTTAACACTTATACATATACATAAATGTCTGTTTGCACCCTTGCACATTCTAACTACTCTCTCTAGTTAATACAACATAACTCTCCGAGCAGATCACCGAGCTTCACCATCGCCGTCCGTCTCGCCGAATCGGTCGATGTCGCCGGGCAACTTCTTCGCCGCGTCCTCCACCTCATCCTCTAGCTGCTAGTGCTCTGCCTCGCCCATCGCTCTGGTGAATCTGTCCCCTATCGCCTAAAGGTCAACGGCTGGGTAGTGGGACCGGACCACCGCAAGGGCGTGAGTAACGGCGGTAACAATGGCGTCACGGTTGAAGCTCTTGAAGTTCTCCCACGCCGCCTTGCACCTCTCGATGATGGTGTCCGAACGCGGCGGCCTACCGTCAGGCTAGGGAGCCACCTCCAGGTCAATGCAGTCGAGCACCGATTTGACCCCGGCGACTATGGCATCGAACTTATCGCTTTAGGTCCTGGTCTCCTGCACCAGCACATCAAACTGTACCTTGACCCTCCGATGGTAGTCTGCAAGCATTACAAGGTTCCATCAAGCAAGGAAACTACTTCAACAGTAACTCCGACCAGGAAGTACTCACCCTTCAGCTCCTCGGCCAGTTTGTCCGCTCGCCCTGACTCCTTCACCTTCTCCTCTTGGAGTCTCTTGATGGTTTGGCGCAGCTGGCCGAGCTCCACATCTTGCTCTACAAGCACAACAGTCGTTAGCAAAAATATGGTTGTTCAACAATACAAAGCACATTCGCCAATAAGCCATACCTGCTTTCTGCTCGGATACGTTCCTGAGCTGCTCGGACTTCCGCTCTAGTTGCTCGGAAGCACTCGATAGCTGGTCGGAGACAGAGGCCAGCTGCTCAGACCTGCCATGCAGTTGCTCAGACACAGTCACCAGCTGCTCGGATAGGACGCCCTTCTGGTACTCTAGGTCACGCATGTAGGACTCAGCAAGGTCTCACTCGTGTTGGGCCCTCTGGATGTTTTTCTCCATAAGTTTCATCGCCTCTTTGAGTTTTTCATTCTCCTCGGTGAGGGGCTCCATCCTCTTTATCAGCTGGAGCCGCTCCTCGACAATCTGAGTTATCCCCTACAAAAACGCCAAGATTATGAAGAAGAACAATCTCCAACGTCAAAGATGAGCATTATTGACGCAGTATTGACCTTGATCTGCTTCATCAGTGCGGCAAGGGCGGACTCCAGTCTCCTGAGCTCCCTGTGGTGTCCTCCTCCTCAACAACCACCACCTCATCGCTGTGCTTGCGGAGGATTCGAACAGCTTGGGGTCAAGGTTCATCACGTTCGATCTCTTCTACCTTGTCCACCTCCATCGTAGCTGGAGGCACCACCTGGGGGCTCGGTGGCCGAATAGCGTGTTCGACCACGCCCTCTGATGCCTCAGGGAGCGCCATCTGCTCCTCTAGCACCGTAGGCTTCTCCGCTCCGGCCTCTGGCGTGGCATCGGCGACTCCAACTTCTGTCCCCGAAGACCCGGCGGCTGCCGCCATTGCCCCGGGCATCATCGCTGACCCGTCCGCCTTCGACACCAGCTTTTCACTGCCACCAAGTCCATCAGCAGCGGTGGTTGACTCCTCCGCCGACTGCCGAGCACCCGGGGACTCCAGAATGGGAGCCACCAGCATTGCCTCCGCCCTAGGACCGGCCCCCGACTACTCGTCATTTTGGACAGGCGGGGTTAGATCCTCAGCACGCCTCGCGCTACATCAGAGCAGCTTGTCAGTCGCCAAAAGAGATAAGGATACGACAACGAAATAACTCTAAGACAAGGGTACTTACATATCGGCTTTCTGGTAGATTTTTCTGAACCGACGCTGCCTACCCTAGCCCCCAGCCACGGCCTTGGGGTTGATTCCTGCGCCTTGGGGTGGAGGTCTCGCGGTTTCCGTCGTCGGCCTCTCCTCCACCCACCGCTCTGGGACTCCCCTCGCCTGCTGCTCGGGGACTCCATCTGCCCGCCGCTTCAGAACTCCCCTTGCCTGCTGCTCGGGGACTTCCTTCACTTGCTGCTCAGGGACTCCCATCGCCTGCTATTGGGGGACTTCCTCCCCTCCCTTCGATTGTTCCTTGGCGCGCGTGGTGCGCGGAGGCACCTTCGTGTTCGGTGGAGGAGCTACTAGAACTTCGTCGTCATCCGACCACGAGGACATCACGGTACTCCATGTTCGAGTGGTCTGGTCATCGCCAAGCGAGATGCCGCCCGGCTTTGGGGGGAGCAGCACCCGCTGTCTTTTTCTTCTTCCGAGCTAGCTCGTCTGCCCTGCCCTCTTCCCTCGGACTTTCTCCGATACCAGGGATGGACTCTCCGTCCGACAAACATCTGCACCTCTGGACTCCGATGAGACGCTCACGGCTCCCTCCTCAGGCTGCGTTGGTCGCCGGGCATCTACTGCTTGCGGCCAATCGCCTCTCGGCACGCCCGAGAAGTACACCGATCTTTCCTACGAATGGATCTTTGCATAAGTGAATCAGTCCACTACACGGCAACGACAAAGGATAAAAAGCATCAGAAACACACAATTGTGATATTTACCTGAGGAGGCAGATTTTTGCAGTGAAAGTAATGGAAACGGGGATCTCGATCTTCCGTCAGGTGGTGGTAACTATCGTTGTGGCGGAGAATGACACACCCATCCGGCTTTAGATCGAAAGATTGAACCCTGCAATCTTAGCAACACAGCTCCTCTAGTTATCAACCGAGTCTCAGACCAGGTTGACCTCGCCAAGAAGGCTAATCCTTGCCTGCGCAACAAAGAACACAAGCAAGAACAAGAAAGAACACAACCAAATTGCAGATGAATGATTAATCTCTCAAAGTTAGAGTCTCACAAACTGATGAACGGCGAAACTGTTCTTGATAGAATAATCTAAGCAAAACCCAAAACCTAATGACGATGGCGGCGTATGATTATAAAGGTCTTAGGGTCATCGCCTACCCTGAACGCGCCCCCTAATGGGTCCAAACACGATACACGATCCAACGGACAAAAAGACGGTGTCGCAGCACCTTGGCAGATTCTGGATGCTGATTTGTTTCGACGATTCTTGTTGATTCCGAAGAGCTTTTGATGTGAGACCACTTGGATTGTCTTCCTTATCAAATTAGCTTTCCATCCATATGTGGATCGTCGAAAACGGAGTCCGGATGCGTCCTGCGTGACCAGTTTAAGGCAGACTGGTCCTGGAGCCGAGGCAGACTCGAAATCATGTTGGACCGGGCCTCCGGTTCCTGTTGGACGTCTTTGCAGGTCATCTTTGCCTCCACCACATCCTCTAAGTCCTCCATGACCCTCTCTAATGTTCCTAAGCAAGATAACATCATTAGGTAGTAGTCTATTCTCAAAAGTATAAAAAGGATCGCTTAAGAACGAGCTCACCTCTAAATTGAGTTGACGCATTCGAGCCCGGGTCATTAGACCTTGCATGACGGTTGGAGGATCAGCGGGTACATCCGAAGGAGTGATGTCCTCATCATCCTCTCCCTCTTGAAATGGAGTCATCCTCGACTCAAGCTCATCTTCTTCTCCCAAATAAGGTTTCAAATCTGAATGTTAAAGGTGGGACTAACCCCGAACTCGGGTGGCAACTCAAGTTTGTAGGCATTATCATTTATTTTCTCAATTATCTTATAAGGTCCAGCTACTCTTGGCATTAATTTAGACTTACGCAGCTTAGGAAATCTATCTTTTCTCAAATGTAACAAAACCAAATCACCTGGCTCAAGTTTAATCTCTTTTCTACCTTTACTACCAGCAATTCTATACTTTTCATTCATTCTTTTAATATTTGCTTTAGTTGTTTCGTGCAACTTACGAATAAAATCAGCACGCTCTCTAGCATCACTATGTATTCTCTCAGTGGTAGGCAAAGGAAAAATATCAATAGGAGCATGGGGGTTAAAACCATACACTACCTGAAAAGGACTTACCTTGGTTGTGGAATGTTCCGCCCTGTTATATGCAAGCTCCACATGCGACAAACACTCTTCCCACATCTTCAAATTGCGCTTCAAAATTGCTCTCAACATGGTGGACAATGTTCGATTCACAACATCAGTTTGCCCATCAGTTTGGAGATGACATGTTGTTGAAAACAGCAGCTTGGTCCCCAATTTATTCCACAACGTGCGCCAAAAATGACTCAAGAATTTTGCATCGTGATCTAAAACAATAGTAGAAGGCATCCCATGCAAGCGAATGATTTCTTGAAAGAAAAGGTCAGCAATATGAACAGCATCGTCGCTCTTATGACAAGGAATAAAATGTGCCATCTTAGAAAAACAATCAACCACCACAAAAATGCTATCCCTCCCCCTCTTAGTCCTTGGCAAACCCAACACAAAATCCATAGATATATCAGCCTAAGGAGTAGAAGGAACAGGAAGAGGCATATACAAACCATGCGGGTTCAACCGTGACTTAGCTTTTTGACATGTGGCACACCGAGCCATGTACCGCTCTACATCTCGCCTCATCCTTGGCCAAAAGAAGTGTGTGGACAGCACCTCCTCCATCTTCTTGGCACCAAAATGTCCCATCAATCCGCCTCCATATGCCGCCTGCAACAACAAAAGACGAACGGAACCAACTAGAATGCATAGGCGGTTAGCTCTAAACAAAAACCCATCATTGATCATAAACTTATTCCATGTATGTCCCTCTCTACAATTAAGCAACACATCCTTAAAATCAGGATCAAGCGCATATTGTTCTTTAATTGATTGAAGACCAAAAATCCGATAATCAAATTGGGATAGCAATGTATATCTTCTAGACAAAACATTAGCAATCACATTATCCTTCCCTTTCTTGTGTTTGATAATATAAGGAAAAGATTCAATAAATTCAACCCATTTAGCATGCCTACGATTTAGATTATTTTGAGAACGAAGATACTTAAGTGATTCATGATCAGAATGAATAACAAATTCTTTAGGCCACAAATAATGACGCCATGTCTCTAAAGAATGAACAAGTGCATACAATTCCTTATCATACGTGGAATAATTAAGAACAGGGCCATGCAAATTTTTCACTAAAGTAAGCAATGAGTTCACCATCTTGCATCAAAACACCTCCAATGCCAACTCCACTAGCATCACATTCTAGCTCAAAAGTCTTACCAAAGTTTGGAAGTTGCAGCAATGGTGTGTGTGTAAGCTTGTCCTTAAAAGTGTCAAAGGACTCCTCATGTGCCTTTCCCCAATGGAACACCACTCCTTTCTTTGTCAACTCATGCAACGGGGTAGCAATGGTGCTGAAATCTTTGACGAAGCGGCGGTAGAATCCTGCAAGACCAAGAAAACTCCTCACCTGTGTGACAGTTTGGGGAGCCAGCCAGCTCTTTATGGCTTCAATTTTCATCTCGTCCACCTCAATTCCTTGTGGAGTTACAACATAGCCAAGAAAAGAAACTCGATCCGTGCAAAAGATGCACTTCTCAAGGTTACCAAATAAACGTGCATCACGTAAAGCATTAAAAACAGCACGTAAGTGATCCATATGTTCATCAAAAGACTTGCTGTAAATCAATATATCATCAAAGTAAACTACCATAGAATGACCAATAAAAGCTCTTAAAACCTCATTCATTAAGCGCATGAAAGTGCTAGGTGCATTTGTCAAACCAAAAGGCATAACTAACCACTCATACAACCCGAATTTGGTTTTAAACGTAGTTTTCCATTCATCTCCAAGTTTCATTCTAATCTGGTGGTAGCCACTTCGCAAGTCAATCTTAGTGAAAATTATAGAACCACACAACTCATCAAGCATGTTGTCTAGCCTAGGAATAGGATGACGATACTGAATAGTAATATTATTGATGGCTCTACAATCAACACACATACGCCAAGTTCCATCTTTCTTAGGAACCAAAAGTATAGGAACCACACAAGGACTAAGGCTTTCATGTACATACCCACAGTCCAAACGGTCTTGAACTTGCCGCTGAATTTCCTTAGTCTCCTCGGGATTGGTTCGATAGGCAGCACGATTGGGCAAGGTTGCTCCCGGAATCAAATCAATTTGATGCTCTATTCCTCTCATAGGTGGCAGCACCGGGGGTATCTCTGCTGGAAAAATGTCCTCATACTCCTGCAAAAGGTTAGTGACAACAGGAGGCACCGAGCTAACAATATCATCAAGCGAAAACATAGCTCGTTTGCATACCAAAGCATAGCAAATATCATCATCAGAAATTTTAGCAAAGTCACATTTTGTTGCAAGCATAACACCACCCTTCAATTTAATCCCCTCAGCCTTAGAAATAGATGTAGACTTATCCTTTTTAGGTGGGAAAATAGAATTAGCAACTTGCTGATTTTCAGATTGGACATCATTCAAACTAGCAGTGCGTTCTCTATCAGCTTGTACAATTTCAGCAGGGGTCAAAGGTACCAAAGTAATTTTCTTTCCTTTATGCACAAAAGTGTATTTATTACTTCTACCATGGTGTGTAGCATCATTATCATGTTCCCAAGGATGACCCAATAAGAGTGAACAAGCTTGCATAGGTACCACATCACAATCAACATAATCAGCATAAGAACCAATAGAAAATGATACTCTGCAAGTTTGTGTTACCTTTGTTTTACCTGAATCATTTAGCCACTGAATATGGTATGGATGTGGGTGTGGGCGTGTGGTCAAGCCAAGCTTCTTGACCAAATCAGAACTCACCAAATTGTTGCAGCTACCTCCATCAATAATGACACATGTGCGATGGTCGCTGATGACGAAGAAAATCTAGAACAAGTTATGGCGTTGTAGCTTCTCAGGTTGCTGTACTTGTGAGCTGAGGACCCATTGTACAATGATGCTCCTATAGGCCACCGTGGCCTCATCACCAAGGACTTCGCCGTCCTCCTCATCTGCATCTTGGTCTCCTTCATCCTCAATGTCAAAGGTGCTGATGTAACCATCTTCTGTAGCAATATATGCCCGTTGACTTGGGCAGTCCTTCTGCACATGGACAATGCCATGGCAGCGGTGGCACTGAATGCCCGAAGTGCGTCCCGTCGATGCAACGGATGAGGAACTCTTGGTAGGCACCTACAAAGAATTTTTACCTAAATCTGAAGGTCGTGTGGGAGGTGCCTTAGGTGTAGCGGAAACTCCAGAGGTTGTTGGTCGCTTGCTCACTGGTGGAGGCGCCCAAAAAGTGGTTGGCTTGGTCAGCCCCGAAGATGGTGCCGAGCATGGCGTGTATGTGATGGTGCTGACCTTGCTCTTGCCCTACTGTTCACGCCCCTGCAATTCCTTTTCTGCAAGCATAGCAAACTGAAACAACTGGTTGACAGTGTTAAATTCTTTATAATCAACAATGTCCTGAATCTCACGCCTCAAACCCGAATAAAAATGACAAATGGCATCTTCGTTTCCCTCCACAACACTATAGCGCATCAATCCCTTTTGGAGCTCACCATAGTAATCCTGTATAGATTTATCTCCTTGTTCTAAACGCATCAATTTCTTACGCAAGTCTCTATGATAAGAAGGAGGAACAAAGCGATCACGCATAGCTACCTTAAGTTCTTCCCATGTACCAAGTAAAGCATCCTGTGCAGCTAGCCCATTCCACCAAATAATTGCAAAATCCTTAAACTCACTAGTAGCTTGTCGAACTCTATGATGCTCAGGCACAAGGTGGGCGCTAAACTTTTGTTCTACTGTCATCTCCCAGTCAAGATATCCCTCAGCATCATAATGACCCGAAAAAGATGGTATTGTGAACTTAATCTTAGCATAAGGATCATCAGGTACACGGTGATTATTACCTTGATGGTGGTGGACACCACCCATACCTGTCGTGTTGCGACGAAGATGTCATCGTAATCTTGCTTGTCGGAAGGCTGCTCGATCTATGTTTCCAGCGGCATCATGCACCGTGTCTTCTGGCAAGAGACCATCGGTGTTGCTGCCGGAGACGTCATTGTTGTTGACCGCCACCAATGTTTTCAACTCAGTAACCTTGTCGGTTAGCATGGAAATTCGTTTGTCCAATCTCTCCATGCTGTTGCCAATGTTGAGTTCAATGAGTGCGTCAGTGATGGCCTTTCTGACGGCCTCATTCATCCTTTTTTGGGCATCCTCTACAACAGCTTGTAGTTGCTCTTGGCTGACACACATTGAAACCCTTAGGATTGTTATCTCCAGTCTGATCACCTCCTGCCATTATAAACACAAAAAATAGGAACAAACGGTGAAAGTTATCCCTAACAAATGACTACGTGGTTGCAGTGGTGTCACTTTTCATAGCAAGTGGAAGCATCTTACCAAGCTCTTACAAAGTTCTTACCAACGCAAGCAGTGGGCGGTACAACCGGCGGCTGGTTCATGATACCTGTGAGGCAGTGGTACCGAGATTGCAAGGCCCTTTTTCTGTACTGATCTGAAGAGTTTGTGGAGCTTGGAAGGCACACAAAGAGTAATATGTATATCTGGCATACAAGTCAGTAACAGAAAGTAATATTGAATTATAGTAAAAAGTACTTGTTCTCGTTACTGGTCTAAAATGTTCCAAGTACCAGGTGTGTGACAAAAGTATGGTGGATAGCAAGGTGACAGGTGTGTGAAAAACAAGTATGATGGATGGAAACAGCAACATAAACAAGGAACCAGACAGCACACGCTAACACAGCTCACTTTGGTCTTCTCTATGTGCTCCTCTAGATAATGTTTCTCTTTTGCCCCTCTTTTTTTTCTATTTTTTGGGCTATCGTTGTTTTTTTGGGAAATTTCAACTTTTTTATTTTATTTTTTTGATATTTTTCCTTTACTTAGGAGCACAAAAGAAGTAACCACAAAAAATATGAGCTTAAACAAGTGAAAGACGTGGCCTGTGAAAAATTCAAAAAACTTGCTCAAAATCGACACAAACCTTGTGACCACGAAAAGAGGATCTTGTGACCACTTTTTGACCAATTTAAAAATTTCCAACCCCTGCAAGATCAGGGATGGAAGGATTTGAAATTTTTTTTGATCGATTTTGATATATGGAACGTCGAAATCAGAGTTCGTATGCGAAAACTAGACCAGTTTTAAGAATTGGCTCCAAATTAGAGGACAAAACGGGAACAATGTGTACAAAACTGGTCACAACAGCAAAGATTTGATGGAAACGATGGGAGAAAACACACGAACTGGACTCTAACACGACCTAACCAGCAACAAGACCATAACTAGGATACAGACTCAACACGATGGACTCTAAAACTGAAATATGCAAAGGCTATGGCGCGGAAGGTTCTAGGACAGGAAAAACAAGTATGGCACTGGACTATGGGACGAATGCGAAACACTCAAACTAGGGAATAAATGTCAACCTGATGGTATACCTTAGCTCTAATACCACTTAATGGAAACAGGGATCCCGATCTTCCGTCAGGTGGTGGTAACTATCATTGTGGCGGAGAGTGACACACCGATCTGGCTTCAGATCGAAAGATCAAACCCTGCAATCTTAGCACCACAGCTCCTCTGGTTATGTCTTGGACCAGGTTGACCTCGCCAAGAAGGCTAATCCCTACCTGCGCAACGAAGAACACAAGCAAGAACAAGAAAGAACACAACCAAATTGCAGATGAATGATTAATCTTTCAAAGTTGGGGTCTCACAAACCGATGAATGGCGAAACTGTTCTTGACAGAATAATCTAAGCAAAACCCAAAACATAATGACGGTGGTGGCGTATGATTATAAAGGTCTTAGGGTTGTCGCCTACCCTGAACGCGCCCCCTAATGGGCCCAAACACGATACACGGTCCAACGGACCAAAAGACGGTGTCGCAGCACCCTGGCAGATTCTGGATGCTGAATTGTTTTAACGATTCCTGTTGATTCCGAAGAGATTTTTATGTGAGACCACATGAATTGGCTTCCTTATCAAATTAGATTTCCATCCATATGTGGATCGTTGAAAACGGAGTCCGGATGCGTCCTGGGTTACCAGTTTAAGGCAGACGGGTCCTCGAGGCTGAGGCAGACTCGAAATCGTGTTGGACCGGGCCTCCGGTTCCTACTGGACGTCCTTGCTAGTCATCTTCACCTCCACCACGTCCTCTAAGTCCTTCATGACCCTCTCCAATGTTCCTAAGCAAGATAACATCATTAGGTAGTAGTCTATTATCAAGAGTATAAAAAGGATCGCTTAACAACGAGCTCACCTCTAAATTGAGTTGACGCATTCGAGCCCGGGTCATTGGACCTTGCTTGACGGTTGGAGGATCAGCGGGTACATCCGAAGGAGTGATGTCCTCATCAGAAAGGGTCTCATCTGCCCTGGCAAGTTGAATGAGGCAAATGGAGCGAATAGTTTTGCAGCCCGCTCTTGCACAACGTCCCTCGATAGCATCTCCATTCTCTCCCTAGTACCATCGGTCTCCCCCTTGAAATCAAAGGCTGCATGGGCCCTCTCCTTGTAGGGCTGGACATGGTGCACTATGAAGCTTGCCGCCACCAGTCCACCGTTGGTCTTCATGCCCTTTATTAAGCCAAGGAGCTCCCTCACTTGCTCCATGTCAGCACTGTTTGGTTTCTCCGACTAGCTCTTTTGGCTCTCCGAGATGTGGTTGATGTCACAACGGATTGCAATGTGGCTCTGCTTTATGTAGAACCACCTGGTGTTCCACCCCTTCAGTGAAGTATTTAGCGATACAGTGATGTACTCGCTCGCCATCCCATCCCGGAGTTGCAGATATATGTCGTCGACCACCTTGGAACCACCGCCGCCTTTCTTCTTCAACCAGAATAGGTGTCTGAAGAGGTTGAAGTGCGGAAGAATCCCCAAATACGCTTCGTAGAAATGGATAAAGATCGAGATGGTCAAGATGGTGTTTGGGTGGAGATTGCATAGACAAAGTGCACAGAACTCCAATAGATCCCTCAAAAAAGGATGAACAGGAAATCCCAACCCCCGCCAGAAATAATCCTCAAACACCACTACTTCATCAGTATGAGGCATTGGGAAGGGCTCACCGCTAGCTGGCCGCCATCCGGTGGTGACGCGGTCAGGAAGAACGCCCGCCTCCACCAATCTGTTGAGCTCCACCTCCCCCACGTGCGACGGCACCCACTCTTCATCATGGCTAGCTCTGACACTCGCCTTCTTTGGGCTCGCCTTCTTTGGGTTCGTAGCTCTTCTCTTAGGTGCCATCTCTCAGATCCGGATTGGGGTTGGTGGCAGAAGCGCGTCCAGCTACGAATCTAAAAATGCGAGGGCTGAGGAGGAAGATGAAATGGCAAAGTGGCAAAGGTGGGGGCGCGGGGTGCGGTGGCGCAGTTATAAAGCACTCCCCCCACCCTTTCACATTCGAGGGTTTTTGGGAAACCGCTCCCATGATTGGCGCCTCTCCGAATTCTCCGCAACAGCAAGCTGGGCCATTACCTGGGCTTTTGCGCAACCGCGGCCCGTGTCGCCCATTTATCTCCGTAATTTGTTACGGCTCGCCAAATATTCGCCGACTTATCCACCAACAGTTACGGCTCAGTAATTATTACAGTACAACCATTACTCCGGTATTTTCTCTGTGATTTGTTTTCTCCATGATTTCCTTTTGTGGCTCGGGGACTGCGTCAGCATTACGTCTCAGTTCCTCACCGCATTGGGGATTTTCTTCTATTGTCTGTTGTTTCTAACCCTAGCACCACGTGACCACATCACCTACTGTCAGGCTCGAGGACTAAGTGGGCACACTTCACCTCGCGGTGAATGTGCTTTTTTCTCATTTCAGGGCTACGCCTGGGGATTGGCTGCCTACTCGACTGGTCTTCTACTATTCTTCTACTTTGGACCCTGGCACCACATGACTACGTCATCTACTATCAGGCTCGGGGACTAAGTGGGCACACATCACCTCGCGGTGAATGTGTTTGCTTTATTCTGCAACACTCCGCACCTCTGGAAGTTGAAGAAGACTATCTCCCTTTCTCATGGTCGGACTCTAAGTGGGCACACTTGGTCCACTATGAAGAATTTTTTGATTCTGAACTTGAGCTCCTTACACCCTTATGGCAAGCTGTACTTGGGTTGCACTCCTCGGCGATGGCTCACGCTGCTCGACAATGGTTCACGCTGCTCGATGACGGTTCGTGCTGCTTGGCGATCGTTCACGCTGCTCGGCAACGGTTCCCACTGCTCGACAACTCACCACGGTGGTTGGACCATGATTTTGACTGCTCGGCTTTGTTCGCACCTGCTCGGACAAGCTCAAGACGGCGTTGCACAACGGGTGCAAGGTGCTCAGGGACTAGCTGTGGGGGTATGACCCCGGATACCCATGGCAGACCACATGGGCTGTGACCCCAGGGGCGGCCCAGCCACAAGACGAAGCCTTGTGGGGCACGACACTGCTCGGTGCCTCCCGTAAGACACCAGGAAGATATCCTAAAGATGCTACGAGATCTGTTAGGATACGTATGATCCCATGATTCCTATAATCTGTTATTACTTTTTGGTTATCTCTCAGATCTAACCGACTTGTAACCCTGCCCCCCAAACTATATAAGGCAGGTAGGGACCCCCTCCAAACACATGCAATATCATACGATAGCCAATACAATCCAACAGAACACAGGAGTAGGGTATTACGTCATACTGACAGCCTGAACCTATCAAACTCGTGTGTCTCTGTTGCCTTCTTGTTCTTGATTACACGCCTCTCTGTCGATCAATCTACCTTCGTGGGATACCCCTCGGAGGACTGCCGATGATATTATGTTGACAATGGGTATGCAAATGTGTACCACCATGAGTTCAACAAGTCAAGCAAACATTCACACATCAAGTTTTGTTTCCTATGTTAATTTATTTTGAAAATATTATCTATGTTGGTTATATATTCTAGTTCCTATGCAAAGTTTTAAAAAGTTCAAATTTTTAGTGATTTTTAAACTAGGTCAAATTTTTAGGGTGTTACAAACCTACCCCTTAAAAAGAATCTCGTCCTCAAGATTCTAGCTGATCCTTGAATAGATAGGGAAATTCCTTTTTAAGATCGTCTTCTCCTTCCCATGTGGCTTCTGCATCTGTATGATTACTCCATTGTACCCGACAAAATCTTACTATTGTCCTCCTGGTTTGTCGGGTGACCATATCCAATATCTTGATTGGTCTTTCCAGATACTATAAATCTGGTTGTAAGTCCTTGGCTTCCATATGTGAATGTTCTTCCGGTACCCTCAGGCATGTCTTTAGTTGGGATACGTGAAACACATTGTGTATGTCTGACATTTCTTGATGTAACTCCAAGAGGTAGGCCACTGCTCCTATCTTTTCAATGATCTGATATGGTCCAATATACCGTGGGCTAACTTTCCTCTGATCTGAAATCTTCAAGTACCCCTGATGGGTGGTACCTTTAAGTAGATGAAATCTCTAGGTTGGAGCTCTAACGGTCTTCTCCGGGTATCTGCATAGCTCTTTTGTCTACTTTGTGCTGCCTTCAAATTCTCTCAAACTTTAGCTACTTGTTCCTTGGCTTCCTTGATCATGTCGGGGCCAAATAGGCTTCTTTCTCTGACCTCGGACCACATTACTGGTATTTAGCATTTCATTCCATACAAGGCTTCAAATGGAGCCATCTTCAAGCTTGCTTGGTAACTGTTGTTGTAGGAGAATTCTACGAATGATAGGCTCTTTTCCTAGTCTTTTCCATAGGTCCATATGCAAGCTCGCAACATGTCTTCTAATATCTGGTTTACTCTTTTTGCCTGTCTGTCAGTTTGGGGATGATAGGTCGAGCTATAATCTAGGCGTGTTCCTAAAGCTTTGTGTAAGCTTTTCCAAAATCGAGCGATGAATTGAGTTCCTCTATCTAAGACTATTTTGCTTGGTACCCCGTGTGATCTAAGGATATTGTCAATGTATAGTTGTGCTAGCTTGTTACCCTTGTAATCAGTCCTTGCTAGAATAAAGTGTGCCACTTTTGTCAATCGATCTATGATAACCCATATTAAGTCGTGTCCATTTGGTGTCTTGGGAAATCCCACTATAAAGTCCTTGCTAACTTTGTCCCATTTCCATACTAGAATGTGCAATGGTTGAAGTAGTCTTGCTGGTCACTGATGTTCTGCCTTGAGTAGTCTGCACGTATCACATTGGGCGACATATTCTATGATATCTCCTTTCATTACGGTCCACCAGTATCTTTGCTTGAGGTCCATGTACATCTTGGTTGATCCTGGGTGGATTGAGTAGGCTGAATGGTCTGCTTCGTCCAATATTAACCTTTGAAGTGCTTCATCCTTCGGTACGCATATCCGATCTTCATACCATAACTTCCCTTGCTCGTCGACCCTGAATCATGGAAGTTCCTTCTTACTATTTTGTTCCTTGAAATGTTGTATTTCTTCATCTTTGTCTTGGGCTTTATTTATCCAACCTTCTAGGGTTGGTCGTATATGTAGGGCATTTAAGATACCTTGTGGTACAATTTGCAGATTCAGTTGGCAAACTTCTTGTGCTAACTCTGGTCTTTGGTATAGAGTCATCATGTAGTGACAATATGCCTTTCTGCTTAATGCGTCTGCAACTACATTGGCTTTTCCCGGGTGGTACTGTATGCTTAAATCGTAATCCTTGATCAGCTCCAACCATCTTCTTTGTCGTAGGTTCAAAACGGGCTGTGTGAAAATATACTTCAAACTCTTGTGGTGTATAAATATCTCACATTTGTTTCCAATGAGATAGTGTCTCCATATCTTCAATGCGTGTACTATGGCTGCTAGTTCCAAATCAAGTGTCGGATAATTTTCCTCGTGTTAGTTCAGTTGTCGAGAGGCGTAGACAACTACCTTGTCATCTTTCATTAGGACACAATCTAATCCTTGTCGTGAGGCATCATAGTATACTATAAAACTTCTGTGTATGTCTGGTTGCATGAGTACTGGGGCTGTGGTTAACCGGGTATTCAACTCTTGGAAGCTCTTCTCGCATGCTTTCGTCCACTTGAATTCTTTTCCTTTCTATGTCAGAGCGGTCATGGGTCTTGCGATCCTAGAAAATCCTTCAATAAATCTTCGATAGTAGCCTACTAATCCCAGAAACTACGAATTTCTGTCACATTTGTTGGCTGCTTCCATTCCGATACGGCCTTAACCTTCTCCGGGTCTACCTTTACTCCTACAGTGATAATGTGCCCTAAAAAGGCGACTTCTTGTAGCCAAAATTCACATTTGTTGAACTTGGCATATAACTCATGTGCTCGTAGCTTGTTTAATATTACTCTCAAATGTTACTCATGTTCTTCAGCACTTCTTAAATAGATAAGAATGTTGTCAAAGAATACTACCATGATTTTATCCAATTCCTCCATAAAGACTTTGTTCATCAGATTCACGAAATAGGCCGAGGCATTGGTTAGTCCAAATGGCATTACGGTGAACTCATATTGTCCATAGCGTGTCACAAATGTGGTATTCGATATGTCGCTAAGCCGAATCTTTAGTTGATAGTAGCCTGATCTCAGATCTATCTTGGAGAAATACTTGTCACCCTTTAGTTGATCAAATAAGTCATCAAATATTGGTAGAGGGTACTTGTTCTTGATGGTGAATTCATTTAAGGGCCGGTAATCAATACACATTCGAAGGCTGCCATCTTTCTTCTTTATGAACAAAACTGGTGATCCTCAAGGTGATGACCTAGGTCTCATGTATCCTTTCTCTTGTAACTCCTATAATTTCTTCTTTAGTTCTTCCAACTCATTAGCTGCCATTTGGTAGGGTCTCTTTGCAATAGGTACAGTTTCGGAGATTAGGTCAATTATAAACTCCAAGTCTTTATCAGATGGCATTCTGGTAACTCTTCAGGGAACATATCGGGGTATTCACACATGACTAGTACTTCTTCAATGCTTGTTGCTTGTATACTGCAAACCATTGGTTTTGCTTTATGGGCACGGGGGTGACATTCTACCTTTATTCCATTGTGATTTATCAGGGTTACTGCTCTATCGCCATAGGATATAGTGCCATGGTATCTCTTTAACCAATCCATTCCTTTTATTATGTCTAAACCTGCTATCTTAAGTACTACCAAATTTGCTTGAAATTCTACTCCATCGATCATTATCTTCACTCGAGGGCATTTAAGGGTGCATTTGAGGAAAGCTCCAGGGGTTCAAATCAAGAGAGGGGAAGGGAGTAACATTGTTCTTAAACTATTTCTAAGCACAAAACAAGCAGAAACAAACGAATGCAAAGCACTGGAATCAAACAACACGGTTGCAAGGGTGAAGTTTACTAGAAACTCACTATACACGACATCAGGTGCTGCCTGTACTTCCTCTGTGTTTACGTGGTTCACACGGCCTTACCCAAAATTTAGGGCATTCCTTCTTGGTGGTTCATAGTTCTGAGGTGCTATGCATCCAATTGTTGAGGCAGCTATCTTATTACTGGCTATAGACTGAGCAGGGGTAGAGATGCGGCTTTAAGAGGGCATTGGGCTATGCTGTGTCCTGGTTGTTGGCATCCAAAACAAGTCTCCATTGTTGTATTATTGGTACTCTTGGGCTGGTTATTGTTGTTGTTGTTGCTGCTATTGTTGTTGTTATTCTTGTAGTTGGATGTGGTCTGTGAAGTGTTGGGTCCGAATGTCCTATACTGCATGGTCAGTTGATACCTTGTGGGTGACGTGTTGTTTGTGCAGACTTGTTGTGTTCTTTCTTGTTGGCGAGCATGTTGTATCAGGAACTTGCACTTCCATTCTCCTTCACCTCTGACACGTTCTTCTTCTAGCAGGATAGTGTGGTTCATTAGCATGTTGAAATTAGGGTGGATGTGAGTGACCATTTGTTCTCTTAGGGATGCGTTGAGTCCTCTCCTAAAACACTTCTGCTTCTTCTTGTCGGAGTTAACATCTTCTGGTGCATAGCGTGCTAGCTTCATAAACTTCCTAATGTACTGATTCACTATCATTGGGCCTTGCTCAGGGAACGAAATTCTTCTAATTTTATCTCCACGGAATTTCTCCACAAATTCTTGCCATGTGATAGCTTCTGGCTCATTAGCTGCATCCTGATAGTTTTCTCACCATTCACCAGCGGCTCCTACTAGTTGGTGGGTGGCTAGAATAACCTTTTCTTCGTCGGTGGCTCGTACTGCATTTAATTTCTTAGTGATGGTACATAACCAATCATCTGCTGACAATGGGTCATCTTCTGTAGTATCAAATGTTGGTGGTTGAAGCCTCATGAATGTTGTCATTTTTCCTTGTCCATTACCATTATCCTGTCTTCTTGCAAGATTTTCCAATAATCGTGTCTATCGATCCATTACTTGTGTGAATGTTGGTGGGGGTGGCAGGGGTCCTCCCCTTGTACTGGGTCATTTCCAACATTTGCTCAACTTCTTCTTCTCCTTCTTCATGTACTCCTTCTACAATCGGGATATTATCTTCTTATGGTTGCTCATGTCCATGCATATGATTACGGCATTCGTGATTGCCTCTGTTCTGCCTACCTCTAGGTTATGGTGCAACTGGCTCTTCTTCCTCATGAACCTACCTTTCGGTGGCCCTTTCACAGCAATCCCAAATCCTATCGGACCTCCTTTCCATCTGTTGCCATGGAGCGGCAAGGATGAGAAGACATCCTCTAGGATTTGGGTGCAAGAAAATAAAACAAGCAAGCAAAGACACACATGCATAAACAAACACACAATACATATATCACACCAACAGTCATACATATAAGATACAAGGGTGCATCATACAACAACTACTAGAGTGATTGCTATGCAACAACACGTACTTCTAATGACATCAAAGCGATACTAGGCATACTACTATTACTCGGGATACTAGACACTACCACTAGACACTATAGTTCCATTATTTATTTTACACGAACTGTATCTCGCGAAGGTCCCATCATGAGGTCCACATGCATGTCCCTTAGCATCCAGTCCTGAAAGAACTCGAGAGGGTCTGATGACATTTGCATCCCCATCTATCTTCTTGTTGTTGTGGGTGATTGATTCTTTAGTAGGCTCTCCTTCTTTTCCTCACCTTTGGGCCCTCAAGGGCCTTCTATAGCTCTTTCTTGCATTGTTCCTTTTCTTCTCTCACGGTTGACAGCTTTGAGTTTAGCATGAGTAGCTCCATCCTTAGTGCTTACACTTCAGCTTCTATTTCCTTGAGTTTAGTGTTCTTTATTTTTAGCTCCACTTCCTGATTTTCATAGAGAATGTCGAGGGCATGCATGTACTTGGCTATAGTCATTAGAGTGTATCCTGGTGCCTGTGGCTTTGCCTTTTCCCTTGCCTTAATCTTCTTACGCCAAACAAGAGAAGTATAATCCATCACTAGTAAAAACCTTGCATGAGTGTTGTTGACTTTTGCTTCATACTCCTGACAAATATCCATGAGAGCCCGACATGCTGCAATTTGACATGTGTCACTTAGTTCTCTTCCAATTGCTAGGATGCATCTGACCCTGAACTCAGTGTTTATTGGATGCTCGGTAATATGCAAGTGCATCTCGGACTTGAGTACACACTCCACATCGCACTCGCAATATTAGTACAAGGGAGGTTTAGTGTAACCCAAGCGTTGGAGTGTCTCCCAAAGGAGTGGGGGAATCCTCTAATGGTCAAATAGTCTGAACGCTCCCATATGTCATCCATTGCCGCAAAAATTCACCACAAGGGTTAGAAACATTTTTGCGACGCAAATGGGGAACGACAATGAGAAAAGGTTCGTCGACTTTACTAATATTAGGTTTGTGATTATTACTATTACTATAAAATTATCTAACATGTTCCAATCCTAGGGCTTAGTCCTACGGTCAAGCTCGGCTCTGATACCACTTTGTTGGCCCCTCAATTTGAGAGTCCGAAGTCCATCCGTATTTGTGCTAGGATCATGCACAAATACGCACCAACTCATAAGAATCTTACACAGATGTATAATAAAAGGTTCCGAGCTTTATTGATATCTAGAAATAAGGTCTTACAATAGTGGCCCAACGGTGCTCGACCATACATAGGTCGACGGTGGCCATCGGCCATGGCGGCTCAGCGGGCATGATGCTCGATAGCAGCGCGGTACAGAGGCATAGACTATCAACTAGCTACCGCAAAAGGAAGAGGAGAAGCTCGGGGACTCACCAATCACTCCAATCGGCCAAGGGTGCAGCAGAGAAGAAGAAGAGGGGAGGTGGCGCTAATGGTGCTGGTGAACTCCTGAATTGGGGGAAACGGGGAATGGTGGAGAGGAAGAGGTGAGAGGTGGAAGAGAGGGGGAGATGGTGTGTTCCCGCCCTTGGCGGAGCGGATGATGGGGAGGGCAAGGCGAAAGCGTCGTCAGTCGGGCCTATTTATAGGATGGATAGGTCGGTGTCCTAGCCACTCTTATCCACCATGCGCGCTAGTGGTTGACCTTGTCGGGTCACTTCACCACAGCTAGTGCTTGCCCATGCGTATGGCAAAATGCCTTGGCGGCTACTCTAGTGGCTCGGCGTGGAGATGACCATGGCGTCATCATCGACGAGTTCATAGTGAGGGAGGAGAAGGGAGAGGAGGAGAAAAGAGGGTGTCATTGCATCCTATGGTTGCATCATGTCACCGTTTACCTCCGCTGGCACCTAGGTGGAGCTAGCGAGGCATTGACGCGTGGCTGCGTCACGTATGGCCACCGGCCATGAGGTGGACGACGAAGCTGGGGTGTGGGCCTGGGCATCAGCGAGAAGGAGAGGGGGAAGGGAGGGGTGCAGAAGTGCACTATGCCGGTGCTAGGCTGTGACTGCTACGGCGCTGGCTAGGCCAGCTTGCATGGGAGAAGGGAAGGGGAGAGGGGAGGGAATGGGCTGCTGCTATAGGCCAAAAGGGAGAGAGGGATGAGACTGAGCTCAAGTGGTTTTTCTTCTTTTCCTTTTTCCTAGATCATATATGCATATGTTGAAATGATTTTGAATTTGTCAACAAAAGATGCTTGGTAGTACTCCAAGGGGTATCCCACGAAAGTAGATTGATTGGCAGAGGTGCGTGTAATCAAGAACAAGAAGGCCACAGAGACACAAGAGTTAGACAGGTTTTGGCCGTCAGTATGACATAATACCCTACTCCTGTGGTCTGTTGGTTTGTATTGGTGATTGTATGATATTGCGTGTGTTTTGAGGGGGTCCCTACCCGCCTTATATAGTCTGGAGGTAGGGTTACAAGTCAGTTAGATCTAGGAGATAACCGTAAAGTAATAACAGATTATATGAATCATGGGATCGAACGTATCCTAACAGATCTCGTAGTATCTTTAGGATATCTTCCCGGTGTCTTGCGGGGCGCACCGAGTAGCATCTTGCTCCGTAAGGCTTCGTCTTGTGGGCTGGACCACCCCTAGGGGCGTTGTAACACCCCGGGTGTTTAAGTATTAAAAACTGGACATATCATCATATGCATTGCAAGGCATTGGTCATATTGCAAACTTTGATATGCATTCACTAAAACAAGTTTACATTTATGTTATAAGTATTGCTTGGTATTGTTTGAATCAAGTTTGAAATCTTTGTATTGATTTGAAATTCCAAAAAACTATGATTTTCAATATTTAAACCCTACCCTGAAAACCCATTTCAAAATCAAAGCACATTTTGGGGTTGAGCCTTAAAGCAAAATTGTAGGGCTTATTGAGTTGTACAAAGTTTATTTTTGGAGTTTTCCAAGTTGTTTAGTAAAATTTGAAGTTATTTGAAAAAGCGAAATTCCTTAAATGTCCCCTATTTGAATTCAAAAGTTCATTTCAAAATGTAGACCGAATTAGGGCTTGGTTATAAAAGTAAAGTTGTAGAACTTTTGATTTTGAACAACTTTTGTTTTTGGAGATTTTTGAGTTGTTATGAAAATTTGAGAGTAATTTGTGAATTTTGGCGAATGGCAATTTTGTAATTTCTGTGAACAGTGTTCACCGCCTAAGCTACATTGCCGGCGATCCTTCGGCTTGCTTCCAGTCGTCGCGCGCGTGGCCGTCTGGGCATCGCACTGGCGAGGGAAATGGCTTCGCCGTGGCTTCCTTGCGCTTCCTGGCCATCCTTTATAACCTGAGCCGCCGTCGTCCTTGCCGTTTCCTCCTCTGTTTTCCCGTCGCCTTGCTCATCTCCGGCGAGCTCCCACCGTCGAACCAGCGCCTGTGCCATCACAGCGTAGCGCTCAATAGTTCCGCCTGCTCCTTGCGCACCCATCCGACCTGCTTTTGTTGCTTGACTTCACAGGAAAACTGCTCTGTGCGCTCTTCTTCCTCGTGGCCGGCAACGTCCCCGTCGCAAGCACTTCGCCGTGGCTAGAGCTCCACGGTGCGCCTCTGCCCCTGCTGAGTCTTGCTTTAGCTTCGCCATGATGCCGTGGTACTGTATGACCCATTGTTTTCTCATTTTTACCACCACAGCTACCGGAGCATCGCCACCGATGACGGTCTGCTCCGCCGTGCCTGCTCGGAACGTCAACCAGCCTCTTCGTTGCTCCTCCGACCCTGCTCGTTGCTCAGTCGTGTTTGGGGTGAGGTGCTGAACCCTTCTGTGCTAAGTGTTTAACCTCTACCACACTTGTGTCACCGGTGTAGCACGGCCGTGCCGTCGTGCCCGCCATGGTCGTCGCTGTGCTCGGTCCAGTCAGTGTTGGGTCCTGTTTTTGCCACCAGTCGAAGCGTAGTAGTGTAGGGGACATGGTGGTGCAGTTGCCTTCGCCATTGGTCTCGCCGTCGGTGAGTTAGCGCCGGTCAGCGTCGTCGCCGTCACAGTCAAAGCTGGAGGTTGGGGATGACAAGTGGGACCCGGGTGTCAGCGACTGTGTAGTTCAAAATGAATTTTCTGTTTTTCAGATTTGAATGAACAGTGATGCAATTTGTTATTTTTGTGTAGATTTATTTAGAGCTCCAATAATTATGAAAAATTTTGTGTAACCTCTATGTGATGAATACTATTTAAGTCGGGTGATTACCTTGAAGGAAAGTTGTATTTAAGTTGTTAATTTTGCATCCATCATCGAGCATCATATTTTGTATCCCGCATCATGTTAAACATGGCATTGTTACTTCGTGTAGTGAACGAAGGTGAAAACGTGGTAATTAATCAAGTGGTTGAGGAGGTTAATCCGTCTGTTGAGGTCGGTTTGGATAATTGTGGTGCGACTCTAGAACCGGACTTTTCAGTCAACGAAGGCAAGCCCCGGATGCATACAACCCTGCCTTGTATTTTACAAATTGATTTCGCTTTTGCTTCTTTTTACTGCATTAAGTGATTAGGAGTCAAGTGAAAACCAAATTGGTACATTACCAACCTTTTTATTCCATATTTACCATATTACCAGTTTTAAATTCGTATACGCCTAGTTTTGCTTAGCTATGCTTAGAACGATGAAAGTCAGGTGATTACCTGTCACCTACGAACTTTAAATGGAACTTTGGTTAATTATGTTAACATGTGATATGGGAATGTGGAGTAATAAATCTATACCGGGCGGACTCGGTGTGTGTGAGCCACAAGACATGGAGGTCTTGTGAGCGGGTTCTTTCTGCCTGTGTCGATTAAGGTCCGTCCATTGTTGAATTGCATGAGGTGAGACTTTGTAGTACTAACCACATACTCCGGTAAGCCTTAACTTGGCTATTCTATTACGAGAATGGCTACTCGCGCACTAGGAGTGGAGAGATGGCGGGAATAGCGTGTACCCACGTGGCAATGGGCTGGATTGGTGGAGTACTGTATTCTCGGGTGGCGCAGACCCATTCTTGTTTAGAGGATCCAAGGGTAGGTTGGTATATGTAGGTCGGGGACCTGCATATGTCGTGTGGTCTAGAATTCCCAGCTGGGTTTTTAATCGGTTCGAATCATCTTTGCTCCTCGGTTATGGAGACTCAACTCACTGTTCATCATCGTAGTAATAAGTAACTGGAATTTGAGAATGGTTCGGGAAAGTGTTGAATATTAAGTTTCATGATCTCATTGCGGATCGTGTCAGCTTTGTATATGATCTTCTGAAGTTTTAGATGTTGATATAAAGAATTTTATTAAAGTGCTTTTATGCAAAAGAACTTTGATTATTGTTAAAGCCATACCTTAGATCCCATGAGCCTGCATTCCTGAGTTCTATCAGTTTTATTTCGGTTAAGTCTTGTTGAGTACTTTTGTACTCAGGGTTCGTTGACCCTTGTTGCAGGTGAGGCTCATGAGCAGATCTATTTTGGATCATGCTGCATGACGGTTGTTCCTTGTGATGACGATAAGTAAATGTGTGGCCCTTGGGTAGGGCAGCTTTAATTGTGTGTTTTGTAATATATTATAATGCCACTCCACTACTTTGTTTTGTATCATTAATTGAACTTAGTTGTATGGTTTGAAACAAATGGTTTGTAAACTATGTTATTGTAAGTCTTCTGCTATATTTACTCTGATGTATCTATTTGAATAAACTGTTATAATACTGCAATGACTCTGTAATGTGATCCTGCTAGGAAATCGTGGATGATTCAGGGTTCCCCGAGGACACCCAACAGTCTTCTTAAGTTACCGGGAACGTATGCATAGATGTCAAACGTCGTTGGATAGTGACATGTGTGCAAGTGGGCCCTATAATTTAGGAGGTTCTACCACAGAATGGTATCAGAGCGATCGTTACAAAGTTTTTGTTGTATTGGTTTACGAAAACTTCAAAATGATTTGGGATGACTAAATTTAACTTGTTAATTTGGTCTAAATTGCTTCTGACTTGTCTTATTTCTTTCTCACCATTCCTTATTTGATTAAAAAGGTTTTGTGTGGTGGAGTAGTAATGTTATTATGCCCTATATAAAAACAAATGTTGTTTATGTTCGTTATAAGCTTTGGTGGTTTTGTTCGTAAGAACGATTCATGCATCATAATTAATTCACTTGTTACTTCCTTCGTCTCTGAGTCTGGGGTGAGTAGTGTGTATGGGTTGAGTTGTGTAGTCCATCCTTACTGCTCTTGAGACTGTTGTCAGATTGTTTACTTGGATTAATCCTACTTTGTACAGTATGGCTCGTACTAAGAAGACACCCCGTAAGTCCACCGGACCCAAAGGAGTTCCTCGCCACCAAGTTGCCCCTAAGAATGACGGTGCTAGCAGTAGCAGCTCTAGGCTTGATCCTTAGGCGGAGATACAGAGGATTTCTGCAGAGTTAGCCCAAGCTACTAGAGATAGGGCTATGGATGCCATCCAGGTGGGTAGACTACAGGAGCAGTTAAGACGTCTCACCACCGCTCATAGGAACTGCGAACGTATGTTAGTTCGTACGGTAGAAGGAAGAAATGAAGCTTGGCATAGAGAGAACATAGCTAGAGCTAGAACTCATGAATTAGAATTTTATGTAGAAGACTTAGAAGAGCATAATACCTATCTGCATGAGGAAGTTCATAGGCTAAGCAATCTCCTGGACCCTAATCATGAACCCCAAGCTGATGCAATGGATCCCGGTGTTATCCTTGCCGATGGTAGTGAATCGGAAGAAGAAGAAGAAGAAGATCCCGAAGAATTAGTAATGATCGATGAAAGTGACAATGAAGGCGGTAATATTTCCGGAATGGATACCGAGCCTGAAGTTTGATGTAATCGTGAAAAAGAGTAGAGTTGTATAATAGTTAGTTCTAGTTTAAGTTAAGTAGTCTTGTTTAAATGCGGTCTTGTGTTTAAATAAGTGAAACTAGTGTAATGAGTTGTAGTCCGCTCTTTTATCAATCAATAAAGGCTTGTGAGTAAACTTTGGTTTGTTGTGAACAGATGCGTCGTACGCGGGGTTCGTATATTCCTGGTACTTCACAAGATGAGAATGGTATTCCAGATCCACCACCAGTTCCAACAAATCTAGCAGATGCTATAGCCACACTTGTCAATGTGACGGTTGAAAATTCTCGTTTGTTTCATGAGATGGCTCAAATTAATCAGAATTAGATGCATGGAAACCATGGTTGCCATCATAACAGGCAGGAGGCTACATATGTGGACTTCACAGATACAAAACCCCTAGTGTTCACTAAGGTAGATGAACCATTGGAGGCTGATGATTGGCTTAGGACCATGGAGCAGAAATTTGATCTTATACCATGCATAGAGTTTCAGAAACCAGTCTTTGCTGCTCAGCAACTTAGAGGTGTAGCTAGTGCTTGGTATGCAAATCTTATGGCCATGCGACCCGCAGGTGTTCCGTTAACTTGGATGGAGTTTCATACTGCTTTCAGAGCCCATTATATCCTGGAGGGAGTTATGGCTATGAAGCTAGATGAGTTCCTTGCTTTGAAGCAAGGGGATCAAACCGTGATGCAGTATGTGGGAAGATTCAATCACCTGTCACATTATGCACCTGAACATGTCAATACTGATGCCAAGAAAAAGAAATGGTTCATGAGAGGTCATTGCAGCCTATGATGACAACTTGTACCAATGTCACTTATCATGAGGCAGTGAATATTGCAATTGCTTCAGAGGCAAAGTATCGGTAGCATAAGGAGCTCAAGAAGAAAAAGAGTATGCCGTCTGGATCTTTTGGGGGAAATCCAAAGAGGCAAAGGGTGATTTATCATCTAGTAAATCATAATCGTCCTCCTTATCGTCTGTCGCAGTTTCAAGCCAGTCAGCAATCAAATGTCCGCCCTATTACAACTTATCAGAATCCACAACCGACAAATGCTTCTAGGGTTTCTGCTTCAACACCCCAGGGTCACAAGTATCCCTGTTTCAATTATGGCAAGCCTGGTCATTTCTCGAGAGAATGTCCGTATCCAAGGCAGTCTAATCCCAATTATTAGAAGGCCCCTGCAAATCAACAACAGGGTCAGGCACAGAATAAGGGCAACAATCAGAATGTTCAGAAAGGCAAAGATGAAAGGAAGACAGGACGAGTGTTCTACATTTAAGCTGGGGAAATTCCGAAAGGGGAGCCAGTGATGATGGGTATGTTTCCTGTCGCCAACCATCCTACAGTTATACTTTTTGATTATGGCATATCGCATTCATTCATCAATAGAACATTTGTGGTGAAGTATGAAATTTCAATTGGGGCAACAAAGGAAAATTTCTTTATACAGTCGCCAGGGGGACGTCTGTGCACTAAGGAAATGGTATACCATGTACCCATAAACCTGGGTGGGCATATTTTTCCCACTACCATGATTATCCTTAAGGATCAGGATATAGATGTAATCTTAGGAATGAATTGGATGTATCAGCATAAGGCTGTTATAGATGCTTTGAATAGAACTATAAGGGTGAGTTTGCTAGATAGTACTTCTCAACTTCTCATCCAACTTCCAACCTTAAGAAGATCAGTGGGCAAAGTTTGTGCAACTACCGTCAAAGCGATTAGAGATATCCCAGTAGTATATGAATTTCCTGATGTGTTTCCTGAAGATTTACCCGGGCTACCACCTGATAGGGATGTCCAGTTTAACATAGAATTGCAACCTGGAACAGCTCTGATTTCTCGGAGAGCTTATAGGATGCCACCTAAGGAGTTAGCCGAGTTGAAGACTCAGTTGCAAGAATTGATTGAGAAGGGGTTTATACAACCTAGTTCATCTCCTTGGGGGTGTCCGCCAATTTTTGTGAAAAAGAAAGATGAGACCCTGAGGTTATATGTTGACTATCGTCCGTTGAATGAAGTGACCATCAAGAATAAGTATCCATTACCTCGGATAGATTTGCTTTTTGATCAACTCGCCGGAGCAAAAGTTTTCTCCAAGATAGATTTGACGTCAGGATATCACCAAATCAAGATAAAGCCTCAAGATATTTCCAAAACGGCATTTACCATAAGATATGGATTATATGAATACTTGGTAATGTCTTTTGGTTTGACAAATGCTCTAGCTCATTTCATGTATTTGATGAATTCAGTATTCATGCCCGCGCTAGACAAATTTGTAGTGGTGTTTATTGATGACATTCTAGTATATTCCAAGAATAAGGAAGAACATGCGAAACACCTCAGAATTGTTCTGACTCGCTTGAGAGAACATCAACTATATGCCAAGTTCAGCAAGTGTGATTTTTGGCTTAAGGAAGTACAATTTCTTGGACATGTTTTGTCAGCGGAAGGAGTTGCTGTTGATCCAAACAAAGTGAAGGATGTGCTTGATTGGAAACCGCCAACCACAGTTCATCAAGTTCGGAGTTTTCTAGGATTGGCGGGGTATTACCGTCGGTTTATTCCAGATTTCTCTAAAGTATCAAAATCCATAACTGAGTTATTAAAGAACCAAGTCAAGTTTGCCTGGTCATCTGATTGTGAAGAGGCTTTCCAGACTTTGAAGAGACTGTTGACTACTGCACCAGTATTAGCCCAACCTGATATCGAGAAGCCGTTTGATGTTTATTGTGATGCTTCAGGTATTGGTCTTGGATGCGTGTTGATGCAAGAAGGCCGAGTCATTGCCTATGCATCCAGGCAACTTAAGCAACATGAAGAACACTATCCAACTCATGATCTGGAGTTAGCAGCTGTGGTCCATGCTCTGAAGATTTGGCGGCATTACCTACTTGGTAATACGTGCCATATTTATACAGACCACAAGAGCTTAAAGTATATCTTTACTCAGTCAGAATTGAATATGCGACAAAGAAGATGGTTAGAGCTGATTAAAGATTATGACTTGGAAGTACATTATCACCCTGGTAAAGCAAATGTGGTGGCAGATGCCCTCAGTCGCAAAAGTTATTACAATTGCCTGACAGTAAGAACAATGGGTCTGACCTTATGTCAAGAGATGGAGAAATTGAATGTAGAGGTAATTCAACAAGGTAGTTTGACCAACATAATTGTTGAAGCCACTATTCAAGATCAAGTTATTGCAGCTCAGAAGGAAAATAAGGGTGTAGCCCATATCAAGGAAAGAGTCAGGAATGGAAAGGCAGAATTTTTCAGCATAGATAATGAAGGTGTGCTATGGTTCAAGGATTGCCTGGTGGTACCAAAAGTTACTGAGTTGCGGCAGACAATTCTTGAAGAAGCACATGCTACTAGGTTATCTATCCATCCGGGAAGCAACAAGATGTACCATGACTTAAAACAAAGATTTTGGTGGACCAAAATGAAGATAGAAATTGCAAGATATATAGCAAAGTGTGATACTTGTCAGAAAGTAAAAGCTATACATTTGAGGTATGCTGGAGAATTACAACCATTGCCTATTCCAGCTTGGAAGTGGGAGGACATAAGCATGGACTTTATTGTTGGTCTACCCAAGACATCAAAGGGATTTGACTCAATATGGGTTATTGTAGATCGACTCACTAAGTCAGCACATTTTCTTCCTGTCAAGACTATATACCCCACTGTCCAATATGCCAAGATATATTTAGCAAGAATTATGAGTCTCCATGGAGTACCAAAGACCATTGTGTCCGATAGGGGTACACAGTTTGTCTCTAGTTTTTGGAAACAATTGCATTCTTCATTGGGTACCAAGCTCCTGTATAGTATAGCTTATCATCCGCAGACTGATGGGCAGACTGAAAGAGTCAATCAAGTGCTTGAAGATATGTTAAGGTATTGTGTCCTTAATTATTCCAACAAGTGGGATGAATGCTTACCTTTGGCCGAGTTCTCATATAACAATAGTTATCAGGAAAGCATTAGAATGGCTCCATTTAAAGCACTCTATGGTCATAGATGCAGAACATCGCTGAATTTGTCTGAGCCCGGAGAAAGAAGATTCTTTGGAGTTGACCTTGTGAAAGAAACAGAAGACAAAGTTAGGCAAATACAGAGTAATTTGAAGATAGCTCAGTCCCGCCAAAAGAGTTATGCGGATAGACGACGGAGACCATTGGTGTTTAACAAAGGAGATTTTGTATATCTGAAAGTATCACCAATGAAGGGAGTTACCCATTTTGGTGTTAAAGGCAAGTTGGCACCTCGATATATTGGACCATTTCAAATTCTGGAGAGATATGGAAAAGTGGCCTATCGCTTGAAATTACCAGAACATTTATCAGTTGTACATGATGTGTTCCATGTGTCTCAGTTGAAGAAGTGTCTCCGAGTGCTTGAGCAGAATGTTGAAGTTGAAGGAGTGGAACTTGAATCAGATCTGACCTATTCAGAATATCCTATCCAAGTGTTGGATAAGAAAGATCATGTTACTCGAAGGAGGACAATAAAGTTCTATAAGATACAATGGAATCAACATTCAGAAGAGGAAGCTACTTGGGAATCAGAAGATTACTTGTTAGAAAAGTTTCTAGAGTTTCTTGCGTCATTATAGAATAGAGTACTGTTAGTTGAGCTCGGTTGTTACAAATTGTGTTTTGTAAAGGAACCTCAGTTGTTTTATGGATGAGAATTGGATGTTTTTGATTGACACATTTCCTTTTCCATTACTTACCCTATGGCTTTGAATCTCGGGGCCAGATTTCTTTTAGAGGGAAGGATTGTAACACCCCGGGTGTTTAAGTATTAAAAACTGGACATATCATCATATGCATTGCAAGGCATTGGTCATATTGCAAACTTTGATATGCATTCACTAAAACAAGTTTACATTTATGTTATAAGTATTGCTTGGTATTGTTTGAATCAAATTTGAAATCTTTGTATTGATTTGAAATTCCGAAAAACCCTGATTTTCAATATTTAAACCCTACCCTGAAAACCCATTTCAAAATCAAAGCACATTTTTGGGTTGAGCCTTAAAGCAAAATTGTAGGGCTTGTTGAGTTGTACAAAGTTTGTTTTTGGAGTTTTCCAAGTTGTTTAGTAAAATTTGAAGTTATTTGAAAATGTGAAATTCCTTAAATGTCCCCTATTTGAATTCAAAAGTTCATTTCAAAATGTAGACCGAATTAGGGCTTGGTTATAAAAGAAAATTTGTAGAACTTTTAATTTTGAACAACTTTTGTTTTTGGAGATTTTTGAGTTGTTATGAAAATTTGAGAGTAATTTGTGAATTTTGGCGAATGGCAATTTTGTAATTTCTGTGAACAGTGTTCACCGCCTAAGCTACATTGCCGGCGATCCTTCGGCTTGCTTCCAGTCGCGCGCGTGGCCGTTTGGGCGTCGCGCTGGCGAGGGAAATGGCTTCGCCGTGGCTTCCTTGCGCTTCCTGGCCATCTTTTATATCCTGAGCCGCCGTCGTCATTGCCGTTTCCTCCTCCTCTGTTTTCCCGTCGCCTTGCTCATCTCCGGCGAGCTCCCACCGTCGAACCAGTGCCTGTGCCATTGCAGCGTAGCGCTCAATAGTTCCGCCTGCTCCTTGCGCACCCATCTGACCCGCTTTTGTTCCTTGACTTCACAAGAAAACTGCTCTGCGCGCTCTTCTTCCTCGTGGCCGACAACGTCCCCGTCGCAAGCACTTCGCCGTGGCCAGAGCTCCATGGTGCGCCTCTGCCCCTGCTGAGTCTTGCTTCAGCTTCGCCATGATGCCGTGGTACTCTATGACCCATTGATTTCTCATTTTTACCACCACAGCTACCAGAGCATCGCCACCGACGACGGTCTGCTCCGCCGTGCCTGCTCGGAACGTCAACTAGCCTCTTCATTGCTCCTCCGACCCTGCTCGTTGCTCAGTCGTGTGCGGGGTGAGGTGCTGAACCCTTCTGTGCTAAGTGTTTAACCTCTACCACACTTGTGTCACCGGCGTAGCGCGGCCGTGCCGTCGTGCCCGCCATGGTCATCGCTGTGCTCGGTCCAGTCAGTGTTGGGTCCTGTTTTTGCCACCAGTCGAAGCGTAGTAGTGTAGGGGACATGGTGGTGTAGTTGCCTTCGCCGTTGGTCTCGCCGTCGGTGAGTTAGCGCCGTCACCGTCACTGTCAAAGCCGAAGGATGGGGATGACAAGTGGGACCCGGGTGTCAGCGACTGTGTAGTTCAAAATGAATTTTCTGTTTTTCAGATTTGAATGAATAGTTATGCAATTTGTTATTTTTGTGTAGATTTATTTAGAGCTCCAAAAATTATGAAAAATTTTGTGTAACCTCTATGTGATGAATACTATTTAATAAAAATATGAAATATTGTTTTTCAGTACTTTTTGAATGTGATAAAAATTGCTCAATTTATTAATAAATGGATTTCCATGATTTTTCTAGGCTTATTTAATTGTCCAAAAATTATGAAATTTGTTTTACCACTTAGTTATCATGTGATGATCATGTACAAAAATTTTGAGGTTGATTGGAACAAGTTGATTTATTTCGTAATTCTTAATTAAATAATTAATTCATAAAAGCAAATAGTAACCTGTAGTGATTTAGGTTTTGTTTGAGTTTTTGATTGAGTGGTGTCCTTGGGTCATTAGTTGGTGATGATCCTTGGAAATTGATGCGAGTGTTGCGAAAATGGTTTAGTTAGTTTAACTTGTAACTGTACCGCGAAGGAAAGTTGTATTCAAGTTGTTAATTTTGCATCCATCATCGAGCATCATATTTTGTATCCCGCATCATGTTAAACATGGCATTGTTACTTCGTGTAGTGAACGAAGGTGAAAACATGGTAGTTAATCAAGTGGTTGAGGAGGTTAATCCGTCTGTTGAGGTCGGGTTGGATAATTGTGGTGCGACTCCGGAACCGGACTTTTCCGTCAACGAAGGCAAGCCCCGGATGCATACAACCCTGCCTTGTATTTTACAAATTGATTTCGCTTTTGCTTCTTTTTACTGCATTAAGTGATTAGGAGTCAAGTGAAAACCAAATTGGTACATTACCAACCTTGTTATTCCATATTTACCATATTACCAGTTTTAAATTCGTATACGCCTAGTTTTGCTTAGCTATGCTTAGAACGATGAAAGTCGGGTGATTACCTGTCACCTGCGAACTTTAAATGGAACTTTGGTTAATTATGTTAACATGTGATATGGGAATGTGGAGTAATAAATCTATACCGGGCGGACTCGGTGTGTGTGAGCCACAAGACATGGAGGTCTTGTGAGCGGGTTCTTTCCGCCTATGTCGATTAAGGTCCGTCCGTTGTTGAATTGCATGAGGTGAGACTTTGTAGTACTAACAACATACTCCGGTAAGCCTTAACTTGGCTATTCTATTACGAGAATGGCTACTCGCGCACTGGGAGTGGAGAGATGGTGGGAATAGCATGTACCCACGTGGCAATGGGCTGGATTGGTGGAGTACTGTATTCTCGGGTGGCGCGGACCCATTCTTGTTTAGAGGATCCGAGGGTAGGTTGGTATATGTAGGTCAGGGACCTGCATATGTCGTGTGGTCTAGAATTCCCAGCTGGGTTTTTAATCGGTTCGAATCGTCGTTGCTCCTCGGTTATGGAGACTCAACTCACTGTTCATCATCGTAGTAATAAGTAACTGGAATTTGAGAATGGTTCGGGAAAGTGTTGAATATGAAGTTTCATGATCTCATTGCGGATCGTGTCAACTTTGTATATGATCTTCTGAAGTTTTAGATGTTGATATAAAGAATTTTATTAAAGTGCTTTTACGCAAAAGAACTTTGATTATTGTTAAAGCCATACCTTAGATCCCATGAGCCTGCATTCCTGAGTTCTATCAGTTTTATTTTGGTTAAGTCTTGTTGAGTACTTTTGTACTCAGGGTTCGTTGACCCTTGTTGCAGGTGAGGCTCATGAGCAGATCTATTTTGGATCATGCTGCATGACGGTTGTTCCTTGTGATGACGATAAGTAAATGTGTGGCCCTTGGGCAGGGCAGCTTTAATTGTGTGTTTTGTAATATATTATAATGCCACTCCACTACTTTGTTTTGTATCATTAATCGAACTTAGTTGTATGATTTGAAACAAATGGTTTGTAAACTATGTTATTGTAAGTCTTCCGCTATATTTACTCTGATGTATCTATTTGAATAAACTATTGTAATACTGCAATGACTCTGTAATGTGATCCTGCTCGGAAATCGTGGATGATTCGGGGTTCCTCGAGGACACCCGACAGTCTTCTTAAGTTACCGGGAACGTATGCATAGATCTCAAAGGTCGTTGGACAGTGACATGTGCATGTGGGCCCTATAATTTAGGAGGTTCTGCCACAGGCGCAGCCCGTGTAGTCTACCGTGGGTATCTGGGGTCGTACCCCCCATAGCTAGACCCTGAGCGCCTTGTATCCGCTGTGCAACGCCGTTTTGAGCTTGTCCGAGCTGGTGTGAACAAAGCCGAGCAGTTAGACTCATAGTCTGACCACCATAATGAGTCACCGAGCAGTTGTGAACCGTCGCCGAGCAGAGTATCCCAAGTTAGGCTTGTTAGAAGGATGTAAGGAGCACAAGTTCAAAATCAAAAATTTCCTCGTTGTGTACCAAGTGTGCCCACTTAGAGTCCGGCCACGAGAAAGTGAGGTAATCGTCTTCAACTTCAGGAGGCACAGAGTCTTCTAGATTAGAGAAAACACACTCACCCTAAGGTGAAGTGTGCCCACTTAGTCCCTAAGCCTGACAGTAGGTGATGTAGTCATGTGGTGCCAGGGTGCAAAAAGTAGAAGAAAGGGAAAAGACCATCCAAGCAGGCAATCAGTCCATGGGCGGAGCCCTAAAATGAAAAGCGCACAGTCACCGCAAGGTGAAGCATGCCCACTTAGTCCTCGAGCCTGATAGTAGGTGACATGGTCACGTGGTGCTAGGGTCAAAAACAACAGTAACCAGAAGAAAGTCCCTAGTGTGGTGAGGAACTAAGTCATAATGATGACGCAGTCCCTGAGCCACAAGTGGAAATCTTGGATGAATCAAATCATGAAGAAAAAGCCAGAGTAATGGTTGTACAGAAGAAATTACAAAGCCTTGATGACATTGCGGAGAAGTCGATGAATATTCGGAGTGCAGTTCAAAGTTGCGTCAAAAAAATGGGCGACATGGGCCGCAGTTGCGCGGAAGCCCAGACAACAGCCCAGCGCGCTGCTTTTAGAAATTCGGATAGGCGCAAATCATGGTGCGGTTTCCCAAAAACCCTTGAATGCGAATAGTGGAGAGTGTGTCTTTATAACTGCGCCACCGCACTCCGTGCTCCCACCTTTGCCACTTCGCCACTTCATCTTCCTCGTCAGCCCTCGCGCTTCTCAATTCGCACTCACATGCGCTCCGCCGCAAGGGCTAGAAAGCTTGCACAAAGGAAACAGTTCCAATCTAGATCTGAGGGATGGTGCCAAAGAGGGGAGGTGGTAACCCAAAGAAGTCAACCGCTGGAGAAAGCTGTGACAAGGAATGGGTGCCGTCACTCATGGGGGAGACGGAGCTCAACGAGATGGTGGAGGCGGGCGTTCTTCCTGACTGAGTCACCACCGGATGGTGTCCGGCCGACGGTGAGCCCTATCCGATGACACACATCAATGAAGTTGTAGTATTTGAAAATTATTTCTAGCACAGATTAGGACTTCCGGTACATCCGTTCTTGCGGGATCTATTGGAGTTCTAGGGAGTGAGCCTGTGCAATCTGCATCCGAACACGATCTTGCACATTGCTGTGTTTATCCATTTCTATGAGGCGTATCTTGGCATTCTTCCCCACTTCAATCTTTTTCGACACCTGTTCTGGCTGAAGAAGAAGGGCGGGGTGGTTCCAAGGTGGTCGGCGGTGTGTATCTGTAGCTCTGCGATGGGATGGCGGGCGAGTACATTATTGTGCCGCTGAATACCTCGCTGAAGGGGTGGAATGTCAGGTGGTTCTACATGAAGCAGAGTCATCCTACCATCCGGTGCGACATCGGCCAAATTTTAGAGAACCAGAAGAGCTGGTCAGAGAAGCCGACTAGTGCTAATATGGATCAAGTGAAGGAGCTCCTTAGGCTGATAAAGCGCATGAAGGTGAATGGATTGGTGGTGGCAATGAGCTTCATAGTGCGCCGCATCCAACCCTGCAAGGAGAGGGCCCATCTGGGCTTTGACTTCAGCGGAGACACTGACGATGCCCGAGAGAGGTCGGAGAGATTGACAAAGGAGGCTGTGCTACACTAGGTTGCAGAGCTATTCGCTCCAAACACACCATTCAGCGTGCCAAGGCAGCCGAGAGCCTTCAACTGCACGAACCCACCTCCTCAGGTATCAGGTAAAAATCTTGACTGTTGTTCCTAGTGGTTTTATCTCATGCTGGTGCCAAGCAATGAACTGATTTGCTTGTGGAAAGATCCATTTGTAGGAATGGGCAGCGTACTTATCGGGCGTGCCATGGAGCGATTGGCCGAAGGCAGTAGACGCAAGGCCAACCACTCAGCCGGAGGAAGGTGTCGTTAGCACCTCATCCGAATCTGGAGGCGCGGGTGCTGGTCGAACGGAGAGTCCCCCCCCTTGGTGTCGGAGAAGGTCCAGGGGAAAAGGGCGGCGCAAGATTAGCCGGCCCGAAAGAAGAGGAGAACTATGGATGTAGCTCCCCATAGGCCGAGCGGCTTCTCGCTTGGTGGCGATCGGACCACTCGGACACAAAGTGCGGCGATATCCAAGTGGTCGGATGATGATGAGGCTCCCGTAGCTCCCCCTCCGAGCACTAAGGCGCCATCACACAACACGCGCGCGGAGGTGCAATCAGAGGCAGGAGAAGGAGTCCCCAAGCAGCAGGCAGAAGAGACGCCGATGACGGGGCCCTAAGACCGCTAGCCCAGGCCATGCGGGTTGACCCTAGGGAAGCGCCTGGGTGCTCAGGGAGACAGCACTGGTTCATAATCGTCTACCATGAAGCTAATGCGCCTTGGGATCAGTAGCTTTCTAATTTTCATAGTTGTGGTGACCGATGAGCTGATCTGTTGCAGAATGGGGCATGCGGAGGACCTAAATCCTTCGGGCCAAACTGGCGAGCAGCAAGGGCTGTTCTCGGCGCAGAACATTGCGGACGGACTCTGTCCTAGAGTCCCTGGGCGCTTGTTGGTCTGCGGATGAGTCGACCACCGCTGCTGATGGTGGTGGCGGCGGAGAGCGGTTGGCGACGACGATGATCGATGCGACGGAGACGCCAGGAGCGACCATGAGAGTCACCGAGTCCTCGAAGGCAGAGGCGAGAGCTGCTGACATCATGCTAGAGTTTGGGGCGCAGTGGCCGGCAGCGTCGGAGGAACAAGTGGTGCGCCCGGAGATGCCGTGGGGCATGGTCGGTCGCTTCGTGCGGCCACCGAGCCCATAGGGAGTGCCACCAGCTGTGGAGGAAGAGGACAAGGTCAAGGAGATTGAGCATGAAGAATCACGACCTTAGGCCATTCGCATCCTCCGCAAGCGGGGGGACAAAGTTGTGGTTGTGGAGGAGGAGGACACCTCTAGGGAGGTGAAGAGGCTGCGGTCCACCCTTTCCACAGCCATGAAGCAAATCGAGGTTAGTATTGCATCAGCGATGTCTGTCTTTGGCATTGGAGAATAAGGTCATTTACAATCTTGATGCTTTGTAGGGCATAGCGTGAACTATCCTACAATGGTAGCAGCTGATCAAGAGGATGGAGCCCCTTGCCGAGGAGAACGCGAAGCTGAAGGAGGTGATGAAAATGATGGACAAACATCCAGAGAGCCCAGCGCAAAAGAGATCTTGCTGAATCAAACACGAGGGACCTGGAGTACCAAAAGGGGCGCCTTGTCCGAGTAGCTGAAGACCATCTCTGAGTAGCTGGTGCGCACCTTCGAGCAGCTGAAGAGCATCTCTGACCAGAAGAAAGGTACGGTGGATCGGTGAATCTTTTCTGCATTGCCAAATAGTTTGTGTTGCTGACGACCGTCACCTTTGTAGAGCAAGATGCGGAGCTCAGCTAGTTGAATCAAGTCGTCGGTCAACTCCAAGAGGAGAAGGAGAAGGCATCTGGGCGAGCGGAGAAACTGGCCGAGGAACTAGAAGGTGAGTAGTTCATGGTCGGAGTTGTTGCTGATATGATTGCTTCATTTGACGAATCCCTTTAGTGTCTGCAGAATAACGTCGAAGGACCAAGGTGCAGTTCGACATGCTGGAGCTAGATGCTAAGACCCAGAGGGGAAAACTTGACACCATGGTGGCTGGAGTCAGGCCAGTGCTCGACTGCATCGACATGGAGGTAGCTCCTCAGCCCGACGACAGGTCGCCATGTCCGGACGCCATCATCGACAAGTGCAAGGCAGCGTGGGAGAACTTCAAGAGTTTCAACCGCGACGTCATTGTCTCCATCATGACACATGCCCTGGTGGCGGTCCGGTCTCACTACCCTGCCATCAACCTTCAAGCGATAGGAGCCAGATTCGCTAGAGGGACGGGTGCGACGAAGAAAGAGCAGCTAAAAGATGAGGTGGAGGACACAGCGAAGAAGCTGGCCGGCGATGTCGATCTATTCGGTGAGGTAGATGGTGAGGGCCAAGCGCAATGACCTGAGTGGAGAGAAACTTGTATGTAACATCTAGTGAGGAGAGTTAGATGCGCGAGGGCATAAGCAAACATTTATGTATTTGTATAAATGTTGTATGTAGACATCGTGTGCATGTTTATGCAGTTTGCTAGCACTTTTGGTGAAAAAGAAACTTGTTGTTAACCCTAACGCATTTATATGTGGTATAAGTAGCGTCGGAGCAGTTAGTTCGTTACTGAGCTCTTGCCCTTGGCTAGCTCATATTCCATAACGTCGAGCGCTGGAGCCCGTGCACTTGTTGGAGGAATAGACGTGACCAAGGAACCGCAGCCGACCACCCATAACGCAGAGCATGGAGCCCGTAGCACATGTAGGGAGAGATCGAAGACTATGTTTTCTCTAAAGGACATAGAGCGAAATGTGTGCTGCTCGATGGTTGGTGAAATATCTTAGAGATATTTTAGTATGGAGAAACGTGGCGGAGCATTTATGCAGATCATGTATAATTGTCGGAGTTTGTTAAGGAGTAGCTTAGAGCTGGCGACCACAAATGGAGATTATACCGGAGTGGAGAAATAGTGGAGACAAATTATGGCGACAAAAACTTTATTCATCATGGAGTGGAGAGTACATATCTAGAGTGTTTCAAGGATAGAAACATATAAGGTGCTCGATGTGCCACAAATTGGGGATATCGGTTCCGTCCATGTCACTTAGCTGGTAAGACCCGGGTCGGGTAACCTCTTTTACCAAGTAAGGCCCTTCCCAGGGGGAGGAGAGCTTGTGCATCCCTTTGGTTTTCTGCTTTCTACGAAGAACGAGGTCGCCGACCACAAATGAACGACCTTTGATATTGTGGTTGTAGTATCTTCGCAAGCCTTCTAGGTATTTGGCCATGAGGATGCAAGTGATCAGGCGTTCTTCTTCGGCCCTGTCGATGTCCTCTATCTGAACAACTGCAGCTTGCTCTTCATTATAATGCTCTACTCTGGGTGCTCGGAAGGCAATGTCCACAGGGAGTACGACTTTTGAGCCATAGACCAAAAAATATGGAGATACACCAGTGTTGCAACTAGCTTGAGTGCGCAGTCCCCAGACCATAGCTGGGAGCCCTTTGAGCTATCTGCCCAGATGTTTTTCCTCTTTCTGGTATAGTCTCTTTTTGAGGGCATCGAGGATCATGCCGTTCGCCCATTCAACCTGGTCGTTGGCTCTAGGATGGGAAACAGAGACGTATTTGACAGAGATGCATCGGTCTTCGCAGAAGTCCCAAAAATGATGACTAGTGAATGTAGTTCCGAGGTCGGTGATAATGCTGTTTGGGAGACCGAATCTGTGGATGATGTCTTTGAAGAGCTCGACTGCTTTCTTTGTAGTAGCCGAAACAAGTAGCTTGTACATGATCCACATGGAGAACTTGTCGATGGCGACATACACGTACCAAAAACCACCTAGCGCGGGCTTGAAAGGCCCAATCATGTTGAGTCCTCAGCATGCAAAGGGCCAGGAAGCTGGGATGGTCTACAATTCCTGCGCTGGCACGTGTATTTGTTTGGCGAAAAATTGACATCCTTCACAATATCAGACGAGGTCTTCTGCGTCGGTGATGGCCGTGGGCCAGTAAAAACCAGCTCAGAAAGCTTTACCGATTAGGTTTCTTGAGGCCACGTGATTGCCATAGGAGCCAGAGTGAATTTCAAGAAGTAGTTTCACTCTCTCTTCTTGGGTGATGCATTTCTACAGTATCCCTTCCTTAGCACTTTTCCTCAACAAGTTCCCATCCACCAGCACATAATGCTTGCTGTGGAAAATGAGGCGTTTAGTTTTCATCTTGTCGGCGGGTATGTCGGTGCTGGTGAGGTACTTGATGAACTGTTCCCTCTAATCTACGGCCGGCGAAGGTACTGCAAGTACCAACTGCTCGATGGGGGGAATTTCTTGAACTTCCTTCTCTTCCTTAATAGACGGCGTAAAGAGATCTTGAACAAAGACCCTAGGCGGAATCACGGTGTGAGAAGAGCCTATCTTAGATAGGTGGCCAGCGAGCTGATTTTGATCTCGTACCACGTGGTGGTATTCGATACCGTAGAACTTTCCTTCGAGTTTCCTGATCTCGACGCAGTATGCGTCCATCTTCTCGCTGGAGTGGGACCAATCTTTATTGACCTAGTTGATGACCAGCATGGAGTCTCCATACACCATGAGGCGTTTGACGCCGAGCTCGATGGCTATATGGAGTCCATGGAGACAAGCTTCATACTCTGTGGTGTTGTTGGAGGCTGCAAAATGAATTAGGAGGATGTAACAGAGCTTGTCCTTAGTTGGAGTAATGAATAAAATGCCGACACCAGCACCGTTGATGTTGAGGGCACCATCAAAATACATTATCTAGTGCTCGGGGCAAGTAGCAGGGATGGGCTCCTGGTTCTCGGTCCACTCAGCGATGAAGTCAGCCAGCGCCTACGACTTAATGGTAGGTCTGCTTCTGAATTCTATGGAGTAAGTGCCGAGCTCGACTACCCACTTGATGATGCGCCCATTGGCCTCTTTGTTATGGAGAATGTCCCCCAGAGGGAACTCAGTGACCATGGCAATCTTGTAGTACTCAAAGTAATGGTAGAGCTTGCACGACATGACCAGGATGGCATATAACAGCTTCTGGACCTGAGGGTAATGAATCTTGGACTCATTAAGAACCGCACTAATGAAGTAGACTGGACGTAGCACCTTATAGGTGCACCTAGCTTCCTCGTGCTCAACGACGATAGCTGTGCTAATGACGCGAGAGGTGATGGCGATGTAGATCAATAGGGTTTCATCTGGTCGAGGCACCGTCATGATCGGAGCCTTCGTTAGGAACAACTTGAGCTGCTCGAAGGCCATATCAGCCTCCTCCAACCAGGAGAAGTGCTCGGAGGCCTTGAGTAGTTTGAAGAACGGTAGTCCCTTTTCACCGAGGCGTAATATGAAGCGGCTGAGAGCAGCCATGCACCCTGTGAGCTTCTGTATATCCTTTACGCAGGTTGGCTGTTTCATGTTGGTAATGGCAGAGACCTTGTTGGGATTGGGTTCGATACCATGGGAGCTGACGATGTAGCCTAGGAGTATGCCGAATGGAACTCCAAAGATGCACTTTGAACGGTTCAACTTCCATCTGTATCATTTCAGGTTGGCAAACATTTCTTCGAGGTCGGCGATGAGATTGTGGCGGCTATGGACTTGACGACCACATCGTCGATGTAAGCTTCGATGTTGCGGCCTATCTGTTGGTCGAGGCACATCTGGATGGCCCTTTGGTAGGTCGCCCCGGTGTTTTTGAGTTCGAAGGACATGGTGGTGTAGCAATATGCACCGAAAGGCGTGATGAATGATGTTTTGATCTGGTCGTCCTCTTTGAGAGATATCTGGTGATAGCCAGAGTAATAGTCAAGGAAGGAGAGGAGTTCGTAGCCGACAGTGGAGTCTACAACCTCGTCTATCCGAGGAAGACCGAAGGGGTCTTTAGGGCAATGTTTGTTGAGATCAGTGTAATCAACGCACATTCTCCATTCTTTATTCTTTTTTTGAACAAGAACTGGATTTGCTAGCCACTCAGGATGATACACTTCTCTAATAAATCTGGCTGCTAGGAGCCATTTTATTTCTACCCTAATAACCTCCTTGTCTGGCGTGAATCGTCGGAGTTTCTGCTTTATCAGTTTGGCGGTTGATGAGACATTCAAGGAGTGCTCGATCTTCTTCCGTGGTACCCCCGGTATGTCTATAGGTTTCCAAGCAAACACGTCGGTGTTGGCACGTAGGAAGGAGACGAGCACGCTTTCTTATTTGGGGTCGAGATGAGCCCCAATCTTGACTGTCTTGCTGGGGTCGTCGAGGCCAAGACCGACCTCCTTCGTTTCCTTGGACTTGGTAGAGGCACATGGAGGCTCTAGCACTAGGATCTCTCGGTCATCGGTGGGCACTATCTTGGCATCGGTGACCACGCTAGCCATCTGGATGGAGAGATCGGTGACTTTAGCGAGGGCGAGACTCTCTGTTTCATAGGCATAGGCGATGGAGAGGTTGGCCCACAGAGCCAGAACTCCAGCAGGCGAAGACATCTTCAGTACTAGATAGGCGCAGTGTGGTATGGACATGAACTTGGCTAGAGCTGACCGACCAAGTATGGCGTGGTAGGCGGTGTTGAAGTAGGCGACGTAGAAGTTGATGTGCTCGACGTGGAAGTTGCTAGCCATGTCGAACTGTACTGGGAGGGTGATCTCTCCAAGCGGCTTGGATGCCCTACCAGGAACCACCCCCAGAAGGAGGAGTCGGAAGGAGTAAGGTCTTCTATTCTGAGGCCTAGCTCCTTTAGGGCTCCAACGAAGAGGTACAGAGCGCTTCTGCCGTCGATGAGTACTTTCCTAAAGAGTACTTTCTTGACGGTGGCATCAAGGATGAGGAGAAAACGCCCTATGTAAGGGATGTCCACCCACTGGTCGGCCCTACTGAAGGTGATGGGGACCTCAGACCAGGGGCAATAGCTGGGGTTGGCAATAGCGTCTTCTATGTTGACGGCAAGCACCCGGCGGGCGGTGAGCTTTCGATCTCTTCTGCTCTCGGCGGCGGTGAGGCCCCCGAAGATAGTCGCAACCACCTTGTCGTGATCCTAGAAGGTGTTGTTGTTGTCCCTAGGTGGTCGATGACATCTGGCTTCATCGTCATTGTGGCCATCCTTCTTTTTGGCCTGAAACTCCTTAGCCAAGCCAAGGCAGTCCTTCATCTTGTGCTTGCTATTCTTGTGGTGGGGGCACGGGCCTTCGAGGATCTTCTTGTACTACTCGTCATAGTTGCGCTTGGCGCGAGGTTCGTCAATGGCGGTGGTGATGTGGTATGGTCGGCGACGGCGATATTGACCTACTTTGGACCCTTTCGGCCGATCACGGCCACTGTCATGATGGTAGCCATGGTCATCGTAGTGGCAGTCACTGTGGTGTCATTCATCAGGGTGCTCGTCGTTGCGGCAAGTTGGACGGTGATTGCCCGCATCCTCGTTGAAGTGAACTTTGGCCTCTTCGGTGTTGGCGTATTGATCGACGGTCGTGATCATCTCGCCGATCCCCTTTGGTGGCTTGCGATTGAATTTGGATCGAAGGTCGCGGTGATGGAGTCCTCGAACGAAGGCGGTGATGACTTTTGCTTCCGTGATGCTGGAAAACGAATTCCTCATCTCAGAAAATCACCTAATGTAGCTATAGAGGAGCTTGGACGGTTTCTGGTAGATACGATTCAGATCATGCTTGGTGCCCGACCAAGTGCACGTAGCCATGTAGTTGTCAGTGAAGACTTTCTTCAGCTGTTCCCAAAATCTGATGGAATCTGGGCGAGGCTCATGAGCCAGTTCATCGCAGTTGGCGTGAGCATGACGGGAAGATAATTTGCCATGATGCTGGTATCTCCCCCGGCAGTGAGCACAGTGGTGGCATAAGCTTGTAGCCACTGTGTGGGGTTCATCCGTCCTTCGTGGGGCTCGACCCCGGTGATTTTGAAACCATAGGGCCATTGAAGTGTTTGGAGTGCTTTGGTGAATGCTCGGAGGCCTTTAGGATTGTCACCGTCGGGATCTGCAGTGTTGTCGATGTTGAGTGGTTGGAGGGCTATGTCTGGGTTACCGAACTCTTGCTCGTATTCTTAATGTGCGGCATACTTCCTCTTCATAGCGAGAGAAACGTCACCCGTCGATGTGACGTCGTGCATCCCGGAGGTTGATGATGTATGCTCGGACATCTTGGTTGACTTAATGGTCGTGTTGGCGAGGGTAGTCGATGCAGTTCCCCCTAGCTCCCCCTAGAGGGGTTGTCCATCATCATGTTGTTGGTCAGCGAAATGGCTTCGGCTGGGGCGGCGATTGGATCTTGGCGCGGTGGATCGGCGAATCGAGCTTCTCGAGTAGGAAGGTCTCTGATCCTGGTGGATCTCGTTGACCTAGCAGTGTGCCGCTTTAAGCATGGAGGCGACCTTGGTGACTTCTGGCATTTGCTTGAGCCAAGCGAGCTCATTAGCAGCCATGACCAAGTTGGCACTTGGAGTCTTGTAGACATCGTGGCCATCAACACGGATGAATTCATCATCGAGGTTGCGAGTTGAGCTGTTCTTCATTGTGAGCAACCTCGGCTAGCACAATGGTGGCCTCATTTGCTCGCCGCTGCGCATGGTTGGTGTTCCTGTTGACACAAGCGGCGCAATCCTCGTTGGTTTCCCCATCCCGTGGGGGGCTGTCGACGCTGACATTAAAAATCCTGCCTCCTTGGAAGGGTGGGAAAGGAGGTTGAACGGCGGTGGTCTCGGCGACAGTCTCCATAGAACCCTAGGACTCGGAGTCTGGGTTTTCCTCCAAGATGGTTTGAAGGGATGCTTTGGGACGTCGGCCGATTTGCAGCATGTTGACCATCGACGAGAGCTGGTCGGTGATCTGATCGGTGAGAGGATAGATATCTCCCACCTAGTCGACGAATTTGCCCCTTAGGGCATCTTCATAGGAGGCAGCGATGATGGTGAGCCCAAAGGGTAGGGCCATAACCCCTGGAGTTTCCTGATCAGCCTTCGATGGATCAGAATCGGAGGGTGGTTGGCGCTGAACCAGAGTGGTCAGAGCCGATTCCGTGATGGAGAGGCAGTCGGCGAGGTTCTGGCCAACCTGATCAATGGATGCGATCAGATCATCATTGTTGATCTACTTCCTCGGATAGCGGGGGAGCGGGCGGTGAATTGTTAGTGAAGATGACCTCGGAGGTGGTTCCGAGATCGGATCTGCTGTTGCGGGTGCTGGAGTGGTCGGCGTAGAATCGATCTGCACCGGATCGATGATCTCTCCGTCTCCATCAGCATTGATGACCTAGGAGATCGATCCGACCATAAAGATTTGGTCGGGCTTTGGGGAGGACGAAGAGCCTGTAAAACATACCATCTTGTTTGTCATGGAAACAACACGCACACCCCTAACTAGCGCGCCAACTGTCGACAAAAGATGCTCGACAGTCCTCCGAGGGGTATCCCACGAAGGTAGATTGATCGGTAGGGTGCGCGTAATCAAGAACAAGAAGGCACTAGAGACACAAGAGTTAGACAGGTTCAGGCCATCAGCACGACATAATACCCTACTCCTATGGTCTATTGGTTTGTATTGGCGATCGTATGATATTGCGTGTGTTTTGAGGGGATCCCTGCCCGCGTTATATAGTCTGGGGGGCAAGGTTACAAGTCGGTTAGATTTAGGAGATAACCGGAAAGTAATAATAGGTTACATGAATCATGGGATCGAACGTATCCTAACAGATCTCATAGTATCTTCAGGATATCTTCCAGGTGTCTTGCGGGGCGTGCTGAGCAGCGTCGTGCTCCACATGGCTTCATCTTGTGGGCTGGACCACCTCTGGGGGCGCAGCCCATGTAGTCTGCCGTGGGTATCCGGTGTCATACCCCCCACAAAATTCAAATTTGAATGCATGGGTATGCAAAAGTGTACCACCATAAGTTCAACAAGTCAAGCAAACACACACTAAGTTTCTCACATCACGTGTTGTTTCCTATGTTAATTTATTTTGTAAATTTTATCTATTTTGGTTATATATTCTAGTTCCTATGCAAAGTTTTAAAAAGTTTAAATTTTTAGTGATTTTTAAACTAGGTCAAAATTTTAGGGTGTTACATGGGCTCCCCGAGCGCACCGCACACCACGCCAGGAGGACCGAACCATGCTGCGCTCAGAACCCACTCCCACAGCGACAGTTCGTGCTGGCTCTTTGGCGAGAGCGGCAACCAAACCCAGAAGTGAAGGCGTGATCATGATGTCGGCACTCCATGAAGGCTCAAGCAACAGGACGCCCGAGCCCTCCTGACCAGGAGTCGCAATGGACCGAATACGAAGAAATCATCCCTGAGGGCTCGCGAGCCCACCGAGGATGTCAAACCGGCAAGGGCTGGCCCTCGGAAGCCCGGGAGGACAATCCACACCAGCTATGACCCCTCCAAGCGGCAAAGAAGCGTCATCACCAGCCCAAATCCCAGGAGCCCCGACAACCCTACCACAAGCGAGCGCTCAGGAGTTCGCGTCAGCATGAGCAACAGCAATAGGGTGAGTGTCCGCTCCCTGAACAAGCATCGGTGATATCAATCCTGTCCCTCTCTTCGTTATTTGACCGCATTCACATATGTGCATAGATGCAACAACGAACCCGACTGGCTAAAATGAAGCGTAGAATAAACTTAAGGACAAAGAACCCACATGTTTCGTCCTGAAGTCATTCCACCTTCAAGACATCCCGACCCGCTTCTCACGAGTGGCCAAACATCATGGCCCACGGGGGAGCTTACGTGAGGCTCCCCGCCGGCGCACACTCTCATCATCTTCGCCATGGAACACTTTATAAACATGGCTCGACATGCAACCCCTAACCAGCATCTACATGCCATGAGTAGTCGGCCGTAAGTAGAGAACATAGACCCGCTTACGCTGAGCTAAGACAAAATTAATGAAAAAATAACAAGGGCGAGGCGACAGCATGAGCGAACAAGAAGTAAAAACCATCGATAAATCACATGCACAAATAGTTTAACCATTACAACTTCACCCGCTGGCACACGGGTCGGCACAATGGGAGCACCCGACGCCACTTAGGAAATCTAGCTACATCGGCGAAGACTACCCCTCGTCTTCACAATCGCCGTAGCGGCCGAATCACCCATTAAAGCCAACCCCCCTCCCGCTATGCTCTAGGGCCCACGCCCTGGTGGTGGTCTTTGCCCGAGGGACCGTCCTAGGGACAAGCCCCCTCCACCTCATGGCGGGACATCACGAGCTGCTCCCCCAGCACTACAATCCAAAGAGTCACGTCAAAACCTGAGAACAAAAACCAGGCGAATAGGAATTAGTGATAATAAGAACTCACCATATGCTCGCACCCGCACGGCGGTAGCCAGCGCTCACACCTTGGCGACCTCTTCCTCCACCACCTAGATGGCCTCCTAGAGATAGTCCACGCATGCCTTCAACTGGGCCACCTCGTGGACAGAGCTTGAGTGCAATCGGCGAGCCTCGTCCCTTTCGAGCACAAAGCTCCATATCCCTTGCCGCCCGATGCTAAGGGATAGGGGACGGGGGCTCACTAGCTCCGAAGCAGGAATGAGCCAGTGATAGGTGGGGTCGGAAGGACCCTCGGCCTACGATGCCATGGCCAGAGAAATGATCCTGAACACACCCACAATTAACAACGAACCCAGTTGAATCCGAAGAGCAACGCAAAATCGCCTACCCTTGTTCTCGTAGGGAAGACAAAAGAAGCAACGGTGGCCCATCAACCTTAGGCGACTCCACATGAAAGTGCTTCCCATGATCCTTCATCAGAAGGAACAACTACAGGCGTGCGAATAGGAAGAAAACGAAGGCAATGTGGAGGGCGACAGAACGACACCTCCCATTGCGCATTACCTCGATGGATTTATGGCCGCAAAGATAACCTCAGAAAACAAACTAGGCCCACGACCATTACTAAACACTTTGATAATTCCACATAGCAGGGGCGGTGACCAGGCGAAAGGCGGAGCGGCGGCCTCCCACACGATAACCCAAACCAGGTAGGCCATGCACATTTTCATTTTTTTCACACCATTTTAGTTTACGCGCCTTCGTTCAGAAGACATCTTGCATCTCGTGAATGGGCGCCACCAATGCAACACGATCAAGGAGGCCACACGCCCCTAAATCTACGCATAATAGCGACCCGCCATGGACACGACCCCGAGTCGTACTTAGGAAATTTGCTCTTGGGCCAGTCCTTAGATGGGCTTGAGGCCATAAAGGGATGATGGCAGGATGAGATGGCCCCCTATGGCTCTTATCGATGGTGCGGAGCCATGCGACCATCTCACCCTATGTTCGAGTCCTCCGCTTTGAAGTCGCCCGGGTTGACCCCCTCTGGGGGAGGCATCTTGCCATCTGACCACTGTGGAGGCGGCCAGGGACCAACGGGCTTGAAGGCCAATGTTTTATGGGACGTCTCTCGATGAGGCACAGCCGAACTCCACGTCAACTGGGGAGGATATCGGGTAACGCTCAAATTACCCATCGACCTCGACAACCATTCATCCACAATAGGGAGAAAACTAAAACAGGGAGTGACTCCCTGTTGTGGCCATGCCTCTCCCCACGTGGGACGAAAACTAAAACCTGCTTGCAACAAGGTATTACGACCCCTCAAGCTCGTAGACACTCAGGAGGAGAGGTCCAAGGTCATTCGATGACCACGCCGCCCTACATGGTGAAGAGGCCAATGACACACTCAAGGCCTGCATTCTCTAGCTCACCAATGCTTGGGAGGAGAGGTCTAAGGTCGCTTGACGACCTCGTCGCCCCACACGGTGAGAGGCAAATGGCTTACCCAAAGCCTACACCCTCAAGCTCATAGACACTCAGGAGGAGAGGTCCAAGGTCGCTCCATGACCTCGTTGCCCTCTGTGGTGAGAGGCTAATGACTCACTCGAGGCCTGCGTCCTCAAGCTCACCAATGCTTGGGTGGAGAGGTCTAAGGTTGATTGATGACCTCATCGCCCCGCGTGACGAGAGGCTAATGACTCACCCGAAGCCTACACGCTTGAGCTCACAGACACTCAGGAGGAGAGGTCCAAGGTCACTCGATGACCTCACCACCCTGCGTGGTGAGAAGCCAATGACTCACTCGAGGCCTGCATCCTCGAGCTCACCAATGCTTGGGAGGAGAGGTCCAAGGTCACTTGATGACCTCCTCGCCCCGCGTGGCGAGAGGCCAATGACTCACCCGAAGCCTACACTCTCGAGCTCGCAGACACTCAGGAGGAGAGGTCCAAGGTCACTCTACAACCTCGCCGCTCTGCGTGGTGAGAGGCTAATGACTCACTCAAAGCCTATGTCCTCGAGCTTGCCAATGCTTGGGAGGAGAGGTCCAAGGTCGCTTGATGACCTCATCACCCCACGTGGCGAGAGGCTAATGACTCACCCGAAGCCAACACCCTCGAGCTCGTAGACACTCAGAAGGAGAGGTCAAAGTTGCTCGACGACCTCACCATCCTGTGCGATGAGAGGACAATGACTCACTCGAAGCCTGCATCCTTGAGCTCACTAACACTTGGGTGGAGAGGTCCAAGGTCGCTTGATGACCTCGCTAGCCTGCGCGGCGAGAGGCCAGTGACTCACCCGAGGTCCGTATCCCCAGACTCACAAACCTAATCCATGTCAAATAGTTCGGGGACAAATGAAATCTCACTCGGATAACATAACCACAAAACACATGCGGTCAAACCGCACATAGAAAACACAAGAGCAAGAGCCTCACATCACAAGATCAGTGCGGCCCTAGCTATATGCAAAGAAGGACCTAGTACTAGATCAACTTCAACCAATGGAATCAAGCGGAACGGCCCAAGGTTGCCCCGCAACCTCACTACCCTACGTAGCGAAAGGTCAATAACCCACTCGAAGAACCTTGGTTCGACACCAACAAGCCAAAATCCAGTCAAATAGCCCGAGGACTCATCACGGCCTCGCAGAGAGCCACAACAACTCTAGAAGGAGGATTCCTTGAGCTTTTATTCATGTTTCATGATTACAAAGCGATGTGCGGTCGATCTGCACACAAGAAAAATGAAACTGATACCATATCACTAAAAAACCCTCGGGGAGCGAAGATGTGGGGGGAGGCGAGACGAAGCAAAAAATGAACTCGCAAGCCCTCCCATGGAGTCGCAACCCCCAGGGAACAGAGAGTGTGGAGGAAGAGAGCGGTAGGACTGCCTAGCTCCAACAAGCACCTTGGCAACAGCTCTGGTGCCAAGATGGAACAAAAGGGAGGCCAAAGTGCAGCCACGTCACAAAGGCTACACTGCCCCCTACACGGCTACCACACCACTACCTCCTTCCCCGCTCGCAAGTCCCCTTCTAGCACCAATTGATGAAGAGGCGCCATCAGCCTCTAGGCATCACCAGCAACCCCTAGTGGGACACAAAACAAGAACAACGCAGTTCTCATGAGGCCCTTTTCCTCGCAAGCCCTAGCCACTCAGAGAGGCAAAAGAGCAGTTCATAGTCATGGCCATCGGTGCCTCAAATGGTAGAAAGGTCCACATTTATAGGCTAGGGACGGACTGAGCAGCCTGAAGCCCCCACGCCGCATGGCGAACCACGGGAGGCCACAACTAATGTCAAATCTCCGCATGAGGTTAGAGAAATCGAGACCCTCCCAAAGACAAGGCCGGTACAGTGTCGACGAGACTACTCGGCCCCACTTGGGTCATGAACCTCGAAACACGACACACTGACATGGCAGGGCTCATCGATCGCGTACCATGTCATGAGGGCATCCTCACAAGGCCAAACATAGTGGCCACCTAATGCTTTGAACGCACCAACCTACAAGGGGTCAAGCGACAAAGCTTGAACAAGCCACGACTACGAACCCGCATTCGATGTGCACGCAACTCAGCGCTTTCATGATCGCGAAAACGCTTAGAGGCTACTGTTGGGGTCATAACCCTAGGGTGTCTCAAGGCACCGATTAGTTAGTAGGCCAAACGGCCCATGAGACATCGGCTAGCGAAAGCCCAAACGACCAAGGCCCAACCGAGCCAAGCGAACCAGGCTAGACGCTAAGGCCAGGGTCATCTATGACCCCTTCCTTCTATCTCAGCCGCATAACAAACAGAAGACTCACGACCTCGTCACCGTCCCAACCCACAGGAGGAATGGGGAGAGGACACACCCAGCCAAACCTTCTCGCTCTGACAAGAGTAGGCACGCCGCACTGACCCCGTAAGGACCGAGGGGATAGCGGTCACCTCAGTCTAGTTAGATGCCACCCTTGCGCCACATGGCATGGACAAGACAACACCGCCCAAGCCGGTGATGGCCGGTACAGAGCCCACCATCCAGATACGGCCTGACAAGACACCTATACTATTCTACCCACTACGGGATGAGATCCAAGACGAAGGCCTTGACTTAGAGGCCATTCAACCCGGCGGGAGCCATGACCCCAACGATCGGGATCGTAGACCTCAGCTCCACAAACCAACGAGACGATCTACGACCTAGGAGTGGCTACTAACACCTGTACGACGTCCCTAGAAACCAGGAGGCGATGACGAAGACCACGACGAGGACCACGTCGCACAGGACGGCTGGCGAACCACCACCGTGCCTACAGTGCCTCCACGGTCGGCACAGTAGCACCACGTCACACCATGCCATGATGTGGCCACAAGACCATGATGATAACCACACCCAGACATGCTCCACAAGACGGCGTAGCTTGCAAGCCAAGTTAGCTAGAACCTTCCTCAAGCTCATGACCCTTCAGTCGGGAGAACCTTCTTATTTGTATATGCCCTGGCCCCAAACTCTATATAAAGGCAGCCGGGGCACCCATCTGGGACATCCTCTACCATTTTACTCATTCTCCATCGTAGTAGGGCTCCTGGGGCTTCCCCTCAGGCAGTCCATCTCCTAGCTCTAGCTCTCCAACCTCTTCCGCCATTCTTGCATCCCCATTGTAAGAACGTCATAGCATTCAAGCGAGAAACACGCACTCGATCATCTCTGAGACTAGACGTAGGGCTCCGGCCTAAACCAGTATAAATCCTCGTGTCTTTTGGATGCTGCCATCGTCTTCCTAGAGCAGCGCAGCAATCGTATATATTCACTAGTCTGGTTTACAAAACACCGATAACTAGTAACCAAGGAGTACTTGCAAGTGATGGGCAGTTGCCCTAACATGTAGGGTTGGACAACCCCCTATAGGGTTGGCCAACCCTAGGATCCACTACCTTCAGCTTCAACCGCTCTAGATTGCTTCTCAGTGACGGTTGGTAGATATCCTAGGTGGTTTAATCGACAATGTGTGCTTTCTTGCATGGATGGTGGGCCCTTCAATACTTGTAGTAATCTAACCTTATCCATAGGATCAAATCGACGTTGAACCAACACACCAGATGATCCCAAGGTGTGTTTCTTCACTTGTGCTGCGGATTGGTGATGTGGAGGATAACAGCCAGATCGACCGATCCCTGGTGGGGTCTGGCGACCCTCAGGTGGGCCCCCGGTGCTCCTCCTTTGCTTTACTTTACTTCATTGCCCTTGTATACACATGTCCTCCATGAGCAAATTGGAGCAACATTATTTGAAAACAAAATACTACTATGACATTGATTTTGTCTTTATTTTACCGAAATGTTGATATGGTCTAATTGATCATTTAGTGACCATGAACACACGCCACTGCCTCTTAGGCCTGTGATGCCGCCACCGCATCCTGGGCCTAGTGCCTCCCTAGCTACCTAGTTCCGTGACACTACCTCCTAGGCCCGCAGCTTGGATTGATGCCTTCTTCATAGATCCACGCCGCTACAACTCAAGAGGAGAGAGAGAAAGAGAGCGGCCAACTGCACGGTGTGGGTTTGAGAAACTAGGGCACATCCTGTCATTTTATATGAGTGCAAGCAAAGCACACCTCTTCTCGGGTGGGCTGAAAGGTTGGTAAGGCCAAGGCCCAAATTGGCTACTCGCTCCATTTTCTGGCGCCATCAAATTGCAATTTTATTGTCAGTTCAATAAAAAAACGATAGGGAAATTAGTCACCAATAGGGAAATGCGATTTTTGTGTTTTATCGTAACCAACAAGATTTACCCGTGTGTTATATATTTTTCTATGCGTTTTATCAAGACCGACTGGAAAATTAGTGAATTTTCAATCGATTATGCCTACACCGATTGGAGTATTTTTGTTTCCGGTAGTGGAAGGTCACAAAGTCAAACCCTTACATGTGAAATCAACAACTATCACTTTTTAGTTGTCCAAAGAACGTCGGTTGTCAGTTGTGACAATTATTGTTAAGACCTATCACTTCTATTTCATCTTCTCGTGATCGGACATTATTATCGCAAACTTCATTATTGTGTTGGGTTAGGTCCAACCTAGACCTGAGCAAAATAGGTCTACCCCAACTTAGTAGCTCCTAGGCGACCGCACACTTTACCGGACAGGACCTGAACAACAAGAAAACATGCCCATAAAAATATAGGCCTAAGGCCGTCCCAAACTATTTATTTTAATTATTTTCAACTAAAAAAGAGCGTGCGCACACACGGGCCTGAGCCCGACCTAAAATAGAGGCCCGATTTCACCCATTAAATGTTACCGAAAATAAAAGCTGGACCAAAATATTCCTGATATTTTTGGCCTGGTTGGGTTTAGCCCATAAAATGCTCAAGTCTAGAAAACCCCGTGCAGAAATGTTGGTTCTTCCTATGACTCGTCACTCTATTGTTCATGATTGGCGTGTCACTAATGGCCATCACATCACTATGGTGTGAAAGTTTTTTAATGTATAGAAGCACAATAACATTTGCTTCATTTGTGATTAGGCTTGGTAGGTTGGTCTCAGTTTTAACATCTCATGAAAGCATTGACACGTACCCACTAGACTTTTGATGTATGCACATGATACTTTCAGACATGATTTTATTGAAACATAGAATTCGACCTCGGAAGAAAGAGCACTTGCAGATATATAGATGTAGGCTAACAATACTACACTCCAATGTGATTATCTGACAAGGGTGGTCTAGTTTTAACATATACTCACGTTTTTATAATTTAACAGCAATTATTATATCAACATAATATTTTTATAATTCAAGGTGTGAAAAAGGTAAATGTATCCTAATGCTACTTTATGAACATTTCTCTATACATGAGAATTGGTGGCCAAAATTTGCTCATTAAAAGTCATGTTCAGGCCAAATAAATTGCCTGCAGCCTTCAAACATTGCAACAATATAATTCTTTTTAATATATGATGAATAATTAAGATTTGGAGCTTGGTCGCTTGGTCTCAACTACCATATCTGATGAAAGCTATATGCCAGATTGATATTTGACATTTGATGCACATAATGACATAATATGTTAAGAAACATTCTCAATTCATTAAAAACAACGACACAAGGAAAGTAAGGACGCACAAAAAAATAACAGTCGTAAATAGAAGTCAATAGCTATGTTTCTTCAAAACTATAGCTAGGAACTTGGATATATATACATTATTGGGCCTTCCCAGTGAATTAAGCAACTTCCATTTAGTCAAAAACATGATCCATATGATCATTAGGCATTGTTTGGATGCGTATGTATTCATCTTAATCCACGTGTGTTGAAGTGGATTAGAATGGAATTAAACTAAGTTACATTCCAATTCATTACAACACATGTTAATTGAAGTTGATACACATACATCCAAACAAGTCCTTAATTAGGACTTTGATAAATAACATAAGTATATATTAATTAAGCATATGTATATGTACGGTTACCACATTATATAAAGGATGCGTGTATGTGAAAAATCCCGGGCATACAAGAGATGTATCAAAAGATCTGTAGAACTAGAAACCGTATGAAGTTCTTCCCGCGTCCAATGCGGCTTTAATTTGTCGTTCTTGGTGGCGTGCGTGCATGTGCTGATCATGTTCTTCTCCTCCCTCCTCGGTATCCTCCTACGGGTACAAGTGACCACAACACAAAGTTATATACATACATTATATTAAACTGTCTAGAGCTCATGACCCGTCCTCCATGGCCAGTCAAGCAAACCGGCAGAAATAGCTAGTAATCAAAGGCTTCGTTGGCAGGGAAGCAACTGACATGGTCATGTGTGGACTAAAGGCCCGTTTGAAACCGTTTCGATTCCATTCCTCTATGGACAAGTAATAAGAGTCTTTTTTTAATTTCTTTTCTTAAAATAAACTTTGAATTGTTGAAGTTATTTGGTTTTACCGGTTCTGAAATCATTTTTGAACCGTGCAAAACGAGACCTTAATTATTAACAAGGTACTAACACATGCTTCCAAATGGATGATGCAAAGGCAACAAATTAGCGCAGCCACCGATGAGCAAACAGTATGCTCGAATAAGGGCCTGATTTGTGGAGCTTCTGAACCGCTGTACACGACGTATATGACCATATAATATTCCTGAAGCTAGGGCAACTGGGATTGGTACGGTACGGTGGATAATATTGTTTTGCTGCAAATTATACAGGTAGCAAGGGGCTCTATATCTGGACCATCTAAACAGATCTCTCCAATCAACAGCATGTTTCATGTACCAACGTTTCATGCCATTTTTTTTTGGCAAAAGGGGATTCCTTACGTATGGTTTAGGTAAACTATATAGGTAGCAAAAGGGTTCCTTGCATTGAATTTACTTTGGACGACCAATTTTGGTCTCTCCGATCAAATTCCATGTTTTCTTTGCAAATAAATCCATGTGTTTATTTAATTTATATTCATGCCGTAGTAGATTGGAAAAACACTAAAAGAAGATGTTTGCTAGCCAACACCCTTTAACAGCTGAGTAAGTAGGACTACCAAGTGGGGTTTTAAACCTTGGTGTTGCACTTTTTGGTACTCTACGTGTGTGTGTATGGGCGTCACCCTCTCAAAAAAAAAGTGACCGGGCCTACAGACTATTGGAATGTCAATCTCAATTAGCAAATACTCCGCCTATTTTAAAATATAGGCTCATTCTAATTTCGTCCTAAATCAAAATTTATAAAAAAAAATACATCAACATCTAAAACATTAAATCAGTTAAATTAAAACCAACAAAAATATGTTATGATAGTACATTTATCTGGTATTTTAGTTGTTAAATACATTTTTCTATAAACGTGAGCAAACTTGTAGATATTTGACTTAGGACAAACTAAAAGAATCTACATTTCAAAACAAAGTAGATAAATTATTTCAAATGGAGAAAACAGCTAAATACAAGAATGCATAGAGGCGGCAACGATGGCTTGATGTGTCAAGGTAAATCGATGTTTCCTTAATTAACGAAGTACGTGCTGACGTTCATCAATCATGTGATAAAAGAAAGGAGGGAAAAGTTAAACAAAAAACCTGAACTGCTAGTAGAAACAAACAAGCAGCAAAAAGTGTTGTGTGATGAAGAATCCAATGGGCGTATGAATAAATGAATTTAGACCCTATTTGAATCTCCTCATACGTAAAGTTTAGCTACTAAATTTTAGACCATTTTAACTCTAGAGACTCTAACCACGTCAAAACTTTAGCTAACCCTTAGAAGCAACAGAAGTGAGCTAACATGATCTAAAGTCTAGTCTTTAACTTTAACCAATTAGATTTTAGACCATAGGATCTAATAAACAGATTCTTAGTTATGTCGCCGGCACTCTCGTCCTTTACCTTTGCTATATGTCGGACCAATGATGATGGAGCCAGATATAGCTTCTTTGCTTTTCTCAAGTTTGGTCAAGTACGTTAAGCACATCCAAGCAAAAGCAGCCAAGAGAAATTGCCTGCAAAGCCGCGATGATGATGAAAGGGTGCATGTACTTGCTGACATGCATGATGCATCCACAAGTATAGTATTGGCCTGTTTTATGGATAATAGAAAACTAATAAAACTATCCGTAGTTAATTCAAACACTTGTGAATATGTGAGTGAGTATACGAATGAAGGTTGTAAATGTGCATTGCGCGCGGACACGCATATATATATATATATATAATATAATGATCGCAATTTTTAAACATAATTTTTATTTCTAATATTAAATAGAAATGGAAATGCATACTATTTGTTTAGGTCTTGAGGAGTCATAGATGGGTTGTTGGACAATTAGTTAGGTCGTAGGAAAATCAAAGTTCTAGAATCTGACATATCTAGTCTACGTTGAAACGAAACCTCTGACCCAGCACCAACAAGAAGGCAAGCCACATCCAAAGTATCTGAGCTCTTGTTCACACATTGTCACAAGGGCTATGCTAGTATGAAGGGAAAAAAGAGGCAAAGCAAATATCATTCGACTAATAAGAAAATATATACTCACTCTATCCTAAAATATATAATATAGAGAAGCATTAAAAAGATTAAGGAATTTCCTTTTTATTAAATAAGCACGGAAATTTTATAGGTACTATATTGTTTATCTTTTGTATTCTCTTTTAGTCTTTATTAATATTAGGTAAATATTAAATATTTATACTTAAATAGGCTTAAAATTTATGGGTCCAACAAAATAACAGAGTGGAAAGCAGCAACATCATATGAAGTAATAATCAATTATTAAATAATATATTATCTTAACTTTTTGGTAAACAACAATACAAATATAGATGCTCACGTATACGCGTGCATATATTTTATCCCTATGATCATCTCCAACAGACTAAAACAATAAACTTTGGGTTTGATGAAGTTACTGTAGGTGTCTCACTAGTGATGAACATGCCATCTAATAATAAAAGCAAAGTCCACTAATTTTCTAAAATAAACAATTAAAATGTGAGTAATTGTGCCAAGAGGAGGACTCCCCAATGGATAGGTTCCACGTAGGAGACCTAGCTAACCAGTTGTAGCTATATGCATTGCTTTACTTCGTGAACTGTTTTAAACTTTTAATTGCTGCAAGTAATCATGAAGTCGAGCTAACAGATCCAATTTTTCATTTCCAAATCTGGCGGAACAATTAGTTCATCTAAAACCTTAAGATGATGATGATGAAAGATGGGCAACATAGCACAAAAAAAGAAACAAAAACCTCTCTTATCCATCTCTTCTGTAAGGTAAAGTAAAACATCACACTGAAATTCACGAAAAAACAGGTACAGTCAAAAACGACCACCGGAAAACTCTGCGGGGCACACCTTCCCGTCTGGGCGACTCGCGGGGCGGGCTCAAGCCCTGACGGCCTCCCCGCCGCCGCCGACGGCGACGCCGGCGGCCACCCAGGCACCGGCGCCCCCACCTCCCACTCCCCCTCCCCCTCCCCCTACCCTACCCTCCCCTGCCCACCATCGAAGACCTCGCGAGATCTGGAGCATGTTGTGAGCTACATGCGCCTGTGAGGGAACCGAGCCTGGCCACACCGCCGCCACCGCTGGGCGCCGCTGTCACGGCCTCCGCCGCCGGCAACACAACATCTGTGGCCAGCCCCGCCGGATCCGGCGCCAGGGCGGCTCCGTGGTCCTCACCGCCCCCGCAGACGCCGTTGATGGGCCTCGCTAGCACGAAAACCGGCACCCAGCCCACCTCATGGACCCCCTTACCATCGCGGCACGGGCGAGTCGAAGCCGTGCACGAGCTAGGCGACGAGCTCCAGCGCGTACAGGCCCAGCGCCGTGTCAGGACTGGACCGGTGGCCGGACCTGAATGGCAAGAACTGGAAGCAGCCCTTGAATTCATGCCGCCGCCACCACCAGATCCAGGGATATTTAACTTTTTACCATTATAATGGATGTGCCATCGAGAGAGAAGAATTCATAACTTTAAGCCATTTTTGCATACGTGACAGGACACGTAGGGAAGCCAGCGTGTCTGTGGGATGCGAAATGACTTTGTTACCCCTCATCTATTTCTTCTTCGTCCGTCTCATCCTCATCGCTTGGTAAAGATGCATCCCGGCCTACGTGCCTCTTAGCTCTGCCTCCTCCTCCCTCCAAATGTGAGCAGCAGCAGATGAAGCCAGCGAGTGCGAGGTCTGCACACCACCCCAGCTAGCAGCACTGCTCCGATGGCAAACGTAGGCCCGAGATCCGCCGCGCGTGGGCTCTGCCGCGGGCGTGGGCTCTACCGTGCGTGCATCCCCATCCCGGCGTGCCTCCCCCATGGTCGGTCGCGCGAGGTCTAGGTCCTCCCCTTCCGGTCGCTGCTCCCCCATCCCCGGCGGAGCGCGCGACGTCCAGCTCCTCCCCTTCTGGCCGCGCGAGTTCCTAGGTCCGGCGAGATGCCACCATGTTCATCGCCGGTGGGGGAAGCTAGCTCGCCGGTACCGGCAGCGACTTCACATGAAGAGACACGGCATAGCTCGCTGTGGTCAGGGATGCGCGTCCTCCACTGGCGAGGAAGTCGAGGAGCATGAGCACGAGGAGGCACGGGGCCGTTGAAAGGTCCTAATGGCTAGAGGGGGGTGAATAGCCTATTAAAAATTTCTACAACAACACTTAGCAAACCGGTTAGACAAATATGAGGCGAAGCAAGTGTTGTACTAGCCTACTAAAAATACAAGCCACCTACTACAATTCTAGTTTCTATAGTCTCTATCCACACAATGGCTATGCCACTACACTAAGTTAGTGTGCTCTCAAAGGCTAACTAAAGAGCTACACTAACCAAACTAACAAGCTCTCATGACTAGCTACACTAAAGAGCTTGACAACTAGTTTACGGTAATGTAAAGAGAAAGAGCAAGATGATTATACCGCCGAGTCGAGGAATGAACCAATCAATCACAAGAATGAATACCAATGAAGATCAATCACCTCGGAATCAAGTGATGACACAATGATTTTTTACCGAGGTTCACTAGCTTGCCGGCAAGCAAGTCCTCGTTGTCGCGATTCACTCACTTGGAGGTTCACGCGTTAATTGGCATCACACGCCAAACCCTCAATAGGGTGCCGCACAACCAACACAAGATGAGGATCAAACAAGCCACGAGCAATTTACTAGAGTACCTTTTGGCTCTCCGCCGGGGAAAGGTCAAGAACCCCTCACAATCACCATGATCGGAGCCGGAGACAATCACCAACCTCTGCTTGACGATCCTCGCTGCTCCAAGCCATCTAGGTGGCGCCAACCACCAAGAGTAACAAGCGAATCCCGCAGCGAAACACGAACACCAAGTGCCTCTAGATGCAAACATTCAAGTAATGCACTTGGATTCTCTCACAATCTCACAAAGATGATGAATCAATGATGGAGATGAGTGGGAGGGCTTTGGCTAAGCTCACAAGGTTGCTATCTTAATGCAAATGGCCAAGAGCATGAGCTAGAGCCAGCCAAAGGATATTTATATACACCCCCAAATTGACTGGACGCACCCTACCAGCATCCGGTCGCGCTACGCCATCCACGTGTTGCTCTGCGTTCAACCGGAGCCGCCCGATCTCAATTGGAACTTCGCGCGCCAATGGTCACATGACGACCGGACGCAGCACAGCAAGGATGATCGGACGCTGCAATGCCTGAGTCCAGTCATTTCCAGAGAGCTCCCCAAGCCTCTGTTTTGCGATCGGACGTGTCCGCTCCTACATGACCAGACGCTGCAACGCCTGAGTCCGGTCGTTTCCAGAGACCAGCGTCCGATCAGCGCTGTGCCCGTGTGCCAACTTGAGCGCCGCCTATGTCACCATGTCACCTGACTAGATGCGGCCACTGTGCATCCGGTTACTTTTTCACCCAGCGTCCGGTCATCTGACCGAGACCGCACGCTATCTGCTACCACTGACCAGACGCACCGATCCTGTCGAGCCCAACGTTCGGTCACACAGAGTGACACCTTCTTGCCTCTGTTTCTTCACCAACTTCTTTTCCTTTATAAATGTGCCAACACCACCAAGTGTACACCTTGTGCACATGTGTTAGCATATTTTCACAAATGTTTTCAAGGGTGTGAGCACTCCACTAGATCCTTAATGCATATGCAATGAGTTAGAGCATCTAGTGGCAATTTGATAACCGTATTTCGATACGAGTTTCATCCCTCTTAATAGTACGGCTATCGATCCTAAATGTGATCACACTCTCTAAGTGTCTTGATCACTAAACCGAAAAGCTCCTATCAATTTCACCTTTGCCTTGAGCCTTTTGTTTTTCCTTCTTCTTTTCCAAGTCCAAGCATTTGATCACCACCACGCCATCACCATCATCATGTCATGATCATTATTTGCTTCATCACTTGGAGTAGTGCTACCTATCTCATAATCACTTTGATAAACTAGGTTAGCACTTAGGGTTTCATCAATTTACCAAAACCAAACTAGAGCTTTCAATCTCCCCCTTTTTGGTAATTGATGACAACCCTTTCTCAAATATATGAATTGAAATTCATTTGAATCCATGTTGCTTACCCAAGCATATTTACTATATGTAAAAGGATATGGACAAGTTTCATGAATCCCGTATGGTAGCAATTGCTCCCCCTACATATGTGCTAGAAGTTTAGATTGTAGCTTGCACATATGCTTAGATAGGAAATATAGAGGACAATGTCTACCAAATGATGCTAAGGTATAAAAGATGGACCTTTGAAGTGTGATACCAATCGGAGTGCACCATTATACCATCCTTAGCACTATCAGTAACTAGACATACACAAAAACTAGAACACCCCGTGAGATCAACATTAGAAGTAAGGGTCTAGTTTTCATAATGTGAGCATGAGTCTAGTTACTTTATCCTATGCATGCTAGTTTTTCATTTCATCATTCAAACCTACAACTAGCATACACTACACAAGCATGGATATTGAGATTTAAAACTTATGCTATGCAAGCAAACATATGAAATGCACATTCAAATGCATCAATCAAGTTTATGAGCTTGCTTCCCCTACTTGTGTACTTAAAATTTTAATTGACCCCCTTCCTTTGTCATATCTCTCCTCCTATGTCAATTTTTCACTATTTCTCCCTCTATCACTTATATTTTTATTTCTCCCCCTATCACTTATATATTTGTTTTTCTCCCCCTTTGTCATCAATGACCACAAAGGCTTATATTATAGGTAGGTTAGGATTATCAATGTCAATCAATGAGGTGAGGATCATTTTCTCAAATTTGGTTCAATCTAGAATACTTGCCAAAGATATTTAACTCGGTTTGTTCCAAGGACAAGCTTCTTCACACCTCTGAATAAGGGTTATCTTGTACCATATTGAGTTAAACACTTATAGCTCATTTTCTAGATCAAACACTAGGTTTACAAGCCCACAAACATGTCATATGCTACCACTAGACCATATTAAGCATAGAAGCAATAGTGGTACCATACAAACATCAAAATCATTTGATTTTCATGAATGAGCCTATCAAATGTGAAAGATGACTAGATGCACTAAATATGTCCTTAGCAAGAATGTATGCCATGCCAATAAACTTTTACCTTGGATTGCTCGAAGGAGAGACATGTCATATAAGTGGGGAGTGCATCAACATATATTTGAGAAATCCAATATGTTTAACTCATTCCTTAGCTTGCAAAACCTTTTCTCATCCAATGGCTTGGTGAATATATCAGCAAGTTGATCTTCGGTGCTACACTCTTAATGCAAATGTCCCCTCTTTATTGGTGATCCCTTATGAAATGGTGGCGGACAACAATGTGCTTTGTTCTTGTATGTTGAACCAAATTGTTGGTTAACTTGATTGCACTCTCATTGTCACATAGCAATGGCACTTTCTTGAACTGGATTTCAAAGTCATTCAAGGTGGCCTTCATCCAAAGTATTTGTGCACAACAACTACCGGCAGATATGTATTTGGCTTCGACGATTGATAATGCAACACTATTTTGCTTCTTTGATGACGATGAAACAAGTGATCTTCCCAACAATTGACATGTGCCCGAGGTGCTCTTCCTTTCAACCTTGTATCCCACATAATCCAAGTCGGAGTAACCAACTAGCTCAAACTTTGCTCCTTTGGGATACCACAAACCAACATTTTGTGTATGCTTCAAGTACCTCAATATTCTTTTTGTAGCCTTCAAATGACTTTCTCTTGGTGAGGCTTGAAATCTTGCACACATGCAAACACTAAACATGACATCCGGCCTTGATGTGGTCACATAGAGTAGGCTTCCAATCATAGACCGATACAATTTTTGATCCACCTTATTTTCACTTGCATCACTATCCAAGTTACCATTTGTTCCCATTGGTGTACTAATGGCTTTGCTATCACATATGCCAAACTTCTTGAGCATGTCTTTGATGTACTTGTCTTGACTCACAAATATACCATTCTTCAATTGCTTGATTTGAAGGCCAAGGAAGTAACTTAACTCTCCAATCATGGACATTTCAAACTCATTGGCCATCATCTTTCCAAATTGTTCACAAAAATCTTGATTGGTTGACCCAAATATGACATCATCAACATAGATTTGCAACACAAATAAGTCTTTACCAATCTTCTTGGTGAAAAAAGTGGTGTCAACCTTTCCCATCATGAACCCTTTAGAGAGTAGGAAGTCCCTCAATCTCTCATACCATGCTCTAGGTGCTTGCTTCAAGCCATGCAATGTCTTCTTCAATTTGTACACATAGTTGGGCTTCTTGTCATCTTCAAAACCGGGACGTTGCTCAATATATACTTCTTCATTGATGTAACCATTGAGAAATGTACTCTTGACATCCATTTGATAGAGCTTGATATTGTGGGCACAAGCATAGGTTAATAAGATTCTAATTGCTTCTAATCTAGCAACCGGGGCATATGTTTCTTCAAAGTCAAGACCTTCAACTTGTGTATAGCCTTGTGCTACCAATCTTGCTTTGTTCCTTACTACTATCTCATCTTGATCTTACTTGTTTCTAAAGATCCATTTGATTCCAATCATATTGTGTCCCTTTGGTCTCTCTACCAATTCTCATACTTGGTTTCTTGTGAAGTTATTCAATTCTTCATGCATAGCATTCACCCAATCAACATCCTTTAATTTTTTACCTATCTTCTTTGGTTCAATGGATGACACAAATGAGAAATGCTCACAAAATGAAGCTAATCTTGATCTAGTTTGCACTCCTCTTGAGATATCACCAATAATAGTGTCCAATGGATGATCCCTTGTAATATTTGTTGGTTGGAGGATTGAAACTTGATTGCTTGCACTTGCTTGATCATTGGATTGAGATGATGCACTAGCCACTTGATCTTGTTTATAATCATGAGAGCCACTTATACTAGCTTGATTTGTATCATCTTGTATATTTGAGTTAGAGAGCACTTGCACTTGATCATCTTCATCATCATTCACTTGCCTAGGCCTCAATTCAGCAACATCCATGTTCTTCATGGCATTTGAAAGTTGAATGCCTCTAACATCTTCCAAGTTCTCACTCTCATCTTGGGAACCCTTGGTTTTATCAAATTCAACATCATGAACTTTCTCAAGAGTACCACTAACCAAATTCCAAACTCTATATGCTTTGCTAGTAGTTGAGTATCCAAGTAGGAATCCTTCATCACATTTCTTATCAAATTTTCCCAATCTAGTGCATTTCTTCAAGATATAGCATTTGCAACCAAAGACCTAAAAATATGCAATATTGGGCTTTCTACCATTTAAGAGCTCATATGGTGTCTTCTCTTTTAATGGGTGACAATAGAGGTGGTTGCTACAATAGCAAGCCATGTTGATAGCTTCGGCCCAAAAAGATTGACTCACATTATACTCACTAAGCATAGACCTTGCCATATCAATAAGTGTTCTATTCTTCCTCTTAATAAGGCCATTTGATTGTGGAGTGTACTTGGCCGAGAATTGATGTCTAATTCCAAATTCATCACATAACTCATCAATTCTAGTGTTTTTGAACTCACTACCATTGTCACTTCTAACTTTCTTGATGATTGTTTCAAACTCATTGTGAATGCCCTTGACAAATGATTTGAATGTTGCAAACACATCACTTTTATCCACTAGAAAGAATACCCAAGTGTATCTAGTATAATCATCCACTATCACAAAGCCATATTTGTTTCCACCGATGCTAGTGTATAGTGTTGGCCTAAACAAATCCATGTGCAACAACTCAAATGCTTTACTAGTGCTCATCATGCTTTTTTTAGGATGGGTGTTTCCAATTTGTTTGCTGGCTTGACAAGAGTTACAAAGCTTATCCTTATCAAACACAACATCTTTCAAGCCTCTAACCAAGTTATGCTTAACCAATCTATTCAATTGTTTCATTCCAACATGACCAAGTCTTCTATTCCATAACCAACCCATGCTAGACTTAGTGAACAAACATGTAGATAGTTGAGCTTCACTAGCAATGAAATCAACCAAGTATAGATTCTCATATCTAAAGCCTTTGAAGATCAAGTTAGAGCCATATACACTTATTATCTCTACATCATCTACCACAAATATGCATTTGAATCCAAGATCACACAATTAAGCCACGGATAGCAAATTAAAGTTCAAGCTCTCTACTAGCAACACATTGGATATGCTCATGTCATTGGATATTGCAATCTTACCAAGCCCTTTGACCTTGCCTTTGCCATTATCACCAAATGTGATACTATTATAACCATCATTGCCATTGGTATTGATTGAGTTGAATATTCTTGCATCACTAGTCATGTGTTGAGTGCACCCACTATCAAGAACCCAATGTCTTCCTCTAGCTTTGTAATTGACCTACAAAAAAAGATCAATTCTTTTTAGATACCCAAACTTGCTTGGGTCCTTGAAGGTTAGTGACCAAGCTCTTTGGCACCCAAATGGCTTTCTTCTTTGAGCCCATCCATGGTGTACCAATAAACTTAGCCTTTACACCATATGCACCCTTGGTAAGCATATAGAAAAAATCAAGCTTAATGGAGGATACATTAGCTTGTGACTTCTTGTTTATACAATTTTTCTCTACATGACCAACTTGCTTGCAACTAGTGTAAAATCGACCATTGTTCTTCACAAAGCTAGTCTTGTGAGGGTCAAAGGCCGCCTTACCATTCTTGGTGGTATAGCCCAATCCCTCTTTGTAGAGAGAAGCTCTTTGGCTACCCAAGCACATAAGCAAGCGGTCCTCACCACCATAGGCCTTAGCCAAGGTATGAGTGAGCTCATTGACCTCCTTCTTGAGGGTCTCATTCTCAACGATTGGTGAGGCATCATATGTGAAACCATCACTACTAGATGAGGTGGAAGTGGAAGTGCTACAAGAAGGGTTAGTGGGAGCAACAAAGATAGGCTTATAGAATGATTCATGAATTAAGTCACAAGTTAAGCCTACATTACATGTCTCAACATGCTTCTTATTTTGCTCATCAAGCAAAGAGGAATGAGCTTTTTCAAGCTTCTTGTGAGCCTTGCCAAGCTTCTCATGGGCTTCCTCTAACCTCTCATGAGATGCATTGAGCTCATCAAAGGCTTGCTTAAGGGCTTTTAGTTCCTTACGCAAGCTTGTGCATTCCCTTCTCTTAATGTCAAAGTGTTCTTTAGCATCATCTATCATGTCAAGTAGTTCATCCTTAGTTGGTTCATCATCATCACTATCACTTTCATTTTCATTTTCATTATCATGTTCCTCATCACTTCCATCATCACAAGTTTGTACCTTAGTGGCCTTAGCCATGAAGCATGATGGAGTATCGAAGAGAGAAGGCTTCTCATTGATAGCAATGCTTGCAAGTGCCTTCTTCTTGGTGGTCTTGTCTCATTACTATCATCATCATCACTTGAGGAAGCATCACTATCCCAAGTGACCACATATGAACCACCCTTCTTCTTCTTCTTCTTGATGGTTATCTTGTCCTTCTTCTCTTTCTTTTCCTTCTTGTCCTTCTTCTTGTTTTTCTTGTTGTCATCATCATTGTTGCTATTGTATGGGCATTGAGCAATAAGATGATCCTTGCTTCCACAATTGAAGCACTTTCTTGATTCTTCCTTGTTCTTGGATGAAGACTTCTTTCTTCTAGCACGGTGCCCCTTCTTCATCATGAACTTCCCAAATCTCTTAACAAAGAGAGCCATCTTCTCATCATCTATCTCATCAAAGCTCAAGTCTTCATCTTCACTTGATGATTCTTGCTTTGCCTTGCCCTTGGATGATGTGGCCTTGAATGCCACACTCTTCTTCTACCCATCCTTATTCTCATCTTTCTTTTCCTTCTTTTCTTCCTTCTCATCATCGTCTCTATATGTATCATCGGTTATTATATCTCCTAACACTTGGTTTGGTGTCATGGTGTCCAAACCACTCCTCACTAGAATAGTGATCAATTTGCCAAATCTTGAAGGTAAGCATCTCAAGAACTTGTGGGAGAAGTCCTTGTCCTTCACTTCTTCTCCAAGTGCTTTGAGATCATTGACAAGCACTTGAAGCCTATGAAACATCTCCGACACACTCTCATCCTCCATCTTGAAACTAGCAAACTTCTCCTTGAGGATATATGCCTTGACACCCTTCACCGCTTGAGTGCCCTCAAATGATTCTTCTAACTTCTTCCATGCTTCATGAGCCATCTCAATGTTCTTGATTTGCTCAAATGTTCTCTCATCAATAGCATCATGAATAGCACTAAGAGCAATGTCATTGTTTTAGAGAAGCATTTCTTCGGCGACGGTGGGGTTTTCTGGATCCTCTATCTCAATCTTGGTCTCCACCATCTTCCAAACTTTCCTATTGATTGACTTGATATATGTTGTCATCTTAGCCTTCCAATAGGGATAGTTTGAGCCATCAAATTAGGGTGGCTTCTTGGTGTTGTTGATTTGAGCCATTTTTTACACCGAAGGTTGTTAAGCCTCAAATCACGGTGACCACAGCTCTGATACCACTTGAAAGGTCCTAATGGCTAGAGGGGGGTGAATAACCTATTAAAAATTTCTACAACAACACTTAGCAAACCGGTTAGACAAATATGAGGCAAAGTAAGTGTTGAGCTAGCCTACTAAAAATGCAAGCCACCTACTACAATTCTAGTTTCTATAGTCTCTATCCACATAATGGATATGTCACTACACTAAGTTAGTGTGCTCTCAAAGGCTAACTAAAGAGCTACACTAACCAAACTAACAAGCTCTCACGACTAGCTAGACTAAAGCGCTTGACAACTAGTTTGCGGTAATGTAAAGAGAAAGAGCAAGATGATTATACCGCCGAGTCGAGGAATGAATCAATCAATCACAAGAATGAATACCAATAAAGACCAATCGCCTCGGAATCAAGTGATGACAAAATGATTTTTTACCGAGGTTCACTTGCTTGCCGGCAAGCTAGTCCTCGTTGTGGCAATTCACTCACTTGGAGGTTCACGTGCTAATTGGCATCACACGCCAAACCCTCAATAGGGTGCCGCAAAACCAACACAAGATAAGGATCACACAAGCCCCGAGCAATTTACTAGAGTACCTTTTGGCTCTCCGCCGTGGAAAGGCCAAGAACCCCTCACAATCACCACGATCGGAGCCGGAGACAATCACCATCCTCCGCTCGACGATCCTCGCTACACCAAGCCATCTAGGTGGTAGCAACCACCAAGAGTAACAAGCCAGCACAGCAGTGAAACACGAACACCAAGTGCCTCTAGATGCAAACACTCAAGCAATGCATTTGGATTCTCTCCCAATCTCACAAAGATGATGAATCAATGATGGAGCTAAGTGGGAGAACTTTGGCTAAGCTCACAAGGTTGCTATCTCAATGCAAATGGCCAAGAGCATGAGCTAGAGCTGGCCAAATGATTTGTATAGACACCCCCAAACAATAGAGCCGTTAGCCCAATTATTGGGCTGACTGCGGGATGACCGGACGCGCCGGTCAGATCGATCGGACGCACCCTGCCAGTGTTCAACAGGAGCCACCTGATCTCAATGGTAACTTCGCGCGCCAACGGTCACATGACGACTGGACGCAGCACAGCAAGGATGATTGAACGCTGCAACGCCTCAGTACGGTCATTTCCAGAGAGCTCCCCGAGCCTCTGTTTTGCGACCGGACGTGTCGGCTCCTGCACAACCGGACGCCGCAACGCCTGAGTCTAGTCGTTTCTAGAGAGCTCCCCGAGCCTCTATTTTGTGACCTGACATGTCTGCCCTTGCACGACCAGACGTAGACCAACGTCCGATCAGCTCTGTGCTTGCACACCAACTTCAGCGCCGCCTACGTCACCGTACGTCACCCTGACCGGACACGGCCACTGTGCATCCGGTCACTTCTTCACCCAGCGTCCGGTCATCTGACCGAGACTATGCGCTATCTGCTACCATTGACCGGACACGCCGGTCCTGCCGAGCCTAGCGTCCGGTCACACACAGTGACACCTTCTCGCCTCCGTTTCTTCACCTTCTTTTCCTTTGCAAATGTGCAAACACCACCAAGTGTACTCCTTGTGCACATGTGTTAGCATATTTTCACAAATGTTTTCAAGGGTGTGAGCACTCCACTAGATCCTTAATGCATATGCAATGAGTTAGAGCATCTAGTGTCACTTTGATAACCGCATTTCGATACGAGTTTCACCCCTCTTAATAGTACGGCTATCGATCCTAAATGTGATCACACTCTCTAAGTGTCTCGATCACTAAACCAAAAAGCTCCTATCAATTTCACCTTTGCCTTGAGCCTTTTATTTTTCCTTCTTCTTTTCCAAGTCCAAGCATTTGATCATCACCATGCCATCACCATCATCATGTCATGATCATTATTTGCTTCATCACTTGGAGTAGTGCTACCTATCTTATAATCACTTTGATAAACTAGGTTAGCACTTAGGGTTTCATCAATTTATCAAAACCAAACTAGAGCTTTCAGCCGCCATGTTCGTCGCCGGTGATGAGGAGGTCATGCTCTTGTGCGTGCTCTAGGTGCCGCCATGTTTGTAGCCAACATCAGGCGTGGTCATGGACCTACAGGTCATGGCCCCGGCTGCCTCGCCCCCAACTTCCCCTATGTCCTATCAGCCGCCGCCATGGACCCCATCGTTGGCCATGGCCAGAGCTCGAGCAAGGAAGGGATAGAGATAGAAGAAATAGATGAGGGGCAAAAATGTCATTTCCCATGGCCGGTCTATGCTGTCAGCTTCAGTTGGCATGCCACGTCTCCGAAAATGGCAAGAATGTATCAAATGCTCTCTCTTGATGGTAAATATGTAGGAGCAATTTTAAGAGTATTATCTGAAGATGTGACATCCGTTATACTGGTAAAAAGTTAAATATCCACCAGATCCGTGGCCGTGGACGTCCCACGGCTGCGTGTGGACGTCGAATTTGGTGGGCATGAGTTGACCCTGACTCCAACGACGCAGTGGCCGATGAATCCTCTGGAGTCCGCTGCGGTCGCCCCAACTCTAGGCGTGGGGGCCACGTCGGACCCCTCCCCACTATCGCCGTCGGGCCCCTCCACCGGCGCATCTTGACCACCGGGACGCATGACAACGCTGCGGACACCTCCCCCACTAATGCCCCAGTGGCGCTCGCTTCATGGTCGTGCTTGGGGAGCAGCTCCAGCTCCACCACGGCGCCGCCATCGAGCACCCCCAACTCGCCCCCCTCTCATCGGACAATGACCCCCTTGACGCCTTTCTCATCGTCCCATCTAGGCCTCGAGACGATGAGCGCTGGACCAATAGGAGCAGCTCATCCCTAAGGCCGTCATCCTCCCTCTCCCCTCACGTCGCTCCCTTCCAATCTTGGGGAAATTCAGTAAAGCGATCCAAGGCCTATCGTTGGGTGGACAATGACCTCGGTGACTCAGATGTGGAAGCGTCACCCACCGTTTATCCAATAACGTACCTCGACGTGGTTTGTTCATGAGCCACAGGCACCAAGGACATCACCACTACCTGAGAGAGAACGGTCGTGCTCCATCATCGTTGATGGCGCTTGTGGTCGTGCTACCAATCAGGCATGTGCTGGCCATCAGCGCAAGCACAACAACCATCGATGACCACACCCGTGACTCATCCAAGGACTTTTCCTCCATGGCAAGGAAGCGGCTGCCGAACATGATCGCGAGCGGTGTGTACCAGCTCATATACGGCTAGGTCCATGCTCTGGCACCCAATAGCGTGTCTCCGCTCCGGAAGCTGATGACTGGTGTGAGGTCCTGTCATAAGGGTCACTATGCAGAGCTGGCGAGGCACACCCCGCCCGCACTGCATCTTCAGCGAACTATCGGCGCCCTACCCGCTATCCGGCAGACCTACACGGGAAGTGCTTCAACTGTCTTTCCTCCGCACATAGGGTGGCAACCTGTAGGCTGGCTCCATGCTGCCTCCAATGCAAGGGGTTCCAACACCTCATGGGGGGACTACAAGCAGCACCGGACGGTGCCTCCTCCTAGCTCCGGCACATCTGGTGCCACAGAAGGTCAACCACGACAACCTGACTAGGACCGTACCTCAAGCATTTAGCTGCTTGCTCAACACTATGCCCAGGGTCGCCGTGATACCTCGCGCACTCAAGGCACCACGCTGAGCTCGGCTAGAGCTGTGCTGGGTGTGGTTGGGCATGGCGGTGGTGGGTGCCAACGTCGGAGACATCGACGACGACTAAAGGGGGACGGCACCATTGCTACAGCAACTGCCAGTGTCGCCACCGATAGTGCTGCCCGTGATGGTCATGGTGGGCCTACTAGTGAGTCGCACCATATTTGGGGCCTCTTCGAGCTTGATCTGTTGTTCCTCTCACCATACCTGGACGCCACGCACGCCACATGCAAAGTCTCAGAGGACCCGACATTGGAGGAGGTTGCAGCTGTGGGCTTGCTCGCCATTAGGAGTCCCCGCCTGCCTAGGGTAGCGCCGGTGAAAGGTCATAATGGCTAGAGGGGGTGAATAGCCTATTAAAAATTTCTACAACAACACTTAGCAAACCGGTTAAATAAACATGAGATGAAGCAAGTGTTGAGCTATGCTACTAAAAATGCAAGCCACCTACTACAATTCTAGTTTCTATAGTCTCTATCCACACAATGGCTATGTCACTACCCTAAGTTAGTGTGCTCTCAAAGGCTTACTAAAGAGCTACACTAACCAAACTAACAAGCTCTCACGACTAGCTACACTAAAGAGCTTGACAACTAGTTTGTGGTAATGTAAAGAGAAAGAGCAAGATGATTATACCGCTGAGTAGAGGAATGAACCAATCAATCACAAGAATGAATATCAATGAAGACCAATCACCTCGGAATCAAGTGATACCACAATGATTTTTTTACCGAGGTTCACTTGCTTGCCGGCAAGCTAGTCCTCGTTGTGGCAATTCACTCACTTGGAGGTTCAAGCACTAATTGGCATCACACGCCAAACCCTCAATAGGGTGCCGCACAACCAACACAAGATGAGGATCACACAAGCCCCCGAGCAATTTACTAGAGTACCTTTTAGCTCTCCGCTAGGGAAAGGTCAAGAACCCCTCACAATCACCACGATCGGAGCCAAAGACAATCACCAACCTCTGCTCGACGATCCTCGTTGCTCCAAGCTATCTAGGTTGTGGCAACCACTAAGAGTAACAAGCGAATCCCACAGGGAAACACGAACACCAAATGCCTCTAGATGTAAACACTCAAGCAATGCACTTGGATTCTCTCCCAATCTCACAAAAATGATGAATCAATGATGGAGATGAGTGGGAGGGCTTTGGCTAAGCTCAAAAGGTTGCTATCTCAATGCAAATGGCTAAGAGCGTGAGCTAGAGCTAGCCAAACAATACTTATAGACACCCCAAACAATAGAGTCGTTGGCTTAATTATTGGGCTGACTGCGGAACGACCGGACGCGCCAGTCAGATCGATCGGTCACACCCTGCCAGCGCCTGGTCGCGCTACGCTGTCCATGTGTCAATCTGTGTTCAACAGGAACTGCCCGATCTCAATAGTAACTTCATGCGCCAACGGTCACATGACGACAAGACGTAGCACAGCAAGGATGACCGGACGCTGCAACGCCTGAGTTCGGTGATTCTAGAGAGCTCCCCGAGCCTCTGTTTTGCGACCGGACGCGTCCACTCCTGCACGACCAGACGCTGCAACGCCTAAGTCTGGCTATTTCCAGAGAGCTCCCCAAGCCTCTGTTTTACGACCGAACGCGTCCGCTCCTGCACGACCGGACGCTGCAATGCCTGAGTCCGATCGTTTCCAGAGAGCACCCCAAGCCTCTGTTTTGCGACCTGACACCTCCGCTCCTGCACGATCGGACGTAGACCAACGTCCGATCAGCTCTGCGCCCATGCGCCAACTTCAGCGCCGCCTATGTCACCGTACGTCACCCTGACCGGACGTGGCCACTGTGCGTCCGGGTACTTCTTCGCCCAGCGTCCAGTCATCTGACCGAGACCGCATGCTATCTGCTGCCACTGACCAGACGCATCGGTCCTGCCGAGCCCAGCGTCCAGTCACACACAGTGACACCTTCTTGCCTCCATTTCTTCACCAACTTCTTTTCCTTTGCAAATGTGCCAACACCACCAAGTGTACACCTTGTGCACATGTGTTAGCATATTTTCACAAATGTTTTCAAGGGTGTTAGCACTCCACTAGATCCTTAATGCATATGCAATGAGTTAGAGCATCTAGTGTCACTTTGATAACCGCATTTCGATACGAGTTTCACCCCTCTTAATAGTACGGCTATCGATCCTAAATGTGATCACACTCTCTAAGTGTCTCGATCACTAAACCAAAAAGCTCCTATCAATTTCACCTTTGCCTTGAGCCTTTTATTTTTCCTTCTTCTTTTCCAAGTCCAAGCATTTGATCATCACCATGCCATCACCATCATCATGTCATGATCATTATTTGCTTCATCACTTGGAGTAGTGCTACCTATCTTATAATCACTTTGATAAACTAGGTTAGCACTTAGGGTTTCATCAATTTATCAAAACCAAACTAGAGCTTTCAGCCGCCATGTTCGTCGCCGGTGATGAGGAGGTCATGCTCTTGTGCGTGCTCTAGGTGCCGCCATGTTTGTAGCCAACATCAGGCGTGGTCATGGACCTACAGGTCATGGCCCCGGCTGCCTCGCCCCCAACTTCCCCTATGTCCTATCAGCCGCCGCCATGGACCCCATCGTTGGCCATGGCCAGAGCTCGAGCAAGGAAGGGATAGAGATAGAAGAAATAGATGAGGGGCAAAAATGTCATTTCCCATGGCCGGTCTATGCTGTCAGCTTCAGTTGGCATGCCACGTCTCCGAAAATGGCAAGAATGTATCAAATGCTCTCTCTTGATGGTAAATATGTAGGAGCAATTTTAAGAGTATTATCTGAAGATGTGACATCCGTTATACTGGTAAAAAGTTAAATATCCACCAGATCCGTGGCCGTGGACGTCCCACGGCTGCGTGTGGACGTCGAATTTGGTGGGCATGAGTTGACCCTGACTCCAACGACGCAGTGGCCGATGAATCCTCTGGAGTCCGCTGCGGTCGCCCCAACTCTAGGCGTGGGGGCCACGTCGGACCCCTCCCCACTATCGCCGTCGGGCCCCTCCACCGGCGCATCTTGACCACCGGGACGCATGACAACGCTGCGGACACCTCCCCCACTAATGCCCCAGTGGCGCTCGCTTCATGGTCGTGCTTGGGGAGCAGCTCCAGCTCCACCACGGCGCCACCATCGAGCACCCCCAACTCGCCCCCCTCTCATCGGACAATGACCCCCTTGACGCCTTTCTCATCGTCCCATCTAGGCCTCGAGACGATGAGCGCTGGACCAATAGGAGCAGCTCATCCCTAAGGCCGTCATCCTCCCTCTCCCCTCACGTCGCTCCCTTCCAATCTTGGGGAAATTCAGTAAAGCGATCCAAGGCCTATCGTTGGGTGGACAATGACCTCGGTGACTCAGATGTGGAAGCGTCACCCACCGTTTATCCAATAACGTACCTCGACGTGGTTTGTTCATGAGCCACAGGCACCAAGGACATCACCACTACCTGAGAGAGAACGGTCGTGCTCCATCATCGTTGATGGCGCTTGTGGTCGTGCTACCAATCAGGCATGTGCTGGCCATCAGCGCAAGCACAACAACCATCGATGACCACACCCGTGACTCATCCAAGGACTTTTCCTCCATGGCAAGGAAGCGGCTGCCGAACATGATCGCGAGCGGTGTGTACCAGCTCATATACGGCTAGGTCCATGCTCTGGCACCCAATAGCGTGTCTCCACTCCGGAAGCTGATGACTGGTGTGAGGTCCTGTCATAAGGGTCACTATGCAGAGCTGGCGAGGCACACCCCGCCCGCACTGCATCTTCAGCGAACTATCGGCGCCCTACCCGCTATCCGGCAGACCTACACGGGAAGTGCTTCAACTGTCTTTCCTCCGCACATAGGGTGGCAACCTGTAGGCTGGCTCCATGCTGCCTCCAATGCAAGGGGTTCCAACACCTCATGGGGGACTACAAGCAGCACCGGACGGTGCCTCCTCCTAGCTCCGGCACATCTGGTGCCACAGAAGGTCAACCACGACAACCTGACTAGGACCGTACCTCAAGCATTTAGCTGCTTGCTCAACACTATGCCCAGGGTCGCCGTGATACCTCGCGCACTCAAGGCACCACGCTGAGCTCGGCTAGAGCTGTGCTGGGTGTGGTTGGGCATGGCGGTGGTGGGTGCCAACGTCGGAGACATCGACGACGACTAAAGGGGGACGGCACCATTGCTACAGCAACTGCCAGTGTCGCCACCGATAGTGCTGCCCGTGATGGTCATGGTGGGCCTACTAGTGAGTCGCACCATATTTGGGGCCTCTTCGAGCTTGATCTGTTGTTCCTCTCACCATACCTGGACGCCACGCACGCCACATGCAAAGTCTCAGAGGACCCGACATTGGAGGAGGTTGCAGCTGTGGGCTTGCTCGCCATTAGGAGTCCCCGCCTGCCTAGGGTAGCGCCGGTGAAAGGTCATAATGGCTAGAGGGGGTGAATAGCCTATTAAAAATTTCTACAACAACACTTAGCAAACCGGTTAAATAAACATGAGATGAAGCAAGTGTTGAGCTATGCTACTAAAAATGCAAGCCACCTACTACAATTCTAGTTTCTATAGTCTCTATCCACACAATGGCTATGTCACTACCCTAAGTTAGTGTGCTCTCAAAGGCTTACTAAAGAGCTACACTAACCAAACTAACAAGCTCTCACGACTAGCTACACTAAAGAGCTTGACAACTAGTTTGTGGTAATGTAAAGAGAAAGAGCAAGATGATTATACCGCTGAGTAGAGGAATGAACCAATCAATCACAAGAATGAATATCAATGAAGACCAATCACCTCGGAATCAAGTGATACCACAATGATTTTTTTACCGAGGTTCACTTGCTTGCCGGCAAGCTAGTCCTCGTTGTGGCAATTCACTCACTTGGAGGTTCAAGCACTAATTGGCATCACACGCCAAACCCTCAATAGGGTGCCGCACAACCAACACAAGATGAGGATCACACAAGCCCCCGAGCAATTTACTAGAGTACCTTTTAGCTCTCCGCTAGGGAAAGGTCAAGAACCCCTCACAATCACCACGATCGGAGCCAAAGACAATCACCAACCTCGCTCGACGATCCTCGTTGCTCCAAGCTATCTAGGTTGTGGCAACCACTAAGAGTAACAAGCGAATCCCACAGGGGAAACACGAACACCAAATGCCTCTAGATGTAAACACTCAAGCAATGCACTTGGATTCTCTCCCAATCTCACAAAATGATGAATCAATGATGGAGATGAGTGGGAGGGCTTTGGCTAAGCTCAAAAGGTTGCTATCTCAATGCAAATGGCTAAGAGCGTGAGCTAGAGCTAGCCAAACAATACTTATAGACACCCCAAACAATAGAGTCGTTGGCTTAATTATTGGGCTGACTGCGGAACGACCGGACGCGCTTCAGTCAGATCGATCGGTCACACCGCCCGGCGTTTCTGGTCGCGCTACGCTGTCCATGTGTCAATCTGTGTTCAACAGAACTGCCCGATCTCAATAGTAACTTCATGCGCCAAGCGGTCACATGACGACAAGACGTAAGCACAGCAAGGATGACCGGACGCTGCAACGCTCTGAGTTCGGTGATTCTAGAAGCTCCCGAGCCTCTGTTTTTGCGACCGGACGCGTCCGTCCACTCCTCGCACGACCGACGCACTGCAACGCCTAAGTCTCGGCTATTTCCAGAGAGCTCCCCAAGCCTCTGTTTTACGACCGAACGCGTCCGCTCCGCACGACCGGACGCTGCAATGCCTGAGTCCGATCGTTTCCAGAGAGCACCCCAAGCCTCATTTTGCGCGACGACACCTCCGCTCCGCACGATCGGGACGTAGACCAACGTCCGATCAGCTCTGCGCCCATGCGCGCCAACTTCAGCGCCGCCTATGTCACCGTACGTCACCCTGACCGGACGTAGGCCACTGTGGCGTCCGGTACTTCTTCGCCCAGCGTCCAGTCATCGACCGAGACCGCATGCTGATCTGCTGCCACTGACGACGCGATCGGTCTGCCGAGCCCAGCGTCCATCACACACAGTGACACCTTCTTGCCTCCATTTCTTCACCAACTTCTTTTCCTTTGCAAATGTGCCAACACCACCAAGTGTACACCTTGTGCACATGTGTTAGCATATTTTCACAAATGTTTTCAAGGGTGTTAGCACTCCACTAGATCCTTAATGCATATGCAATGAGTTAGAGCATCTAGTGGCACTTTGATAACCGTATTTCGATATGAGTTTCACCCCTCTTAATAGTATGGCTATCGATCCTAAATGTGATCACACTCTCTAAGTATCTCGATCACTAAACCGAAAAGCTCCTATCAATTTCATCTTTGCCTTGAGCCTTTTGTTTTTTCTTCTTCTTTTCCAAGTCCAAGCATTTGATCATCACCACGCCATCACCATCATCATGTCATGATCATTATTTGCTTCATCACTTGGAGTAGTGCTACCTATCTCATAATCACTTTAATAAACTAGGTTAGCACTTAGGGTTTCATCAATTTACCAAAACCAAACTAGAGCTTTTAGCCACCATGTTCGCTGCCGGCAACGAGGAGGCCGTGTTCCTGCGCATGCTCTAGGTGCCACCATGTTCGTCGTCAGTGTCAGGCGTGGCCGTGGACCTGCAGGCCATGGCCCCGGCTGCCTCGCCCCCAACTTCCTGTATGTCCTGTTAGCCGCCGCCATGGACCCCATCGTCGTCCATGGCCGGAGCTCGAGCGAGGAAGGGATAGAGATAGAAGAAATAGATAAGGGGCAAAAATGTCATTTCCCGTGGCTGGTCTATGCTGTCAGGTCGAGTTGGCATGCCATGTAAGCGAAAATATCAAGAATGTATCAAATGCTCTCTCTCGATGGTAAATATGTAGGAGCAATTTTAAGAGTGCTATCTGAAGAGGTGACATCTGTTATAATGGTAAAAAGTTAAATATCCCCTAGATCCACGGCCATGGACGTCCCATAGTTGCGTGTGGACGTCAGATCTGGCGAGCACGCGTCGAACCTGACTCCATCGACACAGCGGCCGATGAATCCTCCAGAGTCCGCTACGGCCACCCCAACTTCGGGTGTGGGGGCCACATCGGACCCCTCCCCGCTGTCGCCGTCGGGCCCCTCCACCGGCGCATCCCGACTATCGGGATGCATGACGCCGCTGCGGACACCTCCCCCACCGGTGCCCCAGCGGCACTAGCTTCATGGTCGTGCTTGGGGAGCAGCTCCAGCTCCACCACGGTGTCGCCGTCGAGCACCCCAACTCGCCCCCCTCTCACCGTACGATGACCCCCTTGACACCTTTCTCGTCGACCCATCCAGGCCTCGAGACGATGGGCGCTGGACCAATAGGAGCATCTCATCCCTGAGGCCGTCGTCCTCCCTCTCCCCTCACGTTGCACCCTTCCAGTCCTGGGGAAATTTAGTAGAGCGATCCAAGGCCCATCACGTGGTGGAAAATGACCTTGGCGACTCAGATGTGGAAGCGTCGCCGACCGTCTATCCAAGAACGTACCTCGACATGGTTCTTCGTGAGCCGCAAGCACCAAGGACATCACCGCTGCCTGAGAGAGAACGGCCGTGCTCCATCATCGTTGATGGCACCTGTGGTCGTGCTGCCAGTCAAGCGTGCGCTGGCCATCAGCGCAAGCACAACAACCATCGACGACCACGCCCACGACTCATTCACAGACTTTTCGTCCGTGGCAAGGAAGCGACAGCCGAACATGATCGCGAGTGGTGTGTACCAGCTCATATGCGGCTAGGTCCGCGCTCTGGTGCCTGCCAGCGTGTCTCTGCTCCGGATGCTGACGACTGGCGTGAGGTCCTGTCATAGGGGTCACTATGCGGAGCTGGCGGGGCATGCCCCGCCCGCACTGCATCTTCAGTGAACTATCGGACCCCTACCCGCTATCCGGCAGACCTACACCGGAAGTGCTTCAACTGTCTTTCCTCTACGCACAGGGTGGCAACCTGTAGGCTAGCTCCATGCTGCCCCCAATGCAAGGGGTTCCGACACTTCATGGGGGACTGCAAGTAGCATCGGACGGTGCCTCCTCCTAGCTCCGGCACATCTGGTGCCACAGAAGGTCAACCACGACAACCTGACTAGGACCGTACCTCAAGCATTTAGCTGCTTGCTCAACACTATGCCCAGGGTCGCCGTGATACCTCGCGCACTCAAGGCACCACGCTGAGCTCGGCTAGAGCTGTGCTGGGTGTGGTTGGGCATGGCGGTGGTGGGTGCCAACGTCGGAGACATCGACGACGACTAAAGGGGGACGGCACCATTGCTACAGCAACTGCCAGTGTCGCCACCGATAGTGCTGCCCGTGATGGTCATGGTGGGCCTACTAGTGAGTCGCACCATATTTGGGGCCTCTTCGAGCTTGATCTGTTGTTCCTCTCACCATACCTGGACGCCACGCACGCCACATGCAAAGTCTCAGAGGACCCGACATTGGAGGAGGTTGCAGCTGTGGGCTTGCTCGCCATTAGGAGTCCCCGCCTGCCTAGGGTAGCGCCGGTGAAAGGTCGTAATGGCTAGAGGGGGTGAATAGCCTATTAAAAATTTCTACAACAACACTTAGCAAACCGGTTAAATAAACATGAGATGAAGCAAGTGTTGAGCTATGCTACTAAAAATGCAAGCCACCTACTACAATTCTAGTTTCTATAGTCTCTATCCACACAATGGCTATGTCACTACCCTAAGTTAGTGTGCTCTCAAAGGCTTACTAAAGAGCTACACTAACCAAACTAACAAGCTCTCACGACTAGCTACACTAAAGAGCTTGACAACTAGTTTGTGGTAATGTAAAGAGAAAGAGCAAGATGATTATACCGCTGAGTAGAGGAATGAACCAATCAATCACAAGAATGAATATCAATGAAGACCAATCACCTCGGAATCAAGTGATACCACAATGATTTTTTTACCGAGGTTCACTTGCTTGCCGGCAAGCTAGTCCTCGTTGTGGCAATTCACTCACTTGGAGGTTCAAGCACTAATTGGCATCACACGCCAAACCCTCAATAGGGTGCCGCACAACCAACACAAGATGAGGATCACACAAGCCCCCGAGCAATTTACTAGAGTACCTTTTAGCTCTCCGCTAGGGAAAGGTCAAGAACCCCTCACAATCACCACGATCGGAGCCAAAGACAATCACCAACCTCTGCTCGACGATCCTCGTTGCTCCAAGCTATCTAGGTTGTGGCAACCACTAAGAGTAACAAGCGAATCCCACAGGGAAACACGAACACCAAATGCCTCTAGATGTAAACACTCAAGCAATGCACTTGGATTCTCTCCCAATCTCACAAAAATGATGAATCAATGATGGAGATGAGTGGGAGGGCTTTGGCTAAGCTCAAAAGGTTGCTATCTCAATGCAAATGGCTAAGAGCGTGAGCTAGAGCTAGCCAAACAATACTTATAGACACCCCAAACAATAGAGTCGTTGGCTTAATTATTGGGCTGACTGCGGAACGACCGGACGCGCCAGTCAGATCGATCGGTCACACCCTGCCAGCGTCTGGTCGCGCTACGCTGTCCATGTGTCAATCTGTGTTCAACAGGAACTGCCCGATCTCAATAGTAACTTCATGCGCCAACGGTCACATGACGACAAGACGTAGCACAGCAAGGATGACCGGACGCTGCAACGCCTGAGTTCGGTGATTCTAGAGAGCTCCCCGAGCCTCTGTTTTGCGACCGGACGCGTCCACTCCTGCACGACCGGACGCTGCAACGCCTAAGTCTGGCTGTTTCCAGAGAGCTCCCCAAGCCTCTGTTTTACGACCGAACGCGTCCGCTCCTGCACGACCGGACGCTGCAATGCCTGAGTCCGATCGTTTCCAGAGAGCACCCCAAGCCTCTGTTTTGCGACCTGACACCTCCGCTCCTGCACGATCGGACGTAGACCAACGTCCGATCAGCTCTGCGCCCATGCGCCAACTTCAGCGCCGCCTATGTCACCGTACGTCACCCTGACCGGACGTGGCCACTGTGCGTCCGGGTACTTCTTCGCCCAGCGTCCAGTCATCTGACCGAGACCGCATGCTATCTGCTGCCACTGACCAGACGCATCGGTCCTGCCGAGCCCAGCGTCCAGTCACACACAGTGACACCTTCTTGCCTCCATTTCTTCACCAACTTCTTTTCCTTTGCAAATGTGCCAACACCACCAAGTGTACACCTTGTGCACATGTGTTAGCATATTTTCACAAATGTTTTCAAGGGTGTTAGCACTCCACTAGATCCTTAATGCATATGCAATGAGTTAGAGCATCTAGTGGCACTTTGATAACCGTATTTCGATATGAGTTTCACCCCTCTTAATAGTATGGCTATCGATCCTAAATGTGATCACACTCTCTAAGTATCTCGATCACTAAACCGAAAAGCTCCTATCAATTTCATCTTTGCCTTGAGCCTTTTGTTTTTTCTTCTTCTTTTCCAAGTCCAAGCATTTGATCATCACCACGCCATCACCATCATCATGTCATGATCATTATTTGCTTCATCACTTGGAGTAGTGCTACCTATCTCATAATCACTTTAATAAACTAGGTTAGCACTTAGGGTTTCATCAATTTACCAAAACCAAACTAGAGCTTTTAGCCACCATGTTCGCTGCCGGCAACGAGGAGGCCGTGTTCCTGCGCATGCTCTAGGTGCCACCATGTTCGTCGTCAGTGTCAGGCGTGGCCGTGGACCTGCAGGCCATGGCCCCGGCTGCCTCGCCCCCAACTTCCTGTATGTCCTGTTAGCCGCCGCCATGGACCCCATCGTCGTCCATGGCCGGAGCTCGAGCGAGGAAGGGATAGAGATAGAAGAAATAGATAAGGGGCAAAAATGTCATTTCCCGTGGCTGGTCTATGCTGTCAGGTCGAGTTGGCATGCCATGTAAGCGAAAATATCAAGAATGTATCAAATGCTCTCTCTCGATGGTAAATATGTAGGAGCAATTTTAAGAGTGCTATCTGAAGAGGTGACATCTGTTATAATGGTAAAAAGTTAAATATCCCCTAGATCCACGGCCATGGACGTCCCATAGTTGCGTGTGGACGTCAGATCTGGCGAGCACGCGTCGAACCTGACTCCATCGACACAGCGGCCGATGAATCCTCCAGAGTCCGCTACGGCCACCCCAACTTCGGGTGTGGGGGCCACATCGGACCCCTCCCCGCTGTCGCCGTCGGGCCCCTCCACCGGCGCATCCCGACTACCGGGATGCATGACGCCGCTGCGGACACCTCCCCCACCGGTGCCCCAGCGGCACTAGCTTCATGGTCGTGCTTGGGGAGCAGCTCCAGCTCCACCGCGGTGTCGCCGTCGAGCACCCCAACTCGCCCCCCTCTCACCGTACGATGACCCCCTTGACACCTTTCTCGTCGACCCATCCAGGCCTCGAGACGATGGGCGCTGGACCAATAGGAGCATCTCATCCCTGAGGCCGTCGTCCTCCCTCTCCCCTCACGTTGCACCCTTCCAGTCCTGGGGAAATTTAGTAGAGCGATCCAAGGCCCATCACGTGGTGGAAAATGACCTTGGCGACTCAGATGTGGAAGCGTCGCCGACCGTCTATCCAAGAACGTACCTCGACATGGTTCTTCGTGAGCCGCAAGCACCAAGGACATCACCGCTGCCTGAGAGAGAACGGCCGTGCTCCATCATCGTTGATGGCACCTGTGGTCGTGCTGCCAGTCAAGCGTGCGCTGGCCATCAGCGCAAGCACAACAACCATCGACGACCACGCCCACGACTCATTCACAGACTTTTCGTCCGTGGCAAGGAAGCGACAGCCGAACATGATCGCGAGTGGTGTGTACCAGCTCATATGCGGCTAGGTCCGCGCTCTGGTGCCCGCCAGCGTGTCTCTGCTCCGGATGCTGACGACTGGCGTGAGGTCCTGTCATAGGGGTCACTATGCGGAGCTGGCGGGGCATGCCCCGCCCGCACTGCATCTTCAGTGAACTATCGGACCCCTACCCGCTATCCGGCAGACCTACACCGGAAGTGCTTCAACTGTCTTTCCTCTACGCACAGGGTGGCAACCTGTAGGCTAGCTCCATGCTGCCCCCAATGCAAGGGGTTCCGACACTTCATGGGGGACTGCAAGTAGCATCGGACGGTGCCTCCTCCTAGCTCCGGCACATCTGGTGCCACAGAAGGTTAGCCACGACGACCTGACCAGGAGCGTACCTTGAGCATTCAGCTGCTTGCTCAACACTATGCCCAAGGTCGCCGCGACACCTCGTGCACTTAGGGCACCACGCGGAGCTCGGCTAGAGCTATGCCGGGTGCGGTTGGGCATGGTGGTGGTGGGCGCCAACATCGGAGACGTCGACGACGACTCATGGGGGATGGCACCACTGCTGCGGCAACTACCAGTGTCGCCACCGACAGTGCTGCCCGTGATGGTCACGGCGGGCCGACCAGCGAGTCGCACCATATTTGGGGCCTCTTTGAGCTCGATCTGTTGTTGCTCTCAGCATACCCGGACGCCACGCATGCCACACGCGAAGTCTCGGAGGACCCAATGCTGGAGGAGGTTGCAGCATCGTTCGCGGCCACCAATGGTGCACTTGCGTGCGCTTCGACGATGGTCCCTCACCCCACTTAGTTGGCAACGGACTCGGTTCCACCGCCACTTGAGCACGGTCAGTCTTAGGTCACACCACCATAGGCGGCGGAGACCACCACCTCAGGAGCTGATGCGTCTACGCTGGACGAGGTGGGCGGTCTGCCTGGCTTCAGTCCAGCTGAGCCCACAGCGGATGCAGACTCGTTCAGTACAGCGCCTTAGGAGGACCACATGGTAGATGTCAGCGATAGCTCTACCGCACACCGCCTCAAGAGCTTCACCAGGCGCATGCTGAAAGAGGTCGACTCTCCGCTTATTCGTGAGCCTCCCAAGCAGCCTCCTATTAAGCTGGTGCTGCCGCTGCGGAGCAAGCGGCTGGCGGCTCAGAGCCTCTCTCGAGTATCTACTTCCAAGCGTAGTGAGGTGCTGGTCATGCAGCGTATAGGCTAAACCAAGGGTCTATTAGCACCATCCGCGTCAGAGCTGCAGGCTTTTGACAGGATCTTCGACGGCAACCTGACTGAGTCCAATGTCGAGGCGCTGGACGCACTCTTCCCGTCGTGCGGTGGAAAGGGCTCATCCAGATAGCCGCGAAAATGCAAGGCCACCTCCTAGGTCGCACCGCTGCGTCGGTATTGGTTGTTCCCCATTTATGTAATATCGAAACTTGAGGTCATTTGCTAGGATGGTCCAGCTACGGCTGTTTTAGGTCGTCCTCCTTCGACACTTGATAAAAGCGCGTTGTCTGTCCATTTAAACTCTTTTTTCTTAATACAATGATACGCAAATCTTTGTGTATTCGAGAGAAAAAAAGGTAAAGTAGAACGATAAAGATGGCCATTCAGTTTAGTTAATATGAAAGATAACAGGAAGCACGCAGGTCTGTATATAGGCTATTGCGACGACTGCATCTTTTGTCATCAAAGAAGTCTTGCTTGCATCACGTTCCCTCGCCTCAAGATATGTGCTCGCTACTAAAATCCCTTCTATATAAACCGTCGCGTGTCGCCCGACGATGATACAAAACACACAGTAGCTCGGAGACAGACAGGTAGAGTAGCTAGATCTAGCGCCAGAGACATACATTACCGTCATGTCTCCAGCTGCAAGCAAGGGAATGGACGGTGGTGCGGTGGCGGCAGCGGCCATGGCGGCCGCCGCTGTGCTGCTGTGCCTCCTCCAGCTGCCGGCGGTGGCCCGAGGCCAGCTGCAGGTGGGGTTCTACAACACGAGCTGCCCCAACGCCGAGTCCCTGGTCCAGCAGGCGGTGGCGAGCGCGTTCGCCAACGACTCCGGCATCGCCGCGGGCCTCATCCGCCTCCATTTCCACGACTGCTTCGTCAGGGTACGTATACACATGGATGCAGCCTCTTCCGTCCCTTGGATTTGGATTTGGATTTGTTGTGTTTCTTCTATGTTTGTTTGGCTTAATCTCGATCTTTTGCACAATAACGACGACTTATTGTTATCAACTGACCTCTTGCTATCATTGGATTAACTCGGTAATAGAGTCTACCGTTGAATGTTTCCAGTTTTTTTTTATGGTTAATATATTACTCCAGCCGGCAGCCGACCAGCGAGTACTATAGCTAAGGGAATTAGGTAGCAATTACACATTATTAATGTTCAAGTATTCTGGCCTTGGTTTCCCATTGTATATGGTCATATGGAAGGAATAAACGTGTGTTCAGTTCCAAAAATAGTTCCAAAAAAATGCTACAGTACCTGTCACATCGAATCTTACGATACGTGCATGGAGCAGTAAATATAGACGAAAAAAACTAATTACACAGTTTGGTTGGAAATCGCGAGACGAACGTTTTGAACCTAATTAGTCCATGATTGAACACTATTTGCCAAATAAAAACGAAAATGCTACCGTACCCAAATTACAACTTTTCCTCCAACTAAACACATCCTAAAGACTTCAGTTAGTCGACAGTCACATATGCCTTTGCTTCCATGCACGATGCCATCCTAACTGCTGCTTCAGTCTTCACCTTTTGGTTTCTTTGGTCGGTATCCCTTCTTTCGGAGATATGGACAAGGACAACACCTCATCATGGACTTGTGCTTTTGCAAGTAGTAATTAAAGAACCATTCAAAGTTGTAAATATATATTATAATAATCACCGATGCATTGGAAGTCATAGCTTACGCATACTCCTTCAGCCTGATCGAGAGGCCGTATCGTATCGTGGATTATTTACTACTGGCTGGTTTGGTATGAGAGAAAAACACTATTCCCGGCTAAAAATTTACGATCGTTTACGAGCAAGCGAACAGACTGCATAGCTGCTAGCTTTAACCCATCATCTGTAGGTTCTCTTGCATGGCTAGAAAGCTCAAAAGGAAAAGGGAAAAAAAAGAGAGCAAAAGTTCACATATACATACATGTATATGAATTGTCGAACAAAGTAACGAACCATCAAGATCAACATAACATGTATATGAAGTCAAAGGAGATAGCTCCACTTACACCGTACCGTTGTTCGTCTCTCTCTCTCCCCAGATGGACCAGCCTTTTCAGTAGTCCACAGATCCGGATGAGCACGGCACCACGTGCACCTTCTTCCTCGTGGTTGTCGTGGACTTGCGGTCATCACTGGACACTGTAGCCACACTGTCGTACTATAGGAACATTCAGAAAAAGCATCCGCTGTGATAGATGTTCCTTCTTGGAACAACACAAACAGCGGTAAATAAAAGACTCTGTATTTTTTTTTTGTCATTGAATGGCAAGTATTATTACCACACCACTGTGTACTCTCTACTTGTGATTTTGATTTTGCAAACGGCCGGGATGTTCATGGTGCACAATATCAGGGCTGTGACGCGTCGGTGCTGCTGACCTCCCCGAACAACACGGCGGAGCGCGACGCGGCGCCCAACAACCCGAGCCTGCGCGGGTTCCAGGTGATCGACGCGGCCAAGGCGGCGGTGGAGCAGAGCTGCCCGCAGACAGTGTCCTGCGCGGACATCGTGGCGTTCGCGGCGCGCGACAGCATCAACCTCACGGGGAACCTCGCGTACCAGGTGCCGTCGGGCCGCCGCGACGGCAACGTCTCCCTCGCCTCGGACGCCACCACCAACCTTCCCGCGCCGACGTTCAACGCGTCCCAGCTGGTGGCCAGCTTCGCGGCCAAGAACCTCACCGACGAGGAGATGGTCATCCTCTCCGGCGCCCACACCGTCGGCCGCTCCTTCTGCACCTCCTTCCTCGCGCGCATCTACAACGGATCCACCCCGATCGTTGACTCGGGGCTCAGCGCAGGGTACGCCACGCTGCTGCAAGCGTTGTGCCCGTCCAACGCCAGCTCGTCGACGCCCACCACGACGGTGGTCGACCCGAGCACGCCGGCGGTGCTGGACAACAACTACTACAAGCTGCTGCCGCTCAACCTGGGCCTCTTCTTCTCCGACAACCAGCTGCGGGTCAACTCCACGCTCAACGCCTCCGTCAACAGCTTCGCGGCCAACGAGACGCTCTGGAAGGAGAAGTTCGTCGCCGCCATGATCAAGATGGGGAACATCCAGGTGCTCACGGGGAGCCAGGGCCAGATCAGGCTCAACTGCAGCGTCGTCAACAACGGCTCCTCGTCGTCGTCGTCGGTGGGGATCCAGCAGACAGTGCCCTACTCTGGATCCACCGCGTCCCTCGATGAGATCGCCACGAGCTGAGATCTCGATCGGAAGTGATGATATACTATAACTATAATATTTGTGTGCATGCACCTGTCCATCTATAGGTTATCTTATCTACGTGTGTTGTTTACCTGGCTAGTATTACGTTTGCTTGCTCCGCATACGAGAGTGCGCAAGTAGTTCGTGTGTACGCGTGAGTATGTCATGCATATGCGCGTACACGAATTTTTCATTGTCACCATGCATATGTATCCCGTGAATGTCGGAAATCATCGTCAGTAAATAAAACTGGTGCTCTTTACACCTGCTGTTCTGATCATTTTCTATCGCAAAAAATCTGAGTACGTAACGGAAGGATAATATTAATATTAATATTAATACATCATGCATGCACGGGAATAACGCGTTATTAAGGCAGTAGAAAAAATCTATTAATAATGGTCACCACGGAGGATGAGACAGAGAGGGGGCAGCCTAACAACAATTATCATACTGTTATTAGGGCTTTACTGTATGAAAATGTCACATCGTAGTTCTAATTTTAACTGAAATACTTTGACACCGGCGTTTGTCCGGACGCGGCTCCCCACTCCGCCTCTTCTGCCTCTCTCAAGAAAAAAAAATCTCCCCACTCCGTCTGCCCTCCCCACCTCTCGGTCTCTTCTCGCGTCCGCTAGCAGCAGCAGCAGAGCCTCACGCCGCCACCCCGGCCTTTTTCCCAACCCAGCACCGTTAGGATGCCTCGTCACCGCGGGCCGCCGCCGATGGCAGCTACTAGCACACTTTGCTAGGGCGCCTCAGGTCATCCCCGGCCGAGGGCACCCACGAGCATGGCTGGTGTTGGTGGTGCTTGCGCGCCGCCGCTCGCCGTTGGCTCCCACCCTGATGGCCGGAATTGACCGTCCCCAGTCTCTTCCCCTATGTTACAAATGCTTGTTTCAAGTGTTTCAGATATTTCAGAGGTATGTTGCAAGTGGTTCATATAGATGTTTCATAGGTACGTCTCTCCCCTGTCTAGTACGTTTGCTTGCTCTGCATACGAGAGTGTGTGTTCGTGTGTACGCGTGACCGTGTCACGCATATGCGCGTACACGAAATCTTCGTTATCACCATGCATGTATCCCGTGAATGTCGGAAATCATCCTCAGTAAACTGGTGCTCTTTCACACCGGCTGTTCTGATCACTTTCTATCGCAAAAAAACTGTGAAATAAAGAGAACAGTAGGAGTACTGTGGCCCAGACCCCCGGCGCACCACGGGCATCCGAACGCCCCTCAAACCACTTAACCTGCGTCCGCTTCCCGACCCCGACCCGCGTGCCCCACAGCCAGCCGCGTTCGTCCCACGTGCGACGAGCGCGCCCCAGCGCCCCCTGGCCACAGCACCCCCAGCGCCCCCTGGCCGCAGCACCCGCGTCCGCCGGCCCCCAACACCTCCGTCCGCTAGGCCCCCGGCGAGCCACGCGCCCCCTGTCCGCCCGGCCCACTCCTCCCAGACCGAACAACATAAACAACTCAAATAGAACGCTTGGAACAAATGTTGAAACATTAGGTTGAACGAGTTGAAATATTTGGAAACGTATTATTGCAACATTGGTGTGAAGCATATAAAACAACGCTCGAATAAAAACACTTGCAACAACTGCTGCAAAATGAGACTAAAGCAACTGAAACATTTCGAAAGTATTATCGCAACATTTGGGCGAAGCGTATGAAACACCCAGATCAGAACGATTGCAACATCGTCTAGAAACAATTGAAACATTTTGAACAAAGTGCTTGCAACAATCACTTGAAACACTTGCAACATATCAACAAAATGCAATATCCCCGATCTACTTTTGCAACAACCATATTATTCAACTCCAACATACCTCTGAAGCCTCTGAAACAATTGAAAGATACAGTTGAAACATGGGGGGGGGGAGAAGAGAGCCTGGCGCGGGAAGCGCCATGGCCGCCGGATCTGCAGGCGTCGGGAGCTCCTTGTGGGGGAGGACACCGGTGTGGAGGGGAGAGGCGCCGCCGGGCTGGGGGAGGAGGACGCCGGGGGTGCAAGAAGGAGCCTCCACGGAGGAGGACGCCGGGGTCGGGGAAGGAGCGGCTCGGGCGTGGGTGGCGCCGATGAGCAGCTCAGGAGGGGTGCGCCGGCGAGCGGCCCAGGTGGGGGCGGCATCGGCGAGCGGCTCGTTGCTACCGCGAGCGGGGGCGCACGGCTCAGCCGGGAGGCACACGGCTATGGCAAGGGCGGCGCCGGTGAGCGCCTCGGGAGGGAGCGACGGCCAGCGTCTTGTTGATACCCGAGTTGGGGCGCAAAGCATGGAACGGGCTGAGCGACGTAGTTGATGAGGATAAGCCGGGCTGAGCGACATAGTGGATGAGGATAAGCCGAGGTCTGAACTTTGGACAAGGAATCACACGAGTGAGTGAAAAAGCGCGAGCCACGTCCGAAGGTGAAGTCACGGTCAGACGCTCGGACTTATATCATTATCGTTCCCATTTTCCTGTCGACATTGCCTCAAAAGTCAAGCCACAGACTGGGTACCGCGGTAGGTCCTTGACGACTCTCTCGATTTCCAGCAGAAGTGGTGTCCATCTTGAAGTTTCGTTAGGTCGGATAACGCGGCGATTCAAGCGGATTTTGTTGATCCATGTCGTTGATTTACTTCTACATGCACACACAATCATTGTTTACTCCTAGTTTTATTATTATGTGTAGTACTACCATACTGACCTGCAGTTCAGAGACAGACACCGCACTAAAACTAGTCATATGGATGACATTCTTTATGTGTTTTGGCTTGAATAATCAAGAGTCATACACGTACGTAAGTATGGTATGCATCACGTGTCGACGTGTCCTCTTTATTATGGTTGTTCAGGATTAAAATTGGAACTGCAAGGTGATATTTTCATTGATAATGATATAAGAGTGTCCGACCCGTGACTTCACCTCCGGGCGTGGTTCACGCTCCTCTACTCGCTCGCGTGATTCCCCGTCCTGAGTCTAGACCTCGGCTTATCCTCATCCACTACGTCGCACAGCCCGGCTTATCCTCATCCACTACGTCGCTCAACCCGCTCCATGCTTTACGCCCCCACTCAGGTAGCAACGAGACGCTCGCCGCCGCTCCCTCCCGAGCAGCTCACCAGCGCCACCCCCGCCAGAGCCACGCGCCTCCTGCCCGAGCCGTGCGCCCCTTCATGGTAACAACAAAGCAGCTCATGGGCGCCCCCGCCGCCCGAGCCGCTCCTTCCCCAACCCTGGCGTCCTCCGCGGCGGCTCCTTCCCACACCCCGGCGTCCTCCTCCCCCACCCTAGCGGTGACCCTTCCCCTCCACCGGCGTCCTCCCCCACAAGGAGCTCCCAACGCCTGCAGATCCGGCGGCCATGGCGCTCCCCGCGCGAGGCACTCTTCTCTCCCCCCATTTTCAACTGTATCTTTCAATTGTTTCAGAGGCTTCAGAGGTATGTTGGAGTTGAATAATATGGTTGTTGCAAAAGTAGATCGGGGATGTTGCACTTTGTTGATATGTTGCAAGTGTTTCAAGTGATTGTTGCAAGCACTTTGTTCAAAATGTTCAGTTGTTTCTAGAGGATGTTGCAATCGTTCTGATCTGGATGTTTCATATGCTTCGCACAAATGTTGCGATAATATTTTCGGAATGTTTCAGTTGCTTCAGTCTCATGTTGCAGCGGTTGTTCCAATGTTGTTGTAAGTGTTTTTATTCGGGCGTTGTTTCATATGCTTCACACCAATGTTGCAATAATATGTTTCCAAATGTTTCAACTCCTTCAACCTAATGTTTCAACAGTTGTTCCAAGCATTCTATTTGAGTTGTTTATGTTGTTCGGTCTGGGAGGGGCGAGCCGGGCAGACGGGGGTCGCGTGGCTCGCCGGGGGCCTAGCAGACGGAGGTGCTGGGGCCGGTAGACGCGGGTGCTGCGGCTAGGGGCGCTGGGACGCGCTCGCTGCGCGGGTGCTGTGGCCAGGGGGCGCTAGGGCGCGCTCGTCGCGCGTGGGGCGAACACGGCTGGTTGAGGGGTGCGCTTCGGACTGGGCTAGGGGGCGCGCTGGGTCGTGCGCACGGGTCGAGGTCGAGAAGCGGACACAGGTTAAGCGGTTTGAGGGGGTGTTCGGACGCCAGTGGGGCGCTGGACGTTCGGGCGCTATATCCACTGAAATGGGAACCCAAAAAGAGGTGCCCTGGAATAGTCAGTCCGCGTCAAGCATCTATATCCTATCATTCATTCTCTAGATGTTAAGAGGTCACCTCATCACCTCATAAATAGATATGATCTCAGGTATAGTACAATGTACCCCACAGATTTAATATTCATTAAATCACCAGACTATCAACAGATTTTTATGCATACTACAACGGATTCGATTTTTCCTGGGTATCTTTAGAAATCAATTTTCAATTTTTTAAAAACATCATTAAAATAGAAAAAATAAAATAAATCATAGACTAAACCCACAAATCACATAATTTGTCACTACGTCGAAACTTTTTTAGTACTTTTAGGCAGATGCGTCTCTATGTGCATCTAAAAATGGTTTCGAAAAGGTCTATGTCAAGAAATTTCTAGAGACAGTTTGTATTTTTAGTTGCCTCTAAAAATGCTCTTTATTTTCAGAAGCGGTCTAGAATTTGATTTCTAGAGGCGGTTGTCAATGTGCTCCGCCTCTAAAGATATGTGCATCACAAATTTTTTTTGCAAAGTCGGATGAAGTCAAAATTTATGTGAAAGTCATAGAGCTCGAAGATATATACAACTTTGTACGACTTTTTCATTTAATATCATTTAGGGTCTCAAAATTATGTTTTCTACTGTTAGATTTTGAAAATCAGTTTTGGAATTTTTTAAATGAGCTCAGATGAAGACACGCCCTAAACACAAATTTGTAGTTCTCGACGAGATCTAAACTTTACAGTTAAAACCTTTTCTCGTTTCAAATCCTTTAGAAGCTGAAATATTCAATACAAGATTCACCAAAATTAATAAAACAGTAAACTGCACGGACGGTCCCTAAAGTATTGAGTGGATTTTATCTGAGTTCCCAAACTACGAAATCGCGCGTTTGACTCCTTAATGTATTTAAGTGATCTCATCAATGTCCAAAATAGACACGAGGAGGGTTAGAAGCTGACGTGGCCATCCACGTGGACATGATTTAAGCACAAAACCCTAAGTCGTGGCGTGCGCGGCCAGGATCTTCTAGCCCAGTCACCGCTAGGGCGGGCCCATGTGTCAGCCCCATCTTCCAACTCCAGCTACCGCGGGCATGCGAGCTCACCAGGTGAGCTCGGGGGCCGCGGGCCACGCCTTCCTATCTAGGGCAGCCGAGCGCATGTGCCGCCGGTCGCGCCACCGCCACTGACACACGGGGGCTAGCGTGCGAGCCACGGGCCTTGCCGTCGCGTCGGGGCAGGCAACCATGAGAGAGCGGTGGCGGCTCGGCCATGCGCCTACCACCTACTGCCGCTGCGTCGCGCCGCCATGCACCTCCTCCTGCTGCTGCTCCGTTATGCCACCTTGCCCCTCACTGTGACCTCTCTCTCGCTCCAGCGCCCGAATCCACCGCCACCGCCACCGCCATTACCAAGCACACAGCTGAGCTCCCGATCTTCCGCCCCAGCTCACCTCAAGAATCGATTCTCCTCCGTTGGGTTCGCCGATGCACAACAAGGCCTCTACACCACTCCACGGCGTCAATCCAAGCCAGCAACTCCATTCCCCGACCTCACCGGAGCTCCCGGACCGCCACCGTCTGTCCCACTACCTCGATTTCCTTCCCTGCTGCCTCCCCGCCATCGAGATCGCGGTAGACAACTTTGTCGTGGCCTCCTCTTCCCGCTCCACCGCTCGCCGGAGATCATCGTCCGCCGGAGCTTCGTCCCGCCTCAACTCCGATGAGGACGCCGCCGGAGAGCACCCCTACGCAGCTACAGGGGAGGACGACTCCTCTTACCCGGCCCGATCCAAAACCCACGGTCCAAATCGCTTGTTGACCGATGGTCAACAAAGTCAAAGTACCGGCCCAGTCAACACCTTCCCTCCAATCAGGATACGCCACGTCACCGGTCAACCTCCACCTCGGCAAGGTCAATTTCCAGTCATCGAGGTACAGTGACTGGGTTAAATCATGTCCACATGGACGACCACATCAGCTTCTAACCCTCCTCATGTCTATTTTGGACCTAGATGCGATCACTTAAATACATTAGGGAGTCAAAAGTGCGATTTCGTAGTTTAGGGACCCAGATAAAATCCGTCCAATACTTTAAGGATCGGCCATGCAATTTAAAACATGAGAGTCCCACCATTGGTCATAAGTGACCGAGCCAAATTCCCACTAGGTGGAGATCACCCCCAAAGAAGCCCAAGGACATATTCATCCTTGGCCACCTCCTTGGAAAATCAATGTGGGCATTCAAACCAAGTTTGAGGCCTAATCCACATTAAGTTCAAGTCCACATTAGATATTAGGAGCAGTGGGCACTAATATCGTCACCCGTGTCGCATGTAGACTCAATTTTTACGCTCTACATGTGCACAAAAAGATAATGAGATAAGCATTCCAACGACACCCGTACTCTACCAGAGTAACTGAGAATCATCGAAATAATTGGGTGCACATAATTTATCAGCATCACCGTATTTTGGGCGGTTGAAACATATATCATGTTAGAGTCCACTAGGAACGCATCTAGGGGGTCTTTGGACACCCCCGACAGTGGGCCTGTTTGATACAGCTTATAAGCTGCTTATGGTCAAAATAAGCTGAAATCAACAGCCAAATGCTACGTCTTTCAGCAGCTTATTCTGGCCACGCTTATTCCCATAGCTCTCATTTGTACTAAAAAACAGAAGCTGGATCAGACTAGCTTATTTGTCTCTATCATAAAAATAATCCAAACAAAACCCTAAGCTTCAGGGAACACGTGCACATGTCTTGGTTATCGTTCTCAAACTTTCTTCTCTTGAATAATAGATCGTTCAACAGCAACGAATGCTCAGTTTGGATATTGGCAGCATATGCTCGCTCCCTCAACTGTTGAATTAGTCTTTAAGGATATACTATGATATAAAACGTTGAAGACCACCTTGTTTAAGTATGTAGGAGTACTATACATCTGTCCCAAAAAGATGCAACTATAAATTACGTGCCAGTTAAAGTAATTTATGTTTAACTAAGTTTGTAGTAAATATTATTCACATTTATGACTCTAAATCTATTTATTAATAAAAATACATTTTGTAATTAATATAATAGTAATCTATAATTGGTCAAGATATATTAAAACATGATACTGTTATAGAATTGTATTATTTTTAGCACGCAGGGAGCATTATCCAACGCTTGTGCTTTTATACTGTCAGTCCAGAATGCTCAGCTTGTGCTTTTAGGGTCTGTTTGACAGGGCTCTGGCTCCTCTGAAAATGGCTCTGGCTCTGGCTTCTCTGAAGGAGCAGCTCCTTCAGGAGCTGAAGCCGTTCTGTAAAACGTTTGGCAAAACGGCTCCTTCGCACTAGACGACGTGAACCCACAGCAAGGAGCCGCGCGAAGCTCGTTTTTTAGGCTTCTCCTGTGCAGGCAAAAAATGGCTCCGGCTCTTGACCGGCTCTCCATGCAGAGCCCTTTCCAAAATAGACGTTTGGCATAGCTCCTGCACAGGAGCCCTGCCAAAGAAGCCCTTAATTAAAATCCTGAATATGTGAATAATTAATTAATGCCACGGTGCCACCTACCATGATGCATGCTTGAAAAAGTATAATGCCACATTTACTAATCATCATGGTGAGAACTGGAAATTAAACTTTGGTGGTTGGCTTTTGACCCATCATTCCACAGGGCTGCGATGCCTCCGTGCTCTTGTCCGTGAACCCCGCCGGCGGCAACACGGAGCGCCAATCCCCGGCGAACAACCCGAGCCTGCGCGGCTTCGACGTGATCGACGCCGCCAAGGCCGCCGTGGAGCGGAGCTGCCCGCGCACGGTGTCGTGCGCCGACATCCTGGCGTTCGCGGCCCGAGACAGCGTGAACCTCACGGGCAAGCTCTTCTACCAAGTGCCCGCGGGGCGGCGGGACGGCCGCGTCTCCAACGAGACGGAGGCCAACAACAACCTGCTGGGCCCGAACAGCACGGCGGAGGTCCTCATCAACGGCTTCAGGAAGAAGAACCTGAGCGTCGAGGACATGGTGGTGCTGTCGGGCTCCCACACCATTGGCCGCTCCCACTGCGCCTCCTTCCTGGCCACGAACCGGCGGCGGCTGGCGAACGGGACCATCAGCGCGGCGTACCAGGCGCTGTGCCCGCCCAGCCCGGGCCAGTTCGACCCCAACACCACGGAGATCGACGTCAGCACGCCGGCGGTGCTGGACAACAACTACTACAAGCTGCTGCCGCTTAACCTCGGCCTGCACTTCTCCGACGACCAGCTCATCCGTAACTCCACGCTCGCGCCGTTCGCCAACGCCTTCGCCGCCAACGAGACGCTCTGGAAGGACAAGTTCGCCGCCGCCATGATCAAGATGGGCAACATCGAGGTCAAGACCGGCACCACGGATGAGATCCGCCTCAACTGCAGCGTCGTCAACCCGTCGTCGTCGTCGGCCGCCGGGGTGATCGAGATGCTGTTCCCGGCCGACGAGGTTGCCACGAGCTGATGAACTACTGATCGACAATATATACACACGTATACGTACGCGCGTGCATGAGTATTAGCGTGTTCGGTTTGCATGTATGTGCTGGCTTTTGTACGTACGTGGACGTGGACCTAGCTTCTTTGTTGCGCACACAGCCGTATCCGTATACTGGCCTGGTACATATAAGCTGGTCTTGATGCATGGGTTTGGTAACGAAAGCATGAATAAAAGTTGCTCATATGGTGTGGGAATTAATAAACAAAATAATGATCGATGATCTACCAACTTATTCTTATCTATCTACAATAGTCGTACAATCATGAAAGTTCCACGTTCGAAAAAGAAGACACATGCATGCATATGCATGGTTCCAACACGTTACGGCCAACTCGTCCATATGGTCTGCACGCACTCGCCATGTTGATGGCGGGCCGGGTTCAGTCTGACCGACCGACCGACGACCAGTAACGCTATTGGCATTAATTGTCAGATCAGACTGGGAAGCGAAGGCGGAAGGCCCAAAGGGATGGTTGATGAGGCGAATTAACTAACCTTACATCTCTATCCATCCAACCTTATCCTTTCATATTTTTTTCAGTATCTAAACTGCTCTTGATTTCCATGACGTAAAAAAAGTAGTAATAATAAGGCCTCGTTTGTTAGAGCAAACTCATCCGTTGCTCTTGACATAGGGACTGTTTGATTGCTTGATCAAGGGTCCGGCTAGGTCCTACTAGTGCAATCAGACCTGTTTGTTTGCCTGGCCTAGTCGGTGAGCCAACCCCGCACCGCACGATCCTTAAAGTAGGGATGGGCCTGGCCGTGTGGAAACATTTCATTTCTCCTGGGCTCAGCTCGAGTGGGTGCTCGCCTGGCTTTTTCGGCCTTCAGGCTGTTGGTGTAACACCCCAGATGTTTGCCACCAGTTAAGCAATGGGTTTGAGCTCAAACATGGCATATTAAGTGATGATGAATATATCAAGGTCAAACCTATGGAAATGAGCCCAACCTAAACTTGGATATTGCACCCTTGCTTTACATATAGGCCATTTTCAAGATATATGCTTGGCTGGTGTTATTGGAATATCTTCATGTGTCTCACATCAATACCCATCTATATTAATCCATGGAAAAGTTTCGTGAAGTTTGGAATCAAGAAGTCACATGAAATGACGAGTTATGTCCTTGCTTGAATTATTTTATAAAGTGAATGGAATTTTCGATCGTCAACCAAATCTTGCAACCATGCCCAAATGACTCTAGATGAACTCTAGAATAAAAGTCATGAAAGATTCATGTTGAGCAAATGCCAAAAAAATACTTCAATGGATCACGAAGGATAATTTAAGCTTTATCGTGATCCTACTTTGGTCAAAGTAGAACTATAGCTTCTGCACCTGTTTTAAGGTTGGACATTAAATAAAAGTTGAAGCTCATGTTATGTAGAAGAAACTTCGTTTTTGGAGTATACCATGGATTGGCTCGGAACTAAGTCTAGCAGTGGCTCAAAGTTGGAATCTGCTGCTGATTTCAGCACTTAGAAATATTCTAAGTCTATAAATTCATCGCCATCGGCATTGACGTCTCGCGTTCTCCAAATTTCGTTAAGCAACTTAACTTGACCCCAAAATGGAAGTTGGAGCTAAGTTCATGGAGAAGGGCATGTAAAAAGATGGCACCAGTTTGACCTCGTTTTCACCATCAATTTGAATGTTTGCTTGTCGCTATCAATACGCTGACACTAGCAGTTTGTGGCTTAATTACCTGCTGTTGAAGAGCTCTAATGACCATGCGGCCTTAATAAAAGTTGGAGAGTAATCAGAGTTGAGCAAACTTCATTTTTGGCCCACTGTCTGATTAGGCCCAGAAGCGGCCCAAATCGGCTCCCCACCATGTCAACTCCGGCGCTCGCCACGTGCTCGACAGTTTGTCTTCGTGGACGCCATGCACCGGAGCGCGTCCCACCATGGCCGACGCGCGTCCTACCTTGTGCCACGCGCTGCCGAACGCCCTACTCCTCCATAACCGAGCGCCAGAGCTGCCCCATCCCTCACCCGTCCCTTCTCACTCTCTCGCTCGCGCTCTGGCCGCACCAGAGCGGAGCCGCCATGGCCGCCGCCGCTGCTCCCTCTCCTGTAGCCCCTCCAGCGCCACCACCGAGAATTCCTACGGCTCCACGACTGCCTCTCCAAGCCCTAGTCGGAGCCGAGCCCCACCGCGCGCTTGCTGTCGCCGAGCCTGCCGCTGCCGGCAGTGCCGTCCTGGCACTGCTCAGCTGATGCGCTGCTGCTGCCTGCAGCTTGGCCGGCCAAGGCCAGGCACGGCCACGGCTGGTGGCGGCCAAGCCCCAACGCGTCCCCTCCTTGCCTCCGCCGGCCGCTGCCCCGCTGGCCGAGCCCTCCGTCTCCTCGGCTGGCTGCTGCTCCATTCTTGTCTGATGGAGGAAGAAGAAGGACCTCACACGACAATAGGGGAAAAGGGAGGGGGTTAAGTGAAGAAGTTGTGACTCACGTGAATAGTGCTCATGAGGACCTTTTCGCTAGAGTTTAATTTGTGTTTACTGCAGGGACCTCGATGCAAGATTTAAATTTCCTTTCTCTGATTTTTACATATTTGAATGCTCCACTTTGAAAATTCGTAGTAATTTGTTAAAAAATCGTAAAATAGAAAATTAGGACTTTTTGGAATTCCTGTGAAATTATCTATGCACTAGATCTATAATATGACATGATTTAGTTTAAAGTTTTTACTGTAAAAATCAATTTGTGCAGTTAGGTTTGTAATACTAGTTGTGTCTTGTCTTTTTCATAACTGTAGTTATTTTGCTCAAATAAATGTAAAATTTTTATGGAGTGCTCATCAGGCGATTGTGGTTGTCTGGTAAAAATTTCAGGAGTTTAGGATTTATATTTTAAGAGTTATTAAAAATAACAAATGCCCTCTATTGCTTTGCTCCTATTCTGAATAGTTCTGCATGTTGGGATTAATTGTCTTAGTTAAGTTATGAATCATGACTTGATGAAAATACATGAGTTGTAGTACTTTTCTTAAGCTTTCCAAAAAGTTAAATATCATGATTTTTGGTTAAGTAGATCTTGCGTTATACTAGCTTAAATCTCTATGGCTGTTTATGCCCAAACCCAGAGAAGGTTTCCTTGTTCTTACTGTGGGTCATTCTTACCAGTAGAATTAGCTTTAGGTGTTTACAACAAAGTTGTTTAGAATTTGCTAAGCTTTCTAAAAAGTCTAGAACCACATTTATTGGACATATATAACTCCATTTGTAGCTGTTTGAAGTGGCATATCAGTTTCTATCCATGTTTTAGATAGAGATTCGTTCATTGGATTAATTGGCCTTGTTATCTGTAGAATCATCTTAAGATGATAATAAGAAATTTATAGATAACTCACTTAAACATCTTGTGTTAAATTTTTAGGGAATTTAGACAAATATTTTGTGAGTTATGCCTGTTTAAAGATGGGTTACAGAATTGATTGCTCTCTGTCTTGTTTAGACCCGTTTCTGTAAATATATAATTTCGACCCACTTAACTTGTAAATCATGCTGTGATGGTTATAGATGAAATGTAGAGAATTTCATAAGCTTTCCATAATGTCTTCTTGCAAGTTATTTGGATTTGTGTAACTCCAGTTATAGCTAAATTTTGTAGCTGTTGTTTGCATGTCCAGAAATTAGCAGATTCCAATTATAGTGTTTGCTTGTATATTGTTAAGTGTGACGTATGCCTTGAATGATGACTGAGTTAGAGCACTTGAGATCTTGGGAAACTTGTGTCATGCTTGGTGTTGTCGTCTTCTTTGCCATCTTAGCATGATAGATTGTGTGATATTTAAGTTAAGCATCACAAAGTACTTAAGTGTGTTAGTGTAAACTATGCTTGTCTTGCTTGCTATTTTGTAATGCGTCTCATGGTACTATTCTTCATATTTATGCACTTGCATATTGCATCTCATCTAGGTACGCTAGATGAACCACGTGAAGGACGTGATGTTGGAGCCGAACCCGAAGACGGTGTATGGAGGATCTATCCCGAAGATGGAAGGACTAAGCGAGTGTTAGGACCTGAGACGTCACCAAAACGGTGCAAGCTAACTGAACTGACTTATGTCGGATCCCAGGCAAGCCCCGGAGCATTATAAGTCTCCTAATTTATAAAAGCAATTCTTTCTATATATATGAGTTTATATATTGTTGCATTAAGTTGTAGGAGTTGATTGAAACCGTTGATGCATTTATTACTATCCTTGCCTACCTTATTACCTTTTACCCTGTTAGGTCAGGATCGAATAACTGCTTAGTCTTTCTTAGACCGGTAGCGATCGGTGCTATCCGGTCACCTATATTATAGGTGGTTACTGGAAGAATTTAGCTATGTAAAAAATGATATCCTGGAATTAACCCTGTGTGATGGATAATTGGAGACCGGACGGAAAAGTTGGAGGCAACCAGACAGGGTTCTAGGGTGCTGTTAGTTTCCGTCTGTGTCGATTAAGGACCGACCGTTGTTGGGCCTCGGGTCATGTTGAACGCATGCCTTACATTTAGCTGGCCGAATAACATACCTTTCGACCGCGAAGCTAGGAGATTATTCAGGCCGAGTGGATTGCCTGCAGCGCACTATACCGGAGCAGGCGTGGTAGGACACGGGGGTGCGATGATAAGACCGAAAGGCAGTCGGTCGGCCCCTGGGTACATGTGGTTCCTGGCAAACTTGAGATTTTTTCTGGATAGTTGACTCGGTGATCGATACCTCACTTTAGCAGGTGAGTGAGGTTTGTGTAAGGAATAAATTACCAGCTGGTTAATAATCGATTCGAATCGCCATCGCTCCTGGATAGTGAGCACTTAACTCGAGCTACGGCATCGTAGTAATTATTATGGAACAATGATGGTTATCTGGATGATATGGGATATGCTAAATCTAAATTAGTAACTGGATGTTATTGGTTAATCAAGTGATTGCTATAGTACAGATGCTTACCTAGATGGATAGGTTATAATAAAGATGATGCAAAGTACTTAAAATGGTTTATTCATGATAACTTATGCTTTTCGCAAACGAGTCAGCTAGCCCACTAAAGAAAGCCTTGCATAATCCTTGGTGTCACTTTATTTCTGGTTTACGACGGGTAAGTCTGGCTGAGTACATTCGAGTACTCAGGGTTTATCCCACCTTGTTGTAGGTGAAATTCTCGACCTGTGGATGATGGTGGCTAACCGCTGGTGGGCTCGGTGATTCTATATTTACTTCTCATCTATATGCTTTTGTCTGAGGATGTCACTTATGCTAGCAATGTATTTGGAACTTATATTAATGTAATCATTTGAAAGCTATGTTGTTTTTAATAATTGATTTTGAAACCCAAACTTGTACTATTATTTGTGAACCCATTTGTAACATTATTTCTGCTGCAACTCTGCGTATGTGATGTGTATTTGCTTAATCACGCGATCTTGGTTGTGATGTTGATTTACCGAGGTCTTTCGAGACACTCGGCGGACTACCGGGTTTATATAAGTGAAAGTATGCACGTGTCAACGTGTTAGCGGGGACAGCCATACTTGATCTTATATAAGTTGGGCGGTTCTGTCACAGTTGGCCCTCGCGGGTGTGTGCCGCTTGGGTTTTGTCTCACTCCTCTCCATTTATCCACTCCCTCCCATCTTCTTCGCCTCTTCCCCTTCCCTCACTCTCTCCACTCTCCTTCATCGATTCGCCCGCTATAGACGTCGTGGTAGTAGACGCTCCCGACCCTTGGTGTTGGGGAATCCTCACTCTATCGTCTCCATGCTAGCTGGAGGTGGCGTTGGTGTGTCTGCTACGTCTTTGGTTGCGGTCCGTCGACCACTTCATCTTCTTCGCGTGGTGGTGGTGGTGCCCGGTGTCCCACAACCCTCTTCTTCTTCCTCTATCGCGGATCGGCTTCCTCTTCTTCTAGCCCGTGGCGGTGCTGCTTGTTTGCCTAGACCTTTCCGCCTCGCTTGTTGTTTCTGTGATTGCTCATCGCTCGTAGCAAGGTGATATCCCCTCTCGTACCCTTATCTTGTGTGGATCACTTTTTATTGGTACATGGTTACGCCCAAATCTTCGGATTTGAGGTGGTTGTTTGCAAATCCCTGGTCACCACATGACTTTGGCTTTAGATCTGGACTATTCTAGTCTTGTGACGGTGTTGTTGAGGTCGATTTCGTCTTCGCTATGTGCTTGTTGCTCGGTTAGGGTTTAGTGTACATGGTGCTATTGAAATTCGTGTTATTTCTTGGATTACCTTGTTCGATGTAGTCGATGATGTGGTTTGTAGGCTCCGTGAGGCTTCCTTAGTAGGAGCAGCTAGGCCAAGCAAACTTTGTCCATGTGTTCCACATTATTATGCAAATGCAGCTCATTTGGAGGCCAGCAAAAAGGCACGCCTGATTACTAAAATTATTTTTAATACCTGCATGTTAGATGGATCCAACGAACTAGTGTTCCTTTTATGGCTAGTCAGGCTGTTGGAATGGTTGTGGTTATGGTTGCTTTCTTGTTTTGCAGACTTAAGAGCATGAGGGGAGAGGTTGAACCCACAGTGTATGGTCCTAGGGCTATAGCAGATGAGCATAGGAAGAAGACCTTGCAGTTGATTTACAACTCTAATGAAGTAGAGTGCCTATTGATGCTATGGATGACTAGGGCCCCTTTCTTTGATCTCTATGATATGTTTAGACAGAGGAGTCTTGTGCTAGACAATATCAATTCCACTATTGAGGAACATGTTTCAATGTTCCTGCATGTAGTTGGTCACAACCAGAGTTTTAGAGTGGTTCACCAAGGTCCATAGAAACAATGTGTCGGCTCACTCCTCCAGAACTAACATTCACTGCCAACGCCCATCACTAACAGTTGTTTTGGATCCGACAGTGATAGAGTATCACTTTCGGTTCGTGTCTTCAACCAGTAGTGATAGCATAACCGACAGTGATAGTTGTTTTTCGAAAAAAAATCATAACTTTCTCATATGAGATCGAATTAGGATAAACTTTATATCAATATTGTAGAGTTTAAAGAGATCTCTAAAACTTTGCGGTTGACATTTTTTTTAACTTGAGATGGTTTATAAGTCTAAATATTTGAATATAAGTTCTCAAATCAGATTTGACATGATTAACAATGTCGAATGGAGATAAAGTCAACATCTATGTTCGAGATCTTCACCTTTGTAGTTAACAACTTTTTCATTGAAGATTGTTTTGACTATCAAATATACAATATAATATTCAAAAATGTGTAGTTATACTAAAAGAATAACGCCAGCTCTATAGTCGCATGTGTTGCTTAGCTTAGTTGGTATGCGCACTCGGAAAAAAAAAGCTAGTATATTAAATGTATACATGCTAGTATCTGAGGCTGTCATGATCTATATTCTAAAATTAATCATGAAATTGCCTGATACTTCAACAATTATATCTCACAAAATCACGTAGACTGCACTATTTGAGCAAATTTCGGGAATCAACAGTATATGGGTATAAAATGGACCGGCCCCTAGTTTCAGAATTGTGTTGCAATTGCTGCTAGGGTGACCAACCTCTCCCCGATGTGTATACAGACAAATACATGCGCCAGGGCTCGAGGCCAGAGGTGCTTTTCTTGGTATTGGTACAGGATAGCACACATGCTTAAGCAAAGAACATCCCGTTGAGTTCTTTTGGCATGTGCTGCAATATGCTAACAATGAGCCAATGCATGTCGAGTCATTTGACAAAGCGAGACGATTTAACTAGCTCGAAGATGAAAGAAGGGGTGAGCATGCCTGCCTAATTTGGTCCATGTTGGAATCGAGAGTCAGGCGTTAAGTGAACAAAAATCTTTTCTGAAAGGAAAAGGGAAAAAAGGATGGTGTTTTAGAAAGAAAGAAAAAAAGAAGCAAAGTTGTTGATGCCTTCGAGTGTAATCGTCTTGCGCAAAGACCTCCTCGACCGCGATCTGGAATAGCAAAGGTACGAACGCTTGACCATTTGCACATGTGTTGGACCGGACCAACTCTGACTCGTTCAGATTACATGAACATGCAGCAATGGAGAAACTGCATCTCTGTTCTTCAGTGGCAAATAAAAGATCGATGTTAAGGACACGTAACATAAAAGATATACAACACTAGCATAGACACAATCACGAAAGTTCCACGTTCGAAAAAGAAGACACATGCATGGTTCCAACACGTTACGGCCAACTCGTCCATATGGTCTGCACGCACTCGCCATGTTGATGGCGGGCCGGGTTCAGTCTGACCGACCGACCGACGACCAGTAACGCTATTGGCATTAATTGTCAGATCAGACTGGGAAGCGAAGGCGGAAGGCCCAAGGGGATGGTTGATGAGGCGAATTAACTAAGCGCACATCTCTATCCATCCAACCTTACCCTTTCATATTTTTTTCAGTATCTAATAAACTGCTCTTTTGGCATGTGCTGCAATATGCTAACAATGAGCCAAGGCATGTCGAGTCTTTTGACAAAGCGAGACGATTTAACTAGCTCGAAGATGAAAGAAGGGGTGAGCATGCCTGCCTAATTTAGTCCATGTTGGAATCGAGAGTCAGGCGTTAAGTGAACAAAAATCTTTTCTTCTCCTACAACTAAAAAGAACAAAACGTGGACACTTTTTAGTGCGACAATCCAACTTCGTCCTGTCGCTCTGCCCGTGCGATCCTGTGTACGCCGGCTTCCATCGCTTCCCCCTGCGACCCCATGCTCCACCCGGTAGGTGGCCCCACCGCCGGCCCTCCATCCTCTCGGCTCCTCTCGACTCGGTCTCAATACGCCGCCCCCACCCCATTCACCGCCTCCCCGGCGTCCCCGCCCCTTCCCGTCGACACCGGCCCTTGATCATATCCCGTCCCGCATCGACGGCCATGGCGACGAGGACATGTGAGAACCGGGGAGGAGGGAGCAAGTTTGCACAGTCTCCCTTCGCCCCACTCGCTCCCGCTCCACCTCCGCCTCCGCCTCCGCCTCCAGCGCCTGCAATCTGCACGCGCCCCTCGCACAAGTGCGCCCAGTCTACGCACCCCATCCCCTGACGTCATGCCCCTACCTGGCTCTACGCCGTCGCCGCCGCAAATGGGACCTGGCCCTGCCGCAGTCCCACACGGCTCCATCATTCGTCACCCCGGCCTCCGGCACCCCTCCCCCCATCGCTCTGCCCTGCCAAGCTCGACCTCATCGATGTCTGCGGCCCTACCAACCTGCTTCTCCCTGGCAATCATACAGGTAGACAATGAACCCTAGGTGGTTGGTATTCGAATCGCCACCCGGTCTCCATCTGGATAGCGAAATGATGTGTTGCTTCGATGCAATTGCAGGAGCCACGTGTGGATGGACCTGGATTTGGGAGCACATTGGAGCTGCATTTTTGTGCCTCCTGCACCACCCAGCACCTCATCAGCAAGGGCGCCAAGGTCATCCTATCAAGCCACTTGGTGAGTTCCTGGCCTTCCTGTATCTCATCTGATTTGAGGAAGTAATGCTCTTCCCACGCATGGACAACATAGGAATTGCCTTCCTATCATCTGAGTGTTTGTGATAATCTGATTTGCTTTGGTTAAGTAATACTATATACATGGACACATGACAATGGCTATTAGTTGTGACTTTCCTTCAAAACAGCTAATATCACTTCTTCTTTTTCTGTTGTGAAAGAGAATTATTTTATATGGTCAGGTGCTCATCCAGTCCGATGAACTTAGGGAGGTCTGCTTCCTTGAATCCACAAAGGGGTGCATTATGCAGATGCTTGGCTTTGGGGACGCTGTTGTTGTGTGCCCTGCTTGCAGGAAAAGGTCCCCAAATTTTAGTTGGATATGATGTCGTGCTCCAATTTTACATTCAGGTTTGCACTGTCAATTCTTTGGCTTTGCTCTGAGATTAACTATTCGCTATTCAGTGATTTGTCATGGCTTTGCAGGTACAGATCAAATTAGTGAAGCAGGAAATGGCATGAAGATCAATAATACAAGGATGTAGCACAGCTGGGCAAGGGGCACCTGCAGCTGTAACTCAGATGTACCCAAGGTTCATTCAGTTTCCCTCCTAGAACAAGTAACATGTTCATGTTTCCACAATGCTAAGGCCAAAAGGCATGTCATTTTTTGCTTGACATTAAAATAATAATTTGTTTATTAAATAGTGGTCATGCACGTGCGGTACGCACGTGTCTATGGTACAACAAACTCATATCTAAATGGGTGATGGAAGTTGTTCCTATCAACCAGGAAACTTCATTAGCAATATCATAAGCCTCAGTCTACAATCATAAATTCATAGTCATTTAACATTGAATTGAACTGGTGTAGTAAGTTATTGCAAAAATATTTTGCAGTTCTTAACCGAAACGGATCAATTATTCTTGTGCTTCCAAAAAGCCAGCATGAGCTTCAATGACCCTTACATTTTTAGGTCATGCTATATTGTAAATAAAAACATACCTGTAGATAAAAATCATTTACCCTGCTAGAAATGCAAAAGGATATCGAATATGAGTGTCGAGTTTTTACTTCAATAAGGTCATATAGAGTTTCTAAATAGAATGGACAAATATTATGAATAAGATCTCATAAGCTATCTTTTTGAACATGGTGTTTATACTCTTTTAGCAGCTATTTCATACAGCAAATGTCAGGGATCAGCTAAAGGATATAGAAGAAATCTGTATTTCATTGCATTTTTCCCACAAATTTCAAAGTTCAATTGCTAACAATGGAAGCCATAATTGCCAACTTTATACGCGTCCCTAATTTTTTACCACTCTTACGTTTGGTGCATATATCTCGTCGGAGCTCAGGCCATCGAGGTCTAATTCTGATGGGGTCCACCGTCCACATGCGTGGGCTCTATTATCTTTCTCAATAAACTTACCATGCAGCCCACTAAGATCTTGTAGGAAATCAACCTCTTATCTCTGCTTATGTGCTTGATCTACTTGTGCCCGCTTCTTGGCAGGTTTGGCTCTTGTTGGCTTCACAACTTTTTTTTTGCTTCAGAACCTACACATGTAGAGATAGTTTTTTGTAAGAACATTGTGCAATATAAAAAGGATAATATCTCACTCCAGTTCATACGGGTCATTCTCCAAGATCAGGGGTGTGGGAATCATTAAATCATCATCTCAATTTCAAATAAATACTTTAGGGACACGAAAGCTCATTAGGGAATCACAATGTAGCTGAGAGAACTACTCTAATCATAAACTTGTCTTTGCTGTCCAGTTAAGCAAAAGGGGCTTCAGAGTCCAGACCTTGCTCAAGAGGAAGAGCAGAAAATAGTTTGGGCATGCAGGAATCATTAAATCATCCAATTTCAAATAAATATATATTCAGGGACACGAAAGATAATCAGGGAAACACACTGGAGCTGAGAAAACCACTCTATTCATAAACTTGTTTGCTGTCCAGTTAAGCAAAATGGGATCCAGACCTTGCCCAAGACTTAAGAGCAGAGAGTTGTGGTTACTTTTTCAATCCCTTTCTCCAACCCAGTGTCTTCAGAAAGTCTACACATAATGCAAAGTCAGATATATCATTGTACCACTCAGTTTTGAACTGCATTAACATACATATATATAGGAGAAATCATTATTTGTTTACTGAAGGGGAATCAACTTACATTGGCCATATCAATTGTAAATCCACCGAATGCCCTGAACAAGAAAACTTCCATGAGTTTATAAATTAATTAAGAATAGCTTCACAAAAAATGTGTTGTTCCCATAAGAGCCAGAAAGTTGTCAATGTAAAGAGTTTCCGACTGAATTTACGACTGGGTCTGCTTGTCCTACCAGACTGAGAGATTTAGATGCGTTGGATCTGAGTTTAAAGTAGATCCAACGGACAAGAATCAAGGTGGTTAGAACATATTTGTGTGAGAATTTATTTTTAATTCATTCGCTCTTTTATAGTATAGATTTACCGTTGTGTTTGTTTCTATATCTCATGAAAAGTTTGTGGTCGTATCTTATATGCAAGGAGGCAGTGAGAAATGTTTTTTTTTCAATGAATTGGCAAGACATTGTAGCCATCCTTTTCTGATCCTGATTTCATTTTATTTTCTCTCTCCTTCAATGCATTTGAGCTACTCTTCATTCTGTATATTTTTATAAGGATTTTCCAGTTAAGGTTGGCTGACTTGTCGACGATCTCCTCTACAGCAGCATGAAGTAAACCTTCCCTTTGCTGACATGTGTTGGACCATTTGCACATGTGTTGGACCATTTGCAAAGGTACGAACCAACTCTGAATAGTTCAGATTACACATTTGCAAACTCTGATCTGGAATCGCAAAGGTACGAACGCTAACTGCATCTCTGTTCTTCAGTGGCAAATAAAAGATCGATGTTAAGGACACGTAACATAAAAGATATACTACACTAGCATAGACACAGAGACGACCAATAAGCTTGGATGCTCAATATTTAAGATGGCATTTTGATTATACCAAACCTAGTAAACAAAGGCTAGGAGCAGTTGCACAAAAGCCTTTAATAATAATATCAACCTCTAAAGAAAGAGAGTATAGATTAGTAGCTACTAGCTAGTACTATACTAGAAACAGCTCCAAAGCTGAAACTGCGAGGATTCCCGGCCTTATCAACTTGTCCACACTCGATTATTTTCTTCCTGGGGACCGACATACAGCTTGTTCGAGAGGCCGTATCGTATCGTAGATTATTTACTGCTGGCTGGTTTGATGTGAGAGAAAAACACTGCTTTCGGCTGAAAATTTACGATCGTTTACGAACAAACGAACAGGCTCATAAACTTTTGCTTATTGTTCCGAGTCTAAGGTCATAGACCACAGTGACCGCACACGTCTCACACCGTACTAACAGGGAAGCTTCAGCCTTCAGCCACATGGGGCCTAGCACTAGGGGTCATGCTGATGCACAGCACAAATGGTGGCATGCATGGTGTCAGAGAGAAGAAAAGCACAACCCACCCAATGGCACCACTTGTGCCATGCACACTCTGGCACTCTTTCACATTGTTTTGACCAACCTGCCCTTCAATTTCATATGGAAAAACGATAACCGGTGTAGTATACTAGGCTATATAATCCACAAACACGGACAGGGTTTTTCGCAAGAATTTCCCAGCCTAAGAACCAGCTCTGGAACAAGCTTCCTGATCGTCAAAATGACGACGGGTGCGCGTGGCTACTTCTTGGTCACCGCGGTTGCCGTCGTCCTTGCGCTTCTCCCAGCCAGCGCCACAGCCGCCGGCCTCAAGGTCGGCTTCTACAACAAGTCATGCCCATCGGCGGAGACCCTGGTGCAGCAGGCGGTGGCTGCCGCCTTCAAGAACAACAGCGGCATCGCCGCCGGCCTCATCCGCCTGCACTTCCATGACTGCTTCGTCAGGGTATGTGCTGCGTTCTTCCTCTTCGCTTCTGCATGCATTTCCCTTTCCACTGTCTGTTTGCCGAGCGGCTATAATGGCTGTCAATGGCTTGTGTGCTCCCTGTTGAGATCGATAGGATTTCTTTGTATGCATCATGTACCTGTTGTTGCATAGTTCGGACATGGTTGTTTATTATTCATGTTTTCGGGAGATGAAACAAGGCACAATAATCAATCATTAATTAAACTATCCCATAACAATAGGAAATTAAAGGGTTGGTACCATGCATACCATTGTATCTGCATTTTGAATACTGACACAATATCTAATATGCAATTCTAACTGCTAATTTTTTTATAGAAATAGTAATGGCAAAATTTGTAAAGTTGTTATCATATGAGAAATATCACCGGTCATGAAAAAACGAGTGCTACTATTTCCACATCACTACCAAAATGGTGGATTTCTCCTATTGTTTTTAAGCAGTAGTAAAACACTACCACTAGTCATAGCACATGGAAATTTCTCTAGGAGGCATCTAGTAGGGAAAATGTATACTAAATTTTAAATGCTAAAACACTAGGAGAAAGCCCACCTCACTAGGAGAAGTCTAAAATTCTGGTTGTGAATAACTTTGAAATATTAGTTATTCTCTTTCTGTCCTGAAATAATATAAGGTGTCTAAGCATTCAAAATTTATCTTATATTAAAGTATTGTAGGTGAAATAACTTCTCAATTCAGTTTAGAAAGGCATCATTTATATGCATAGTACCTTTTTATATTTTTTTCATTTTTTCATTTTTATTATACATCATGTTTCCTACAACCACCGTTTTACTATTTTACGTAGATCAGGTACGACTCGTGCTGATAGATTCAACAAGCACCGATAATAGATGACACTCGTAGAGAACCGAGCTTTATTCTCAGTGGAGAACCCCCTCTAGTCCTGGTTTCCCACCTGGGAGCAAGTATCCGAGATTAAAGGGGTCCTTTAGTCCCGGGTCAGGAACCGGGACTAAAGGAGTACCTTTAGTCCCGGTGGGTAACACCAACCGGGACTAAAGGTGCCTTCTGACATATCACGATGGCCGGCACCTTTAGTCCCGGTTGGTAATACGAACCGGGACTAAAGGTTTTTTTCTTTTTTCTTTTCTTTTCATTTTTTTGTTTTCGAAGTCGTATTGTACGCTGCTAATTATACGTTTATACGCGCGTATAATATGTTTCGGTTCAAGCACAATTAACGTATTAAATCACACAATTCAAGCATAGAAAAAAAAATATATATATGCATGCATGCATCATATATATATTTACATGCATGCATGCATATGTGTATTTTACATTATATTATTTCATGTGCATATATTACAAAAAGATTACATTACAGTTGTTGTGATATAACAAGTTTTCTCTCATCCTCTAGCTTGGCTTCCATGGCAGTGTTGGGTCGAAGTAGAACTCGCCCTTGGAATCGATGACCTGCTCATTAAAAAATCCGGCTAAAGACTCTTGAATTGCTTTGATTTGGTCTTGCCGTATGACATTTTCCTCCAACCATCGAGTCTACAGGTTTGAATTAAAGGAAAATAAATTAATATATGTACATATATTTATATAAAGACATAGTAACACAATCAATAATAATAATTAAATGAATATATAGTGTATTTTTAACGTACTTTGAGTCTCTCTGTAGGAGTTCTTTGGGAGATCACCTTGATAAACTTGCAAACATAGTAACCACAGTAGTTGTTCTCCTGTTCCTGCCTCAGACACCACTTTACGAGAAAAAGATTTGTCATCCAATCTGGTGATCCGGTGAAAGCTATATGTTTAATTAATAAAGATGATGCGATTCAGGGGACTTACTTTCAAAGGGATTACATTCAGTGGCGCTTTGCATTTTTCCATGTGTTGCTTCTCAATAAAGGTTTTCCAAACACTGCCCAATAAAAAATTTGCCACATCATCAGATATAGTTAATCATCATGTTTGTGTGTATATATAGTTGCTAGAGATCCCGAAATTATCTCTGGATAATATCTATCATATCTTGGTAGTCTTGTTGTGGTTTTCTCATCGAGTCATAGATTATCAAGTGACTTTTCACCAGATCGATGTCCATCAATATCCAGTGATTGCTGCATGTGTTTATAGGATATAACGCATAACACTCATTAATTAACTAGAATCAACATATGAGCCATTAAGGATGATCGATATTATTAACACTCACTTGAAGTTATAGGGAAAGAGTATATCCTTCTTGTGGCGTTGGTTCACGAAGAAGTTTATGAGGTTACTCTCTGACTCAGACTTCCAATTAGTCTTTGAAGTAATTGGGTCTTTGAATATTATATGGGGATCAACAAAACCAATTTTATTGCAGCCTTCCTTTCTGAGCTCTGTCATTGTAAATCTACATATATATAGTACTTGTTAGGATAATTTATATGCATATACACACATATGATGAGTTTAATAATAGATCGAAAGAATTATTACTTACAGGCAATAGCAGCTAATGATAACTTTGTCCAGAGAGGTCAGGTGGCATAGTTGATGAAATTCTGCAAAGTCAACATACATAACATCATCGCCACGGAACCAATGTTCGTCTCTAATTCTGACACCAACGCAAAAGTCTCTACCGGTAGACGCCTGCATGTACCACTTGTTTAGCAGGTACATTTGCGTCCTCAGATCAGATAAGGCTTGAGGGTTGTATAGACTCTGGCCTAGTACAAATTTTTTCTTCCAAATATCAACCTCCGCCGCACTCTCAATGTTTCCATCACCAAACATCTGGTAAAGGTCGAGACCAGTCTCATCAATAAATTCACCAAGGTGATCCAAATCGACATCCGGAGGTATGTTTGCATGATGCATTAATCCTAAATTCGAACCATATTCATTACCAACAACTAGCGGGGGGATTGATTGGTGCGCTTGTTGTCCGAGTTGGGCAACTCCTTTCCCTGCCCGCTTCTTTTTCTATGCCACCTCAATTGACTTGGTGAGAGTGCGGTCATAGTCCGATAACGTTGATTTGGACGGCTTACGAGATTCTCGATGTTGTTGCTGGTAAGAAGCCACCCTTTTTCTTAGAATATCTGGAGCTACTAATAAGTATGGTTTCTCCGGGTTTCTCCTTGCTTGATTCTTTTTAAGTTTGTCATAGAATCTAGACATATCTTTTTTATATGCATCAGTTCCTTCTTCCTTCTCTTCAGATATTATTTTGGGAATAGCCCTTGGTTTCACGGTGGCTTTCTTTGCAGGCGGGGACTGGTTCTTCGTTTGAGGGGCTGGCCTCTTGCTAGGCTTCTTGGTAGGCGGGGGCGGGGGAGGCGTTGGAGACCTCCTTGGAGGTGTTGGCAGCGGCGTTGGAGACCTCCTTGGAGGTGGCGGCTACGGCGTTGGAGACCTCTTTGGAGATGGTGTGGATGCAGCCTCGTCTTCCAACACAATGTCATCATACAGAGCACTATGATGATCTGGCGATTGAACAATTGGATTTAGGTTGGGGGAGGATCTGCTACAAAAAAAGGAATGACATATTATTATGAGCAGATTGTTAATTATTTAAGCCAATACAAATTAATGATGTAGTGTTTTCATCCGCACGTACCTATGGTGAGGTAGTTCAGGAGGAGGAGGAGCCGACATCCCTGGAATGATAATGTAGCGCTTGCGCCATAGAATGAATGTCTTCTCCGCTTCTCCTAGAGTCTTCTCGCCATCACCTCCAGAAATGTCAAGAGGCAAATCACTAAAACCTTTTTCAGCTTTATCTACCGAGATGGTAGCATATCCTTCTTGGATTATATTCCCATGAATCCTTGGTGTCTTGGTTCGGTCGATAGGATTAACAAGACCGATAGCCACCTTGATTGTGGAATTCCCCTTCGGAATGTGTAGCTCACACGTTGTACAAGGTTCAGTGACGTCATCCACAGGGAAGCGCAGTCATGTGTCCCCTTGATTTGGTATCTCCGTGGAAGCGCAACTGCTTTTCAACTGAACAGATTGGCTAATGTTGATTCCTGGCTCTGATGCCTGCTTGCTTGCACTCACTGCTATTTGCACTTGCCTTCTGATTTCCTCCTGCATTCTCGCTTCAAGGTTTTTTTCCCGCTCCTGTGCTTCATGCACCGCTTCCTCCAACCTCTGGAGCCGTTGTGCCTCTTCTTCCTTCTTTCTCTGGCGGCTTCTGTAGGAAGGTCTGTCCTGAGGGAATCCATGCTCCCATGAGACACTTCCTTTGCCTCTAGTTCGGCCACCATGTTCAATAGTCCCGATGGCGTATGTCAGCTCATCCTTCTCTCTGTTGGGCCTGAACACACCACTAGCAGTAGCTCTCTGAGCATAAAACAATCTTTCTGCTGCTAAATTTGGAATGAACAATCTTTCAACATACGCCGAACATCATGAATACCATTTTTTGAATGAACAAATTCTATTATTTCATGTACCTGCAGTTCAAATTTGGAATTGTCGGAAAAATTCAACGAAACAAAAATAATTAAAAAAATATAGCACACAAACTCAAAATTGTCCCAAATTTTGAAGTTGAGATGTAATTACTGTATCAAGACCCCACAAAAAAAATTGGAAGAAAAAAAAACAAAAAAAAATATTAATTTGCCGAGTGTCAGGGGTGGCACTAGGCAAATGGGTCTTTTGTCGAGAGCCGGCCACGTGGCACTCGGCAAAGGCGAGCCGGCCTGGCAGGCCCTGAGCCTGCCACGTGGCAGCTCTTTGCCGAGTGCCACGTGGCCGGCTCTCGGCAAAGATGGCGTCTTTGCCGAGTGCCGATCTGGCACTCGGCAAAGCCTTTAACCTAAAAAGGCCGACACGGGCCGGCCCAACCCCACTCCCCCTCCTCCTCCTCCTCCTCCTCGCGCCCGCCGCCACTCGCCGCCGCTGCTGCCCTCCCCGCCGCCGCCCCTTCCTCCGACGCGCGCCAGGAGCAGCCGGCCCGGCGGCCGAAGCTCCCCGCCGCCCGCATCCCGGCTGCGCGCCTTTCCTCCGACGCCCATGCAGCAGTAGCCGCGGTGGCCCGAGCTCCCCGCCCGCCCGCATCCTGGCTGCTGCGCCCTTCCTCCAGCCGCGCCATGAAAGCAGCCGGCCGGCGGCCCGAGCTCCCCCCGCCCGCATCCCGGCTGCTGCGCCATGAGCTCCGCCCAGCGCTGCCAGAGATCCTTCTCCTCCTCTCCACCGTGGAATTTCGTGGTCCCGTTCTCCATCTACTGCAGGCGTGGATCGTGGCGGTGGAAGCTCCCTCCTTGAGCATAGAGCACCCTGCCGTCCATCCGGTCAAGAAGACTTGACCACATCCCTGCAACCGCCGCCATGACGCGCGCCCGTCCATCCGACAGAGATGCATGGCGGCGCTGAGGTATGCTCCCTATCCTCTGCTAGATCCACGAGGTACACTGTAGCTCCGGATTTCCATGTATGTTGATGCTAGTCTAAGATTATTTCCTGGAATGGCCATGATAGTATAAGAGAGAAGTGATGGCTGGTTCTTTGTGGTCCATGCACTACCTTATTGATTAATTAGAACAAAATCTTAGCTTAATTACCTGCAACTTCTTCCTCATCTTATTGGTTAGTGTGATTTAACTTTATTATTAGATACTAATGCTATCAGCTTTATAATTATGGAGAGAAAAAATGATAGCTCACTTACTCTTGCACTGAACCTGCCAGTTCTGTTCTGTTGGAACTGAACTTAAGAATAAACAGTCTGTTATTCCTGTTCTTTGTTACAAATAACTTGTGGATTTGTTTCTGTTAGACAGGCTATTAGGGGCCTAGCTATGTTTAAGCCGTGGGTGGGCTTAGGCCCATGCACTTAGGGTTGCTGCTGCCTATAGCTTTGGCGCACCCTGTGGTTGCCTGTAACCCTGTATATATGCATATGTATCATGTACTTGACAATCATCAATCTAATCCCACGCAATATTCTCTGCTTTTACAGTTTCTGTTTGACATGTTGTAAACTAAGCTCTTGTCTATCTTGGGCTCTATTTTATTGGACGAATATTTTTTATTCTCAGTCTGCTTTCTATTTTTCTTGAATCCGGATACAGTTTTATCAAGCTTTATTTAGAAGTAAAGGTGTTCTCTTTATTATATAACTTCAAATGTAACATTCAATTTGTATCATATTCTATTGAATAATAACTGCAAACCAGATTACACTGTTATTTGTTCAGCACAATAAGAACAGAGAAATAAATATATCATGCATATAGAGCGTCCTTGTATTGCACGCTATTCCACAAACTGATACAAACTATTTTACATGCTACATAGATACATACATCATAAGCATACCTCCAGTGTTATAGTAGATTTTAAAATACTGAAACCCATACTAATGCAAGCATAGCTAGGAAGTACAAGTACTGCAATTCTGCTAGGCAGATAGCTGAGTGACCTGACCTATATAGATGTATTCCTTCAGGCTTCAATAGTGAGGGCCTTATTTACCGTAACCAAATAGTGGAGCCAACATCATGGTTTCTTCATATTCTATCACATCATGGTTTCTTGATCTTCCATCTTCCAGAATACCTCAGGATATTTGTAGTCCCACATAGCAGGTGATGCTAGATGACAGGGGATACTGCTGCATGTCTTCTCATTTCCTTCAGCAATCTCTCTGTATTCACCTAAATTTAGTAACTGAGAGAAGTTACTATCTAGAAAAACTTCAGATCAAACCTGTTCCCCCACCGAGCATGGAGCTCAATAATAAGGCGTTCTTCTTGTGGTGACATGCGGCCATGCTTGAGGCTAGGATGAAGGTAGTTCACCCACCGCAGGCGGCAGCTCTTTCCTGTCCTGTTGAGGCTTGCATGAACATAGAGATTGTATAGTATGAAGAGGACTGGTTAGACAGGAAGACATTTATGTTTGCGACTTTGCGCTAATGATAGCAAAATAGCTACCTAAGTTGCAGTTCGCCAACCCCTCAAACCCCGCCGCGGCCCTTGCTATATTCTTGATATTTGGTTAATGATTTTCTCCCTTTTCCTTAGAATGATTCATATCCTTGTTTTTCTATTGCTGTCTTTTGGGTTGCAGATTTTTTATAAGTCAGAAATTATAAATATAAACTCAGAAATTATCTACCTGCATCTCTAATGAGCCAAATCCACCTTCTGAATCTAGAATATTTTCTTGTTTTGCAGAGAAGAGCGGATCTGGAGTAGCCCCGCGCTGTGCCGGTCTGCCTGCATAGCGTCGCCTCACCACAGCACCGCCACCCTAGGTATAACCCCTGTATCCGTACCTTGGTCGTAGATCTCGTCACCCAGTTAGGCGTCTCCCGTCCGAAAGAGATACGGTCAGAGGTATGCAGGTCTTTGCATATCTGCGACCGTATCTGTTTCGGATTGTCCACGTTTTTTGGACAGCCCGTGGATGCGTAGATGAGTTAGCTTCCATGTTCTGCTCCCGTCTGAGTCGGAGTTTCGGCAGCACCTCCCCGTGTTCTCCGGATACACACTCTCCCTGCGGGGACATGTATCGGGAGAACAGCGGGGAGGTGCTACCGAAATTCCGACTCGGACGGGGGCAGAACATGGAAGCTAACCCATCTACGCATCCATGGGTGGGATTAGGACCTATCCTTCACCTATTAGATGGTAGGAACGCGCGTGTAGATGCAAATACATGTTTTATTACCCGCTTACATTGGCGCATGACAGAGGATGGCTGACCGTGAGTGGATGTACACGGGTTTCGCAAGTAAGAGCTCTGAATGGGTTAGGGGGACCGATGCTTTCCTGGAGCATGCATTTGGCCCAGCTGCTAAAGGGTCGAGTCGGATGCCGTGTGTAACACCCTAGGTGTTTAGGCTTCCACTAAATTGCATGTCATTTCATAAGCATGTGCATTATCTATGTCATCATGTCATTATCATTGAAACATACATATGCAACATTTTAAATTGTATGTGTTTCATGTTTGATTGCTTAGAATGGTAGTAGTGAAACATGTGAATGTATCAGAAACTCTCATACTTGGAAACATGGCAATATGGTAGTAATGTGTCAATTATAAAAATGGCAACAAGGTCTTGAAACATGTGAAACATTGCATTGCAACATATCAATGAATTGCTTGTTTTATTTTCTTTATCACATGTGATTATTAGAAGTGGTATAACAATTTTTGTAAAGTGGTTGATCATGGTCTATTACACCTTAACTATACTTAGGTTACTTGTTGGAACATTGTTCATGTAGATCAAAATGACCAAAATGCCCTCAAGTGCAAGTTTGACTTGAATTGACCCTTGGAGTGTCATTGTTTGACTGTTTAAAAAGTGCAACCTAGAGACTTTGCATGGCTGTGCACTCTTTACAAAAGTTGTAGCAAATTTATCAAGGAACAAAAGTTGTTTTATGGCCAACTCATGAAAATGTGTGGAACATGGTCAAACATGGCCCACAAGTCAGTAGTTCATGCTGATTTCACACTTAGAAAATATTCTAAGTCGTTGTTACATTTTCTGTTACATCAAGCTCACTTTGGCTTCGTGTAACTTCGGATCCATGATGATTTAGGTGTTGGTCCTTGAAAAGAAATTGTAGAGGGATGGTACACCTACAAATTTCATGTACATAGTTTTTGATAAGGGTCATTGGTTTAGCCGTGTTGACACGAGGAATACTCGCTGTCAGTCGGATCAATCGATGACTGAATCGCCATTTTCAGAAAACGGTCAGTGACCGTCATGGCCGACCGGAGCAGGAGCTTCTCGCCGCGTGGCGCGCATGATAAGCCGAGGCCTCCACGTCGCGTGCTTGAGCACCAGATGAAAGCCACGCCTCGCCTCTCTCTCTGCGCCTCGCCATTTCCCTCTCTCGCCTTCACCGCGCGCAGCGCCAAGCCACCGCAGCCGTCCGCCATTGCCAACCGCACGTCGCCGTCGTCGTGCGCGCTCGCCACCGCAAAAACGCATTGCTCCGTTCACCCTGAGCCTCGCCGTGATCCCCTCTCCCGTATCCACCGTGCAATCGTGTCAATCGAGCCTCGGTAAGGGCCAATCGTCGGTTTTCTTCCACCGCCGCCATGGCTGCTCTTGCCGGAGTTGGCGCTCCACGTGGCCAGCTTTCCTCGCGCCCTTACCATTGCTCCTCCGTCTCATGCTAGGGTCTAGGAATACTGTCGTAGCTCGTAGGGTCGCCCTATTGGGCTGCGACGCCGTATCGTCGTCGGAGCCGGCCGTGCCATGGCCGAGCGCCGCCGTGGCCATCGCCACCCCTGCTAGCGGCGTCAGTAGCTGCAATAGAAGGCTCCCCTAGGTCCGCTCGGGTGAGGTGAACAAGTTGGCGCCGTTGCCGTCACCGGACAAGCCACCGGCGACGAACTACGCCGTCGTCCGCTCCGTTCCCCTGTCTGTCTCACCGACGCGCGGGCCCCTCCCGTCAGTCGCCGCGGCTCAGGCGGGAGTCCAGCGTGGGCCGCGACGTGTCTTGGGCCGCGCCAGCACGTGTTCGCGGGCCGCCGTTCTTTCGGACCGGCCCAACAGCGGCTTTGATTTATTCCTTATTTGTTTTGCTGTATTATTTCACATATTTGTGTTGATATTCAAAAATATGTATCTCCTAGCTGGAAGATCCAAATGCTATGGTTCCAATTTTGTTGAGTTCATGATAATGTCTAGTATTTAACAAAAATATTATATGAGCACTTGTTTTAGAAAAATTGGATGAATTAAATAGGAGTTTGAAATGTGTTTTTAGAAGCATGCAAACTTGTTTGAATTTTATCTTGAGTTTCTGTGGTCCAAAAATTATGAAATTTTGTGGGAAGTCTGTTATTGCTTATGTGAATCTCTGGTAAAAATTTTAGAGCTAGTTCATGTGTAGTTTTTAAGTTATAGAATTTCCTTTTATTAATAGATGGATCTTGTGTGAATTTTCATAATTTTTCTATAGATCCAGTGAAGGTGAAATTTTATGGGTGCTATTCTTATGCTAGAAGGATGCTAGGAAAAATGGTAAATCTGTTGCTTGACACTTTTAATAAGGTTTCCTAATTATGCTAGAAATAGGCATGGCATCTGTTATTTTGGGATACAGCAAGTTATGTTGGTCCAATGGCTTTGAAATTTTTATGGTAGCCTATGTGCAGCATGAGATAGCTACTGTAATTTTTGTAGATTTTTATGAATAGTTTTACTATATATTGCTTAAATCACCTAATTAACTAAATAAATTGGAAAAGGATATTAAATAATTTATTTAGAAGTTAGCACTATACTTTCTGATGTTTCTAAGATATGAAAAACAAGTTGGTAAACTTGGTTTGGTCAAATTAGGCTTTTGCACCATCATTAAATAATTAAGTTAGCAACCCCGTCATTCTGGACAGATTCTAGGTCTACTGGAATTTGATTTGGTTAACTTCAGAATCATGCTTTGATGTTTACAAGTGAATTGTAGAGAATTTCATAAGCTTTCCAGAATGTCCTCTTGCAAGTCATTTGGAGTTATAGAACTCTGGTTATGATAGAATTAAGTTACTACTTGTTGCATATGAAGCTTTAACTGTTATTTTATGCATGTCTGTACTATTCTAAGTTCATGGTACTGTTCCTAGGTGTTAGGCCTTTAACTGAAGATGAGCATCTTTATCTTAGGTTATGCAAGTTAGGTAAGTTGCTCTTGTTATTTAAGTTAAGTTGGATACATGCTTAAAGTGATTTGAATAGAGCTAATTACTCGCAGAACGAGTGTCCAAAGTGATGTTTTCGTAAACACCCATTGTGATTCATTCATCATGAGCATCATGTCATTCCTTATGCATCCATGATATTTATCTTGTGCATCGACATGCAATAGGTGTACCGAAGGAGTAACCTCTGCTGGAATTCGAGGAATCGAAAGCGAAAAGCAAAGAAGCCGACACCGGAGATTCGGGAGGAGCAGACCTTCGGGAGAAGTGCGACGAGGTCGCCGTTGAGTGCCCGACCACCGTCCTTGCAACTTTGTGAAAGGCAAGCCCGGAGCATTTTAAGCCTCCTATTTTCCGAACTGCGATTCATGATATTATTATTACATATATTGTTGCATTAAGTTTAGGTGTTGGATGCAAACACTTTGTCGCATTGGTTACCCATTCCTTGTCCGAGATATTGATACCACGAATCCTATGTAGCTCAGCTCGAGTAGTGCTTAGCCTCGCTTAAGCGGTAGAAGTCGGGTGATTTCTGTCACTGCGAGATATAGGAAGATACATGTGGCACGGTTGGCTATATTTGCTATCGTGGAAAAGAACCCATCTTAATTTGAAATGAAGACCGGACGGAGGCTTGCCGGTTTGCAAAGTGACTCCGTCGTGCTGTCGCTTAAGGACTGATTCTTGGAGCCTTTCCTGTTCATGTTGAACGCATGCCTCTCTCTTAGTTGGCAGTGTCCGATGACCGACCGCTGGCCGAGTAGCTCACCTCGGCCGGGAGTCGATAAGTATAAAGTGCGCCTCGGAAGGGAGCCGAGGCGTGAGTCAAAGGGAGGTGATTTAAAAGTCCCGATCGTCTGGCGGAAGGGTAATCCCCGAGAGTCTTTGTTGTTGATCGAACCCGTGAATTTGGTTCTGAGATGTTCCAAAGGTGACCCACGGCTACCCTTGCAAAGTATGCGGGGTGAGAGTTAGGAATACCCCTCGGTGAGTTGTAATTCGATTCGAGTCGCCGTCTCTCCCGGTTAGTGAGAACTTGACGGGCTTATCTCCAATGTAGATACACTTAATAACTTAATGGTTCGGAAATGAGGATATGATGATGACAGCCTTATTATACCTGCTATGGTTAATATTGTTTGCTCCTAATAAGTGAGTGCTCTAGTACAGGTGCTAATCTAGTGGACAGGTAAATGATGATAAGCTTGATGCTAAGTTTAAATTGGTTACTATGCTCATAAGCTCTTTTATGCAAATGTGTCAAGCTAGCCCACCTGAAAAGCCTTGCATGATCCTTGGTGTCGTTTATTTTCGATTTTTGTCGGGTAAGTCTAGTGAGTACCTTCTCGTACTCGTGGTTTATTTCCACCATTGCAGATGACCAGTTCTTCTTTGGTTGCTGCAAGTACTGCCTTCTCCCTGCTGGGGATGAAGACTAGACCGTTGGGCGCGGTCTCTACTAGTTCTCGTACCTGATAATGCTTTTGTGGGACATGACTCTGATCTGGCAATGTAATTGAAACTATGAAGTTATGTACTAAACTATGTTGCTTCCGCACACTCAAACTTGGTTTGTAATATTTTATTTGAACTCTGATGGATGTAATCCGAATGCTGCTTGTGAAATGTTGTAACGAATGATGTGTTGTGTTGAATCATTACGATCTTGGTTTGTATGTCGAGAGTTGGTTGAAATCCTTCGTGATTTCCGGACTACCGGGATTATGGGAGCTTAAGTACAGGAATTTGATCGCTTCGGTGATTGTTTTTGTACTTACGTTCTTATGATTTGGTCGGTTCTGTTACACCGTGTCCCTGCAGCAAGTGTAAGAACAAGAAAAAGAAACAAAAGCGTGCCGTGGGAGTAGATATTCACAATAACGGATTCGTTCTAAACTATACCCGCTGGATCCACCATGGTGAACACCATCGTATTAGGGAGGAGGTGGTGAGACCCCTCCTCGAGGAGTATGATGCAGATGCCAGGATGGCAGACATGATGGCAGACTTTCATGAAGCACGGTTCGTTGAAGGAATGGAGGTGGAGGATGATCCAGAGGAAACCGCAAAGGCGTTCTACACCATGATGGAGGTGGCACAGAAGCCCCTTCACGAGAAGACAATGGTTTCGCAACTAGATGCCATTTCACGCCTAATAGCGTTGAAGTCGCAATTGGGCATTAGTCGAGATGGCTTCGATCTCGTGTTGATAGTTCTTGGCAAACTGCTTCCGGATCCTCACACCCTGCCGAAGAACACGTATGAGTCACAGAGACTCCTTCGTGCACTTAAGATGCCGTATGAGGGGATCCAAGCTTGTCCGAAGGGGTGCGTCCTATTCAGGGGAGACCACGAGAAAGCAACACACTGTCCAAAGTGCAAAGCCTCTAGGTTTGTGGAGGTAGAAGGCAGTGATGGCAAGAAGAAACAGTCTAAGATCCCTGAGATTGTCTTACGGCACCTTCCTTTCCTACAGAGGATCCAACGGCTGTACATGACAGAGGAGTCCGCGAAACAAATGACGTGGCACAAGAATGGCAAAAGATACAGTCCTGACAAGATGGTACACCCAGCGGATGGTGATGCATGGAAGCACTTCGATGACATGAATCCTGGCAAGGCTATGGAGGCTCAGAATGTACGCGTAGCGCTGGCAACAGATGGGTTCAACCCGTTTGAAATGATGGTGGCCCCGTACACTTGTTGGCCCATGTTCGTGATCCCCCTCAATCTTCCCCCCGGCGTCACGTTTGAACCCAGGAACGTCGTCTTGACGCTGATAATACCTGGACACCTGGGCAACAATATGGGTGTGTTCATGCAGCCAGTGTGGGATGAATTGCAACATGCTTGGGAAGAGGGGGTACTGACGTACGACCGAGCTACAAAGAGGAACTTCACAATGCATGTGTGGTACCAGTATTCAATGCACGACTTCCTGGCGTATGGCTTATTCAGCGCGTGGTGTGTTCACGGAAGTTCCCTTGCCCAACATGCAAGGCAGATGTGATGTTCACCTGGCTGCACAAGGGTGGCAAGTATTCTTCTTTCGACAAACATCGTCAATTCCTGCCTGAGAACCATGAATTGAGACGAGATGAAAAGCACTTCACGAAAGGTGTTCAAGTCACCAACCCCATTCCTCAGGTTAAGAGCCCTGCCGAGGTCCTTGCCGAGATAGAGGCTCTCCAAATTGATGAAGTCAATGGTGGTTTTATTGGATATGGTAACGACCACATGTGGACTCATATATCGGGCTTGACTAGGCTCCCGTACTTCAAGCACCTTCTTCTTCCACACAACATCGATGTAATGCACACAGAAAAGAATGTCGCCGAGGCACTCTGGGCAACACTCATGGACATTGGTAAAAAGTCAAAGGACAACGTTAAGGCTAGACTAGACGTGGAAAAGATTTGCGATAGACCAAAGCTAGTGATGAAGACCCTTGCGCCAGGCAAGAGATGGAAAAGGGGCCCGGCCGATTACATCCTGAAAAGGGCCGATAGGAAGGAAGTACTGCAGTGGATGAAGACATTACAGTTCCCGGATGGGTATGCGGCGAATCTGAGTAGGGGAGTGAACTTGCAAACTATGAAAGTCTTAGGGATGAAGAGTCATGACTTCCACATATGGATTGAGCGGATCCTTCCTGCAATGACCCGGGGATACCTCCCCGAGCCAGTGTGGCGCGTCCTAGCAAAGTTGAGCTTTTTCTTCCGCCAGCTTTGTGCCAAGGAGTTATCTCGGGACGTTTGTGTTGACCTGGAGAAGGCTGCACCTCTGTTGCTCTGCAAGTTGGAGATGATATTTCCACCCGGCTTCTTCCTGTCGATGCAGCATCTAATTTTGCACCTACCGTGCGAGGCACGGTTGGGGGGGCCCGTGCAGGCCCGTTGGTGCTATCCAATCGAGAGGTGTCTAAAGCTTCTTTGGAAAAAGTGTAGAAATAAAGCCAAAATTGAGGCTTCTGTGGCAGAGGCATTCATTCTGGAGGAGGTGTTGACATTCACATAGGCGTACTATACTAAGAAACTTCCCAGCGTGCACAATATAACCCCTCGTTACAACGCCGATGAGAACTCATCGAACCTCAGCCTTTTCCAAGGGGATCTCGGAAGAGGAAGCGCAGGTACCAACAAGAAATTGACCCATGAGGAGTGGCACACTATCATGATCTACTTGTTGTTGAACCTTGATGAAGTGATTCCTTATCAAAAGTAAGTTCTCAATGAGCTTGTTACATACGCCGTGACTATCCTCCACCTATCGATCCGACCCCCTTGTCTCTTGTTTTTTTAGGGAATATATTAATGAACACTGGAGAGGCAATAGGGCTCCTACCGAGCAAGAAGAAGACCATCTTCTCAGACATGGTGTGCCCGATTTCATTTCCTAGTTCTCTACAAAGGTACCATCCAACTAACCTCGTTTGCTCCTAGAAGATTCCACTTTGCTCCTAGGAGCGAGTAATGTAACGATCTACCTGTCCTGACCTTGTAGGCCTGCACGGATGTGGAAATGGGTGATGAATTGAAACAGGTGGCCGGTGGCTTCTCCCGTAGGGTCAAGTCATTCACCGTTTATGATATGAATGGCTATCGCTTTCGCACGAGAGCCTACGAGGAGAGCCGGGCCAACCTAAAAACCACGTGCAGCGGAGTTCGTACGCCCGGCACAGATGAGAAGGACTATTACGGCATAGTCGAAGAGATATACGAGCTCAAATTTAAGAGTGCCAAAGCTTTTAAGCCAGTGGTATTCAAATGCCATTGGTTCGATCCTGATGTCACGAAAAAAGACCTTAAGATTGGGCAAGTCGAAATTCGATAGGATTCCAACTATAAAGGAGATGATGTCTATATTGTGGCTAACCGACACACCACGCAAGTGTATTACCTCCCATGGGTGTGCCAAAAAGACGAGAAGCTTGCAGGTTGGAGCCTTGTGCACTTGGTCTCGCCGCGTGGTAAAGCGGCTGTCCCAAACGATGATGATTACAACTTTGACCCAAACAAAGATGAGTTCTATCAACCTGAGGGGCTAGAAGGGAGTTTGGAGATAGACATTCTTTTGCTCATGGGCATGGAAGTAGACAACGACATCGATGAGGACGAGGGTGATGAGGTGCAGGATGCTGAGGACTTACAAATCCTTGAGCGATGGCAGATGGAGCGCGATGGAGTTGAGGACGATGTAGATGATGATGACGATGGAGATGATGAGGACGATGGAGATGATGCCCGACACTTAAGAGAGCTTGACAATATTGATAGTGATGACGACAATAGTGATGACGACTACACGCCAGCCATATTGCCGTTCGTAGAGATAATTTCTAATTCATGTAATACTATATTGTTATTATTATTACCTTGCAATTATGTTTCTTTACAAGTACTTGTCAGTTATTTATGCTAACTGTTTTAATCTTTGTCATTGCAGGCACTCGACAAAATGCCGGGCGGAAGGCGGCAGCGGCCGCATCGACAGGTCCGCTCGCAGTACCAGATCCGCCACGAGGAGCAGGCAACCACCGCCGACGACGAGGAGGAGGAGCAGTTGGTGGAGCCATTGACCAGTAGGGGGGGCAGCGGACGTCGCACGTCGACGAGGAGGCTGCAGTTCGAGGAGGCCCCGCAAGGGGGGACGATGACGATGATGACCGGTGACGGCGGCGGCGACGACGACGACGACGATGGGGGCGAGCCGACACCAGGCGAGATGGCTTCCTCAGGTTCGAGCAAGCCCTACCAGCACGGGCCCTCGTCGCTCCCTGAGCCACGACCGCTCCCTTCCCGCCACCCGGTGATTCGACCCATGGGTCAGACGTAAGTAACCATTGTTGATTTCACTACTTGTTCATATGACATGTTGAAAATCGAACTGCAGACTAACAATTGTTGTTAATGACTCATGCAGTAGTTGGACGTTTGTGAGCGGAGGGAGCGGTTCACGCCATATCAATGGCATCCAGGGCCTGCTGATTAGGGAGTACTACCCTGGCTTCATCACCCACAAGGGTGAGGTACAGGCGCCCATGAAGTGGGAGCACTTCTCTAGCGTCATGGACTCCAACTGTGATACCCTTGCGGTGAAGATCAAGAGGGAGTTCTGGGTGAGTATTTTCATCGCACCGCATTTCTCAATACTACGCATTCGTTGGACGTTCTTGAAACAATGAAATGATACATGATGTCTGTGTGCAGGACTTCTTCATGTGCGAGGAGGGGAGAGAGCAGCATGCGGCGTGAGTGTAGGAGGCGGTCTGCAAAGATCGTCTCAAGGACCTGTACCATGAGGCGCATCTCCAGTGCGTCATCAGCTACTACGCCGACGTGCTTGGCCAGGTGGTGAAGAAGCCGCAAGTCAGGGATATGATACTCCAGAGGGAGACCGACCTCACAGAGGCGCAGTACGTGCAGGTAATTAAGTAGGAAACATTCATTCTGATTCCTTCCGTGAAACATTCAATTCATCTTCTGGCATGTCAAATACTTGATGTCATGCAGATGTGTCCGGGGTGGTGCGACAACTACAAGGACTACTGGGCGGCCATTGTGGGTGAGTGGACCACGGACGTGGCGTACCAGAGGCGCAGAGAACGTCGGGAGGGCCGCCTGCAGATGCGAGGGGCACCACACCACCAAGGGAACCAGTTCCTCCCAGTGTTCATGGAAAGATGGGTATGCTTCTGTTGATCTATTAATTCTAGCGCTCAATTGTCATTACTTGTAACCATGTTTGTGTTTTCCTCGCAGACCCAGTCGCATGGTGGGCATGTCGTCAACGAGTTCACGGGGTACGCCCTTGCTCACAAGGACAAAGCGATGGCGGCGGACAACGTCTATGACCCGGCGGACAGGCCCGATGCGTACACCAACGCGAGCGTCTACCCCAAGCTCGCCGAGTACACCTCCGTGGCTCGCCAGCGCCATAGGGAGACGTTCGACCCCGCCACCGACCCCCTGGACACGGACCTCTTGATGAGGTTGGGAGGACGAAAGCAGCACGGCCGGTACTGGATGGCCAATAGCGCCATCGAGTCATCCTCTGTTCCCACGCTGAGCCAGATTCGACGAGACGGGACCAGGAGCTCCTCCGACATCCCCATAGTGCCTCGGCAGCCAAGCAACGCGCAAATGTTCTTGGCATTTCAGGTAAGTGTAGTTTCATTCGTCGTTCACTCGTTTCACACATGTACCTTGCTTTCACATACCATCAACTTTGCGGGTGTAATATTGCAGGCCCAGATCACACAGTTGCAGACGAACCAGGAGAACATGGCGGTGGCCCATCAGCGGCAGCTGGCGGCTGTCACGCAGCACTACCAGCGTCAGATGCAGGACTTTGCCGCCTACTTCTGGGGCCTTCAGATCCCGGGAATGCAGCAGCACGAGCTCCCTGCCTCGATCTTCGCTCCACCACCTTTTCCTGTGCCTACTCCTATAGAGACTCCGGTGAGTATATTGCCTGTTGCTTTAGCTTGTGCGGCCATCCTACAGGTACTAATGAGATCACTTGTCCTTTGTGCAGAACGATGGTGCGGTTCGAACCCGACTCAGTGTCGACCCTCCACTGGGCCCTTCTCCACCGCACGGGTGGCCGGCTCACCCGACCTTCCCGACTCAGGGCTTCACGTGGCCAGGTACCGCTCCTCCTCCACCGACGCAGCAGGGGCACTCCGGGCCCTACTCGACGTTCCAGGCGGCGCTGCAGTTAGGGTGGTCTCCGTGGGAGCAAGGTGGGGGCTCTGGGGCCCCTGGGGACGCCGGGTCGAGCTAGGTACCTCTACTGCCCGCTTGTAGACTTGTTGGCCTTCGTCTTTCTTTGTGATGTCGGCCTTCGTGTCATTTGTGGTTATCGGCCTTCGCGCCGTTGTTTTCTTGCAGGTTTTGGACATGTTATGAACTTATATCGTGTTGAGACGTCATTTGATGATGAAATGTGATTTTTATGTGATATTCTAGTTTATTGTCATGAATATATGTGAAATTGCATGTCTGGAATGCAAGAAAACAGAAAAAAGCAAAAAAAAATCCCAGCTTTGCCGAGTGCTAGCACTCGGCAAAGCTGGGCATTTTTCCCAGCAGAGCCCAGCTTTGCCGAGTGCTGGCGTGGCACTCGGCAAAGTGACCAAACCTTTGCCAAGTGCCAGCACTCGGCAAAGATTTTTTCAAAAAAAATGCCGAGTGCCTGACACGTCAGCACTCGGTGAAGATTTTTTCAAAAAAAAAATTCCTTTGCTGAGTGCCTGACACGTCGACACTCGACAAAGGGTGGCATCAAGTTCACGACGCCCGTTACCTTTGTCGAGAGCTAGTGTGGCACTCGGCAAATCCTTTGCCGAGTGCCTGCCACGTGGCACTCGGCAAAGATTCCTTTGCCGACCACTTCTTTGCCGAGTGGGCTTTGCCGAGAGCCGCACTCGGCAAAGCCTTTGCCGATGGCAAAGGTTCCTTTGCCGAGTGCGGCCGGCACTCAGCAAAGGCGGCGGATCCAGTAGTGGTGGCAGGACAGGTCCCATGGGCGGGTGTCGCTGCCATGCTCGTGAGCTCGATTTGGTGGCGGGTGTCGCTGCTCCTTCTCCACCGTGCAGGGCAGGGGTCCCACGGGTGGGTGTCGCTGCTCCTCCACCGTGCTCACGAGCTCTATTCCCCGGCAGACGGAGGGGAGCGGACACCACTTGCGTGGGCTCTGCTGGCTATGCGTGCTTTGCTGATCACCTGTAGATTAGTATTGGATGTGTTGGGGATTTGGATTTTAGTGAAGTTAGATTGGTCTAGATTGGATGCATGTACTAAAAATTAGGATTGGACTGTTTATGACTCATTTTAATTAGATATCAGTTGGATTTCAGTGATTGGATATGGATGGATTGTCTCGAAGGAAGGCGTTTATCATGTGTTCAATGAATTGTCTCAAAGGGGTGAAGTTACCTGCACAAAGATGAGTGACTATCTAAGCCAAACTAGCCAACCAAACAAACTACATGCTAGCCATGCTTAGATAGTGTAGGCAACAAAAAAGTCCATTTTAGCTTGTTGGAGGTAGTTTTAGGCTAGCCTGGCTTATTTACCAGCCAGGCTAGAAGTAAGGGGGTGTTTGGAAGCAGGGACTAAAGTTTAAGAGATGTCTTATCGGATGTCACATTGGGTGTTCGGATACTAATAAAAAAATTACAGAATCCATCAGTAATCCACGAGACGAATTTATTGAGCCTAATTAATCCGCCATTAGCACGTGTTTACTGTAGCACCATATTGTCAAATCATGAACTAATTAGGCTTAAAAAATTCGTCTCGCCAATTAATCTCAATTTGTGTATTTAGTTTTACAATTAGTCTATATTTAATGCTCTATGCATATGTCTAAATATTTGGTAGGACAACGACTAAAGTTTAGAAGAACATCCCCTTAGCGAGGTAAACAAACAGACCCTAAATGAGTTCTCCTCGTGTACGGAAAAGATGTTTCGATATCTGCGTGCTGCCCAGCAATTACACCATAGAGCATTGGGCACATGTTATGATGAGTACAGGCCTGATCTTCCGAGAGGTAGCCGATAAGTTTGATTTTGTGGAGATCTCGACGTTGGCGATCCGGCTTCAAGTCAGACGCGATTCGAACCCTGCAACCGTTACACCACTGCTCCGTTGGTTATCAACCAAGCACAACTTGATTGACCTTGCCAAGAAGGCTTTTCCTACAAGCGAATCGAAGAGCACAAGCAAGAAGGTAAAACACACAATCTGAAATTGCAAATATGAATGACGCAGATATGAATAGAGGATTCAAGAACTCGGTTCCAAAGGACTAATCGACACAGTGGAGGAGATCAAGAACGGGGGCCCTGGATCACTGTAAAAGGATTTGTCACCACAGTTACAATGAACGATTCAGTTTCTCGATGGAAAACTAAACTCTAAACAAAACCCAATTGTGTAGCAGCGGCGACGGCTGTGTTTATAGTCTAAGACTCGACCTAGGGTTGGGGACGGCCAGGGGTTGGGCGCCCACAACTTGGGCTTAAGGCCCGACACGATACATGGCCAAGTTGGCCCAAATAGGTGACGCAGCACCTTGCCGTGGTCACACAGAATGATCCATGGACCTTCTGGAGCTGGGACCAGATCCAAAACGACGGCGTCGTCGTCCCTTTCCAACGCATCCAAGAACGGCCCGTTTCGATGTCGTATGAGAAAGTTATGATCAAACAAAGGACGACGTGTCCGCTGAATCTCGAGGGCGACGTGGCAGCTGAGTTGGAAACGAATTGCAACTTGGGGAAGACCATGGCGTCGGTGTGTCCAGCATGGCGATGTCCTCATCATCCTCCCCTTCTCGAATTGGAGTCGTCCTCGACTCCATCTTGGCGATGTCCTCATCATCCCTCCTTCTAGAATTGGAGTCGTCCTCGACTTCATCCCATCATCGCGAACTCCGCAAAAGGTTAGTGACAAGCAGCAATGCACCGTACATAAAAGGTTGACAAAACATAGTATAATATGGTGCATCAGGATTATCACATAACTCAGTAGTAGCAGAAGTTGTAGCAAGAAAAGCACCTCCTTTTAACTTAATCCCATTATTTTTAGCAATGTCTGTTGGAGGTTTATTTTTAATCTCATTAGCATGTTTAACAATATCCGTAGGAGACAAAGGCAGCAATGTAATTTTCTTGTCCTTATGTATGATAGTGTATGTATTAGTTCTACCATGGTGTAAAGCATCATTATCAAATTCCCATGGTCGACCTAACAAAATGGAACAAGCTTGCATAGGGACAACATCAAAATCAGTAGTATCATGATAAGAGCCTGTGAAAAAGCTAATGCGTGCTGATTTAGTTACCTTAGTCTTACCACTATTATTGAACCATTGAAGTTTATATGGATACGAATGTTGTCGTGTGGTCAAGCCAAGCTTGTCAACCAAATCTAAACTCACCAAGTTGTTGCAACTCCCGCTATCAATGATAGTGAGAACACGACAACCCTGCACAATGAGATACATGTGGAACAAATTGTGGCGTTGGATCTTCATCTCTTCTTCATGTCCCACACGTGTACTCAACACACGCTGCACAAGAAGACTAGGGTAGTCGGCGGCAGCAGCCACGGAGTCAATGGTGATGGCCTCCTTGTCTTGATCGCCCTCGGTGGGATCTGCATCAATGTTAGCAGCAAGGGCTAAATCATCTTCAACATCACTAGCACTTACATATCCATCCTCGGTAGCAATGAAAGCGCGACGACTGGGGCAATCCTTCATGACATGTCCCATGCCTTTGCATCGGTGTCAAATGATTTTAGAGCTGGACGAGGAGGAGCTAGTAGAAGCACCCGGAGTGCCACCTTTCTTCAAATTGTGGAAAGCGCACATTAGACAATTTACTTACCCGGAAGAAAATGGAGGTGTAGATGGTGTGGTGCAACAGAAGCTTAGGCGTCTCTGGCTCGGAACGCTGCTGAAAATTCCTCCCATTGTTAGACCTGAAAGGCTGGTGTTGTTTGCGTCCTTGTACTTCTCGTTCTGCCTTAATAGCAAGATGATACAATTGGGAAAAATTGCGCCATTCTTTGTAATCAAGTATGTTCTCAGTATATCATGGTTTAAACCACCAAAAAATCTAGCACTAGCATCATTATCATCTTCATTTATACCACAACGTGCTAAACCAATAAGCAATTCTTGATAGTATGCTTCTACTCCTTTATCACCTTGTTTTAAAGTTTGTAGTTTCAAACGTAAATCACGTTGGTAATAAGGAGGAACAAAACAAGATTTCATACGTTGCTTTAAAACATTCCAAGTTTGAGGCACAGCAGCAGCATTATTGGCATTGCAAAGATCACTCCACCAGAACAAAGCAAAATTAGTAAACTCACTAGTAGCAAGTCTAACTCTATGCTCAGCAGGAACATTATGAGAATCAAATTTTTGTTGAACAGCAAGCTCCCAATCTAAATATGCCTCTGGATCAACATTACCAGCAAAAGGAGGTAGACTAAATTTAATTTTAGCAAAAGGATCATTATTACCATGATTATTACCTTCCATACCGCGACGATTGAAGTTGAGGCGGCGACGGGCACCACCGTCAGCATACGCATCTTCATCACCAAAAGCATCCGCATCTTCATCATCAGCACGATAAGGTGGAGGGCGTTGCTCAAGCTGTTCAATGCGGGTGACCAGATTGTTCACGTTGCGCGTCAGCTCGGTCATAAGATTGCGTTATTCAGTCATGAACATTGTAAGCTCGCCCTTGGACACGCACTCATTGAAGTTCGTCGGAGTTCCTACCATGGTTAGAAGATAGAAAAAGACAACACCAAAGTATTATCCCTATCAACTAAAAGGAAACAAGTGGTGGTGGTGGTGATGGTGGTGAAAGTGGAATGCAAAATCACAAGCGGCTTACCACCGTCTTGCCTGTATTCTTACCAACGCCAAACAGGAGCAAAACCAAAATGGCGAAGCAATCTGTTGTGGAGCGTGGGTAACAGTTGCAAGATGAACCTGTGCTGACAGAAGAATATGTGGAGCTATGGGTAGGCACACAATATGACAGCAAGGATTAGCAATTAACGAATGCAGATTAATGATTGTTCAATCCGGATCCAAAGTACAAATCACAGGTGCTGGCTAAGACGTGTCGAGACGTAGCGCAACAAGGTGAAAACAAAGGACGATCGAAAGAACTCACAGAACAAGCAAATAGCCCGGATTTCTCCTTTTTTCCTGAATTTTTTTCCCGGATTTTTCCAAAAGGCACTAGTAGGAAACAAACTTTTTTATTTTTTTACTATTTTTTATATACTTTTCTCTGAACAAGGATCACAAAAGATGCAACCACAAAAATTGGCACCTACAACTGAGGTGGGATGTGGTCTACAGAAATTCAGCACGTTCTCTGAAAAGCGTGCAAAAACTTTGACAATTTTTTTTCTATATTTTCCCAAATTTTTTTGCTAATTCTGATGAAACCAAATAGGGTGAAGCCGAGTTTGGGTCGGCTCCAAATGGTGTCAAGAAGCTGCTGAAAAAATTTCAGATTTTTCGGATAAACGAGCGAAAAGTTATGCCTGTTTTACCGAAGGTATCTCAAGGTATGTTTTCCGGGAGGCACAACACGGCGGCGGCAGTTAGGGCAAAGCGTCCCGAAACTCTAACACCGATCATAGGATCGCCATCCGTGACTAAACAGTAACACCGATGATAGGATCGATCATGCCGTGCAAAATAAGAGCAGTGGCAACTGTCTAGGGTTAGGTTGGCGCGAGAAGTTAGGCTGATGAGGGCAAGTCGAGTAATGTGGTGGCTTCGACTTGTTGTTGTTTGGGGGTGGATGGGATAGCGCGGAAAACAAAATAAGAGGCGATTGAACTACGACCATGAACACAACAACAAGACTCGACCAGGAATCTCAAACGAGATTGCAAAGGCACAAAAAGGCGATAGGACAGCGGAAATTGAAATATTTTTGGGCTTTTGTAGACTCTAGGTAATTACTGAATCTAAGGCAAGCGAGCACGGTAAAGAAAAATATCGATACCAATTGTGGTGCCCGATCTTCCGAGAGGTAGCCGATAAGTTTGATTTTGTGGAGATCTCGACGTTGCGATTTGATTGAAACCTCTCGCAAGCGGTGGATGGGATAGTTGCGGAAAACAAAAACAACTTGATTGACCTTGCCAAGAAGGCTTGCCAGCGCAAGCGATTGAACTACGACCACGAGCACACAATCCTAAACACGCAATCTGAAATTGCAAAATATGAATGACGCAGACGATATATCACAAATTCAAGAACTCAGTTCCAAAGGACTAATCGAACGATGGAGGAGATTGAAAAGGCCCGGACAAAAAGGTTGTCACCAAGTTACATAATGAACAATTTGAGTTCGATGGAAAACTGCAACTAAACAAAAGAATTGTGTAGCGCGGCGACGGCTGTGTTTATAGTCTAAGACTCGACCTAGGGTTGGGGCGAGGAGTTGGGCGCCCTCAACATGGGCTTACACAATACATGGCCAAGTTGGCCCAAATAGGTGACGTGAGAACCGTGGGAATGATCCACTGTCTGGGACCAGATAAAAGGCCGTCGTCCCCTTTCCAACCATCCAAGAATGGCTTGTTTAGTCGTATGAGAAAGTTGCTCAAAGTACAGTCTCTTTGAGGGCGACGTGGGAAAGTTGGAAACGAATTGCAACTTGGGGAAGACCATGGCGTCGATGTGTCCAGCATGGCGATGTCCTCATCATGTTACCAAGTATAGTCTAGATAATAGGTGTCCCATGCGGTAGTAGTTGCTCAAGTAACACATCTCTTTGAAAGGGTGAAGCGTATAGTAGTATAGTAATGTAAAAGTGGTCTGTGATCTTCGGCTTCACCGGTGGTTCTTTGTCATCGCCGCTACCATCTTCGTGGCGGTTATCACCATGTTTTTCTTCCGGGAAACGATCATAATAGTTGATGTCATTGAAAGACCAGGCTCCACCATCATCTGGCTGATACGAGTAGTCTAGACTCGCCATCGCCTTCTTAAGGTCGCTTCGATGCTTTAGCACCCACTTCATCTGATGACCAGAAGACGATGATTCATGGAGGATCCATACCCGGAACTGGAACTTGTGGCCGTGTATCGCACAATACACCCCTTTCTCCAATCTTCCCAAGTAGCGTTCGTGATACCTGCAGCTTGGTCGATTTTTCACCGGCGGTTTAATGACCTGGTACTCATGGTTACGAAATTAGGCATTTTCATGTTTAATTTAATCTAAAAAATATAGTAATAAATTCATGACAACAAGCATGTGCACGTATGAACTATCAGTGGCAACTATGATGAGCATATTGATCATGTTTACTGAATGTAGAAACAGTAAGATTAGAAATATACCTAGCGGAGGGACCCATGCTCAAGGAATTGGTGGCTCCATTCACATGAGTCGTCATCGTGTGTTGCTCAAAATCGTGGACCACAGTCAATACAGGAAGATGATCGCAGTGCAGTCCCTCGAACGTCCACCGGAAAATAGACGAGACGATCCGAGGAAGAAGAAGACGACATCATCAATCACCAGGAAGAAGCTGTAGCAGAACCGCCTAATCTAATGCCTTCTAGGAGTACTTATCTTCCATTAGACACTAAGTACCCAAGAGAGGACACTAACTACGTAGTTCTATCGAGCACACCCCAAGGAAGAACTCAAAAATCCATATTTTTCCATCAGGATCATAAATGAGAGAATAAAACTTACAACATTTTAAGTCATTTCTTACATCACTTTATTATAGTACCAGAATATTACCTCAATTGATTATAACAACGGAATATAACCATGTTATCAGAGTTACAGAGAAAGCATGATTAATTTAATGATATGGTGGAGCATTAACATAATGGATATTTTTATACAAGAGATGCTAGCAGATTTTACATCTTTTCTTATAAAAAAACCTTTAGTGAGGATTATGAAAAAACACTACGGTCGTAGCATGAAAGAAATCCTCTTTGATCCCACTAGGAGGTTTCCACACACAAGAGTCAGCTCTAAGTATCCTCCGATCACCTGCAAGAAGGGGAATAAAACCCTGAGTACTCGATTGTACTCGACAAGACTTAACCGACAGGAGGAAAATAAAAGACTCCAAAGATATGCAAGGCTATCTGGCTTGTGGGTTATTACATCTGTAGGAAGCATTACTAAACGTGCGTCCTTATTGTTAATTTTATTAGTAGTCATCATTAGTTCATTAACTAACCATTATATGTAAGCACCTATGCTACTTTCAAGCAGGTGGTGAGCAATCAGAACTATTTTATCACATTTTAAGTTCCAGTTCTTACTACGGTGCTAGACCATAGCCAAGTCGTATCGTCTCACAGAAATGGCGATTCACGAACCAATATATCCCAGCTGGGTACCCTGAAACACATGCCCCGTTTGTACCCCAGGCACAAACAAGACCAACCCATTCCACTCCTATCACGAAGTCCGGGTCCCCGTCCAAACTTGGAGTCCAAGCCCCCACACTTGAGACCTGGTCTCAGTATGGTGCTTAGACCTCCACCTTTCCTCGTCTCCAATCAGTCGATCCGGAAAAAGCCAGAACCCATGATAAGAGCGTAACGAGTCTTCCCGCTCCCATAAGCAAGTATGTGCTCAGGATAATAAGTCTATGACCTGACTACCATCCACAGCAATGGACGGTCCTCAATCGACACAGGCGGAACAAGTGCAATCCGAGCCTCGCTCGAATGCCTAACCAAGTCCAGATCCAAAGTACCATTCTACCCAGTCTCCAATTGTAGCAGAATCGACCAATTTATAAGAGCACAAGTACAATGGCAGTCCGCAAGCAGTCGCACTATCATACTTGAGCCCATATAAACCCAGTAGTCCATCGAGTACCACGAAGGGTCTCGATTAACCATCAATATACAACCAAGATTGTACATGATTCAACATACATGTCACACGTTACGTAAAGTTCACAAATACAGTTCATCCATTACAGTATGAATTTAGGTTATTACAAACCAAGTTCAAGTAAAATAGTAGCGGAAGCAGATTAAAAGTTTGAAAAAAAAACATATGCAATATTGTTTAAACATAGTGCCAGCCCCCCATCACACTTCCACAAAAAGCATATAAAAAGGATTAATAAGAGATGCCTACCTAGGGCTCACTCCTCGTCCACAGCGGGACAGAAGCAGTTCTTGCAATAGCCATGGTAAACTGTACCATCTGCAACAATGGGAACAAAACCCTGAGTACGAGAAGGTACTCAGCTAGACTTACCCGTCATAAACCAAAAATAAAGTGACTCCAAGGATCATGCAAGGCTTTATAAGTGGAGCTAGCTTGACAACATTTTGCATAAAAAGCTTACCAATTCAAGTATACAGTTGTAATTCGGTCATCAAGTTAATTATAGCTATTCATCTCTAGATTAGCAACTAACCTATGCCAAACATGTGGTATATCATTTAGTAGCATACCATAGTAACCATAGCTAGTGTAGTAATTCCATGTTCATCATAACCATCATTTCATAACACAGTTACTACAATGTTGGGACTAGCCAAGCTTCTCACTATCCGGGAGAGACGGCGATTCGAATCGATTTCAACCAGCTGAGAATTTATTCCTAACATAAACCCAGGCAGACTAGATCAACGGTCACCTTTGGTACAACTCAGGTCCACATTTCGTGGGTTTGCCCAACGCCAAACAATCAGGGACGACCAGTTGCTAGGACGTTCAGGCCTGGCCTGCCCTTGGGCTCACATCTGGCTCCCTGCACATCCTTACTACCATCCAGAGTGCGCACTTTTACAGAATAGGGCCCGGCCTGAGTTGAGCTACTCGGGTTCACGGTCGGAATGAGTTATCCGGCCAGCAAAGTGAGAGGCATGCGTTCAATCTTGTCAGAAGCACCAACAACGGTACGGTCCTTAATCGGCCCAGACGGAATCACATGAGTCAACCTACACATAGACTCCGCCCGGCCTCCATTTACATTACCCTATGGTTCTTTTCCACAATAGCAAACAAAGCCAACCGTGTTTTGGTATTCACCTATATCTCACAGGTGACAGGAAATCACCTGACTTCTACCGGTCTAAGCATGACTAAGCATATATTCGATCCTAGACCTACACAAGGTTAAAAGTATATGTAATTGGACAAGGTAGTTCTATGCATCAAGTGTTTCCAATCAACTCTTATAACCTAATGCATCAAACATAAAGGACTCAAGTGAAGTTTTTGTAAAACATAGGAGACTTAGAATGCTCCGGGACTTGCCTTTGAGGAAAGAGGTTGGCCAATGATCCGGGCACTCATGGAAGTCCTCAAGAGTTTGCTCCTCTTCTTTTGGAGCTATGGCCTGAGGCGTCTCCTACTGATCCTCCTCTTCTTCTTCATTGAACTATAGAAGAGTTATCCCTTCGGACGATCCTATATGCATGAGCATGAAATTAGATATCATGAATGCATATATGATGACATGTATAATATGATATGATGTGATGAATGCATCCTCATAAATGTTTTCAACAACATTGCATTAAGGTGATAACAAGTTGCATCTTATTTTACTGACTAGGTGCATATCTCTTCTCTAGTAACTTAAACAAACACTTATGTAAATCATTTTCTAGACTACAAGACAACACCCACTTGTTTTGACCATAACTGGAGTTATGTGGCAGAACCATCTAATCTAATGCCTCCTAGGAGTACTTGTCTTCCATTAGATACTAAGTACTCAAGAGATGACATTAAATTACGCAGTTCCGTTAAGCACACCCCATGGGAGAACCCAAAAGTCTACATTTTTTCATCAGGATCACAAATGAGAGAATAAAGCTTACAACATTTAGCCATTTCTTACATCACTTTTTATGCAGCATCGGAGTATAATATTTATTATTTTTAACAACAGAATATAATCATGTTATCAAAGTTTCAGCGGAAATAAAATCATTTAATGACAAGTTAGACTTTAACATGATGATCTGTTATATACATCATAACAAGTTATAAGTTTTTCCATTGTAAAATATTTTGGGTGGAAGTTTCAAATAACTCTATGGCTACATCATTAAGGAAATCCTCGCTGAGCCCACCAGGAGGTTTCCACACACAAGTGTCAGCTTCACATGTTCCTGTGACCTGCAACAAGGTAGAACAAACCCTGAGTACTCAATTGTACTCCGCAAGACTTACCCGTCAGGAGGAAAGAAAAGACTCCAAGGGTATGCAAGGCTATCTGGCTTGTGGGTTTATTGCATCTGTAGGATCATTACTAAACGTGCATCCTTATATTCAATTTTATTAGCAGTCAGCATTAGTTCATTAACTAACCATTCTATGTAAGCACATGTGCTACTTTCAAGCAGGTGATAAGCAATCAGGATCATTTTACCATCTTTTATCTTCCAGTTCTTACTACGGTGCTAGATTGTAGACAAGTCATACCGGATTAGCTGGCGATTCGTGAATCAATGTGCCCAGCTGGGTACCCCGAAACACACGTTCTGCTTGTACCCTAGGCACAAGCAGGACCAACCCATCACTCTCCTGTCAAGGGGTCCAGGTCCCCATCCAAACTTGGACTCCAAGCCCCCACACCTGAGTCCCGGACTCAATATGGTGCTTAGAGCTCCACCATCTCTGCCTCCAATCAGTCGGTCCAAAAAGAGCCAGAACCCACGACAAGAGAGCAACGAGCCTTCCCTGCTCCCATAAACATGTGCTCAGGATAATAAGTCTGTGACCTGACTAGAATCCAATGCAACGACCGGTGCTTAACTGACATAGACAGGAAAAATAGGGTAACCAAGCTATGCCCCGTTGGTCGCGGGACACAACCCCTTACACCCATCAATACCCATACCATATCCCTGCTCGGTCTCCATTTTTCGTTCACCATTTTATCATAAGAGTGATAATAATAATCACCTATCATGAGTAATGGCAGGTTACTCACGCTACCGAAAATCCTAAGCATAGCAGCTACTCGACCTATGCTAGTAGGACTCATAGGTAGGTATATCTATGCATGTTGTTTCCATAAAATGCCTGTAACGTAAATGCACATCACACACACACACACACATATAATATATATATATATTCAGTGCTTAATCAAAATAAGGGTTATGCACCGGGTCTTGCCTAGGTAAGATATAACCAAAAGTTAGCATTCCATCATGGTGGCACGATCATCAAGGCACCATCTGCTTCCGTTATTCCCGATGACTCCGCGATCCAACATCGCTCCTATCACGAAATACGTGGATGCAACACAGGGACACAAATAATCAACGGCAATCGCAACTCTTAAAATACGATTACGCCTCTCAAGCTAACGAGCTAGCTCTGATGATTAACGTACTAGGCTACGTATCTAGGTTGTCGAACTGGGCGCTAATCTCCCACAATGTTTTAGTTATAAATCCCTAGGTGTTTCTTTATTAATTAAATACATATATATTGGAACTAGGGCTCATTTAATTACCTTAACAACTAAATCCTATGGAGCTACAAAAATTACAGCGAGCACCTAATAATGCTAGGAATCTACTGTAAAAGTTTCAGAGCCAACACTATCACCAATTTATCGCAACAATTCCTACAAATTTATATTTTAACAATACTAAGTATCTCAAATTAATTATATGGCTTCTAAGAATATTATAAAACTATGTGAACAAAATATACTGGCAGATAGATCATGATTTTAGAAACTTAACAAAATTAGTTTCACAATTTTTGATTTCCTGCAAAGTTTTATTTTGAATTTACAAGTTTTCCTTTAGCAATTAAATGAGAAAGTGCTTTGGAAAAGAAAAGGGCTGACATCCACCTATTCGGCCCAATAGCCCAGCGCGGGAACATGGCGCGTGTAGCAACAGGCCCAGCAATGGCCCAAGACCGGGGAGCCTGCGCGCGCGTGGTCATTTTGCAAAAGTGGATTTGTGCTCTTAGGAAATCGAAGGACACAGGGTGGAACTATTTTACTAGGCTAGAGTTATGCACAAAACACCCTGACAAGGATCGCCTTCATAACGGGGTGGTCCCTAGCACGCCCATGCACGGCGACGCGGCACTCCGACGGTAGTAGTGGCTGCGCCGGCCACGCTAGACCTATCACGACCACCATAGCTGGCCGATCACCATCTACCACTTCATCCGCAGGGATAGGTGGCGGTTAGGGGATCTAGGATGCACTAACGCGAACTACAACGACAAGCAGGATTCCGCGGTGGCGGCGTAGCTGTTCCTACCAGCCTACGTACCCCTGGAAGACTAGAGATGGCAGAGAGGCACCAGCGGCTCTCCGGAATTCACGCCGCGGTGGCGGTTGAGGCGGAGGGGTGCTGAGGTGGGCTGGCCACGTGCATGCAGCGAGGTCTACGGTGCTCCAGGCGGGCAGTGGCGGACCCAGTGGGTAGTCTAGGTAGGCCCAGGACTACCCACAAATGTGGCCCAAAATCCTATTACTACGCTTCAGAAAGGCCCAAATGCTCTCCTTCCGGCTTGCCCGATCACTCTCGTCTCAGCCTAGGCCGAAGACACCGCAAATGCACGAGCTCTTCAAAATAATAACGCGCCTGAGAGGGATCGAACCGGGGACCTCCTACCTCGGGCAGCAGCGTGCTTACCAGTCCAGCTAGGAAAGTTTGTTGGATATGTGATACCCGCAACCCTGTTTAATAAGGGAAAATAGGGAACAATACCCCTTAATTAATCACTCCTTGGTATGCTAAATCATGTCCTAAACGACTTTTCTTTACCAGTATGGAGGGAGTATTTATGTAAGTTTCCAACCTTTTAAATATATTATCGTAATTTGGTTAATTTATAGCTATGTTTGCCAAACTTTTTATTTGGATTTTATAGTATTACACATGAAAATTTTTAGTAGGACTACCTGGTCTCAGATCCTGGATCCGCCACTGCAGGTGGGGCACCGTCACGTCACCGCACCAGTGGTGAGCACCCTGGCCCAAACGGCGCGAGCATCAGTGGTAGGGAGTCGAGATGAGCTCAGACCCACGAGCAATTGAACTATTACCGCTGCAATCCTACCTTTCTTCCCCGTTCTCGGTCACGGCGGCGACATGGCTCGCGACGAGCAGAACCTCAAATTTATGCGATGGAGGGCACCTAAGGTAACTGACGCGGTTGGAACGTGTAACACTTCTGGTGTTACGTGCTCGCTTAGCACCTTAATTAAGGCCTTAAAGAAATTAATTAACCAAGCTCTCGTGTTTTAATATTTTTTTTAAAAAAAACTCACATAAAATGATAAAACAATATATTCATGTTTTTGTATAAGTTAATAATTCACGGCGAGTACCTTGGCTTGGAGTTCGTAGGTTGGTTTGATGCTACGACGTTACCCCAAAAATATCCCGAAGTTCTTTCGTAACGCGCTGTAGCTCAGTTCGCGAAATGGTGCCCGAGTGACGAACCCAAGTTCGCACGCTTGTATCTTCCTCTCAGGTGGCCCGTTTGTTGTGTGTATTACTTCACTGGATAGCCGGTGGTGTGGACTGTAGGTTTGTGAAATTGGTTTAGCTTTAGTCGGGTTGTTAAGTGGTTTTTAGTCTGCTTTAAATAGCGTGCACGTCACTGGTTTCGGCTGCTCAGTCTGTGGCCGCGGTCACCACTCGTCTCATCGCGTCTGCCGTGTCTGGCCGCGCCGTGGCCCGGCCTACCGGCTGAGCGCTTGGCCGAGCCTAGCCACCGACACTGCATTGCCATCACAGAACGCTTGGTCGCCCTCCTTCCGTGCCTTGCCCCGCTGGTCAGCCTTGTGGCCATCGGCGGCACACCGGGTCCGCATGGTCGCAGCTGCTCCTTGTTGTGCGCAAGCTGTTGCCGGCCGAGTGTTGCTCTCACGCCATTGTTACCTCCCTGCTGCGTTGCTGGGCGCGCATGGGCAGTCGTGCTAGGCCGCTGGGCCCACGACTTGTCACGTCCTATCGCACCGTGCTCGGCCAGCGCCACGCAAACCTGTCGCATTTACGTATGTCACGACATCGCGCGTTACGTGCGGCTACTGCACGCTGTGTCGCTGCGCCTACGCTGTGGTCGTCCCGTTCAGTAGCCACCCATCTCCGCTGTCCGTTAGCGCAGTCGCCTTGTCACTCGCATGCCATAGCAAGTCAAGCACGCCCTGTGTCGCGCACTGCTGCCCACTGTGCCTTGCTGTGCCCTCGTGCTGCTGTCGGCAGGCGCCGTTCAAATTCACAACGCGAGGTCCGGCTCGAGTCGATTCTTCATGTTAGTAGCTAGGCCACTAAGTTAGCTAAACGACCAACCCGCATAGAGGACCATAGGTGCACGGTTGCCGGCCAATTTGGCATTTCCGTCGCCGCCGGTCAGCTCACCGCCGTTACAGAGCACATTTGGGGTAAGTCTCCACGATCAATATTAGTTCGATTGCTCGCACTCTTGGACTACCCTTGACCTGCCGGTGTCGATGCTTGTCATAGTTTGGCGGGAGCCATCATCGGAGATGGAGTGGCGCACAGGTACTAGTTTGGTGCGCCGCCGCCCCTTCACCGCGCACGTGGCCAACCCCCTCCGCGGCTTCACCGCACCAACCAACCGTTGCAGCTAGACCTAGGGGAGGCCTGGTACCTTCGCTACCCCTCCGCTCTCCTAGTTTCATAGCCATATCACCGGAACGTGCGTGCCTTGGTCGCCATTCGCGTCTGCATGTGGGCAGACATGTCCCTGCAAGCCGCTGCCCTAACCATGGGCCGTTGTGGTCTTGCATGGCCATGCGGAGCCCGCGCTAGCTATGCATCGCTCGCGGCTAGCGTCCCGTCGCCATGGAGCCTCTCCTGGTCGGGTTTGGCTACCGGTCGGCCAGCTCTGTGCCGTGCTTTGTTCCAAGAGCAGTCGGGGATGTTGTAAATGCGAAGACGAGTAACTTCGGGGCCCTTAATGCAAAACATGTGACTGAAGTAAATAGCGTCAACAGTCGTAATGCGAATAAGAATGACGACGAGGTCTTTTTTGCTAAATAAACATCCTGCCCTAGGCTTTTCCCAGCTGGGCTGGCCTGCCAACGTCGTGCTTGGGCCGTCCGCGCGTTGCTGCCTGCCGCTTGGGCCGCCGGTCGGGCGCCCCTATGGGTCGTCCCCCTGCCGCCTGGGCTGGGCCGTGCGCCCGCTTGGGGCTGCTAGGCCGCTGCGCCATGCCTAGGCCGACTGGTGCCACACTCCTGGGCCGCGCGAGCGCCTTCGAGCCAGGCCGGTTCACCGATCGTGGCCCGCGGTGCTCCTTCCTGTTTTCTAGTAAATAAGAGTAGGTTTATAATATAAATTTTGAGCGGATTTTATTATTTAGATATAAAATCATTTAGGAGACCAAAAATTATGAAACCAGTTTTGTTGAGTCTCTAAAATCAGGATCTACCTGTTAGTATATTTTGTTCACATAGTTTGATAATGTTTTTGGAAGCTATATAATTAATTTAAGGTACTTAATATTGTAAAAATATAAACTTGTAGGAATTGTTGTGATTAATTGGTAATAGTGTTGGATCTGAAATTTTTACAGTAGGCTCCTAGCAATATTAGGTACTCACTGTAATTTTTGTAGCTCTAAAATAATTAGCTTGCTAAATAGATAATGATGCCCTATTCTAAATAAATGTTAAATCGATAGAATGCAATAAAGGAACATCTTGGGTTTATATAACTAAAATAATTGTTGGGAAATAATGTCTTATTCGACAACATGAATATGTAGCCTAAGTATGGTCATCGTTAGAACTAGCCCATTAACTCGAGAGGCGTACGTCGTATTTTACGAGTCACGATTGCAGTTGATTAATTACATCTTTGCATTGCATCGCATGCATATCATATAGGTACGATGATGAATCAACGGATCGATTGAAGGGTGATTGAGAATCCGAAGATGGTGTAAGGGTATTCTCTCCAGGAGATGATGCAATGGGTTTTCTATTCAGTTGATGGTGGATGATCTGAGGATGCAGATACTAACTTTTTAATATATATCTTACCCAGGCAAGCCCCGGTGCATAACCCCTACTTTTCTGCAGTTTAAATTATATTTGTGCATTAAGTTTTAAGGAGTTGAATGAAACCCACTTGCATATATATATCTTTATCCTATGAGTCTTACTAGCATGACAGGATCGTGTAGATTGCTATGCTACAGGACTTCGGTAGAAGTCGAGTGATTGCCTGTCACTTGCAAGAGATAGGAAATATATTACCGCATTATTATCACTTGGAATATATAAAAATGGCGGAAAGGAAAATGGTAACCGGGTAGGGATATGGTTTGGGTATTGGTGGGTGTAAGAGGTTGTGTCGCCGTGGACGCGGGGTATGGCTTGGTTACACTGCTTTCCCTGTCTGTGTCGGTTAAGGATCGGTCGTTGCATAAGGCATCGTGGGCAAGTCACAGATTTATTATCCCGAGCACATACTTGTGTATGGGCGCTTGGAAGACTTGTTGCTCTCTTGTCGTGGGTTCCAGCTCTTTCTGAACCGACTGTCAGGGTTTCTTTTTTGGTGGAGGAGGTCCTTGCACCGCACTGAGTCTGTGACTCAGGGGCGGGGGCTTGGAGTCCTAGTTTGGACGGGGACCTAGGACCCAAGGATAGGAGGGTGATGGGTTGGTCCTGCTTGTGCCTTGGGTACAAGCGGGGCGTGTGTTTTCGGGGTACCTAGCTGGGGGCATTGATTCACGAATCACCGGGAAATCTGGTACGGCTTGTTTCGTGTCTAGCACCATAGTAAGAACTGAAAGATGAAAGATGGAAGGAAAAGGAAATATGATTGCTTACCACCTGCTTGAAAGTAGTACATGTGCTTACATAGAATAGTTAGTTAATGAACCAATGCGGCTATTAATAAAAATCGAATATAAGGACGCATGCTTAGTAATGCTTTATGCAAATGCAATAAACCCATAAGCCAGATAGCCTTGCATATCCTTGGAGTCTTTTCTTTGCTCCTGTTGGGTAAGTCCTGCTGAGTACAATTGAGTACTCAGGGTTTTATTCCCCCTGTTGCAGGTGATAGGTGGATGTTAGAGCTGACCCTTGTGTGTGGATACCTCCTAGTGGGCTCAGCGAGGATTCCTTTACGCTGTGATCGTAGTTGTTATTTATAACTCTCACCAAATGCTTTTATAAATGAAAGTTTCATAATCTTTGTCGTAGTTTATATATCAATACTTTATCATGTCATGATTAGATATTCATTTCCACTGTAATTCTGATCACATGTTTATATTCCGCTGTTCAATTAAATTGTTCATAACTCTGATAATATGATTTTATTCCGTTGTTATATTAATAAATATAATACTCTGATGTTGTATTAAAAGTGATGTAAGAAATGGTTCAGAATGATGTAAGCTTTATTCTCTCATTTGTGATCCTGATGGCAAAAATGTGGATTTTTGGGTTCTCCCCTGGGGTGTGCCTGACGGAACCGAGTAATTTAGTGTTCTCCTTTGGGTGCTTAGTATCTAATGGAAGACATGCACTCTTGGGAGGCATTAGATTAGGTGGTTTTGCCATAGAATGGCGAGCTGGTTAAGGGTCCTTGCTACATTGGCGTTGAATTGAGCTGGGATGCCACAGTCCGCGCAGTGATAATTCAGGAAGCGGCGTGGCTGCCAGTGCCCAGACAGAGCCATTAAGGCATGCCCGCATGTGGCCTTGCGCACATAGCAGCGCGATGTCGTGATGCAGTAGGCTATGTGACGGCATTGAGCTTGGCTTGGTAGGTAGTTTGAGCGGTGAGACGGGTGCCACGTCGGTCCAGCGGCTGAGCGGCCACAACTTGGCTCGTGCGTGGCTTGGCCAGCAGCGCACACACGACGGCCACACTGCGACAGCCTGGCAGCGCAGTCAGCCTGAAAGGATCAAGATGCCCAAGAGGGGGGTGAATTGAGCTAATTCTAAATTTCTTTGCAATAATTAAACCATACGGTTAGCCCAATTAACCCCTTGTGCCTAGAAAGTGTTTCTATTGATCTACCGCACAAAAGTTTAGCAACCTATGTTCCAATCCTACTCTAGCATGGCAATTCTATGAATGTAAATGACAAGAATTGAATTGCTCAAAGTAAAGAGAGAAGGAGCAACGCGGCGATGTTTTGCGAGGTATCGGAGAGTCACCACTCCCGACTAGTCCTCGTTGGAGCACCCGCGCAAGGGTGTAGCTCCCCCTTGATACGTGCAAGGATCAAGTGCTCTCTACGGGTTGTTTCTTCGACACTCCGTCGTGGTGAATCACCCACAACAGCTCACAACTTGAGTTAGGTCATCCACAAGCTCCGCCGGATGATCACCAAGCTCCCAATCACCACCAAGCCGTCTAGGTGATGGCGATCACCAAGAGTAACAAGCACGAACTCTCACTTGACCATGACAAGCCTAATGAGAAGGGTGGATGCACACTTTGCTACTCTTGATCTCACTAATGGGGGCTCTCTTTGGGATTCTTAAATCTCAATCACCTCACTAGGACCTTGCTCATCTTGGCACTCTCAAATGTGTTTCTCAGCTGTTGGAATGAACAAAAGTACCCCCTCACATGAATGGAGGAAGTATTTATAACCTTGGTTGAAAAACGAACCATTATGTGCCTCTACGGGGTGACCGGACGCTCCGGTCATGTTGACCGGATGCTCCGGTTAGTTCACCCCGACCTCCAGTGTTAAAGTTGTGACCGGACGCTGGACAGCGTCTGATCATGATTTTCCCTCTCTAGAACCTTACTGGAGTCGACCAGATGCTGGCACCCAGCGTCCGGTCGCTCACCTCTCAGTGTTCGGTCGGACCAGACGATTTCACCTTGATCAAATGAACTGACCGGACTCTGCGCCAGCGTCCGGTCACACCGAAACCAGCATCCAATCAGTATTTGACCCTCCATTCACTTACAACTCTCAATCATTTGTGAATGAAGATTGCTCCAATGGATCTCTAAGGGCTTTTTAGGAGCTACCTAGTGCTAGATTTAGCAAGTGTGCACCACACCTAACCCACTAGACTCACCTAGGTCAAGCTACCCGTCCATACCCCACTTAATAGTACGGCCAAAGGAAAAACAAAGTCCTAAACTACTCTAAGTGTCTCTTCAACCCCAATCGACACTTAGAACTAGTCCATCCTTAACCTTGTTGTCCTTCCTTTAAAAACCAAAACGATTTCCATCATAGGGGCATGACCATCATGATTGCCCAATCGATCTCCATTACCATGACCTAACTTAATTGCCTCTACAAAACACATGTTAGTCATAGTAATCATGTATTGTCATTAATCACCGAAATCCAACTAGGGGCCTAGATGCTTTCAATCTCCCCATTTTTGGTGATTGATGACAATACTACCTCAAGTATGTGAAAGAGTTGAGGTTTTTAACATGCTTGGATCATATAAGCTTTTGGCAATAAGAACAAAAGAGTTAGGCAAGCTTATATGACCCAAGCCAATATGATGTACTCAAAAGATATGAAATAAGGATGAGTACAAAAAATAAAGCTCATTTGCATCGGAGTAAAACGTGGAAGCAAAAGCAAATGAGCATAGCACAAGTGATATGACATATAAATAATTCAAAGTAGAGAGCACACATGTAACATATCACATAAATATCATGATTACATTAATATCACAATTACAATCACACTTATGTAGTTCAATGCATAATAGTAAACATGAATGCATAATGTATCACACATAAAACTTCAAATGTAATAGATAAGCTAATAGATAAACTCCCCCTAAATGTGTCGCTCCCCCTAAGGCTAACATACTTGAACCCTCTCCCCCTTTGGCGTCAAACACCAAAACCCAAGGGTCGATCGGCGGGGCTACAGCGAACGAGTCGGGCGCTGAGGTGCGAGGAGCGAGCTGAAACTGTGTGCCATCATCATCTGACCCTGAGGTCAAAGCAGTCTAACCCTCTATAGCTGGAAGCAATGCTGAAGTAGTCTAGGTCGGATCAGGGACTAGAGCGGCTGTAGACTGTGCATGTATGACTGACGTAGGCGGCTCTGATCATGCAACTGATGAAGAGAGCGTCTCTGTAGTCCCAGTAATAGGTGCAATTGTGGAAGGACCTGGGACATGTAGATATGTCGGAGTAGACTGCCCTATCAACTCACTGAAGGAAGCACCAAGGCTCCTAGAAACTATAGTCTCTGGCACAAGCAGCGAAGAAGTCTGAGCCGGTGTGAAGCCCGTCTGAAAAGGTGTGAACTGCTGGGCTGGCACTAGCGAGGCAAACCACTGGGACACCTACTCTGTAGGTGAAGCAAACTAAGCTGGTGGTTGTCCCTGACTCTAAAGCCCACTAGGCTATAAAGCTGGAGTCATAGAAGTAGTGGTAGGCTAGGCTATATTGGGTGAAGGCTGCAGTGGTGGAGCCCCAATAGCAATGACTACATGCTGCATAAATCCAAGTAGCTGCTGCTGCATGAGAAGCTGCTACTGATGTATGGCCTGCTGTTGCTGCTATATAGCCTACTACTTCTGCTAGATCGCCTGCTGCTGCCACTAGAACTCATCCTGCCTAGTCTGAAACTATGCAAATGTAGCGGCAGTCTCCTGTGCCTAGCGAGCCTGATCCTGCCTCATTCGCTCAAGGATAGCAAGTAGAGAGAGGTCTGTCTGCGGTGTAGGTGGAGCTGAACTGGAGCTACCGGCCTCATGGTCATGTCGTCGAGGAGGCATCTGAGGAATATCCCAGTAGTCATCATCTGAGCTATCACTAGGGTCTCTCTCAACCATCCCCTCCTGCTGAGCATCAAGATGCTTCTCCTCTGTAGCTGCTATATCCCTGATGGTCTCATCCTACTGGGCTGCAGTCTTTAGCACCTCTGGACGACGGCGCGGCTGGCAGAGTGTCCTCACTACACTATGTCGGATCATCTGAGTCATGTTGTATGTAGGGAACTCTGTAGTAGCACCACTATACTCTGCCAGCATCTCAGGTGGCCTCACAGTAACTACTATGTGGATCAAGAATGTAATCTAGTGAGCATATGATAGCTGCCTGTGACCCCTAAACCCCTTAGCAATAGTATCCTCCATCTCTGATAGAAGGAGATCACAAATGTCAAACATAGTCTACTGCATCAGAGAGTTCAGTAGCCATAACTGTATGCGAGTCAAGCCCTCACGATACCCCATCCTTGGAAGCAAGGTCCTCCTCATAATAGCATCCATCATTCTAGTTGTAGGAGTGAGATCACTGGGTGTCCTGCTTGACCCCTCGCCAAAAGGCTCTGTGAAGCAATGGCAGACCAAATCTGTAGGAGGCACCATACCGCCATGAGGGCATCTGGGAGGCGCTGTCTGTCCATAGCAAACCTCATGTAGCCGGACTGGCTGCTCCTAAAGCCTGAGAATCTCCCTGACCCTAAAGCTCATCAGCCTGTAATCTCTGCCTCTGAATACAAAGTGTATAAATCTGTGCTGTGGGTCAATCTAGAGTGTAGCATAAAACTCACGAACCCAAGATGGAACATATAAGCTTGTCCATCTAAGTAAATCTTTCAGCCCTGGCAGGTAAGATAGGTAAGGGCGAATATGCTCTCCTCCTGCTGCTACAATGGACTCATGTTGCACACCCTCTGAGACCTAAAAACTACCCCACTGTTAAGATATACATTATAAAAATCTTCCTACAGTGGTGTGTAGAAGCCCTCTGATGCACGCTCATCCCGCCTTGGCGGAAACCACTGATCAAAGTCCACAAATCTGAGTTGTTGCGCCAGCTTGGCCGTGGTGGCTCTCAAATCTAGATGAGTCACTGGAGGCGAACCCTATGGTCTAGGAGGCGGACGAGAACCCCTCCGCTGTGTCTCTGGCCTCAGTGTGACTGGAGCACGGGTATGACCAGAGCGGCGTAACTATGGCTGAGATGTCAGCTCTATCTCCTCGGCCTGCTCTCCCTCATGAGTCTGCTCTGCTAGCTGTGGCTGCTGCTGTGACTCCCCCTAAGCCTAACTCTCATCAATAGCAACACGCCGTCCTCCAACCATGACAGTCCCAGCTAGACCACCATGACGACTCTCAACCTGCTCAAGTGCAGCCCTCTGTACTGGTGAAAGCTAATCTATGATCTGGACTCCACTCCTAGCACCTCATGCCTCTGCACGCTCTGCGGCTGCTACAACTGCAGCTGCTCTAGCTATATCTGCATCTGGATACTTCCACTTCTTTGTTGCCGGCTTCTTCGTCGTCTTGCCTTTTGCATCTGCAGGCTGGCGAGGCAGGGGCCTCGGATCCTCATCTCTGGGACCTCCTCCGACATTCTTGACACGAGCCATCTAATGGAGCTGAAAAGAACAACTGTCGTTGACAAAGATCAACTGCCAACTGTCACTTTCGAGGCTTGGCCTCGATCCGTACTCGTGAGCTTGGCCCCGAGTTGACTGACAACTGCCACTGAGACCTCAGAAACACCGACTCGCTGCACGTTAGAATAGATTGGATTTATAAATAATTACAACATATCTAGAGATACGAAACCCTAAGAAGCAAGCATTAGATACGAAATTAGAACCAAGGGCTTGCTACCTGATGAACCGACGATCCAAAAAGAAGAGGAACGATAATCTGGGAACCACCGGGAGGCACTGTGAAGCTAGGGTTTGCAATGCGCAGTGAATCGACAGCTAGGGTTCAGTTAGGGCTCTGGTGGCGGCGCTGGTGAAGCTAGCGGCGTGGCGGTGCTGGAGTAGGGCACAGGCACGGCAGCGCTAGGGCACTGCGCGGGCGAGCAGCGGCGTGGGCACAGTGTGAGCTGGGCGCGGCGGCTCAGGGTGCGGCGGTACGACAGCGTGAAGGCGCGGGCGTGGTCGTCGGGCACGAGCACGAGGCGAGGTCGCGGTGGTGCAGGCGCGGGAGCAAGGCGGCGCGGCGAGCTGTGGACTTGGTGACTAGGGCACTACGGCGATGTCGACGCGATGCAGGATGCGGGATAAGGGTCATGGCGCGATGGATTGGGTTATAAGGGGTCCCCCGATGAGACAGAAAAGGAAACGGAGAAGAAGTCCTAAACCCGCACGATTTCAACTGACCGGACGCTGCCACCCAGAGTCCGGTCGATTCCAGAGAGGTACAAAACCCCTAGAATCGTGACCGAACGCGTCCGGTGAACCCCGACCGGATGCAGCCAGAGTCCGGTCCACACTGCCTTGATCGCCTTCGCTTGATCGGATGCTGAACCATCATCTGACCGGACGCTGAACAGCAGAGTCCGGTCACTCCATCGCAGTAGGTTCACCTCCTGTGAACTGACCGGACGCTGGACTTTAGAGTCTAGTGCAGCATCCGGTCACTCATTTTCCAGCAAATCTTCAAAGTCCTTCATGCTGCCTGTTCCCAATCAAGTCCCAACTTCAATAAGATCCAAATGAACACCAATTGGGACTGATGTGAGTGACCTCTCTCAAACCCTCAATTTTTTAAAAATATTTTGCCTTAGGCTATAATTCTTTTCAAGAAAATAGGCAATAAGAGGGCAATTGAAGATAAACGACAAAGCAACATTCATGCATATGTAATGCAATACTTGAAAGTAAATCTAGTTGCTTGTCAAGTTTGATCCAAGGTTAAGCTTCTTCACACGCTTTACGGCGGTTATCTTAACCATGTTAGACAAGCCCTAAGTGCATTACCATAAAGTAAACATGTTGTATATTATAATGCAATGCAAGGGACAACATGAGCTCATTTTCTAGAGAAGTTGCTAAAATCAAGAACATTGAGCTCATTCCGCAATCGACAAAAAGTCACCTCATCTAGCGGTTTAGTGAAGATACCTACCAATTGATCCTCGGTCCTTACACCTTCTAATAAAATATCATTCTTTGCAACATGATCTCTAAGAAAGTGATGGCGGATATCTATGTGCTTGGTGCGAGAGTGTTGAATCGGATTATTTGCAAGTTCTACCGCACTTTCATTGTCGTACAAAAGAGGTACTTTTTCTAGAACTACACCATAATCTAGCAAAGTTTATTTTATATAAAGAATTTATGCACAACAAGCACCCGCGGTAATGTATTCCGCTTCGATGGTGGACAAAGCCACACTATTTTGTTTCTTGGAGGGCCAAGACACAAGTGATCTACCAAGCAAATGGCACCCTCCAGATGTACTTTTTCTATCCACTTTGCAACCGACATAATCCGAATCATAATAGCTAACTAATTCAAATATAGCTCCTTTGAGATACCAAAGGCCAATGCTTGGTGTGTGCTTAAGATACCTAAGGATTCTTTTAACGGCAATCAAATGAGTTTCCTTAGGATTAGCTTGAAATCTAGCACACATACACACACTAAACATGATGTCGGGCCTAGATGCGGTTAAATATAACAAGCTACCAATCATAGAGCGGTAGAGAGTTTGATCAACCGTGTTACCTCCCTCATCTAGGTCGAGATGTCCATTTGTTGGCATTGGTGTCTTGATTGGCTTACATTCATCCATCTTGAATCTCTTGAGAAGATCATTTGTATATTTCTCTTGAGAGATGAAAATCCCTTCTCTCATTTGCTTGATTTGAAGACCAAAAAAGAATGTAAGCTCTCCAATCATTGACATCTCAAACTCATTCGACATCTATTCACTAAACTCTTTGCAAGAATCTTCATTTGATGATCCAAAGATGATATCATCAACATACACTTGACAAATGAAGATATGTCCATCAAACTTCTTGGTGAATAGTGTGGTGTCAACCTTCCCAATGGTGAAGCCCTTCTCAATGAGGAAGTCCCGAAGGAGCTCATACCAAGCTCTTGGGGCTTGCTTAAGCCCATATAACGCCTTGGACAACCTATAAACATGATTAGGGTATCTAGGGTCTTCAAACCCGGGAGGTTGATCAACATAGACTAGTTCATTAATAAAGCCATTTAAAAATGCACTTTTCACATCCATTTGATATAGTTTCATGTCATGATGTGACGCATATGCAAGAAGGATACGGATGGCTTCTAGTCTTGCAACCGGTGCAAAGGTCTCTCCAAAATTCAAACCTTCAACTTGAGAGAACCCTTTGCAACTAGTCTTGCCTTGTTCCTCACAACTACGCCTTGATCATCTTGCTTGTTGCGGAACACCCACTTTGTTCCAATGACTCTTGCACCTTTTGGCCACTCTTCAAGAGTCCAAACTTGATTTCGGGTGAAGTTGTTCAACTCTTCATGCATGTCATTTATCCAATCCGGATCTTGAAGAGCTTCTTCTACCTTAGTAGGCTCAAAGCAAGAGACAAAGAGTGATGTGCAATAAATGAAGCAAGTTTTTGTGAGCGAGTCATTACACCCTTTGAAGGACTCCCTATGATGAGATCTTGTGGATGGTCTTCTAGTAGAGGTATATTTCTTCTATTGACCACTTGAGGAGGAGGTTGTGGAGCATCAACATCTTGTGCTTGTACCACCATTTGATCATGGGAGACATGAGTGTCTTCATTTTCTACTGTCCTATCTTTTTCACCATCTTGTGGCACATTTGATGAAGAAGGTGGATTGATCACTTGTACATCATCTTCATCATCTTGAGGCTTGATGTCTCCAAATGGAATGTTCTTCATGGCCTCCCTCAATAGTTCATCACCTATATCATCAAGATTCTCATGTGCTCCTTGGGAGCTGTTAGATTCATCAAATTCCACATCATATGTTTTTTCAACCAAGCCGGTGGCATGATTAAATATTCTATATGCTTTGGACTTTGATGAGTAACCAACAAGAAAACCAATATCACATCTTTGAAACTTCCTTAGGTGTTGCTGCTTCTTGTAGATGTAGCATTTGCAACCAAACACCCTAAAGAAAGAGACGCCCGGCTTCTTCCCATTGAGCAACTCATAAGGTGTCTTGCCAAGGAACTTTTGAAGGAATAGGCGGTTAGATGCATAGCATGCGGTATTGATAGCTTCTGCCCATAGAGCTTTGGGGGTGTTGTACTCATCTAGCATTGTTCTTGTAAGAGTGATCAATGTCTGGTTCTTTCTCTCAACTACACCATTTTGTTGAGGAGTATATGTTGTGGAGACCTCATGCTTGATCCCAACTTCATCACAATAGACTTCTATGTTTGTGTTGTCAAATTCTTTGCCGTTGTCACTTCTAATCTTCTTGAGCTTCACTTCAAACTCATTTTGTGCTCTCTTGGAAAACTTCTTGAAGCATGATGCAACTTTAGATTTGTCATGAAGGAAGAATACCCATGTGTATCTTGAATAGTCATCAACAATCACAAGACAATAAAGATTTCCTCCCAAGCTCTTGTATATTGTTGGTCCAAATAAGTCCATGTGAAGGAGCTCTAGCACTCTTGTGGTTGACATGAAAGCTTTTGTTGGATGAGTATTTGCAACTTGCTTGCCGGCTTGACATGCACTACAAAGCTTGTCCTTCTCAAACTTCACATCCTTCAATCCTCTCACCAAATCATTCTTCTTTAGCTTCTTGAGTGAACTCATCCCAACCTAAGCAAGTCTTCTATGCCATAGCCACCCAAGTGTTGTTTTGTTGAATAGGCAAGTCTTTAAATTAGCATCTTCAGAGGTGAAGTCCACTAAATATAGGTTGCTGTATCTAAATCCTTTGAATATCACTTGATCATCATCCTTCTTAGATACAACAACTTCCTTCTCGGTAAACAAGCATTGGAAGCCAAGATCACACAATTGTCCAACGGATAGCAAGTTGAAGCTCAATGAAGCAACATATAGCACATTTAAGATAGAATAATCATTTGATATTGCCACTTTGCCCAATCCTTTAACCTTGCCCTTTGAATTATCTCCAAATGTGATTCTTTCTTATCCATCTACTTCTTTATCTAGTGAGGTGAACATACGAGGATCACCAGTCATATGTTGTGTGCAACCACTATCAATAACCCAATGACTTTCACCGGTCTTATAGTTCACCTACACACAAAAGATCAAGCTTTAGGAACCCAAACTTGTTGAGGGCCCTTCACCTTCTCAACAAGTGACTTTGCTACCCAAATTTTCTTAGGCATGTTCTTGTTGGGAGGTCCTAAGAACATGACTTTCATCTTCCCACTAGAATCCTTTCTAAGCATGTAATGAGCATTGAAAGCAGAAGGTCTAGCATGCTTGGGTAAGGGTTGTGGTGGTGGAGTTTGACACTCATGGGCAAAGTGGCCTTCTTGTCCATACTCAAAACACTTCTTTGGCTTTGGCTTTTGTTGTTGTTGAGTTTGAGCCTTCTTCTCTTTGTTTGCCATGTACCCAATGCCACTTCTATCCATCTTCATGACGGTGTTCATTAGTAACTCACTTTGAAGATGCTTGCCTCTTATGAACTTGCTCAATCCAATCTTGAGATGCTCTTTCTCCAACTTGAGCTTCTTGTTCTCTTCTTTGAGTGCATCATTATTTTTCTCTTCCTTGAGCTTCTTGTTTTCTTCTTTGAGCTTCTCATTCTCAAGAATCAAATCACCATCATGATCAAGGGTTTCTAGCACAATAGTGTTGTGGCTTTTGATCTCTTCAAGATCTTTCTTGAGCTTTTCATTGTCATTCTTGAGCTTGACATACTCATCATAACTATCGGTCTCAACCACTTGCTTATCCTTGCTACAAGAACTTTGCTCAATGCTCTCAATGATCAAATCATCACATGATGTAGCTATATCAATCTTAACAACATTGTTAGTAGCATTATATGGCTCATTGAATAAATAATCTTGAGCAATGACAAGATTATCATGATTAATCTTAAGAGTAGTATATTCTTCTTTTAGCATGTTGTGGCTAGTGATGAGCTCATTGTGTATCCTCTCAAGTTTATCATATTTTTCTTTAAGCTCTTTCATAGAAGATTTGAGCTCCTTGAGTTTGGATGATATAGCATCATTTGCTTCTCTAAGCTCAACACTAGCCTTTTCGGCTATATCACATTTAGCTAAAAAAGAATCATTCTTAGCTTCTAGTTTTTTATTCTTAGCTCTACTCTTTCTAATGATCTTAATGTATTGATTTAGCAATTTAACAAGATCATCATAAGAAGGTGATTCATATTCATCATCATCACTATCGCTATCATCATTGCTAGTATGTTCATCACCGCTACTATCATCATTTGATACCTTGTGATCACCCTTGGCCATAAGGCATAGGTGTGTAGAGGATGATGGCGGTGGTGGCGGTGAAGATGATGAAGAGTCAATAACAATGGCGGCCACCTTCTTATTGTCACTATCATCATCGGATGAGCCACTAGATGAATCAATGTCCGTGAGCCAATCACCGATGATGTATGCCTTTCCACTTTTCTTCTTCTTGTGGAAGTCCTTCTTGCCATCTCTCTTCTTGTATGGCTTGTTTTTCTTCTTCTCATCTTCTTCATTGCTTGAGTCATCTTTCTTGCCCTTGTACTTGTTCTTAAACTTGTCTTTCTTGGGCTTGATGCATTGGTGTGCTAGATGACCAAGTTCTCCACAATTGTAGCAATCCATCTCGGAGATTGGCTTCCTTCTAGAGCTAGTGAAGAACTTCTTTTTCTTGCCATCAAACTTGATGCCACTCTTGTTAAGCTTCTTTAGCATCTTGGCGGTTCTTCTCACCATGAGAGCAAGACTTGCATCATCAATTTCAACATCACTTGAGCTTTCATACTCAAGCCTTGTTTTGCCCTTCTCTTGGCTAGCTTTGAATGCTAAGTATTTTTCATTCTTCTTAGTAGAGGATGAGCCATCTTGTGGTGTGATGTGCATGTACATCTCATGAGCATTGATCTTTTCCAAGATTTGTGTTGTTGTAGCGGTGGAAAGATCACCTTGATGAAGCACGGTCACAATATGCCTATATTTATCAATGGGGAGGACACTCAAGATTTTTCTTACAACATCGGATGGTTGCATTTGAGTGAGTCCAAGCCCATTGACTTCCTCTACAAGAATATTCAAACGTGAGTACATCTCATTAGCACATTCTTTAGGAAGCATATCAAAAAAGTTAAGCTTTTTCATGACAAGATGATAGTGTTCCTCACGCTCACTCTTTGTTCCCTTATGGAGCGCACAAACGTCCGACCATAGTGCATGGGCGTCCTTGTGGTTTTGTACGCGATTAAACATATCTTTGCAAAGGCCTCTAAAGATTATGTTTTGAGCCTTTGCATTCCATTTTTCATAATTCACCTCATCGCCTTGTAGGTGTGTGGCATCAGGAAACCTTGTGAGGCGGCTCTAAGTATTTCAACATCTAGAGCTTCTAAATACGCCTTTATATGGATTTTCCAAAATGAAAATCATCCCCCTCAAAGATAGGAGGAGGACCATCCTCGTGAGATATCTTTCTCTAGACGGTTAAGTCTAAATACGTGAGCACGAGGCTCCGATACCAATTGAAAGGATCAAGATGCCCAAGAGGGGGTGAATTGGGCTAATTCTAAATTTCTTTGCAATAATTAAACCCTACGGTTAGCCCAATTAACCCCTTGTGCCTAGAAAGTGTTTCAATTGATCTACCGCACAAAAGTTTAGCAACCTATGTTCCAATTCTACTCTAGCATGGCAATTCTATGAATGTAAATGACAAGAATTGAATTGCTCAAAGTAAATGCTCAAAGTAAAGAGAGAAGGAGGAACGCGGCGATGTTTTGCCGAGGTATCGGAGAGTGGCCACTCCCTACTAGTCCTCGTTGGAGCACCCGCGCAAGGGTGTAGCTCCCCCTTGATCCACGCAAGGATCAAGTGCTCTCTATGGGTTGATTCTTCGACACTGCGTCGCAGTGAATCACCCATAACCGCTCACAACTTGAGTTGGGTCATCCATAAGCTCCGCCGGATGATCACCAAGCTCCCAATCACCACCAAGCCGTCTAGGTGATGGCGATCACCAAGAGTAATAAGCACGAACTCTCACTTGACCACGACAAGCCTAATGAGAAGGGTGGATGCACACTTTACTGCTCTTGATCTCACTAATGAGGGCTCTCTTTGGGATTCTTAAATCTCAATCACCTCACTAGGACCTTCCTCTTCTTGACACTCTCAAAGGTGTTTCTCAGCTATTGGAATGAGCAAAAGTACCCCCTCACACGAATGGAGGAAGTATTTATAACCTTGGTCGAAAAACAAACCGTTATGTGCCTCTGCAGGGTGACCGAACGCTTCGATCATGTTGACTGGATGCTCCGGTCAGTTCACCCCGACCTCCAGTGTTAAAGTTGTGACCGGACGCATTCGGTGGTGATTTCCCCTCTCTGGAACCTTACTGGAGTCGACCGGACGCTGGCACCCAGCGTCCGATCGCTCACCTCTCAGCGTCTGGTCGCACTAGACGATTTCACCTTGATCAAATGAACTGACCGGACTCTGCGCCTGCGTCCGGACACACCGGAACTAGCGTCCAATCAGTATTTGACCCTCCATTCACTTCTAACTCTCAATCATATGTGAAAGAAGATTGCTCCAATGGATCTCTAAGGGCTTTTTAGGAGCTACCTAGTGCTAGATTTAGCAAGTGTGCACCACACCTAACCCACTAGACTCATCTAGGTCAAGCTACCCATCCATACCCCCCTTAATAGTACGGCCAAAGGAAAAACAAAGTCCTAAACTACTCGAAGTGTGTCTTCAACTCCAATCGACACTTAGAACTAGTCCATCCTTAACCTTGTCGTCCATCCTTTGAAAACTAAAACGATTTCCATCGTAGGGGCATGACCATCATGATTGCCCAATCGATCTCTACTACCATGACCTAACTTAATTGCCTCTGCAAAACACATGTTAGTCATAGTAATCATATATTGTCTTTAATCACTAAAATCCAACTAGGGGCCTAGATGCTTTTATGGCCCACGGTGGCAGTCGAGGCCAACCCATTCCGACGTGTGGCTAGCAGCCCGCAAGGCCAACCATGGCATGACCGCGTCCAAGAAAGGGCCAGAACGGTAGCGCGCACGGTGACCGCGGACACGGGTTGTGCCATAATGAGCGGTGATGTGCACGGTTTTTAAACTGATACAAAAGTTGCTGATCAACTCAACATGGGTTCAACCGGTTCCACTAACCTAAAGTCGGTACTAACACCTAGCTGGCGAAACAAACCTTAGGTCCAGAGAGCGAGATAGGGAGGTGCCAACATGAGTTCGTCATGCGGGACGACGGTTCATGAACCGAGCATCGAACCATAGTTCGTCGCATGTTCCAACGTAGTTCGGAGAATTTTTGCGCGAGCAACGCACGACCTAGCACCACAACTACTTATACCAAGCCCGTGCACTCACCTTGGTGCGACCAACAATGTCAAAATATGAAGCCATCGCTTAAGCATTTTTGTTAAAATTTAAATGACAACATAGCATTGTCCATTATCATTTCGGACTTAACGAATTCGATGTTCGATTAGAACTAACCTTCCCCAACATTTTTTGTTGAATTTTTAAAAGGTCGGAACTTCATCAATTTCGACTAGACAACATGTCATGACCTAGTCCATACTTCGTACTAACTCATGGGAACAAAATATTACAGCACTATTTAAGTATTTTGCATATTATAGTTCTTCAAAAATGGCATTTTCTAATTATAAGCTATGTCAAATTTTCATTTATAGAAATCGTTTTTCATGCCGAACATCTCAGACAACTTATCCTATTTTTCTTACTAGAATCTCATACGCATATTTACACATTAATTGAACTAACTCGCAATATCCCGTTCGCTTCTCTCCTCGTAAAAAAAATGAGACCTACATTTAATCATCCTTTCTTGTGAGTTTAAAATTTTTAACACCCGAAAACTTATTTTGTTAATTTCTTTTAGGCCTTAATCTAAGTACTAAGCAAGATCGTAACACCAGAGATGTTACAAGTTATACACATCAAAATAATATAGTTATGGACATTCTAGAAAGCTTATGAAATTGCCTACAACTTTCTTTTAATCCTCTTAATATGATTCAGTAGTTATCTAGGTCAAACAATTCAATCATTCAGATATATCCAGAGAGCAAGCATTTCTGACAGTAGATTTGTACCAGCCATAATTCTTAAACCATAAGGCTTATGACTAAGACAATTTAACACAAGGTAGATCAGTAAGTTATCTACAACTTTGTTATTAACCATCTTTACAAAAAAGATTATTATTATCAAGAAATCATCACCACAACAGAAACTATACATGCGGCCAACCTAGTTGAATTATAAGGCAATAATTAACTAGTTGTCTACAACTAATTACTTCTAAGCCTAATTAATAACATCAACATATCATATGCATCACAAGCACCACGGAAAACATCATGGTTAAACATAACTAATTTATTTATATTCATTTATTAATTTGCTTAGATAATAAGGTGGTTTAAAGGATAAATATTTTCAACAATTAATAAATTCTGAGAAAATTACAGTAGCCTACAAATGACCTTAATAGTCTACTGTACAAATTTTATGCCATTTAGATAAGAGTATATACCTCTAAAAAATGACAAGTTATATAGGCTTATTTTAGCAAAAAATAGTTTAGCATAGTGAAAAATGTCAAGAAATAGATTTAATATTTTCTTACTTTCCTTCTAGCATAATAATACTGTTCAAATTTTTGTATGATCATATGTTATGTATTTTTACCCCAATTAATTTCACTAGAAACTAGCAATTAATTAGGATTAAATAGGAAGACCATATTTGTTGTATGTTTACTGTAAGTTTAGTATTTTTTCTAGCTAGAGCATGTCAACATAAGACCAACAAAATTAGAATCACAATTTTATCACCTTTCTAGCTCAAGTTATGCATTTTACAAGATATAAACTACTTTAAAAGCACTTATTTTGCTTAATTTAATTCTCCCATAAAAATACCCTAAACAGTCTATTTCATATTTTTATCAAATAGTACACTTCAAGATGAAACCAACAAAATTTGGTTCACCCCATTTGGACACTCCTAGCTCTAGATATGATTTTTTGAAGTTTGCATTCAAATCTGTGAAAATAAATTTAGAAAACAATTCAAAAACTGACTGACAGCTGGGGCCCGTGAGTCAACGGGGCCCACATGTCAGAGACTCAAAACAGAGGCACGGCTTCATCGGTGAAGAGCTCGTCGACGGTGAGGTCACCGGCGACGAGGTCGGCATCAACATGTTCCCCATCCTATTCCGCACCTACAGGTACCCTTGGTTTGCACGGAAGAACACCGAAGCTAGCTCGCCGACGAGCATGGCGGCTCGGTGGCGATGCGCGGTGGTGGTCCAGCCATCCCCGGCAATGGCATGGCCAAGCAACCGCGTCTACGGCATCTACAAACCCTAGTGGAGCTCTACGGTGCGGATCGAGCCACGGTGAAGCGGCGGTGAGTTCTGGCCACGTGCATGGCTGCACGGCGATGCACAGAGCCTGGCGGTGGTGTCACCATTCCAACGAGATGGCAGCCGAAGGTAGGTCTCCATCATCGGGGAAGGTGCAACACCTCTAGGTGACATGGTAATGGGTGCCAGAGCGGGCTAATGGCGGCCGATGAAGTCGGCGACGATGAGCGCGTGCTAGCAGCCATGGCGGACGTGCACGGTAGCGTCGCGCGTTCCCACGTGATGGCGGCGGTAGTGGTTAAACAACAATGATGTGTGCATCTATGGCCTAAGGCGATGATGGAACAAGGAAGAAGGAGGTAGGAGGAGTGGTGGAGAAGGTTGGCCATGGTGAGCTCGGAGCACGACGGCGGCGACGACACGTAATGCGGCCTTACCCTTGCTCGAATGGTGGTGCTAGTGGGTCGGTAAGGTGGAGGAGGTGGTGGTGGAGTTGTGTGCACGAGCTATTGCACAATGGCATGGTGGCGGCAGTGAGCGAGCTCGATGGAGCTGCGGCGGCAACGGCGGCGCTGCGGTATTGGAAAAAGGTGGAGTATAACCATGAAAGGCTATTAGACATGGAGATCGTCGCACTGCAATCGTCGCTGGCAAAATTCATCTTATCCAAGGTATTGGAAAAAGATGAAGTATTTTCCATTGCATAATCCGTGAAGTTCAAGGACCAGTATGGCCCAGAGCGGCTCGCTAGATTATTGTAAGAAGTCCGAGAAGCATGCTTCATCTTATCGAATAATTTCTTTTTTATTTTGAGGGATCGAGATCTTGATAAGAACATTTGAACTGTAACCGTAACATTTGTAATGTTTAATATTGATGGACCTATCGTCTACATAGCGTATATAAAGCGAAACCCGATTCCATGAAAAAATATAAATTAAAATAAATTAAAAAACAATAAAATGCGAATGGGCTATCATCATGCCGGTTAGCAACAAACCGACAGTGATGGCCAAGATGGCACTATCGGCTTGAGCCACAAACCGACAGCGTTGGCATAGACATCACTGCCTGGTCTTGTCCCAAATCGGTAGTACTGGTTATGACAACACTGTCGGCTAAAGACACAAACCGACAGTGATGTTCGAGGTTACACTGCTGGATGGTCTCATGAACCGGCAGTGTTGGTGGCACTGAACTCTGCCGGGTTGTGTAAACAACCGGTAGTGAAGTTACATAACATTGCAGGTTTGTAGGAACCGACAGTGATAGCTAACCCTCATCACTGCCGGTTTGGTTGTGCCAGTTTAAAATCCAACAGTGATGGGGTGTTTTGAACCTGCAGTATTGTTCTGATATGGGTTAGTGTTGGAATCGAGAGTCAGGCGTTAAGTGAACAAAAATCTTTTCTGAAAGGAAAAGGGAAAAAGGATGGTGTTTTAGAAAGAAAGGAAAAAACAGCAAAGTTCACTAGTAGAGAAACGACTTTTGATCCACTTCGAAATTTGGCTTTAGTTCCGGTATTTTTCGCGCCTGGGACTAAAGGTTAACTTTTGCTCCCGGTCAGTCCCTCCAACCGGGAGTAAAAGTCTACTCCCGGCTGGAGGCTCCGTCCGGGACTAGAAAGGGACCTTTAGTCCCGGTTGGTGTCTTAAACCGGGACTAAAGGTCCCCTCACCTCGGTTAATAGTGGACGGGCCCACTCACATCCATCTCGACACATCTTAGCTTGACAAAAACACTCCACTATATATACCAGATCAAACCCTAGCCCACTCACCCGTCAGCCTCCCTCCCCCCATCTCCTCTCCCTCAATCGCGCAGCGCATCCCTCCTCTTCCTCCGTCTCTCCCTCCCTCTCTCACTCCTCTCCCTCCAGAGCGAGCAGCGGCCCCCTTCTCCCTCTCCTCCAGCGTCGCGGTGGTGGTGGCACACCAGGTGCGGGGCGACCCCCAGCCCCCTCCTCCCTCTCCACCGGATCTAGGCGCCGTGCGGCCCCAGGCCCCCTCCTCCCTTTCTACCAATGCGGCGGCGGAGGCATGCCGGGCGCGGGGCAAACCCCGGCCCCTTCCTCCCTCTCCACCGGATCTGGGCTACCTCACGGCGTCCCTCTCTCCCACGGCTCCTCAACAGCGCGCGGCTCCACCTAGAAGGGCGAGATCCAGTGGAGGACGGAGCCATCGGCGCAGGAGCTATGGACCTGCGAGCTGCGGGGATGCCGGATCCGGTGACCGTGAGGCCAAATCCGACAGCGGGGAGACCGGACCCGGCGGCGAGCGACTGCAGCGGCGATGCCCCCTAGATGGACTCGCTGGGCTTGTCCATGCATATTCGAAAACCTATTCGAAAACCAAAACGAATCATCAATTGAAAATAGAAACAAAAAAAGAAAAAAAACCTTTAGTCCCGGTTGGTAATACCAACCGGGACTAAAGGGTCAGCCCACGTGGCCAGGCCGGGAGGCCTCTTTAGCCCCGGTTGGTATTATCAAGCGGAACTAAAGGTCCTTTAGTCCCAGGAGAGAAACCGGGACTAAAGGAGTGACCCTTTAGTCCTGGATTTGTGTTCCCGGTTGAAAACTGGGACTGAAGAGGTTTCCCAACCGAGACCGAGAGTACAGCTTGATTCTGTATTGTTGATGCCTTCGAGTGTAATCGTCTTGCGCAAAGACCTCCTCGACCGCGATCTGGAATAGCAAAGGTACGAACGCTTGACCATTTGCACATGTGTTGGACCGGACCAACTCTGAATCGTTCAGATTACATGAACATGCAGCAATGGAGAAACTGCATCTCTGTTCTTCAGTGGCAAATAAAAGATCGATGTTAAGGACACGTAACATAAAAGATATACTACACTAGCATAGACACAGAGACGACCAAAAGCTTGGATGTTCAATATTTAAGATGGCATTTTGATTATACCAAACCTAGTAAACAAAGGCTAGGAGCAGTTGCACAAAAGCCTTTAATAATAATATCAACCTCTAAAGAAAGAGAGAGTATAGATTAGTAGCTACTAGCTAGTACTATACTAGAAACAGCTCCAAAGCTGAAACTGCAAGGATTCCCGGCCTTATCAACTTGTCCACACTCGATTATTTTCTTCCTAGGGACCGACAGAAACTTTTGCTTATTGTTCCGAGTCTAAGGTCATAGAACACAGTGACCGCACACGTCTCACACCGTAGTAACAGGGAAGCTTCAGCCTTCAGCCACATGGGGCCTAGCACTGCACTATGCTGATGCACAGCACAAATGGTGGCATGCATGGTGTCAGAGAGAAGAAAAGCGCAACCCACCCAATGGCACCACTTGTGCCATGCACACTCTGGCACTCTTTCACATTGTTGTTTGACCAACCTGCCCTTCAATTTCATATGGAAAAACGATAACCGGTGTAGTATACTAGGCTATATAATCCACAAACACGGACGGGTTTTTCGCAAGGATTTCCCAGCCTAAGAACCAGCTCTGGAACAAGCTTCCTGATCGTCAAAATGACGACGGGTGCGCGTGGCTACTTCTTGGTCACCGCGGTTGCCGTCGTCCTTGCGCTTCTCCCAGCCAGCGCCATAGCCGCCGGCCTCAAGGTCGGCTTCTACAACAAGTCGTGCCCATCGGCGGAGGCCCTGGTGCAGCAGGCGGTGGCTGCCGCCTTCAAGAACAACAGCGGCATCGCCGCCGGCCTCATCCGCCTGCACTTCCATGACTGCTTCGTCAGGGTATGTGCTGCGTTCTTCCTCTTCGCTTCTGCATGCATTTCCCTTTCCACTGTCTGTTTGCCGAGCGGCTATAATGGCTATCAATGGCTTGTGTGCTCCGTGTTGAGATCGATAGGATTTCTTTGTATGCATCATGTACCTGTTGTTGCATAGTTCGGACATGGTTGTTTATTATTCATGTTTTCGGGAGATGAAACAAGGCACAATAATCAATCATTAATTAAACTATCCCATTAACAATAGGAAATTAAAGGGTTGGTACCATGCATACCATTGTATCTGCATTTTGAATACTGACACAATATCTAATACGCAATTCTAACTGCTCAATTTTTTTTTATAGAAGTAGTAATGGCAAAATTTGTAAAGTTGTTATCATATGAGAAATATCGCCGGTCATGAAAAAACGAGTGCTACTATTTCCACATCACTGTCCAAATCACTACACCAAAATGGTGGACTTCTCCTAATGTTTTTAAGTAGTAGTAAAACACCACCACTAGTCATAGCACATGAGAATTTCTCTATGAGGCATCTACTAGCGAAAATGTATACTAAATTTTGAATGCTAAAACACTAGAAGAAAGTCCACCTCACTAGGAGAAGTCTAAAATTCTGGTTGTGAATAACTTTGAAATATTAGTTATTCTCTTTCTGTCCTGAAATAATATAAGGTGTCTAAGCATTCAAAATTTATCTTAAATTAAAGTATTGTAGGTGAAATAACTTCTCAATTCAGTTTAGAAAGGCATCATTTATATGCATAGTACCTTTTTATATTTTTTTCATTTTTTCATTTTTATTATACATCATGTTTCCTACAACCACCGTTTTACTATTTTACGTAGAGGTACGACTCGTGCTGATAGATTCAACAAGCACCGATAATAGATGAATTAAATGAGCATAACGAATAGGAGTACAGAGCTAGCAAGAATAAGGTGGAAACTTGATTTACTTTTCGCTTGGGTATGGGTACGACCGTGTTGACTAGTGCATATATATATATATATATATATATATATATATATATATATATATATATATATATATATATATATATATATATATATATATATATATACAGATGGCAGCAGCGCTATTCTACACCACAAGCCAAAACTTACTGGAAAAAAATACCGAGTACTACTGAACAACGTTCAGTATCATTCAGTACTACATCTAACACCATGAAATACTGAATAATACTGAAACACGACTACTGAACGATACTGAATTTTGTTCAGTATAACAGCTTGGTATATAATAGTATTATACACCTAGGGTAGAATAGAGCGTGTGTATATATATATAAGGGGCTTTAGACCTTTATTAGTTGTCGCCGGTCGACACGCATGTGTCTACGTTATGGCAACGACGACGAATACAAGCCAACAAGGACAGATGACCTAGACCATATGCATAGTGCATCAGTGCATGGCTGCCACTGCACATATGCATCCCCCCTGCTTGGTAAATAAATGTGTGTAGCCGGCAGGAAAATGCAGGTCTGATCCACATCGATCTCTAACCACTCTTCTAACAACAAAGTAAAAAATGACACAAATGACTGAACATCTTTCAGACAACAAGCTTCTGTTCTTTTTTTAAAAAAAAAACGTAATGAAGTGGATCTTAAATGCATGAAGTTAGCAACCCAAATCACATTTATGTTTGTTTCGGTGCCGTCGAATAGTGGTTGCCCACTGCCCAACAACAACTGTACTTGCTGCACACATGTATCTCGATGGCTGTACAGTACTTGTTGCTGGTCCCAACCTCCCACTCCCAGGCAGACATATGTACACGTATGGCAAGGACAAAGATAGAGATAGATGACCTTGACCTTGACTCTGCACTGCACTGTGCACATCGGTATATCTTCAAACAACGCCTAGTTCCTTGTAGCTAGAATTGGGAAAATATATGTCAGATCCACATCTAGCTTACTCTCCTCTTGGGCAGTTGGCAAAAGACAGGCCCATGATGTGCACAAACAACTCCCGGTAAAGGACGACCAGTTGGGATCACGGACCATGGACCAACGACCATGGCACATGCACACCAAATGGTTCATCGCCAACTACTGCAGTAGTTTTTTTTATTGTTATTAGTGAGCTTCTTACCTAGCTAGAACTACCAGCATGAATAGTCTTACATGCAATTTACAGAGATGACGAAGTAATTAAGATCATGCATACATGTGAATGAAAGAAAATAAAATAATATCACGGCGGATGAATTACACGCACGTACGCATCATGCATGCTCAACCAACGCAATATCGTGACGGAGGACGCATGCATGCATTACAGGGCTGCGACGGCTCGGTGCTGATCGACTCGACGGCGAACAACACGGCGGAGAAGGACGCGTTCCCGAACAACCCGAGCCTTCGGGGCTTCGAGGTCATCGACGCGGCCAAGACGGCGATCGAGGCGCGGTGCCCCAAGACGGTCTCCTGCGCCGACATCCTGGCGTTCGCGGCGCGGGACAGCATCGCGCTGTCGGGGAACCTAACGTACAAGGTCCCCGCGGGGCGGCGTGACGGGCGGGTGTCCCGTGACACGGACGCCAACAGCAACCTCCCCTCGCCGCTCTCCACCGCCGCCGAGCTCGTCGGCAACTTCACGCGCAAGAACCTCACCGCCGAGGACATGGTGGTGCTCTCCGGCGCGCACACCGTCGGCCGCTCCCACTGCTCCTCCTTCACCAACCGCCTCTACGGCTTCAGCAACGCCAGCGACGTCGACCCGGCCATCAGCTCCGCCTACGCCTTCCTGCTCAGGAGCATCTGCCCGTCCAACACCAGCCGGTTCTTCCCCAACACCACCACGGACATGGACCTCATCACGCCCGCGGTGCTCGACAACAAGTACTACGTGGGGCTCACCAACAACCTCGGCCTCTTCACGTCGGACCAGGCGCTGCTCACCAACGCCACGCTCAAGAAGTCCGTCGATGAGTTCGTCAAGAGCGACAGCAGATGGAAGAGCAAGTTCGCCAAGTCCATGGTCAAGATGGGCAACATCGAGGTGCTCACGGGCACGCAGGGGGAGATCAGGCTCAACTGCAGGGTCATCAACAACGGCAGCAGCAGCCTCGCTGGATTCGAGCTTCACATGACAACCGACTCTGCCCAGGACGAATTAGCCGACATTGCAGCCAACTAACAGGTAGTAGCAGCTATCTGCAGAGGATCTAGTGATCTACTACTCCCACTGTCTGCACATCCAAAGTGACGATGTTCTTCAGCTACTGCTCTTGACGTGCCAGAAATGAAATAAACATCTTCTGAACATATAAATTAAAAACATGGGGCAAGGTTTGTTCCTTTTTCTGTTTGTATTGATGTTGGATTACCTGTGTGTAACTACTACTACCTCCATTTCAAATTAGCACCTCAAGAATGAGCCACAATGCGTACACCTCAAGAAAACTAATTAGCTATGAATGCCAACACTTGCGTTGAGTTGGAAATTAGAACCTTAATAGGCACATTCCACCACGAACAAGTGGCTAGGCTCCACACCATAAAGGAAAAAAAATTCTAAGTTCGTTGTACATGGTGTGTTCAAGTGAAGCTTGTAAGGGCCTATTTGGTTGAGTGGCTAACCCCTAATCAGGCTCCAAGAAGTCAACTTCCAGCTCTTTGGTTACCTATAAATAGTCCGAAGCCAGGCCAGCTAAGCCACTTTGGAGGCCCTAGCCTGGCTATGGAAAAACGAGATGGGGATCCGTTTTTTTGGAGCCTATCTCCCGTCGCGTCACCTCTGGGTCACCAACGCGGAGGTCTGGGAGCCAAGGCTCGACAACGGAGGCTCGATCCGAGGAGGACGACGACACCAGCGTGCTCCGACCACCAACGCGGAGGCTCCCGCGGCGCTCGACGGCGAGCTCGCGAGGTGGCCCTGTCGAGGGCGAGCTCCCGCGGTGGCAGGGCGAGGGCGTTGGGAAAGGCCGCTTTCCACCAGGGGAAGGGCGCAAGACAAGGCAAGGCAAGGCAAGCTGCTCCTCCCCTTCGACGGTGAGCTCCCGCGTTGGCAGGACGGGTCCCGTGGGCGGGTGTCGCTGCCGTGCTCGCGAGCTCGATTCGGTGGCGGGTGTTGCTGCTCCTTCTCCACCGTGCAGGGCGGGGGTCCCGCGGGTGGGTGTCGCTGCTCCTTCTCCACTGTGCTCGCGAGCTCGATTCCCCGGCAGACGGAGGGGAGCGGACACCACTTGCGTGGAGGAGGCAGTCGTCCCGCCGGCATGGGCTCCGCTGGCTATGCATGCTTTGCTGATCACCTGTAGATTAGTATTGGATGTGTTGGGGATTTGGATTTTAGTGAAGTTGGATTGGTCTAGATTGGATGCATATACTAATAATTTGGATTGAGCTGTTTAGGACTGATTTCAATTAGATATCAGTTGGATTCCAGTGATTGGATATGGACGGATTGTCTCAAAGGAAGGCACTCATCATGTACATGTGTTCGATGAATTGTCTCAAAGGGGTGAAGTTAACTGCACAAAGATAAGGTGACTATCCAAGTCAAACCAGCTAATCAAACAAACTACATACTAGCCATTCTTAGATAGTGCAGGTGACCAAACAAGTCTATCTGGCTTGTTGGAGGTAGTTTTAGGCTAGCCTGACTTATTTCCTAGCCAGGCTAGAAGTAAGGGGGTGTTTGGATGCAGTGACTAAAGTTTAAGAGTTGTCTCATCGGATATCATATGTGGTGTCACATGGGGTGTTCGGATATTAATAAAAAGACAAATTACAAAATCCGTCAACAATCCACGAGACGAATTTATTAAGTTTAATTGATCCATCATTAGCACATATTTACTATAGCACTATATTGTCAAATTATGAACTAATTAGGCTTAAAAAATTCGTCTCGCAAATTAGTCTCATATTTAGTTTCACAATTAGTCTATATTTAATACTTCATGTATATGTTCAAATATTTAATGGGGGCATTGACTAAAGTTTTGAAGGTAAAACCAAACATCCCCTAAGCCAGGTAAGCAAAACAGACACTAAATGAATTATCCAGCAAGGCGTGTACGGAAAAGATGTTTCGATATCTGCGTGCTGCCCAGCGATTACACCATAGAGCTTTGGGCACATGTTACCCAAGTACTGAACCTTGGAACTGTCTAGATAATAGGCCAGTCCCATGCGGTAGAAGTTGCTCAAGTACACAGTCTCTTTGAAAGGGTGAAGCCCAAGTATAGTAATGTAAAAGTGGTCTGTGATCTTCGGCTTCACCGGTGCTTTGTCGTCGCCGCTACCATCTTCGTGGCGGTTATCACCATGTTTTTCTTCCGGGAAACGATCATAATAGTTGATGTCATCGAAAGACCAGGCTCCACCATCATCTGGCTGATACGAGTAGTCTAGACTCGCCATCGCCTTCTTAAGGTTGCTTCGATGCTTTAGCACCCACTTCATCTGATGACCAGAAGACGATGATTCGTGGAGGATCCATACCCGGAACTGGAACTTGTGGTCGTGTATCGCACAGTACACCCCTTTCTCCGATCTTCCCAAGTAGCGTTCGTGATACCTGCAGCTTGGTCGATTTTTCACCGGCGGTTTAATGACCTGGTACTCATTGTTAGGAAATTAGGCATTTTTATGTTTAATTTAATCTAAAAATGTAGTAATAAATTCGTGACAACAAGTATGTGCACGTGTGAACTACCAGTGGCAGCTATGATGAGCATATTGATCATGTTTACTGAATGTAGAAATAGTAAGATTAGAAATATACCTAGCGGAGGGACCCATGCTCAAAGAACTGGTGGCTCCATTCACATGAGTCGTCACCGTGTATTGCTCAAAATCACGGACCACTATCGATGTAGGAAGATGTTCGCAGTGCAGTCCCTCGAACATCACCGGGAAGTAGACGAGACGATCCGAGGAAGAAGAAGACGTCGGCAATCACCAGGAAGAAGTTGTGGCAGAACCGTCTAATCTAATGCCTCCCAAGAGTACTTGTCTTTCATTAGACACTAAGTACCCAAGAGAGGACATTAACTATATAGTTCCGTCGAGCACACCCCAAGCGAGAACTCAAAAATTCATATGATCATAAATGAGAGAATAAAGCATACAACATTCTTAAGTCATTTCTTACATCACTTTATTACAATACCAGAATATTATCTCAATTGATTATAACAGCAGAATATAACAATGTTATCAAAGTTACAGAGAAAGCAGGATTAATTTAATGACATGGTGGAGTATTAACATAGTGGACATTTTTATATAAGAGATGTTAGTAGATTTTACATCTTTTCTTATAAAAAACGTTAGTGAGGTTTATGAATAAACACTACGGTGGTAGTGTGAAAGGAATCATCTCTGAGCCCACTAGGAGGTTTTCACACATAAGAGTCAGCTCTAAGTCTCCTCCGATCACCTGCAACAGGGGGAATAGAACCCTAAGTACTCCATCGTACTCAGCAAGACTTACCCGACAGGAGGAAAATAAAAGACTCCAAGGATATGCAACGCTATCTGGCTTGTGGGTTATTGCATCTGCAGGAAGCATTACTAAACGTGCATCCTTAGTCAATTTTATTTGCAGTCATCATTAGTTCGTTAACTAACTATTCTATGTAAGCACCTATGCTACTTTCAAGCTTGTGGTGAGTAATCAGAACCATTTTATCACCTTTCAAGTTCCAGTTCTTACTACGGTGCTGACTATAGCCAAGTCATACCGTCTCACGGAAACGGTGATTCGCAAACCAATGTATCCCAGCTAGGTACCCTGAAACACACGCCCCGTTTATACCCCAGGCACAAACAAGACCAACCCATTCCACTCCTGTCACGGGGTCTAGGTCCCCGTCCAAACTTGGACTCCAAGCCCCCACACTTGAGACCCGGTCTTAGTATGGTGCTTAGACCAACACCTTTCTCTGCCTCCAATCAATCGGTCTGGAAAGAGCTGGAACCCATGACAAGAGCATAACGACCCTTCTCACTCCCATAAACAAGTATGTGCTCAGGATAATAAGTTTATGACCTGACTACCATCCACAGCAACGGACGGTCCTCAATCGATACAGGCGGAACAAGTGCAATCCAAGCCTCGCTCGAATGCCTAACCAAGTCCAGATCCAAAGTACCATTCCACCCAGTCTCCAATTATCATTCATATCTATTCCATGTGATAGTAATGTAATAACAACATTAATATCTTTCCTATCTCTCGCGAGTGACAGGTAATCACTCGACTTCTATCGAATCCTATATCATAGCAATCTACACGATCCTAACATACAAGTAGGACTTATAGGATAAGGATATATATGCGAGTGGTTTCATTCAACTCCTTACAGCTTAATGCACAAGCATAAATTAAAGTGCAGAATAATATGGGTTATACATCGGGGCTTGCTTGGGTAATATATAACCAAAAGTTAGCATTCTATCATGGTGACACGATCATCAAGACACCATCTTTTCCGCTACCTTGGTCGACTCCATGATCCATCGTTGTTCCTATTATGATATACGTGGATACAATACAGAGACATAAATAATCAACGGCAACTGCAACTCTAAAATACGATTGCGCCCTGCAAGCTAACAAGCTAGCTTAAATGACTAACATACTAGTCTACGTATCCACGTCATCAAGTAAGGCTTTGCCTCCGAAAAAATGTTCTAGTTTTAAATCCCAAGGTGTTTCGGTATTTTATTGATTAAACATATATTTTCGAACTAAGGCTCATTTAGCTACCTTAGCAAACTAATTATTATGGAGCTATAAAAATTACAATGAGCACCTAATAAAGTTAAGACTTTACTGTGAAAGTTTCAGAGCCAACACTATCACCAATTTATCACAAAAATTCCTACAAATTTATATCTTACAATATTTAGCATCTTAAATTAATTAGATAACTCCTAAAAATATTAAAAAACTATGTGAACAAAATATACTAGCAGATAGATCATGATTTTAAGAACCTAACAAAACTGGTTTAACAATTTTTAGTTAACTACACAATTTTATATTGAATTTACAAGTTTACCTTAGAAATTAAATTAGAAAATGCATTAGAAAAAGGAAAGGGCCGGCAGCAACACCATCTGGCCCGACAGCCCAGCGCGGCGTGGCTACGCGCGCATCACGGTGGCCCAGTATGGCCCAAGGTTGGGGGCGCCTGCGCGCATTGGCTGTTTTGCAGAAAGGCCGCCGAGCTTTCAGAGATTAATACGACTACTGTGCGCACTATTCCTACCATCAGTAACTTTGTAACCAAATCTTCAGATGTTTTCACCTTTACCACGGGGAGATCCCTAGAAACCCCACGTGCGCCGGCGCGGCAGCCGACGGCATAAGGCGGTTACGCCGGGCAAACTAGGCTCGCTACGACGGAATTAAGAGGCCGACCACCATTTACAGCTAAACACGTAAGGATGGGTGGCAGTTAGGGACTCGGAGGCACATTGTCGCGGGCTGAAGCGGCGAGCGGCTATTCGTGGTGGCGACGCGACTGTTCCGGCGAGCCTACGTACGCTCGGTAGAGTAGAAGTGACGGATAAGCAAAAGTGGCTCACCATGGTGCACGCCCCACTAACAGTTGAAGCAGGGGAGTGCTGTGGCGGTCTGGCCATGTGCGCCCACACCGCGTAGCGGTGCTCCGAGCGCGGCACCGACACGTCCACACTCCATCGACGAGCACCCTAGCCAAAGTAGCGCAAGCACCGGATGGAGGGAGTCAAGGCGAGCTCAGGCTTGAGAAAAACAGGGCGCCTAGCTGACTACCTATGCCACCCACTGATGCGGGGAAATGTGCTGTGAAGCCCGAGCTGGGGATTTAGAAGGGGATGGTGCGCTACCGCTGCAACATCGTGGCCCGCGGCCCCGACTTAACGTGGATCGGCCAAGACATGATGAGGGCACAGCCGCGTGGGGACATGATCGTGGAGGCGGTAACAGAGGCGCGTCAGTGAGTGAGTGGATAACGACGAAAATAGAACAAGCAAAAGTGCCAGGTGCAGCGCACCAAGGCGACAATGGCGCGTGAGCGACAGGGCAGTGGGGGCGAGATCGCAACGCTACAAGAGAGCCGAGGCAGGCAGTGACTCGACGGGTAGGTGAATTGAGTGGCAAGACAAGCGCCATGATAGTGAGACGACGACTACCATGGCGTTAACTTGGTCCCGCGCACAACCAGGCCGGCAGCGTGCATGCGGCAAAGACAGTGCCACCGGACAGGGCCAAGCAGCAGCGCAGGATTACACAGAGCGCGGACGCGACGGCGACGCGACAGCGTCGGCAGCAGGGGCACGCCCACGCGTATGATGGCGAGAAGGACAATAGCAGCACCACAGCGCGAGGCGGGAAAGGCGGCAGCAGGGGCAGTAGCGTGGCGGCCAGCCACTGCAGGGCGATGACAGCGGCCCGCCAGGGCCGGTCATGGCCAGACAGGCCGACTGGGCTCGGCACCGCGACATGGGCCAGACCTATGACGTGCATGAATTTTAAAGCGCATCTAAAAACTAACCTAGCACAATTGAAGCTAAACTACCTCGACCATGCTAACGAGGGTACATCAGTCTATCATAAGGAGCAAAAACACAGCCTTGACCTTTAGCTAGATTTTCCAGAATTAATTCACCAACATGGCATTGTCACACTGTTTTCAACTTAAAATTTCTTTCGAGCTGAATTTGACTTCAAATTCCATTTTCAAGCCATTAGAAATACTAGCTAGTCATATTATTTTTCTACAGCAAGAGTTACATTGTCATCTACAAAGTTTGTATTTCAAACCTTATTTAGGTGTCATACACATATTCTATAATACTTTTGCTCAGTAAAAAATAGTTTCCACCCTACTTGACATAACATAAGTTATCGAATAAATTTCCATTTAACATTCTTATTGGTCATTTTAGGCTATAAGAAATTTATCAACACCTTCTATCACATGCATTACTACATAAATATGATTCTCATGTACTCACTTTGATGCAATCAACAATACCAAAACATGCAGCTAGTGTTTAAACATTTTAGCTAGAATTTAAATGTCAAAATAGCATTGTCTTACTTCTTTTCCATACTTAGAAAAGTTAAGGATTTCAGTTGGGGCTAAGTAACCATTAACTCTTTTATTGCAATTTTTAATAGGTCTAAACCTTGTTAACTTCAACCAACAAATACTTCATACAATAACTCATAGGAGCAAAATATTTAAACACCATTTAACTATTTTGCTCAATATAAATCACTAAAAATGGTATTTTAACAATAGTAGTCAGAAGAGGATTGGGATGGGGAAATATCATAAAAATGTTTGCCGACTTAACGAAAAGAGCTTATCTTAACATCAAATTTGATTTTTTGAGCTCCCAAGAGCACTAGTTAACACTATTTATTTTTATTTTTCTCAACCACGAAAGTGAGTCACATAGGATTCGCTTATCATTTTACGTGCGTTATAAATTTTTAAAACTCAAAAACTTGTTTGGCTAATCCCTCTCGGACCTAAATCTCGGTACTAAACAAGCTCGTAACACTAGGGGTGTTACAGAAGCGAGCAGTCAGCGGTGACACTACCCAAAAATATGATCGTCCGCACACCCGAGTAGGTATCACAGATGCAGACGGGGTTCCGGAGGCCTGCTCTCCCAATTCTCCAAGGAAGAAGACGACGACATCGGCAATCATCAGGAAAAAGCGAGCAGTCGCGGTGACGCTCGCAAAAAAAACTGATTGCCCGCACACCCGAGCAGGTGTCACAGATGCAGACGGGGGTTCCGGAGGCCTGCTCATCCAATTCTCCGTGCGCGCAAAGGATTGGGATGGGGAAACTTAGACGGCAACGCAGTAGTGAGAAGAGGGAAACACTAATTGACTATCTAGGATTTTTCTAACTAGGAATTTCCAATGATAGTTCTATTGTTGTTGTATCTTTTTTCAGGAGGATTGATACATATATATATATATGGAGGAGAACTCCCTACCTCCACATCAACTAGTAATATAGGGTACTAACTGATGTTGCATCTTCCTACTCTACTCATGGACTTAAACAATAAATCATATAAGGGAACACGTATATTAGGCCTTTGAGATTTATTAGAATTTCTTCATATGGATTTAGGAAATTATCCATATAAATTCTAACACTCATGGGTAGCCAGTGATATTCTGCTTATTCTGCCGAAGAAGTTGTTCTGGGAGTGCACGTAGTGTGCTCCGTGCCAATAGACACTGTAATGCTTGTGATCAAGTGAATCAGCCCACGCCATGGTTCCCACTGGCTCCCCTCGCCGGAGAAACGACCTCTCCTCCTAGCGCCCTGTCCTCGACGAGAACACCAGTGTCTCGCACAGCAACGGCGGCCATTCTGATTTCGCCATCACTGAGTCGTCTTGAGGTACAAACCACCAGCTGGGAACAACCGGCGTCAAGAACACCTTGTAGTGCGGCGAGACGGCCGGGTCGATCAAACGCCAGGTATAGGTAGGAGGGCAGTTTCCCGGCGCACGGAGGTGCGAGACGAGGCAAGGGTGCCCACTGCCGCGTGACAGGGTTAACCACGCTTTTGTAGCGTAGCAGGAGGCCGTTGCAATGGCCGAGGGGTGTTTGTTTGTTTCCACACGGCTAAAGTCTAGCCCTGTCATATCGAATCTTTATACTAATTAGAAGTATTAAACATAGATTAATTATAAAACTAAGTACACAGATTGAGATTAATTTACGAGACGAATCTATTAAGTCTAATTAGTTCATAATTTGACAATGTGGTGCTACAGTAAACATTTGCTAATAATAGATTAATTTGGCTTAATAGATTTGTCTCGCTAATTAGTCTACTCTTGTGTAATTAGCTTTATAATTAGCTTATATTTAGTCCTTCTAGTTAGCACCAAAATACCCGATGCAATACGGACTAAACTTTAGCCCGTGTCGTTTGGCGCGCGTAGCTAGTGAGGTCTCCGGAGACAGCCGCACGGCCCGTCGTCGTCGTGGCGGCGGCCCCAGCATGCGGAAGTTGATGAATATGCCGGCCAGCGAGAGCGGGAGGAGGTCGGCGCGCAGCAGCCTGTGCCCGTCGATGACGGCGTTTCAGGCCTTGCAGACGCAGCGGCACACGGCCAGGCTGCGCGGCGCCAGGCAGCGGAGCACGTCCGCGAGCATGTCCTCGGGCGGACGCCATCAACTTGTATCGATCGACTTGTATCTGTAGATCGATGCAGGAAGGGGCTGTTTGGATCAAGCCCTGGTGAAATTCTGCGTCTGCTTTGGTCGTGGACTCGTGGCTCACTCCATCAGGCGGACGGACTGCTTTTAATACGGCAGGGAGTGGGGGTCGGTATCCGAGTCGGAATCTGCTCGTACGCACAATACGGGGTGTCGTAGTCGTAGCTAGTAGGCTCGTATCGTAGCATAACATCGAATTTGGTATAATCACGCCATCCATTATCGTAGTCTGCATTTTAGTAGAAGTAAATATTTTTTCCTTTAAAGATATATTTTTTTAATCTTCATACAATAATAATCTGTCATATCATTGCAATAAAAATAGGGAAATCCTAGAGATTCTCTACAAAAACAAACAAACATATTATTCCAATCCCAATAGTCTAGTAACGGTGAAAGATGTCTTCTTTAATTAGTCATAGACAAGTAGCAGAAAAAATCCATGTCAAATTGTACTCTCTTCGTTCCAAATTATAAGACGTTTTGACTTTTCAAGATACATGATGACTTTTGTTATGCATTTAGATATAAACTATGTCTAGATACATAGTAAAAGTAGTATATCCAAAAAAAGTTAAAACATCTTATAGTTTATAATGGAGGGATTATTAGAACTCAATGATAAGAACTATGTTATATATTTCAGATAATATCATTATATATTTCCATTTACCAACCAAAAAGACCAGCATACATCACAAAACAGTGAATGGTAGACTGTATATTATGACTAGGATAGAGTTAGTTATTAGGATTATGATTCCATATATCAGCTTGACCCTCAAGTCATGTGAACTCTATATATAACGCTAGAGAGGCTTAATACAAATAATCTAATTCCGCCCAATTTCTATTCCTCATATACCTAAGACATGACACCCAGAGAAAAACTAAACAATAAATCTAACATTAATTAACCGACCTTCGTGAAAAGACTAGTGCTAGACCTACTGAGTCTTAGAGTACTTAGTTACATTCTACTGCTTAATAGACCAAAGAGCACCAATATTACATCTGTTTCAATTATCTTGTGATTCAACCTCATCCTCCTTAATCTCGTCATCAGCAGTCAGAGTTTTTATGCCATTGTGGTAAGACATCTAAATGATAGGTACAAGTGCACAATAATTGTTGTGATTTAACCTAAAATCTATAGGAAAACTTTTTCTAAATCAAATTGCATCAGATAAACTCGAATTTTGGATGGTGTGATTCATAAAGTAACAACAAATAGGCTACAACAAGAGTTAGTGTTGGCGCTCACACATGTGTTTATTACTGATTTTATTGGCAAATTCATGTAGTATACTCTTAGCATATGTGCATCTTGGAAACTAACATTGAACTCATATTGGAGTATGCCTTGTGTTTCTGTGCATGTTACTATTTGTAGAAAAATGAGGGAAAAAGGCTGCTTTTGGATACGTGAACTATGGATGACTTGGACTTAGGATGATCCAAGGAGCAAGAATGAGAAAAAATGAGTACCATCTAGGGAAAGAACACCTTGGGCCAATCAGCCCACTCATCTAAGTGGGTCGACCCTAGGATGAAAGAGGATGTCACATTACGTTTTTTCACTTTGACACCAAGTTGAGATCATGCTTCCAGCTTCCTCTCCCATGTGGGAGGATGACTCTCCTCTATATATACTTATTTTGCATCTACAAGACAGAGTTCATGAATTCTTTGTTGATGGTCACTAAATGTTTAATCTGATCATCAACATATCGGTAAAGTGAAGGTGAAATCAACTTCATAGTAGTATTTTATTTTTAAATAATATGGTTCCACTTGTATATGAAAATAAGTGAATGCAGGTACCAAGGAAGTAAAACGAGCAAAGGAGAAGGTCCGGAGCCCACCTGAGCGGTCGCCCGACCCCACCAGGGTTCAGCTGCCCTAGCCAAAGCCCCTCTATGTCATGAATCCACACCGCAAGCCAAAAACAAACTTTGGAATGATCGAACAAGTTGGTTGCAAGTCGGTTTGATCATGTGGTTGAGGTGGAGCTTCACCTAGATTAGAGGCCCATCATTGCATACTAAGATAGCTAAAGTCGATGGTATCACCTTGGATACTTGTCAACCACCACCGAGGAGATCTATGAAGTGTTGAATTGAAGGACGGTGGATCCAAGAGGTCACCCGACCTCCTGGTGGTTCGACCGACCTCACCTGTCATCCCCTCCCTCTCTTACCCTTTTTTCTCGTTTTGGATCAAAGTAGAGCACGGCCACCTCCGGCCGCACTCAACGCCCCGTGCGCATCCTCGTCGTTTGTGCCATGCCCCCTCCTCCATGCCTTCCCCAGATGCACGCCATGTCGCCAATCCGTGGCGCGGCCACTCCCACATGAGTAGGCAACAAGGACACGTCCGGGGTATGACCCCTACCACCTTTGTCACCGCCGCCTGTCAACCTCGCTGCTTTTTGATCGGGTGCTGCATGCCTAGCCTCGCCTCACCTCAACCACCTAGATTCCCAAAAAACCTAGCCCCGAGTGCTAATAGTCCTACATGTACCACCAATCCGTCTCTTGTCATCCGCCGCCGTGGACATGGCCGGCGTGGATATTTAGCCATTTTGAGCCCTCCTCTCCGATCCAACACCACTGTCGCCACCAGTGGCGCCACCTCTCTTCACCCACAGTCCTAGCTAGCCAAGGAAGAACACTAAGAGGCCCTGCCGCAGAGCCAAGGACGCAGCCCCAATCAACTACACCGGTGTAGCGGCTCAGCACGACATTGTTCCACCTCGTCACTGCGTCGCTATTCTAACCTCCTCAAGCCCACATTGAGCCCCATCTCCACCCTTTCGTCTTGTGGGGTGGAAAAGAACACCAGAGCACTGATGGGGAATGTGAATGTGATTGTAAAGAAAAACACTTTTGCTGTAGTGGCACGATGCGAATTTGTACCTGTTGACACTAAAAAATGTCCGAAAATGGATTATAGGCATCTCCAATACATATGTGTTGGTGGCCAAATAGCGCAACAAAACATCGAAAAAATCATGTGGAGAAGACAACGAGCCAGGCGAGCCAGCTCTAGTCCAGCCGGCCAGGTCGACTCCTGCCTTCCAGTCGGCTTAGCTGACTAGGCGACTGGTCCCTGATGCCGCCCACAGTAGCTGCCTGAGCCTGAGGAAATCGGCTTAGCAGACTCCTCCCGCCTAGAAACTGACTCAGTTACACTTAAAAGTTGGTTTTGGCATGTTTTTATGTGGAAAACTTGGAGATTACAATTTGGATTTATTTCCTACTGGGATAAGACCCATCTCTATATATGAGAGGATCACAACCGATTAAGTTTCATCCAATCGTCAAAATCAATCTACAAACACCCTTTAACCCTCTTTTCCAACCCCTTGCTGTTTGTCGTGTCTCCCGGTGGCATTCTAGACGGCCTTGCTGGTCCTATGACCCCCTCCATGTGCTCTTGTCCGACGGGTCTTCTCGGGAGAAGTTCAGGGAGTCTATCAAGCCAAAAACAGGCTCAACATCGGCCTAACCGGTCTCTAGATCGGTTTCATCGATCATGCTCGCATTCTTGCTGGTTGTGGGTTGATTTGCAACCCCTTGGACGTGCTAGCCCTGCTGATGTGTGATTTGGGTCATCCCCAACGTCAACACACATTTGGCGTACCTTCGTGTAACCGCAAGAAAGATGTACCGTGTTGATCATAGTGAATCACTTAAGAACACGTACTAATCAGCATCCATGCCAACATCGACCATAGGTGGATACAATACAAAACAACAGAATAACACACGGCGAAAAGAAAAGTGAGATCGAGAACCACACCAGATCGAGATGTATACTAGCAGACACCACATGATAAGAAAGAAAAGAAGTCCTTCGCACACAAATACTACATGACACAAAGCACTGATAACCATTAACCAGGACACAACACGTAGGAGAGTGAAGTCGACAGCCAGCCGCCGCAAGAACAAGCCAGACTCGCTTATGCCACTAGCAACAACACTCTTCTCCATGGCTGCTGGTCGCTCTACTGCTTGCTGCTGACTGAAAGGACTGTTGGCTGATTTGTTGGTAGAAAAAAAATACTATTTATTGGCTGAAAAAATACGTCTTATAAACCCATCGGATTGGGTCACCAAGAGCTCGTTGCTCGGCACCCACATTTATATGGGCAATTGCTCGTCTTTAGTTGCACGGATGATAGTTTGAGACGCTGAGCAGAGCTACTGGCGCACTGTCCAAGCCTTGATGGAGGAGCAGCAGCTCATGGGCCATGGCTTAATGGGCGGGGCATGTTCGGCTGCGTAGCCTCGCTGAAAAATGGACCCGCCACATGGTTCTTTTGCAGCAGGGCCCACATGTCCGTGGCAGTAATTGAACTGGCTACAAAGGACAGGGGTGCATGGACCATGGATGTCATCTTACCTAGACAGTACAGTTATGTCTTAACCTTTGCTTAAGGCCTGTTTGGAACGGAGGATTTTCAAAGTTTCTATTCCCGTGTTTAGAAATCCTCCTATAGTTTTCTACTCTTCTTTCGGTTCTATTCCAGCGTTTTCACTATTCCTTTATTTTGCATTCCCCCGTTTCAAACAGGCCCTTAAACATAAAGCCAAGGCTTGACCCCAGCTTAAAACGACAAAATCAGTGGTAGCGCAGCGCTCTGATGCTGCCCAAGCACTGGCCTGGGTGGCTCCGAAACTGGCTAATATCAAGGGGATGCAGTGCAAACGCATGCCGAGGGAATGAGGTTTCAGAGTGCAGTAAAGCCTCTTTACCTTTAACTGTGCCTACCCAATAACCCACCAGAATCCTATCCGTCCCAGGTCTGCAGCGAATCAGGCAGAGTAAAGCTAGAATTCAAGGCGCCCCTCAGCTTGGTTGGCAGAGCAGGCCAATGCCCAATCGACAGGCGTAGCGATGTGCTTGACAACAAGTCAGGCTATATAGTACGCTACAGTAAAATATCGATACAAGTTCTCCAACATATACTCCATTTTTATCAGTCTATTTATTACTTCAGCTTTTATCGGACTTTCATCAAAAACAAAGAAATGAAGCGTCAAGCAGATACGTAAAGGATGTGCTGTTTCAAGAGAGAGAGATCAAGCAAAATTTGAAGCTTTCATACAAACGAAGTGCACACAATGTATTTCCTGTACAGTGTGATATGCCCTACACCCCCCACCCCCCACCACCCCCAACCCACCCACCCACACACACACAGCAAAATGAAACACCAACTATAACCAGGCTCCACCACAAAATTCAACTCAACAGATGGAAAGAGAGAAACTACCAAAACTTCACAATGAGAGATGGTCACCAGTACTCCAGTACTGGTGAAGCATCTAGTGGCACATTTTGAGGAATCCATCTTCAGTTCCAACCACAAACAACCTTGACAAAGGAAGCACAGCAATAGTTGAAAGGACAGATAGGTTTTTGTGTTTCACCCCTCTGTCAACCGAATACAAGTTCTGAAGTGCAAGCTGCTGATGTCCAATCTGCTTAAAAATAAATGGAAATCACTTTCATGAGAGCCAATTAGATTTCCATCTCATATAGTTTATAAAAATTGCTAAATGGAAGTTACACTACTGCTGGAACTTGGAAGCAGTAAATTCTTTCAAGATTGAACAATGTTGCCTGTTACGAAAAGGAAAGTCTTACTTCACTTGCTGGTCTCGATAGGGAAGTTAGTGCAATTTTGTTCCTTGAAATTGATACCACGTCCTGACCCCACACAGAGAAGTTGGAAATGCCGTCTGAATGACTTCTGAAAATGTTTGACTGTGTTGCCAGATTCCTATCACATTTTCCCACAAAAAAAAAAAAATATGAACATGCAAAAGCCAGAAGGCATACAAGGAATCCATATCATCCAATCTTGAAGAGCATTGTGTCGATGTGTGTTGTGTGCCATTTAAGTTCAGGAATCCATCAGATTACTAACTAATGTTGCTACAGTACAACCTGGGAAGGTGTTCATCTAAAACAATTCCAAAAAAGAAAATAGTAGAAGACAATAGCCCCAGCATTTTTATCTATGTCAATCCCCGTATACATTAACAATATAAAAAAGCTACATCCCAATAGGTCAATTGACAGAGTTATTTGCATCAACAAAATAATACCTTCTGAGGTCCCACACTCGAAGAGTCTTGTCAAGGGAACTTGATACAATTAAGTGATCATCTGGCGCTGCCAGCTATAAGCATAAATGCGAATAGAAAACAAAAAATCAGATCAGAAAATGTCAAAGTAATCAAAGCTTTCTTTTACCATTCTGCGGTAGAGGGCTAGGAGTGCATTAGCATACCTTTGTAATGTGTCCATCATGTGCTCGCCAAACTGCAATGATGTTCCCACTACGCTTATCAAGCAATCGACAATATCCAGAACTTAAACCTGCTGCTATCCAGGATGAACCCATTGGGCTTCCTTTCATAAGCTTGTTTGAGCCACACGAGCAAATAGCTGACACAAGTGATGAGAAAGATATTTCAGCCGTATCGCTCTTCCATAAATGTAGCTTCTGATCCCGAGATATGTCAATAAATCTGCAAGAACTCAACCAATGTGCAAGGAAATAATTAATAGAAAAACAAATACACTACAATGTGCAACGAACTAATTCAGGCTACTTATCAAGAACAAATACAGTAAAATAACGAGATTTGGAGAGAAAGGAATTATGCTCTCAGCTTCATATCACTATCCTTCTAGAAAAACACTACAATGCTCGCAAACTCCTGCTCCCTGCGTTCCAAATTATAAGTCACTTTGGTTTTATCCTAAGTTAAACTTCTCTAACTTTGACCAAGTCTATCCTTGGAGGTAGATGGCCATGTCCGAGCTCAAGTTGTTCATGCACATACAAACCGCTCCTGGAGTTCTGGTTCTGTGATTAGTGGTGGACAGTGGAGGCTTAGACTTCTCCACCTGTAGATAAAATCCACAGCCTTCTCATTTGCTCATTGCAGAGTTTTTTTTAACGCAATGGCAGGAGCTCTGCCTTTCAATTAAGTAGGGGAGAATAAGACTTCTCCACGCTCAAGGCATCTTGAGTTTGTTCCTAGGTCCTAGGGAGCCTGGTCCCAAATTGCTATAGCACCTCTCATATTTGGTCCCCGTATGAGATGAGTCTGTATGGGGACCATTTTTTTCTCTTAGCGCGGCTCTCCTGCGTTTTCTAACAAAAAGTGAGCGCCAAAACCAGAAATACTCCTTCCCCAAAGAAGTGGAGGGCCTCTTTACAGGCCTACGGGAGTTAAATCATATTGAGCTCCCTAAACCAAAAAGGCCGGAAGAAACTTCCAAATTCAATGAGCCAATTTTTTGCCACTTCCATCGCATCTTGGGTCATATGCTCAAGAATTGCTTTGTGGTCAAGAACATCATACAAAAGCTCCTAGATGAAGGCACCATAGGTGCTGATCCCCTTAAAAACATGAAGAAAGGGAAGAAAATGGCTGCATCAAATGTCAAAAAATGTACCAAATTAGTTTCTTTCAATCCACCGTGCAATATGTCTTTAGACTGCACTTATTTGGTAGAGTAGATGTCAGTATATATTTCTATAAACATGGTCAAACTTAGAGAAGTTTGACTTAGGATAAAGCCAAAGTGTCTTAATTATTTGGAATGGAGGAAGTATTGCATATCACTACCTAACCAGTTCAAATAAATTTTCTCCCCATTTTGTTATGTCTTTGCCGAAGGGCAGGCCTAGTGCAGTGGTGAGAGCTGTCTCACTGAGTCACCAGGTCGTGGGTTCGAAACAGCCTCTCCGCAGATTTTGCGGGGGAAAGGCTTCTCGGTTTATCCCTTCCCCAGACCCCACTCATGTGGGAGCCTCCGGCACTGGGTCTGCCCCTTTTTTTTGTTATGTCTTTGCCGGTGTATTTATGGGCATTGCATCCTGTCAGGTTGTCTCAACATAACAGGTCCCAAGCCCTGGTAAAGGAGGAGGGTTGTGATAGGCGTGGCGAGACAACGTTAAATCTAGCCATTCTAATGGAGATGAAACCCGAAAGAAAACAGCTATTCATGTGCCTAAACGCTTCTGCTGGGTTTCAACTCTAGCCTACCCCAACTTGTTTGGGACTTGGCTTTGTTGTTGTTGTTGTTGTGCATCCTGTCAGGTCCTGCTGGGTGCTGGCCATAAAAGCCTTCCCCAGTCAAAGGGTAGGAAAGATATTTTCCTCAACATATATTCATAGGACATAATCAAACAAATAAAAAAACTGATGACACAAGATTAATACCTGATTGAACCATTTCCCATACCAGCAACAAGTATACCCTCAGATTCCATATAATGCATAGTCGTATATAAACTACCACGAAATGCATTTGACAATATTCCACCTGAGAGTGCATCCTGATTAAGCATGTTTGCCTGCTCAATAGATGGGGTTTGGAGTGGAAAAGTTGTAGATGACTCAGCATTAGCTGCAATGAGCTTTCCAGTCTGCCCATTCCATATATGGATAGTGCCATCACAAGAAGCCACTCTGCCAGTAATTGACAGGATACAGATGGAATTGACAACCTAGATAAATGAGTTTATTAAAAAAATGGAGAGCAAACTGGTTGCACTTAAAATATTTCATTACAAAATTACAAAGAGTGGACGATTATTTCAAACATAAAACACACGAAAGAGAGATCAAGCAGCACAAGTCAAAATCACTACCACAGAATATTAACCACACATTTTGTACTGTTTGACTTTCTCTTAAATGAAGTAAAGTGTAATATATTAGAATTAGAAATTTTATTGAATATATTTGAGCATGTTTGATGGCCTCTTTTCCTAATCTATAAATTCTCCATCACCTGGGTGTAATGGTTACAAACAAGTGGAAACAATTCAATCCATGTAGATTGGGAACTCTTTAACTTCATCTTTTATGTTTGTTATTTCAATTTGGCGGTTACGAATGTAAAATCAGATCATGTTAAATCAGACAGAAGTATTAAATTAGACAATGATAGTCTTTGACACCCTAAAGCCTACCATTTCCTATCCTCACCAAACCTCCTAGTACTAAAGTTTGTCATGGGCATACTTCAGATTGCCCTAAACCCAAGCAGCGTGACTGCCGATGCCTGGCGGCCATACCATCAGATCAGGGGTAGAGGCGATACAAGGAACCTTGCTATTTCTTGATTAATCAGAAGAGGTGACCAGTTACTGAGCAAAAGCCATAACCATAACCTCTTAGGTTTCAGTTTCTAGTTCCAAAAGGTTTATAAATACTGCTTGTTGTCCTAGTTATTTTAACTATATGCTGGTTCAACCAGGAAGAACTGAAACGGAAGAAGCCTGGGTCCATCATCACAGCGGGCAGTAAAAAGTTCTGGAGGGCTCAAGTTACCCCTTAGACCACCTGGATTTAATGGTGGAACCCACAAACAATTTGGTCTTTGGAACATATCATGTTTTAAACAAATTTCCAACTGCTACTTCACTAAGTAAAAAATCAAAGTTTTTCTATAGATACAAAACAAAATCATCCATCATAAAAGCAGAAAGAAAATAATCTTATTAAAACTCACAGTAAAACAACTGACCTCTTCATGCCCATAATAACCTGATGTGCAGCTCATGTTTGGCAATTCCCACCTCTGGATACTTCCTTTAAAACCAGGACCAACTCCTCCTGTAAAAACTGTGCACTCATCATCATGGACTGCTAATGAACGCAGAGCACCAGGGTGAGCACGGGCTGAGTAAAGGATAGAAGCTTTAATCTTCCAAGGTAGTTCATCCCTCATACCACCGCCACGACCAAGAAATTCTGGAACACCCCAACTACTATCAGGGGTGGGGAACCAAAACCATGGTTGATTACCAGAACTTGAAGTAAACAAGTTGTCACTAGATGTCTCATTCTCAAGGTTAGAAGCTGCAGTGTTCCGACCAATTTTTTTAGTGGTTTCTGATTGTGGCATGGACCAACCTACCCCATTGAAAAGCAGTTTGGTTGGAACAAACTCTGATGACATATAGTTGCCAGGCTGAAACCTTTGACCTTTCATATTTTTAGCATTCTTAGAACAATCACCAGACGGCTCCCACTAAACAAAAGCACAGATGAAAATAAGAAGGTAAAAGAGCATGATAAGAATACTATCTTAACAATTGATAGCATAAAGAAAAAAAAATGCAGATTGCAGAGTTATGTACCTTCCAATTGTACAACCTTTGAAGTGCTTGCTCCAAAAGAAACCATGTTGAGCAAGACTCTCGGAGCTTCTCTATCCCAACAAGTGATGCCAAGAAAGGATATAGCAACAACCTACAATTATTTACTTTATTAAAAATATATGTATATAAAACCATTTATAACAAAACACAGAAAAGCTTTTTTGACTTACAAAAGATCAATTCTGGATTCCACTTTAATTGGCTCACTTTTGTTTCCATCAGAACTTTTAATTCCTTTTGTAGGATGGTTAAGACCAGATGAATCGTGAGAAAAGGCTAGTGTAGCAAAAAGCTCCTTTAGTTGTGGCAAAACATATATAAAAGTGTTTTCTGGTCCAATTCGTTGACAAAGGTCAATGAGTGCTGTAGCAGCCACCTAATCAACAAAGCAGTTTTGATAGTGAAAAAGCTTCAGTTGTACAAGTACAAATAATAGAAAAGACTAAAAAAAGGTAATTTCAATTACTTGAATCACACGAAGATCCAAAGGAATCTGCATAAGAACTTTTATATAAAGACAGGCTTGGTCCTGCAGATGCAGTAGAAATACAATGGGGTAATGAATACATAAATACTATATATGCAATTAAGGGTGAAAATGGATACAATTAAAAATAATGCATGCATTATTTAGAAGAGGAACATTGGCACTTAAGCATTTCAATTGACTAATATACAAATTTTGACATTAAGTTTTTAAGGTCAACATCAAAATTCACAAGTCAAGGAACACTTAAGCATTTAAATCAATGCAGGAATTTGATAACATCACAGATGATATTACCAAACACTACTAAAATGATGCATCTGCACGACCAAGATCAGATATACATTGATGATATGATATTTTGTTCAAAAATTATTGGAATTCTGTAATGAATTGATTTGAACTGTGACATAATTCTGTATTTATTTCTATAACAAACAAAAGAAGAAATACTATCAATTGATCAAAAAGGTAAGTAAAATCTTGTTGGAATCTGGTAGTCTTTAAATTTACGCTTAAAGTCAGTGCCACCTGAAATTGATTTCAACTTAGTTTAAAGAATATGGTTTCCAGTTTCGTTCAGCTTCAATCCAATAAGCTATCTATTTCCACTCCTTCTAATGTTTGTTCGCTTAGCTGTGTTTTTGCCAGTAAAGTACCTGAAGAAGCTCCTTAATAACAGTTTTGACAGGAAGAACCGACACAAGACCTTCCAAGGCAGATAAGCTATCAATCAGCGCAAAAGAATTCCAACTATGCTGTGGCTCAGGCTTACTCATCTTAGACGAATTGATACAAGAGAATATGACATTCCAAAGCAACGGAAGAATTTGCTTTACAACAAAATTTTCTCCAAGAAGTCCACCTATAATTACAAGGTTAAGAAGTGATCACTTCGCAAATAATTTCAACATAACGAGAAAGCATTAGGTGGTTACCAATCCTAACCAAAGTATCGATTCCATCAGCACATAATCCTTTGCCAAAACAGTGAATTAGTGGTAAAATCGTCTGGAGAAAGTGGAGACATCCATCAGTGATGCATAGTATTATGATGGTATACCAATAAAACTTTCTACTTAGACTTGCCTGATGAATGGTAATTGGTATTCCTAGTTCCTCACTTGAGACGATCAGAACAGTGGATGCAGCAGAGGCGATGATCTTGTTAGGTGAACTGCATAAGTTTGAGATCACCAAAGGATGTATCTTTTCAATATAAGTTTGTTTTCCCAATTTCTTCCACAAATCCCGAATAAAAGAATCTTGAAGGAGGGCAACCTTCAGATGTGAATATTCTGGTGCCTGTAGCAACCACCATCAGACAAAACTCATCAGAAAGAAGAAACACTATTATGTTTCATAATCCAAAACTTTGACAAAATAAAATAAAAAAAAAACACATGTGAATATCTTTCCTACTGGTATATCTTAACTGGCCTGTAAGATCTTCTGAATGATGTGCAGAACAAGGTCTTTAGTTGCTTGGATAGTCAAGCTCCTTAGGAATTCTTTAAGCAGAGACAAGGCTGATTCGGTATCAACATCTGACAAAGATGATGAAACAAGAGACAGGCAGTAAGGTGCGCACATTTCAGCAGCAAATTCTCCCATAGCTTTGAGTGCCCCTTCACTTGCAAGCTTAGCAGCATACTTGATTCGCTCTCTAGATGTACACAAAACTTGAAGTGGAGCAAGAAACAAATATGCAGATCGAACTGATGGAGGAAAGTATGATGACTCCAAAAGGTGCTTTGCTGATGGCCTCCTGCAAGAGATCACCAAATTAGTATAAAAAACAGTTGTCTTTGAATTCCATCAAAACATCATCAAAGTGGTGGGATATGAACTATAAACATCAGACTTCATTGCTGAAGTTACCTTTTCCATTCCCTCTGTATGCATGACTCAACAAGAAGTGCGACATGAGAAGGCAAGCCTTGAAGTGCTCCGGGCATTACCCCAATTTCTTTGTATGCAGATAGCAAGGCATTGTCAAAAAGTGGTTTTTGCATATAGATTTCTGCCAGAATGCACCCAATAGAAAATACATCATTTGCATGGCGTTCGTTTTCTGAATTAGACTTTTGATTCCATAGCAGCAGTTCTTCATAACCCATATGGGAATTATCATCAGACTCAAAGCATTCTAGAAAGGAACCAAGATCAAAGTTAGGTGCTGCTGGCAATGCATTGTTATGCTGCAATATCTTATCTGCATTTTGGTTTTTGGGATACTTGTCTGAAGAGAAACAAATTGAAAGATCGGCATCAGCATCAGCATCAGCATAATCATAGACTGGATTCAACTGGTATTCAAGCTCTGCAAACAAAGTTGCTTTCTCAAATTCCTCCAAACAGCCAATTTCTGAAAGCATATTTTGAGATCCACAGCCATTTAACACTGCATCAGTTGTTGCACCGCTTCGTTTGCCACAGCATCTAACACAAGAGTCCATTTTGTTGTGGTAGACTGCATGAGGGGTGCTAACAAGGCGCTTAGGATGAGGCCTTGTAAAAAGCTGATGTCGGCCAATTGATTTTGGCCTAGATGGATCACTAGAGGGCAACATGACATTTTTTGCTTCAACAGATGCCTCTCCAGAAAGTTTATAGCCAAATGTTATGTCAATCCAGTGATGCAGTTGTTGCGAGACTCGATCACTCTCTAATGCATCCCTGTGAAGACAAATGAAATCTTCTGCAGATGTTACCCAGGAAGGTAATGCCAAATCACTCATTTCAGAATGAAGAGAGGCGAAAATCCGAGGATCACTATAAAATTCAGGAATGCATTCATCAGGAGTCCATTGATAAAGCCTTTGCATACTAGACGGGTATTCATTGGGCTCATAGACGGAACGCACGGCTGACCTCAAGATGGTCTTAGGTAACCTCCTTGCTTTGTAACTGCAGACAGCTAGCTCTGAGAGACACTCGTCAGAGACATGATGTGGAACTTCAGATGATGAATACGTAAAATCCAACTGTTCATCACCTTTTGCCAACCGCCATTTACTTTTGGTCAGGTCTCTCCAACCATTATCAGAACTTTCATCAGGCATCACTGTGAAATCTATTACCCAAGGCATCACAGTGTGAAAAGCTGGATCGCCCCATCTTCTACCAGCTAACTTGTTTAAGACAAGAAGGTATTCATAATTGGTCAGTTCACCTTTCCACCATTGCTTAAAGTGAGAATGCCAATCTAACGATGATTGCAGTTTGAAACCAGTATAAATGGCTTTTGAGGAACAGTCCTCCATAAAACAACATGAATTAGATGAACATTTACGATCAGCAAAACCCCAACTGTGTTTTACAGGGCAGGTATCACTTATGCTCAGGTAAGGCCATAAGGAATCTGACATTAAGATCTTTAATGGCCTTAGATTGCCATGATGAACTCCTAAATCATGAAGGTATGCCAAAGCAGATATTATCTGGTAGACAAGAAATCTAATATGCCAATCTGAGCAGAAGGCCTCTGGACTGTAGTGCATAATGTTTTCCAAAGTGTATGGGGCCTTTGGTTGTAACATGTAGCAACAATCAGATGTTTCTAGAACACCTAACACTGGTAAGATGTTGGGATGCCTCACACAGCCAGAAGAATGCAAGTCATCGAATGCAGAAAATCCAACAAAACTGAGGAAATCTAAACCAGCAGATCCACTAATTTTGTTTTCAGATAACAGATTTAGTGAATTAATCACATACTCTTCAGTTGATGAGGTCAGATAACCTTTAATAAGCTCTCTAACCTCTGAAGTCTGGCCTATGTTAAGATAGCAAGCAGGAGTTAATTTGGTAATCGTTCTTATGGCCAGTGGTTGCTTACAGGGGCCAGAGGAACTTTTGCGATCTTCAATGCATTCTATACAAGATGAGGAATCTGACTGCTCAGTATATTGGTTATCACCAGTATATATAGTTTGCTCTGCCTGGGGATCTTTATGAATGCCATTCTCCAAGGAACTGGTGTCACTGTAGGGAACAAAAATGTGAAGAAATCCGTACATGTTGATACATCAATTTTGGAGCCTTTGAAGATAATATAATCCTCAGGTAAGAGAGTTACCATTGTTGGCTATTAAAAGGTACTTTGCCACCACATAGGCCCACTAAAACAAAACTGGAGATATGCTGCCTGCAACATATACAACACCACTTCTGCGTAAGATTTAGTGCAAAGATGAAGGAAAAGGAAGCCACATTAAATTGGAAAACAGGTAGATTCAAAAGAACTACTGACTGCAACCGACTGTGATAAATACAAAGTGCATGGAGGTGCAAATGGTTTACCATTTTTCACTATGGTTTTCTTTTACAGGTGAGTAATTGTTATATGAAAAACTAAGAAATTATGTTCATCTGACTAATTTGGCTGTTTTCTATGAATCAGAATTTCTGTCGTACATTTGGTGGCTGTCAAACTGGGATGACCCTACATGGCTGTAATTGTATTCCAAGGTCCAACTAAACAAGAGTTTGAAGCAGCATTAACAGGATAACTTGTAAATTGACCAGCTACAGTTCAGTTGGAGGTTTACAATTATATATGGTTTAAAGCATAGAGCTCACTGTAGCTGAAGTTGCACTGAAGCACATTTCGGCTACTTGCCTGACTCAGAAGAAGGAGTACGTTGTGACATTATAACAATTTAACATCATACATGGATACATTTGAGAGGAATAATTTTGTCATAGCGACATCTACCCTATTGCAATAGTATCCAGGCAAGTCTCACTAAGTAAAGCCATACCTCCCATTACTTTCCTCGTCTCCATCAGACGCTATCTGCAGCGAAGAGGAAACGAGGATTAAGACAAAGGTATAACCAATAGCTCTTGTAAAGGAAGCAAGGGTTTATGCAGAGGAATGGAAGCCCAATAAATTCTGCTTCCAACCGCGCTTGAACGGACGGGAATAGGAACGATTTTGAGAGCGCATGCCGACCAGAGCACCCATGGATCAAGAGGTGGGAACCGACGCGGACCTGAACGACGGCGGAGGCGGCGAAGGGGAGCGGTGAGTCGGAGAGGCCGTGGACGAAGGAGAGGCCGGATCCGGCGAGGTCGCGTAGGACAAGGCGCCCCAGGCAGTCCGGGCACGCCGCAGCGGCCCCCTCCGGCGAGCAGCCCATCGCCGGCGGCCAGGCTGGATCGGAGGAGCCGGCGCCAAACTCGTGCAGCTGCCACGAAACAAAAGGAAGGCTCTTTGGTATGGACCCGTCCGGTCCAGAGGTGCGGGGCGTCGAGGACCTGAGCGGCCAGCGGCGTGAGTGAACTGGTCTGGCTCGACCAAATCCACCGGGTCGGACTCAGACCCGCTGGCTCTCTCCTGTTCTGAGTTCTGACTATGAAGCAGGGACCAGGGAGCGACTGCACCTGCACTGCACCGCTGTGGCGATCCAACGGCGTCCAGCCAGTCACCCGGCTGTGTGACGTGATGGCCGTATGAGGCCCAGGGCCAGTTCTACTGTTAGCATCGATCAAGATAGGAAGGAGAATCGGGGGAGATCAGGAAGAGTAGCAAGTAAGGGAGAGACACAGGTTGGCGAGGGCAGGTTTTAGGGTCTGCTTGCTCCTTCGGCCGAGAACTGTTACGCCTTGCTCAGTGTCGGAGATCAATACTAGAGTATCCAAAGAGAAAGAGCTAAAGACCATCGATATTGATTTATCCGAGCAGTAAAGAGCGCGACTACAGCTCCAACCGACTCTTAGCCGCGCAAGCTCCGCCTCGCCCGACCCCGAGGCCGCGGGCTCCGCCTCGCCTAACCCTTGGGTCCGTGCTCCGCCCCGCCTGACCCCGAGGCCACGGGCTCCGTCTCGCCCGATGAAGACCCATACCGCCGTCAACCACTCCAGGTCCAAGCGTATGGGTCTAGGTCAAAACTCTGACGCCAAGGATGAAACCGGCACGTCCTGATGTAACCCGTGGCCACGACGGGCCATACGTAAGGATTCACATCAGGAACAGCATCGGCGTATCAGTGTTGTTCTGCCTAACCCCCGTACGGACTCTGACAGGCGCGTCAGCTCACCACGACGTCCGCTGCGACGGAATGGAACGCCATGACCGGCAGACAACGCCTGCGCATGGCGCCAGTGACGGATAGGGCCACGACGTGGAGCTGTCCCTATTGACATCTACAGGGTCGGCGGGACCCGCATGAAGGATAAAAAGGATCCGGCAATCCTGAATGACTCCTTTTCTCTCTCATTCTTTTCTTTTCCTCCGCTGTAACCCGTTCTTTCCCTAGACCTATAAAAGAGAAAGCAGGGCGTCCCATGAAGGGAATCCGATCCGACCCCAAACCGATCAGATCTAGATATACACAAGAACAGCAACCGAGGTCTCAGCACCATTTCACTCCTTTCACTAGAAACTTGGGACTTGTCTATCTCTCGCCTGTTTGTAACCCTCCTACTATAAACTTTCAGTGCTAGTAACACGAGCAGCAGCGACGAACTGGACGTAGGGACTTTCTGTCTGAACCAGTATAAATCTCTGTCCTCTAAGCACACCATCTGAGTCAGATGCGCAATACTAGAAATTTACTCATCGGTGGTAACTCGAAACACTGATAGTTGGCGCGCCAGGTAGGGGTCTTTTGCGCGTCTTGATGTCCACTTCAGGTCTCGGATGGCCAGTCACGGCGTCAGCTGGGTCCTGGGCGCGCACGTGCGCTTCGAGGACTTGGACTTCATTGTCACAACCGAGGGAGAGTTGGCGTAGGCTCCCGCCGCCGTCCAACCTCTCAACTCCGCCAGCCTCAACACGATCACTGAGGAGCTTGTGGAGCTGTAGCTGCACGCACCAGAGGCCCGCGCCCCCGAGAGCGACCAGCTCCTCGGCTTCGACTATGGGAGGTTTGAACGCTAGCTCGGCGCCTTCCTGGGACCCCGACCGTTCTGAGAGGACCTGCGCCACCTCACCTTCTCGTTCGCCAATGTCATGGCACATCTTGTCGGAGGAGAGCCGCCCTCTCCGGAATACCTCATCCAGAGCGCCCCGACAGCGCTTCCGTCCGGTCTCCGCAATGCCATAGAGACTGTTGGCCACCTTGTGGCGCAACGCACTCCTCCATCTCCCGTGAACGACGAGTTCGTGGGGATGACCGAATATGTCGTGGAATCTTTCCATGTCATCCTCGTAGGAGAATCAGAGTCGCCCTCCAGCTTTGACTCCAGTAGGGGGAGCCATCATCCCTCTCATAAATGTTTCATGGCAGGTACCCCCGAGGGACACGTCGAAAGCATCCACGTGGGAAAGGCTACCTCGATGAATGACTTCAACGATGAGGTTGAGAGGGATGTAGGGGCCCCACCTCGTCTGTGGGTAGAGAAGCTCAAGGCCCAGCACCAAGAGCTCGAGGAAGCATGACTCCAGCTCGACCAGGAATGCGCAGAGCTCGAGCGAGAGATCGAGCGCCATGGAGACGGTGGGCGTGCGCGCGCCATGGCCCGCGACGTGAATCAGAGGATCATCGAGGATGATGAAGCCCTCCCACACTTCACCCGGGTGAGCCAGAACATCGCTGCTACGGCGGCCTTGCTCTAGGAGCTTCCAAGGCCCACGACGCCCGAGGATCGTCGGGCCCATCGTGAGATTCGCACGCTACTCGAGCGTGCGGCGGCACAGCAGGCCGAGAGCTCGCTATCCCAATGACGCGAGCTCGACGCCAGCTAGCGCACGCCCTCATAACGACCTGACAAGGACGCATCAGTCCACTAGGCACCGCAAGGCGCCAAGCCGCGCACCGTGGTCTCGGTGCATGAGCATCTCGGCAGCCTCCGTGACGAGCGCGACACCCTCGATGCCCGCAGGCGTGCCTGCAGTGATACGAGGGAGGGGCTAGCCACGGCTACCACCCTCATCATGGCAGACACTACAATAGCGGTGAGGATTGAAGCCCGAGCCCTGACCTACCGGGACCTCAGGCCTTCGGCCGACACATCCTCAACGCCATATTCCCACCATGGTACCGACCACCGACCAACATCCCAAAATACTCTAGAGAAATAAACCCCGGACTGTGGCTCAAGGATTATCGACTTGCTTGCCAAGCTGGTGGAGCGGATAATGACAATTTCATTATCCGCAGCGTTCCATTGTTCCTGGCCGATTCGGCATGAACGTGGTTGGAACACCTTCCGCCCAACAGAATCCAAAGTTGGGTGGACCTAAAAGATATCTTTGTGGGAAACTTTCAGGGCACATATGCGCGTCCTGGGAACCCATAGGATCTCAAAAACTGCCGATAGAAGACTGGAGAACCCCTTCGTGGGTACATCCGGTGCTTCTCCTGGTAGTGCAACGAGCTGCCCAACGTCGTCGATGCCGACGTCATAGGAGCTTTCCTGTCTAGGACCATCTGCGAGTCCCTGGTCCATAAGTTGGGACGTAAGGGCCCGCGAACCACCAAGGAGCTCCTCAACATCGCCACTAGCCATGCCTCGGGCGAGGAGGCGGTCGAAGCGATCTTCGACCGCCTCAAGGGCAAGGCAAAGCGGGATGAGGACGCCAGTGAAGGTGCCTCCAACCATTCCAGCAAGAAGAAGAACAAGCAATGATGTGAGGGCTCGCTCTTGGCCACCACCGACCGTAAGGGGGGTCGGACGCCCGCTGAGGGTACCCTGAACCACTTTGAGAAGCTGCTCGATGGGCCATACCCGAACCATGCCTTCCCGTCAAGCATCTTGTCGACAGAATATCGTCGACAGTCCTCCGATGGGTATCCCACGAAGGTAGATTGATCGACAGAGAAGCGTGTGATCAAGAACAAGAAGGCAATAGAGACACACGAGTTAGATAGGTTCAGGCCGTTAGCATGACGTAATACCCTACTCCTATGGTCTGTTGGTTTGTATTAGCTACTGTATGATATTGCGTGAATTTAGAGGGGTCCCTGCCCGCCTTATATAGTCCGGGGGCAGGGTTACAAGTTGGTTAGATCTGAGAGATAACCGGAAAGTAATAACAGATTACAGGAATCTTGGGATCATACATATCCTAACAGATCTCATAGTATCTTCAGGATATCTTCTCGGTGTCTTGCGGGAGCCACCGAGCAGAGTCGTGCCCCGCAAGGCTTCGTCTTGTGGGATGGGCTGCCCCTGGGGGCGCAACCTATGTGGTCTGCCATGGGTATCCGGGGTCGTACCCCCCACAACTAGTCTCCGAGCGCCTTGTACCCGTTGTGCAACGCCGTCTTGAGCTTGTTCGAGCAGGTGTGAACAAAGTCGAGCAGTCAAACTCATGGTCCAACCACCGTGATGAGTTACCGAGCAGTTGTGAGCAGTCGCCGAGCAGCATGAACCGTAGCCGAGCAGTATAACCCAAGTGCAGTGTAACATCCCAAATGTTAAAAAGTAATTAAAATTTTTATCATGATCATCATTATGCATAATTATCAAGCATCAAGTCATTAATGCATTTCATGTTTAATTTATAGCATGTAAATGTTGTTTATGAAGTGTTTTATATGTTACATGAAATAATGTCAATAATAGTGATTAAGAAACTTTGTGAATTTTTGGTGTGAAAATCTCCTAAACAATTAAAATCTTTTCTTAATAAAGTTTGAAGTGCTAAGTTGATACTTTACATTAGAATCAAAGATATGTTGTGTTTTTGAATCAATCATGTTCAAATTTAAGCTCAAATACTGAATTTAATAACTACCTCTCATACTTAGTCATTTTGCCTAAGTCCCTGAAAATTAGATATAGAGTTCAATTTTTGGGAAATTATTAAATCAATTTTCACAGATAAAAGTTGGACAACTTTTATTTCATTGATTGGTATGAAATTTGTACTTTGAAACTATGATATTGGTTGAAGTGTTTGATCTATGTTTAATCAGTAGTTAATTACCAAAAAAAATTAGTTAATCAAACTGTTTCTGAAATTCTAAAACTGAATTCGGTTTTACAGTTTCAAGTACCTCTCTTCTAAATTAAAAATCTCTCAAACCGGTAAGAATTAGAATGTGATCCTTAAAGCATTGTTGGATATCTCATCTAGATGAACAACTTTGTTTAAAGGAGTTAATCAAGTTACTGAATGGTTTTCTGAGAAATTGAGTGAGGAAGAGAGGCTGTCAGTCATGAACAATAACACCGGGAGCGGTCTGTGCTGCCACACAGCTGCTTCACCGACGTCGCCGTGGCCTTCTCGCTGTTTCTTGCGCTGGGCACGCTGCTAGCTATGTGTGGCCGAGCTCGCGCGAGAGCTGGCACCCAGAAGCATCGCGCTGCCCCTCTTCCTCCCTGCCGTCCTGCCCGTATAAGGCCGCAGCAACGTTGCCGTCCCTTGCCTTCTCTCTGTTAGCCGCCACTGTCGAGCCTCCATCCGTCGGTGCACACCACCTCCACCGCTCGTCCTCTGGCTGAATTGAGCGTGCAGAAAGCTTCGCCTCTCCCTTGCACATCGCCTGAGCATCTCGCCTCACCAGAAACGGCCGCGCCCGCCGTTCACGCCGCGACCAGCCGACATGGCCGCCGTGCCGGTTTCCGCGGCCGCCACTAGCTCCTGTGCCTCCGCACCTCCTTGTGCCTAGAAACCACAACCACCAGCCTCCCCAGACCAGGCTGTACCTCCGCAACCCCACTCCATCCTCGCTTCGCCGTCGAGGCGCCCTGCCGCCGTGCCACTCCACCGCCGAGCCACGGGCTCGCGTGGCCAGGCCGTCACGGGCCACAACCGGCTGAGCTGCGGCCATCCTCAGGCTCGCCTCGCCACCCCGTCGCTCAACCACCCCTTCAATTGCCACCGGTGAGTCTTCATCGGCCGGAAATCGAGTCTCTCCGACGTCCTCTGTTCTTCAAAATCGCGACAGGGGCTTCGCGCAGCAATAAGAACTAATACAGGGGCCTAAATGCGAAGAGCGTGACTCAGGTGAATAGTTCTCTACAGGGTTTTCTTTTTCTTTTTCTATTTTCAGCTGAAACTTGTGAATTTGATTACTATTTATTGGTGCACGCTAAAATCATGAAACTTTTTGTGTAGACTCTTCATGATGTCCTCTATGTAGGAAAAATATGAAACCATGAAAATCAATAGTTTTTGGATGCTTAAAAATTAGCTCTTTTAATTAATAAATGCTTATGTGATTTTTGTAGGCCAAAATAAATATCCAGTGACCATGAAACTTTTATTGTATCTGTTTATTGTTAAAGCCTGCCTCCACAAAAAATTTGGAATTAATTTGATGATGTTTAATTATACTCTTATTTATATGCCTTAATTATTAGTTAATAATTGTCAAAATGATAAACATAAATTATGAGATGTCCTGAATGGTTTTTGGAGTTGATTATAGATCATGAAACACCCCACCCCTGCTGTGTCATGGCCAAGTGATTACCTTCTTGATATGCTTATGTTCGTCCTTTTGTTAATAATTCTAAATGACTTAATTAAGAATTTCATTAGTAAATGCATGTTAATAAACTTGATTGCTTCTTAGATGCAACCTCTTGGGTAAAAAGTAAAAGTTATACAATTCCTTGTATATTGTTTTTACATGTCTTTTCATGATAAAGCTTTAGTTGGTAAGCATGTATGATAAGTGAACCTTTGACTTGTTAGAAGAACGACTAAAAATGCTTTATGATAATTATTTGCAATTGTACCGTGAAGGAAAGTTGTATGCAAGTTTTTAACTTTTGCATCCATCATCAAGCATCATGTTTTATATCTCGCATCATATTGAACATGGCATTATTACTACGTGTAGTGAATGAAAGCAAGAACGTGGTAGGTAATCAAGTTGTGGAAGAAGTTAATCCGTCTGTTGAGGTCGGATTTGATATCGGTGGAACGACTCCGGAACCTAACTTTTCCGTCAACGAAGGCAAGCCCCGGATGCATTTAACCTACATTGTGATTTACAAATTGATTTCGCTTTTGCTTTTCTTTACTGCATTAAGTGATTAGGAGTTAAGTGAAAACCTAATTGGTGCATTACCAACCTTGTTTTTCCATATCTACCTTGTTACCAGTTTTAACTCGTATATGCCTAGTTATGCTTAGCTATGCTTAGAACAATGAAAGTCGGGTGATTACCTGTCACCTGTAAGTTTTAAATGGATCTTTGGTTACTTATGTTATCATGTGATATGGGAATGTGGAGTAATAAATCTAGACCGGGCGGACTCAGTGTGTGAGAGCCACAAGACATGGAGGTCTTGTGAGCGGGTTCTTTCTACCTGTGTCGATTAAGGTCCGTCTGTTGTTGAATTGCATGAGGTGAGACTTTGTAGTACTAACCACATACTTCGGTAAGCCTTAACTTGGCTATTCTATTACGAGAATGGCTACTCGCGCACTGAGAGTGGAGAGATGGCAGGAATAGCATGTACCCATGTGGCAATGGGCTGGATTGGTGGAGTACTGTATTCTCAGGTGGCGTGGACCCATTCTTGTTTTAGAGGATCTAAGGGTAGGTTGGTATATGTAGGTCAGGGACCTGCATATGTCGTGTGGTCTAGAATCCCCAGCTGGGTTTAATCGGTTCAAATCGTCGTTGCTCCTCGGTTATGGAGACTCAACTCACTGTTCATCATCGTAGTTAACAAATGAAACTTGAGCTGGATTTGAGAAAGAGTTTGTTATGAAGTTCATGATCTCATTATAGATCATGGCAGATTCATATATGGTTCTTACGAAGTTTTATATGTGAAAATAAAGAATTTGTTAAAGAGCTTTTATGCAAAAGAACTTTGATTATTGCTAAAGCCCTACCTTGAATCCCTGAGCCTGCATTCCTGAGTTTTATCAGTTTTTATTTCAGTTAAGTCTTGTTGAGTACTTTTGTACTCAGGGTTCGTTGACCCTTGTTGCAGGTGAGCCTCATGAGCAGGTCTGTTTTGGACCGTGTTGCATGACGGTTGTTCGATGCGATGATGATAAGTAAATGTGTGGCCCTTGGGCAGGGCAGTTTAATTGTGTGTTTTGTATTATGTTATAATGCCACTCCACTGCTACTGTTTGTATTATTAATCAAACTTAGTTTGTAATGTTTGAAATAAATGTTTTGTAAACTAAGTTATTATAAGACTTCCGCTATTTTTACTCTGATGTATCTATTTGAATAAACTGTTGTAATACTGCAATGACTCTGTAATGGGATCCTGCTCGGAAATTATGGATGATTCGGGGTTCTTCGAGGACAACCGACAATCTTCTTAAGTTACCGGGAACATATGCATAGTTGTCAGAGGTCATTGGACAGTGACAGGTGCATGTGGGCCCTATAATTTAGGAGGTTCTGCCACAGAATGGTATCAGAGTGATTGTTACAAAGTTTTTGTGGTATTGTTTTACAAAAGCTTCAAAATAATTTGGGATAAATAAATTTAACTTGTTAATTTGGTCCAAATTGCTTCTGACTTGTCTTATTTCTTTCTTGCCATTCCTTATTTGATTAAAAAGGCTTTGTGTGGTGGAGTAGTAATCTTATTATGCCCTATATAATAAGAACTATTGTTTATGTACCTTTGGAGCTTTGATATTTAGTAACGTAAGAATCGTTCATGCATCATGTCATTAATGAAACATTGCACATATTCCAGTTATAATCATTCATATGAAGTTGAAATATAATGATGTTTAAAACTTCCTCCTTCCATTCAGGGAATGACTTGTACTTGTTATGGTTATTTTGTCCCAAGGAAATTGGTCATGTACCAAGCTTTGCTAGTAAACCACTCTTTGATTATACTTGCTCATAAGTTCCACATCTTTGGGAATTTCTTGATGCACTTTAATTTTCCCCCATCTACTCAATGTTGAAACTTGGGACTAATCCTTGAATTCTCAAACCTATGCATGTGTCATGTCTTGGTCTCTTCTAATGCAACACATGCTAGTTCCCTGATCTTGCTAGCTTGACAAGTGTGCTTGTGAGTTATTTTAGTTGTGCCCTATGGTGGTGCCATGATCCATGATTTACGGTGCCACGTCGAAACCTGGGGTCTCCTGTGGACTGCAGCCATAAGGAAATACTGTTGGGCGCTTGCTGGTATCGAGGTCTGCGGTCATAATCCACTATAGCTTCACAATTAATGTGATTCACTCATCTTGGAACTCTCATTTGGAATTCATGTTCCATCATTCCATTGAAGTTACTAAATCCTTTGTCCCTTACAACTGTCTTTTGATCTTGTTTACAATTTCAAGTCACCTTTTGTTGTTTTATGAACAACTTGAAAGTTAATATGTTTGACACATTTCCTTTTCCACTACTCAACCCAACACTTTTCGCACTTTGTAATCTCAGGACGAGATTTCTTTAAGGGGGAAGGATTGTAACATCCCAGATGTTAAAAAGTAATTAAAATTTTTGTCATGATCATCATTATGCATAATTATCAAGCAAACACATTCACCGCAAGGTGAAGTGTGCCCACTTAGTCCCTGAGCCTGACAGTAGGTGACATGGTCACATGGTGCCAGGGTAAAAAATAGCAGTCAACTTGGAGAAAACAAAATCGCGGAGAAAACACTGGAGTAATGGCTGTACGGTAGTAATTACTGAGCCATAACGGTTGGTGGAGATGTCGGCGAATATTCGGTGAGCCGTAACAAATTACGGAGATAAATCATCGAACGTGAAACAGTGGAGAGAGTGCGAAGGCCCAAGTAACAGGCCACCTTTAGTTGTAGAGAATTCAGAGAAGCACAAATCGTGGGAATGGTTTCCCAAAAACCCTCAAACGTGAAACAGTGGAGGGAGTGCTTTATAACTGCGCCGCCGTGCCCCACGCTCCCACCTTTGCCACTTGTCATTTCATCTTCCTCCTCAGATCTTGTTCTTCCCGATTCACATCCACACGCGCATCCGCCACCAATCTTGAACTAGATCTGAGAAATGGCACCGAAGAAGGGGGTTGTGAAGCCGAAGAAGACGGCCGCCAGAGCCAGCCGCGATGAGGAATGGGTGCCATCGAAGATGGGGGAGGCGGAGCTCAACAGGATGGTGGCGGCGGGCGTTCTTCCATACCATGTCACCACCGGATGGCGGCCAGCCAGCAGTGAGCCCTTCCTGATGCCAAACACTAATGAAGCTGTAGTGTTTGAGGATTATTTCTAGCGTGGGTTGGGGTTCCTAGTTCATCCTTTCTTGTGGGATCTGCTGGAGTTCTGGACGATTAGTCTGTGCAATCTCCACCCAAACACCATATTGCACATCTCGGTCTTTATCCATTTCTATGAGACATATCTGGGGGTTCTGTCGCACTTCAACCTCTTTTAGACACCTGTTCTGGTTGAAGAAGAAGGGCGGCGGTGGTTCCAAGGTGGTCGGCGATGTATATCTGTAGCTCCAGGATGGGATGGCCAGTGAGTACATTAATGTACCGCTGAACACTTCTCTGAAAGGGTGGAACTCCTGGTGGTTCTACATTAAGTAGAGCCACCCTACAATCTGCTGCGACGTCCACCACATCCTAGAGAGCCAGAAGAGCTAGTCACAGAAATTGAACATCGCTGACATGGAGCAAGTGAGGGAGCTCCTTGACTAGATTAAAGGCATGGAGATTAACGTCGAACTGGTGGCGGCAAGCTTCATAGTGCACCGCGTCCAGCCCTGCAAGGAGGGGGCCCACCCGGGCTTTGACTTCAAGGGTGATGACGATGGGACCTGGGAGAGGATGGAGCGACTGATGAGGAAATATGTGCTAGAGCGGGCCGCAGAGCTATTCACTCCCAACGCCTCGTTCAGCATGTCAAGGCAAACAAGGGCTTTCAACTGAACAAATCCGCCTCCTCAGGTAACTATCTCGATTGTTTTGCTCATGCTACTTTGTATCCATGATTGTTGCCGAGCAGTGAACTGATTCACTTATGTAAAGATCCATTCACAGGAAAGAGCGGTGTACTTCTCAGGCATGCTGAGGGGTGATTGGCCAAAGGGAGTAGATGCCCGGCCACCGGCTCGGCCTGAGGAAGATACATCCAGCGCCTCATCAGAGTCTGGAGGCATAGACACTGGTCGAACGGAGAGTTCTCCCTCATTGTCGGAGAAGGTCCAGGGGAAGAGGGTAGTGGTAGACGAGCCGGCCCGGAAGAAGAGAAAGACGGCGGCCGCCGCTCCCCTCAAACCGGGTGGCATTTTGCTTGGCGGTGACCAGACCACTCGAACGTGAAGGAGCATGGTGTTCGAGTGGTCTGATGACGATGAAATTTCGGTTGCTCCTCCACCGAGCACTGAAGCACCTCCGCGCAACACGCATGTGGAGTTACAATCAAAGAGAGGCGAAGAAGTCCCTGAGCAGCGGGCGAGGGCAGTCCCAGTGTAGCATGCGACGGGAGTCCCTGAGCAATAGGAGGACGAAGTCCCAAAGCGACGAGCAGTGCAGAGGCCGACGGTGGAGGAGGTGGGACCTCCACCACAGAGCATAGGAAACGACCCCATGACCATGCCTGGGGGCTCAAGTATGAAGCACTAGTTCAAGAAATTATACCGGTAGACCAAGTCGTAAGTATCCTTGCCTTGGAGTTACTTTGCTATCGTTCCTTAGCTTATTTGGCACTTGACGAACTGATCTAATGTAGTGCAAAGCATGCGGAGGATCTGACCCCACCAGTCTAGACTATCAAACAGCCGAGGGCTGATCCTAGGTGGAGGCAACGCCGGTGACTCCCATCCCAGAGTCCCCGAGTGCTCGGTAGCCGGAGGAGGAGTCAACCATCGCTGCTAACAGCCTTGACAATGACGAACGGGTGGCGTTGACAACAGACGGGTCGGCTGTAGTGCCCGAGGCAACGGTGGGAACCGCTGGGTCTTCAGGAGCAGAGGCTGGAGTTGCCGGCGATGTGTCGGAGTCTAGGGCGGCGAAGCCGATGACGACCATGGAGCAAACGACGCCCCTGAGGTGTTGCAGGGCATGGTCGGACCCGCTGTCTGGCCATGGAGCCCCCTGGTGGTGCCTCGAGCTACGACGGAAGAGGACGAGGTGGAAGAGATCGAGCGTGCTGAACCTCGACCCCAATCTGTCCGAATCCTCCACAAGCGCGGCGATGAGGTGGTGGTTATTGAGGAGGAAGAAACCACCAGGGAGATGGGGAGACTGAAGATCGCCCTTGCCGAAGTGATGAAACAAATTGAGGTCAGTACTGCATCTGGAATGCTCATCTATGATGTTGGAGATCGGAGTTTATCATTATCATTGTGCATTTGTAGGGGATATCTTGGATTGCCGAGCAGTGGCACTAGCTAATAAAGAGGATGGAGCCCCTCGTCGAGGAGAATGAAAAACTCAAAGAGGCGACGAACCTTATGGAGAGAAACATCCAGAGGGCCCAGCGCGAGCGAGACCTTGCTAAGTCCAACGCGCGGGACCTGGAATACCAAAAGGGGGTCCTGTCCGAGCAGCTAGGGTGTAAGTCCGAGGAGCTGGCGAGTGCCTCCATGCAACTGGAACAGAAATCCAAGTAGCTCAGAAGTGTATCCGAGCAGAAAGCAGGTACGGTATATCGGCGAATGTGCTTTGTATTGCTGAATAGCCATATTTTTTGTGATGATTGTTGTGCTTGTAGAGCAAGACACGGAGCTCGGTCAGCTACACTTGGCCCTCGAACAACTCCAAGAGGAGAAGGCGAAGAAGACATGGCGAGTAGACAAACTAGTCGAGGACCTAAACGGTGAGTACTTCCTGGTCGGAGTTACTACTGAAGTAGTTTCCTTGCTTGATGGAACCTTGTAATGCTTGCAGACTACCGTCGGAGGGTCAAGGCATAGTTCGATGTGCTAGAGCAGGACGCCCGGACCTAGAGGGACAAGTTTGATGCCGTAGTTGCCAAAATCAAACCAGTGCTCGACTGCGTCGAACTGGTGGTGGATCCTTAGCCCGACAGCAGGCCGCCGCTCCCGGACATCGTCATCGAAAGGTGCAAGAGCTTTAACCACGATGTCATTGTTACCGCCATTACTCATGCCCTTGCGATGGTTCGGTCCTACTATCAATCCATTGACCTTCAAGCGATAGGGGCCAAATTCGCTGAAGGGATGGGCGAGGTGGAGACCCAGCAGCTGGAGGATGAGGTGGAGGACACGGCGAAAAAGCTAGCCGGCGACATCGACCTGTTTGGTGAGACGGACGGCGATGGCGAAGCTTGGTGATCTGCTCGGAGATTATCATCTGTAACATCTGGACAGTGTAGTTAGAATGCACGAAAGCACAAAAAACATTTATGTATGTGTATAAATGTTATAAGGTGCATGTGTATGTAGTTTGGTGGTATTTCGGTGAAAAAATCTTCGTAGTTTTAACCATAACGCAATTATACGTAGTATAAGTAGCGTCCGAGCAGTTAGTTCGCTACTGAACCCTATGGCCTCGGCTAGCCCATAGTCCATAATGTCGAGCGCGGAGCCCGTGCACGTGTAGGAGGAACAGGCGTGACCAAGGGACCACAGCTGATCACCCATAACACAGAGCGCGGAGTCCGTGGCACATGTTGGGAGGGATTGGAGACTGTGTCTTCTTTAGAGAGAGCAGAACAAAATGTGTGCTGCTCAGTGGTTGTCGAAATAGCTTGGAGATAAACGTAGTATAAGTGGAGTCCGAGCAGTTAGTTATTTACTGAGCTCTTGGCCTTGGCTAGCCCATAGTCCATAACATCGAGCGCGGAGCCCGTGCACGTGTAGGAGGAATAGGCGTGACCAAGGGACCGTAGGCAACCACCCATAACGTAGAGTGTGGAGCCCGTGGCACGTGTAGGGAGAGATCAAAGACTAGGTCTTCTCCAGAGATAGTAGAACGAAACGTGTGCTGCTCGGCGATCGGTGAAATATCTTGGAGATTTGGAGAAAAATGTTTGGCGATTTGGAGAAACATGTTTGGCGAAATACGTTGGCGATTTTGGAGAAACGTGTTTGGCGAAATACGATGGCGATTTGGAGAAACGTGTTTGGCGATTTGGAGAAAAACCGTTCGGCGAAATACGTTGGAGATTTGGAGAAACGTGGTCGGCGATTTGGAGAAACTCATTCAGCGAAAATGTTGGAGATTTGGAGAAACATGGTCGGTGATTTGGAGAAACTTGTTCGGTGAAAACGTTGGAGATTTGGAGAAACTGGTCGGCGATTTGGAGAAACTCGTTCGGCGAAAACGTTGGAGATTTGGAGAAACGTGGACGGCGCAGTTATGACGATTTCGTATTGGAGTTCGTTATAGAGTAGCTGAAAGCTTGGTGACCGTAAGTGGAGATTAAACCATAATGGAGAAATAATGGAGACAAATTATGCAGACCAAAACTTTATTCATCATGAAGTGGAGAGTACATATCTAGAGCATTTTAAGGATAGAAACATATAAGGTGCTCGATGTGCCATGAATTGGGGACATCGATTCCGTCTAAGTCATATAGGCGGTAAGACCCTGGTCGGGTAACCTCTTTGACGACGTAAGGCCCTACCCATGGGGAGGAGAGCTTGTGCATCCCTTCGGTTTTTTGTTTTCTACGGAGAACAAGGTCGCCGACAGCAAATGAACGACCTTTGATGTTGCAGTTGTAGTACCTCCGCAAGCCTTCTAGATACTTGGCTGTGTGGACGTAAGTATTAGGCGTTCTTCCTCAGCCCTGTCGACGTCCTCTGTCTGAACAGTTATGGCTTGCTCTTCATCATAATTTTCCACCCTAGGTGCTCAGAAGGCAATATCCGCTGGTAGTATGGCTTCTGAGCCATAGACCAAGAAATATGGAGACACACTGGTGCTGCGACTAGTTTGAGTACGCAGTCCCCAGACTACAGCTGGTAGCTCCTTGAGCCATCTACCTAGATGCTTTTCTTCTTTCTGATACAACCTCTTTTTGAGGGCATCAAAGATCATGCTGCTTGCCCGTTCGACCTGGCCGTTGGCTCTAGGATGGGCAATGGAGACGTATTTGACGGAGATGCATCGGTCTTTGTAGAAGTCTCAAAAGTGATGGCCAGTAAACGTAGTTCCGAGGTCGGTGATGATGCTGTTCAGGAGACCGAATTTATGGATGATATCTTCGAAGAGCTCGACTGCTTTCTTTGCAGTAGCCGAGACGAGCGGTTTATACTCGATCCACTTGGAGAACTTGTCAATGGCGACGTATACGTATTGGAAGCCACCTTACGCTGGCTTGAAAGGCCCAATCATATCCATTCCCCAGCGTGCAAAGGGCTAGGAAGCTAGGATGGTCTGCAGCTCTTGTGCTGGCACGTGTATTTGCTTGGCGAAAAATTGGCATCCTTCACAACGTCGGACGAGGTCTTCTGCATTGGAGATGGCCGTGGGCTAGTAAAAACCAGCTCGAAAAGCTTTGCCAACCAGTGTTCTTGAGGCCATGTGGTTGCCACAGGAACCAAAGTGAATTTCAAGAAGTAGCTTCACTCCATCTTCTTGGGTGATGCATTTTTACAGTATCCCTTCCTTGGCACTTTTCCTCATCCAGTTGCCGTCCACCAGCACGTAATGCTTGCTTTGACGGATTAGGCATTTAGTTTCAGTCTTATCGGCGGGTACTTCGGTGCTGGAGAGATACTTGATGAACTGTTCCCTCCAATCGGCGGTCGGCAAAGGTACTATAAGTACCAGCTGCTCGGCGGGGGGAACTTCCTAATTTTTCTTGTCTTCCTTAATGGATGGTGCCAGAAGATCTTGAACGAAGACCCTCGGTGGAATCGCAGCGCGAGAGGAGCCTAACTTGGATAGGTGATTGGTGAGCTAATTTTGATCGCGTACCACGTAGTGGTACTCGATACCGTAGTACTTCCCTTCAAGCTTCCTGATTTCGGCGCAATATGCATCCATCTTCTCGCTGGAGCAGGACCAGTCTTTGTTGAGCTGGTTGATGACTAGCGCGGAGTCTCCATATACCATTAGGCGTTTGACGCTGAGCTCAATAGCTATATGGAGTCCGTGGAGACATGCTTCATATTTGGCAGCGTTATTGGAGGCCAGAAAGTGTATCCGGAGAACGTATCGGACCTTATCCTTGGTCGGCGTAATGAACAGAATGCCCGCACCAGCACCGTTGATGTTAAGGGCGCCGTCGAAGTACATCACCCAGTGCTCGAGGTAGGTGGCAGCGATGGGCTCTTAGATCTCGGTCCACTCAGCGACGAAATCAGCAAGCGCCTGAGACTTGATGGTAGGCTTGCTTCTGAATTCAATGGAGTAAGTGCTGAGCTCAACAGCCCACTTGATGATACGGCCATTGGCCTCTTTGTTGTGGAGGATGTCCCCCAGAGGGAACTCGGTGACCACAGCGATCTTGTAATACTTGAAGTAGTGGCGGAGCTTGCGCGACGTAATTAGAACGGCGTATAGCAGCTTCTAGACCTGAGGATAACGAGTCTTGGGCTTGTTAAGATCCTCGCTGATGAAATATACCAGACATTGCACCTTATAGGCATGCCCGACCTCCTCACGTTCGACCATAATGGTTGTGCTGACGACGCGAGTAGTAGTGGTGATGTAGATCAGGAGAGTTTTGTCTGGCCATGGTGCCATCATGATCGGAGGCTTTGTTAGGAACAACTTGAACTGCTCAAAGGCTGTGTCTGCCTCTTTTGACCAGGAAAAGCGCTCAGAGGCCTTGAGGAGTTTGAAGAATGGTAGCCCTTTTTCGCCGAGGCGCGATATGAAGCGGCTTAAAGCAGCCATGCAACCTGTAAGCTTTTGTATATCTTTGACACATGTTGGCCATTTCATGTTGGTGATGGCGGAGACCTTGTTAGGGTTGGGCTCAATGCCTCGTGCGCTGATAATGTAGCCTAGGAGTATACCGGATGGAACTCTAAAGATGCACTTTGAAGGGTCCAGCTTCCATCGGTACCTTTTAAGGTTGGTGAACGTTTCTTCGAGGTCGGCGATAAGATCATCGGCGGTCTTAGACTTGACGACCACATCGTCGATGTAAGCTTTGATGTTGCGGCTGATCTGTTGATCGAGGCACATCTAGATAGCCCTTTGATAAGTCACCCTGATATTCTTGAGTCCAAAAGACATGGTGGTGTAGCAGTACGCACCAAAGGGCGTGATGAATGATGTCTTGATCTGGTCTTCTTCCTTGAGGGAGATCTGGTGATAGCCAGAGTAACAGTCGAGGAAGGAGAGCAGTTCACAGCCGGCGGTGGAGTCTACAACCTCGTCTATCCGAGGCAGACCGAAGGGGTCTTTAGGGCAGTGTTTGTTAAGATTAGTGTAATCAACGCACATTCTCCATTCTTTATTCTTTTTTCCAATGAGAACAGGGTTTGCTAACCACTCAGGATGATACACTTCTTTTATGAATCCGGCAGCTAAGAGCCGTTTTATTTCTACCCTAATAGCCTCCTTCTTGTCTGGCGTGAATCGGTAGAGTTTCTGCTTGATCGGTTTGGCGGTCAGCGAGACATTCAAGGAGTGCTCGATCTTCTCCCATGGTACCCCCGGCATGTCTGCAGGTTTCCAAGAAAACACGTCGGCATTGGCACGTAGGAAGGAGACGAGTGCACTTTCCTATTTGGGGTCAAGGTGAGCCCCAATCTTCACGGTCTTGGAGGGGTTGTCGAGGCCAAGGCCGACCTCCTTGATTTCCTTGGACTTGGCGGAGGCATGAGGAGGCTCCAGCTCTGGGATCTCCATGTCATCGGCGGGCACCATCTTGGCTTCGATGACCACGCTAGCCATCTGGATGGAGAGGTCAGTGGCTTCGGTGAGGGCGAGACTCTCTATCTCGCAGGCATAGGCGATGGAGAGGTTGGCCCATAGGGCTAGGACTCCTATAGGCGATGGCATCTTCAGCACCAGATACGCGTAGTGTGGTACAACCATGAACTTGGCCAGAGGTGGCCGACCAAGTATGGCATGGTAGGCGGTGTTGAAGTCGGCGACGTAGAAGTTGATGTGCTCGATGCGGTAGTTGCTTGTCGTGCCAAACTATACTGGTAGGGTGATCTCTCCAAGTAGTTTGGAGGCTTTGCTAGGTACCACACCCCAAAAGGAGTCAGAGGGTGTGAGATCTGCTAACCCGAGGCCTAGCTCCTTTAGGGCTCTAGCGAAGAGGAGATTCAAAGTTCTCCCACCGTCGACGAGCACTTTTCTGAAAAAGCACCTTCTGGACGGTTGCGTCAAGGACGAGGGGAAAACACCCTATGTAGGTGATGTATGCCCACTGGTCGGCCCTGCTGAAGATGATGGGGACCTCGGACCATGGGCGATAGCTGGGGTTGGCGGCGGCGTCTTCCGTAGTGACGACGAGCACCCGCCGTGCGGCGAGCTTCCGTTCTTTTCTACTTTCGGTGGAGGCGAGGCCCCCGAAGATGGTGGCGACCACCTTGTCTTGGTCCTAGAAGGCATCGTTATTGCCCCCAGGTGGTCGGCAGCCCCCAACTCTGTCGTTGGTGTCGTCATCCAGCTTTTTGTCCTGGAACTCCTTAGCCAAGCCAAGGCAGTTCTTCATCTTATGTTTGGCGTTCTTGTGGAGAGGGCAAGGGCCATCGAGGATCTTCTTGTATTGCTCATCATAGTTGCGCTTGGCCTGAGGTTCATTGACGGCGGTGACAATGTGGTCTGGTCGGTGGCGGCGATTTTGGCAGACTTGGGTCCTTCAGGCTGATCAAGGCCGCTGTCACAATGGTAACTGCGGTCGGTGTAGCGGCAGTCGTTGTGGCATCGGTCATCGGGGCGGTCATCATAGCGGCGTGTTGGGCGATGAGTACCTGCATCCTTGTTGAAGCGCACGTCGGCTTCCTCGGCGTCAGCGTACTGGTTGGCGGTCGTGATCATCTCGCCAATCCCTATGGGCGGCTTGCAGTTGAACTTGGATGAAGGCGGTGATGACCTCAGCTTCCGTGATATTGGGAATAGAATTGCTCATCTCGAAAAAAGCATCGGATGTAGCTACGGAGGAGCTCGGACGACTTCTGGTTGATGCGGTTCAGATCATGCTTGGTGCCCAGCCGAGTACACATAGCCATGTAATTATCGGTGAAGACTTTTTTAGCTCTTCCCAGGATCTGATGGAGTCCGGGGCAAGGCTCGTAAACTAGCTCATGGCGGCCGGCGTGAGCATGACGGGAAGATAGTTCGCCATGACACTGGTGTCTCCTTCGGCGGTGCGGACAGCAGTGGTGTAAGCCTATAGCCACTGTGTCGGGTTCATCCTTCCTTCGTAGGGCTCAACCCCAGTGATTTTGAAACCTCGAGGCACTGAAGTGTTTAGAGCGCCCGTGTGAATGCTAGGGGGCCCTCAGGGTTGTCGGCACCATCATCTGCAGCATTGCCATCGACGAGCGGCTCGAGCGCTGAGTCTGGGTTACCATACTCTTGCTCGTACTCCTGGCGGCGGCGTACTTCTTCTTCATGGCGACCAAAGCGGCGTTCATCGATACATCGTCGTGCATCTCAGAGATTGTTGAGGTGCACTCGGACATCTTGGTCGACCTCCTGGTCAGGTTGGAGTTGATGTTCAATGTAGTTGCCCCTAGCTCCACCCTAGAGGGGTTGCCTATCGTCACGACACTGGTCGGTGAAGCGACGTGGGCGGCGATCGAGTCTTGTGGCGACTGATCGGTGAATCAAGGTTGTGGAGTAAGAAGGTCTCTAATCTTGGCGGATCTCATTGACCTGGCAATGCACCGCTTGAAGCATCGCGGCGACCTTCGGTGTCTACAGGAGCCGGGCGAGCTCATTAGTAGCCACGACTATGTTGGTGTTTGGAGTCTTGTAAATGTCATGGCTGTCAACGCGGAGAAACTCATCGTCGAGGTTGCGCTAGAGTGGCCTTCCTTGTGAGTCAAGCTGTTGCTCGGCCATCGCAAGGGTAATCTCATTTGCTCAGTGTTGTGCATGGTTGATGTTCTGGTTCTCAGGAGCGACGTGTTCCTCCTCATTTTCGCCGTTTCGAGGGGGGCTATCGATGCTAACGTTGAAGATCGCGCCACCCTGGAAAGGAGGGAGAGGAAGTTGCTCGGTGAAGGTTTCGACAAGGGTCTCCGTAGAGCCTAGAGACTCGGAGTCCAGATTTTCCTCTGGGGTGGTCTGGAGGGACATACCGGGGCACCGACCGACGTGTAGCATGTTGACAGCTGGCGGAAGCTGGTCGGTGATTTGGTCGGTGAGAGGATGGACGTCTCCCACCTGGTCGGTGAATTTGCCCCTTAGGGCATCTTGGAAGGTGGCGGTGATGTTGGTGAGCCCGAAGGGTGGAGCCACAACTCCTGGAGTTTTCCGAGCAGCCTCCGGTAGATCTAGATCAGAGGGTGGTCGGCGCTAGACCAGAGTGTCTAGAGCCGATTCGGCGATGGAGAGGCAATCGGCGAGCTTTTGACCAACCTGATCGATTGATGCAATCAGATCATCATTGTTGATCTGCCTCCTCTGGTAGCGAGGAAGCGGGCGGCGAGTTGTTGATGAAGGCGACCTCAGAGGTGGTTCTGAGATTGGATCTGCAGTCGTAGGTGCAGGGGAGATCGGTGCAGAATCGATCTACACCAGCTCGAGGAGCTCTCCGACTCCGTCAACGTTGATGATCCATGAGATCGATCCGATCATGAAGATCTAGCCGGGCTATGGGAGGGACGAAGAGCCTGTGGAAAAAGCCATCTTGTTCAATAAGGAAACAGCACGCAATCCCCTACCTAGCGCACCAACTGTCGACAGAATATCGTCGGTAGTCCTTCGAGGGGTATCCCACGAAGGTAGATTGATCGGCAGAAAAGCGTGTGATCAAGAACAAGAAGGCAATAGAGACACACGAGTTAGACAGGTTCAGGCCATCAGTATGACGTAATACCCTACTCCTGTGGTCTGTTGGTTTGTATTAGCTATCGTATGATATTGCGTGAATTTGGAGGGGGTCCCTGCCTGCCTTATATAGTCTGGGGGCAGGGTTACAAGTCGGTTAGATCTAAGAGATAATCGGAAAGTAATAACATATTACTAGAATCTTGGGATCATACATATCCTAACAGATCTCATAGTATCTTCAGGATATCTTCCCTGTGTCTTGTGGGAGCCACCGAGCAGAGTTGTGCCCCGCAAGGCTTTGTCTTGTGGGCTAGGCCGCCCCTAGGGGTGCAGCCCATGTGGTCTACCATGGGTATCTGGGGTCGTACCCCCCACAGCTAGTCCCTGAGCACCTTGTACCCGTTGTGCAATGCCGTCTTGGTCGGGTTGGTGGTGATGTTCAATGCGGTTGCCCCTAGCTCCACCCTAGAGGGGTTGCCTACCGTCACGGCGCTGGTTGGTGAAGTGACCTGGGCGGCGATTAGATCTTATGGCAACTGATCGATGAATCGAGGTTTTGGAGTAAGAAGGTCTCTGATCCTGGTGGATCTCATTGACCTAGCAATTCACCGCTTGAAGCATCGCGGTGACCTTGGCGACCTTCGGTGTCTACGAGAGCTGGGTGAGCTCATTGGCGGCCATGGCTATGTTGGTACTTGGAGTCTTGTTGACATCATGGCCGTCAATGTGGAGAAACTCATCGTCTAGGTTGTGCTAGAGTGGCCTTCCTTGCGAGTCAAGCTGCTGCTCGGCCATCACAAGGGTAATCTTGTTTGCTCGGCGTTGTGTGCGGTTGATGTTCCGGTTCTTAGGAGCGGCGTGTTCCTCCTCATTTTCGCCATTCCGAGGGGGCTGTCGACGCTAACGTTGAAGATCGCACCACCTCGGAAAGGAGGGAGAGGAAGTTGCTCGGTGAAGGTTTCGACGAGGGTCTCCATAGAGCCCTGAGACTCAGAGTCCAGATTTTCCTCTAGGATGGTCTGGAGGGATGCACCGGGGCACCGGTCGACGTGTAGCATGTTGACAGCTGGCGAAAGCTGGTCGGTGATCTGGTCAGCGAGAGGATGGACGTCTCCCACCTGGTCAGCGAATTTGCCCCTTAGAGCGTCTTGGAAGGTGGCGGCGATGTTGGTGAGCCTGAAGAGCAGAGCCACAACTCCTGGAGTTTTCCGAGCAGCCTCCGGTAGATCTAGATCAGAGGGTGGTTAGCGCTGGACCAGAGTGTCCAGAGCCGATTCGGAGATGGAGAGGCAATTGGCGAGCTTCTGACCAACCTGATCGATTGATGCGATCATATCGTCGTTGTTGATCTGCCTCCTCTGGTAGCGAGGAAGCGGGTGGCGAGTTGTTGATGAAGGTGACCTCGGAGGTGGTTTCGAGATTGGATCTGCAGTCGTAGGTGCGGGGGTGATCGGCGCAGAATCGATCTACACCGGCTTGAGGAGCTCTCCGACTTCGTCAGTGTTGATGATCCACAAGATCGATTCGACCATGAAGATATGGTCGGGCTGTGGGAGTGACGAAGAGCCTGTGGAAAAAGCCATCTTGTTTGACAAGGAAACAACACTCAATCCTCTACCTGGCGCGCCAACTGTTGACATAATATCGTTGGTAGTCCTTCGAGGGGTATCCCATGAAGGTAGATTGATCGGTAGAGAAGCGTGTGATCAAGAACAAGAAGGCAGCAGAGACACACGAGTTAGACAGGTTTAGGCCGTCAGTATGACGTAATACCCTACTCCTATGGTCTGTTGGTTTGTATTAGCTATCATATGATATTATGTGAATTTGGAGAGGGTCCCTGCCCGCCTTATATAGTCCGAGGGGCAGGGTTACAAGTCGGTTAGATCTGAGAGATAACCAGAAAGTAATAACAAATTACAGGAATCTTGGGATCATACATATCCTAACAAACTCGTAGTATCTTTAGGATATCTTCCCGTTGTCTTACGGGAGCCACTGAGCAGAGTCATGCCGCACAAGGCTTCGTCTTGTGGGCTGGGCCACCCCTAGGGGCGCAGCCCATGTGGTCTACCGTGGGTATCCAGGGTCGTACCCCCCACACATCTATACAAGGACTGTGGCCTCATGAAGTGGTTCTTGTCCGAAGGCTCCAACAAGGGGGAGCATAGGGGGACCCCAAGCTGGCCACAGGCGACGCCGAGGGGAAGGACGATGGTTTTTTGACACTAGATGGCTGCCTCGTGATCTTCAGAGGGACAAGGGCCTATGACTCCAGGCGCCACCAGAAGCTTGCGCGCCGTGAGGTCTATACGGCCGAGCTAACCATGCCTTCCTTCCTCCAATGGTTGGAGTCCGCCATAACCTTTGATCGGACCAACCACCCAGAAAGCGTCCCGTAGCCAGGACGATATCTGCTCATGGTTGACCTGATCATCAGCATGAAGCGGCTCACCAAGGTACTGATGGATAGAGCCAGCGGCCTCAACATCATGTACGCTAAAACGCTCGACGCCATGGACATCGACCAAGCGCGCGTCTGGCCGATCGGGGTGCCTTTCGACGACATCGTGCCTAGAAAGCAGGCCATGCCACTTGGGCAGATTGATCTACCCATCACCTTCGGGGATCCATCCAATTATAGGATGGAGACCCATACCTTCGAGGTGGTCAAGTTCCATGGAACCTACCACTCCATCCTAGGACATCCATGCTATGCGAAGTTCATGGTCATCCCCAACTACACCTATCTAAAGCTAAAGATGATGTGTCCACGTGGGGTCATCACCATCGGCACCTCCTTCCAGCGTGCCTACGAGTGCGAGGTCGAGTGTTGTGAGCACGCTGTGGCAATTGCCGCCTCCAAAGTGCTCACGGCCATTAGGAAGGAGGTCGCCAAAGAAGCACCCAACCCCAAGCGATTGGTTAGGTCTTTTGAACCTATAGAGGGTGCCAAGGAGGTCCTCATAGACCCCAGCGGCTCCAAGGGCAAAGTGGTGCGCATTGGCACCACGCTTTCCTCCGAATAGGAAAGCGCGCTCGTCGACTTCCTCTGCACCAACAGAGACATCTTTGCATGGAAACCCTCATACATGCTAGGCATTCCGAGAGAAGTCATAGAGCATGCCTTGAAGATCAAGCCAGGCTCCAAGCCGGTGAAGCAGCACCTGTGTCACTTCGACGAGAAGAAACATAGGGTGATCGGTGAAGAGATTACGAAGCTTTTGGTGGACGGGTTCATCAAGGAAGTATACCACCCTGAGTGGTTAGCCAATCCTGTTCTTGTACAAAAATAGAGTGGGAAATGGGGAATGTGCATTGACTACACGGGTCTCAACAAAGCGTGTCCAAAGGATCTGTTTCCTTTGCCATGCATAGACCAAGTAGTCGACTCAACCTCAGGGTGCGAAACCCTTTACTTCCTTGATGCGTACTCCGGGTACCAACAAATCATTATGAAAGAGTTCGACTAGCTCACGACATCTTTCATCACCCCATTCAGATAGTTCTGCTACATCACAATGCCTTTGGTCTGAAAAACGTGAGGGCTACGTACCAGCATTGCATGCTCAAGTGTTTCGGGGACCTCATTGGGCGAACCGTTGAGGCCTACGTGGATGACATCGTGGTCAAATCCAAACAGGTTGACCAGGTCATAGCCGACCTAGAACAGACCTTCGTGAAACTCTGAGCAGACAACATCAAGCTTAACCTCGAGAAGTGTGTTTTCGGGGTCCCAAGGGGTATGCTACTAGGTTTTATCATTTCTGAGCGTGGCATCGAAGCCAAACCAGAGAAGATCTCAACCATCATGAGGATGGGCTCGATTCAGAACATAAAGGGGGTACAATGAGTTATAGGGTGCCTCGCCGCGCTTAGCCACTTTATCTTGCTCCTCAGTGAATGAGGTCTCCCCCTCTATCGGCTCCTGAAGAAGGCCGACCATTTTGAATGGACGATCAAGGCCTAGGAGGCACTTGACATGGTCAAGCAGCTTCTGACGAAGGCCCCAGCCCTAGTCCCCCGACCGACGGGGAACCACTTCTTCTCTACATCGTGGCCACCACGCAAGTGGTCAGCGCCACCCTGGTGGTAGAGCAAGAAGAAGAGGGACACGCCCTCAAAGTGCAGCGTCCCGTATACTACATTAGCGAGGTCTTGTCCAATTCCAAGACTCGCTACCCCCAAATCCAGAAGCTCCTGTACGCCGTCCTCATCGCCAGAAGGAAGTTGCGTCACTACTTCGAGTCACATCCAGTGACAGTCGTGATGTCCTTCCCTCTCAGCGAGGTCATCCAAAATAGGGATGCCACGGGAAGAATCACCAAGTGGGCACTCGAGCTAATGGGTCAAGGCATTTCATATGCCCCTCCTGCATGTCCATCAAGTCCCAAGTGCTGGCTGATTTCGTTGCAGAGTGGACCGAGGTCCAAATGTCGCCAGTAGTCATTGACCAGGAGTACTGGACGATGTACTTCGATGCATCGCTCATGAAGAAAGGCGCCAACGTGGGGCTGGTCTTTGTTTTGCCCCTCGGGGTACACATGAGGTACATGGTTCGCATCCATTTCGCCTCCTCCAACAATGTGGCCAAATATGAGGCGCTCGTCAGTGGCCTGCGCATCGCCATCGAGTTGGGTATTTGACAGTTTGACATTCGGGGCGACTCCCAGCTGGTCATCGACCAAGTTATGAAGGAATCAAGCTGCTAGAACACCAAGATGGCTACGTATTGCTGAGAAGTCCACCAGCTGGAGGACAAATTCGATGGTCTCGAGCTCAATCACATCTCAAGGCATCTCAACGAGGCCACCGACGCGCTGGCGAAAGCAGTATCCGGTCAAGAGCCGGTGTCGATAGGCGTCTTCACCAACGATTAGTACAAACCCTCGGTTCGCTATGAGGAGCCAGAACAAGCTGGTGATGGGTCACCTGCCCTGGGCTTAGGGACTAACCAGCCATCGGCTCCATCCGACCCTAAAGTCACTGAGCTTGATGAGGATCTAGCGACAGAGCCTGACCCTCTAGTCGACAAGAGGGCGCCTTACCTCGACTATCTCCTCCACGAGGCGCTATTGATGGACAAAACGAAGGCTTCGATGGCTCGCACATCATGCCAAGTCCTTTGCCGTTACTGATGGCGAGCTCTACAGGCGAAGCCACACCAGGGTCCTGCAGGGCTACATCCCCATCAAGCAAGGGAAGCAGTTGCTGAGCGATATCCACGGTGGGGTCTGCGGTCACCATGGCGTGCCTAGAACCCAGGTCAAAAACATGTTCTGACAAGGCTTCTACTGGCTAACCACGGTAGCCGATGCTGAACATATTGTGCGCACCTACGAAGGGTGTCAATACTATGCTCGGCAGACCCACCTGCTGGCCCAAGCACTCCAGACGATCTAGGGGCTCCATCTGGGGGCTCCATCACATGGCTGTTCATAGTCTGGGGGCTCGATCTGGTTGAACCTCTCAAGAGGGCGCCCGGGGGCTATACGCACTTGCATGTCACCATAGACAAGTTTACAAAGTGGGTAGAGGCTCAACCGATCTCTGCGATCAATTTCGAGCAAGCCATGCTGTTCTTCCTTGACATCATCCATCGCTTTGGAGTCTCAAACTCCATTATCACGGACAATGACACACAGTTCACCAGAAAGAAGTTCCTCTGATTCTATGATGAATACTACATCCATGTCGATTGGGCCACCGTGGTGCACCCCCGCACGAACGGGTAGGTCGAGCGCGTGAACGGCATGGTCCTACAAGGCCTCAAGCCTAGGATCTTCAACCGGTTGAACAAGTTTGGTGGACGATGGGTCATGGAAGTTCCCGCTGTGCTCTGGAGCCTGAGGATGACCCCCAGCCAGGCCACCAGCTACACACCATTCTTTAAGGTCTATGGTTCCGAGGCTATCCTCCCGACCGACCTCGACTATGGAGCACCAAGGATCAGGACGTACGACGAACAAGGAGTCGAGGCATCCCTTAAGGATGCCATGGACTAGCTAGATGAAGTGCACGATGTTGCCCTCCTCCGCTTGGCTAGGTACCAACAAGCGTTATGCTGGTATCACAGTAGTCGAGTGCGGGGTCAGGACTTCAACATCGGGGACCTAGTGCTCCGCCTCGTCCAGAGCAACAAGAATCGCCACAAGCTCTCTCCACCGTGGTAGAGACCATACGTCATCGCAGAGGAGCTCCGACTAGGCACCTAAAAGCTCAAGACCATCGATGATGAAGTCTTCATCCATGCCTGGAACATCGAGCAGCTATGCCGCTTTTACCCTTAATATACGCATACTTTCTCTTATCAGTTTCGCTATCAACACCCCAATCTTTGGTGACACCCGACCCCAGCAACGGCAAGGGGTCAGGCCTCACTCGGGGGCTAATAAGAGCATATCTATCTAGTAGGCATTCTCTATGCCCGACCCTTTCTCACATTGAGACCTAGAAACAAGGGTTGCGGAAACGAACGCTGAGTAAAACTGGTCGGACTGCAAGAAACCTACACCCCAGTGGCTACGGCGTTTTTGCTCATCAGCGTGATCAGAGTTTTTTTCGCACCTCAAGCTTTTTAGCCTTAAATACAGAAATAGTTGGTACACATCTAAGAGTATATCCACCTGGTAAACATTCTCTATGCCCTACCCTCTCTCACATTGAGACCTAGAAGCTAGGGTTACAGAAACGAACACTGAGAAAAGTTGGTTAGACTGCAAGAAACCTATGCCCCAGTGGCTACGGCGTTTTTGCTCACTAGCGTGATCAGAGTTTGTTCACCCACACCCCGAGCTTTATAGCCTCAACGACGGAAAGGGTCGGAATGCACTAACCTTTTTATACAAAAAGGGGAGAAGGGCTAAAAATCTATTTTGCCATAACGAAATTTAAGAGCTTGTCCATTTATTACAAGTTCGCCGCCTAGCTTATCTGCCTAACTAATTTCTTGGGAGGGATGATCTCATCCTCTATCTCGCATGTAAGTCCTATGCCAGCGGGTCACACAAGTCGATTGGATGGCTTGGCCTCTACCGAGAGATGGGTAAGGAGCAGTAGGATGCCCCATGCGGGTTATGCCAGCTCTGTCATGAACAACGGACCTAGATTCCACTCGGACATGTCTGGTAAGAGCTCTCCGAACCCATCACTTGAGCCATCAAGGTAAGTCCTGTACCAGCAGGTCACCTAAGTCGATCGGACAGCTCGGGCCGCTACCGAGAGATGGGTCATCTCTAAGTGACACCTGACCCTAGCAACGACAAGGGGTCGGGCCTCACTCGGGGGCTGGCAAGAGTGTCTATTCGATAGACATTCTCTATGCCTAACCCCTTTCTCATGCTAAAACCTAAAGGCAAGGTGTGCAAAAACAAACACTGAGTAAAACTAGTCAGACCGCAAGAAACCTACGCCCCAACGGCTACGACATTTTTGCTCACCAGCGTGATCAGAGTTTTTGTCCCCACACCCCGAGCTTTAGCCTCCGTCTTCCCAGGAAGGGTTTGGAGGGGCCCACTAGTGGAATCTCTATCGAGGAGAGGCCAGCAGATCACCTAAGTTGATCAGACGGCTCGGGCCGCTACCGAGAGATGGGTCATCTCTAAGTGACACCCGACCCTAGCAACGACAAGAGGTCGGGCCTCACTCGGGGGCTGGCAAGAGCGTCTATTTGGTAGACATTCTCTATGCCCTACCGCTTTCTCATGCTAAAACGTAAAGGCAAGGTGTGCGAAAACAAATGCTGAGTAAAACTAGTCGAACTGCAAGAAACCTATGCCCCAGTGGCTATAGCATTTTTGCTCACCAGCGTGATCAGAGTTTTTGTCCTCGCACCCCGAGCTTTAGCCTCTGCCTTCCCAAGAAGGATTTGGAGGGGCCCACCTACGGAATCTCCATCAAGGAGAGGCCAGCAGGTCGCCCAAGTCAATTGGATGGCTCAGGCCATTATCGAGAGATGGGTTGGGAGCAGCATGATGCCCCATGCGGGTTATGCCAACTCTGTCACGAACGATGGACCCGGATTTCACATGAACATATCCGGTAAGAGCTCCCCGAACCCATCACTCGAGCCATTGAGGTAACTTTACCAACCCCCACTTCACTTCTCTAGTGCATGAGCATTCATTTTCATGCATGCATTCATACATTCATCCATACATTCATCTCATACATCCAAGCATCGCATATGCAATTATTGTGTCACAATGTTTCGCGTCGCATCATGAAGCGGTAGTCGTCTCATTCGATATGACCAGCGACCGACCGAGGTTCGAAGGCCAGCCCGCGAAGGGTTTGAGGCCGCCTCGCGTCAAACAGAGCTAGGGGAGAAAACAAAAATGAGCCCTAGCGGCCTTTGCCCGACCCACTCAGAAGTGGACAGGGTCATCTCAACCTTCTCATTCGATCCTAACCTCAAGCCAAGCCCACAGAATCTCCATCGAGGGGAGGCCAATGGGCCACCTAAGTCGGTCTCTGGAATAACTTGGGCATCTACCGGGAGGCAGGTTAAGGAGCAGTGGAATGCCACATGAGGGCTATGCCGACCCCATCACATACCCGGATTCCACTCGGACATACCCATTAGCGAGCTCGCTCAGCACGACACTTGAGCCATCGAGGCAAGTGTCGTTAGCTCAACCCCTCCGGTTGCGGAAACAGTGGACAGGGCGATGCATAAAACTCGACCGACCCCTACTGAGCTCAATGGGGCTTGGGGGCTCGAGCCGCCCGACCCCAACTTAGGAATCCGACCGACCGAGGTTCGAACGCCGACCCGCTAAAGGCTCGAGGCCGCCTTACGTCAAATAGAGCCAGGAGAGAAAATGCAGATGAGCCCTAGCGGCCTTTGCTCGACCCGCTCAGAAGCGGACAGGGTCATCTCAACCTTCTCATTTGATCCTAACCTTGAGCCATGCCCACAGAATCTCCATCAAGGGGAGGCTGAGTCAGTTTCTAGAATGACTCGGTCATCTGCCGGGAGGCGGGTGTGGCAGAACCTCCTAAATTATAGGGCCCACATGCACCTATCACTGTCCGACAACCTCTGACAACTATGCATATGTTCCTGGTAACTTAAGAAGACTGTCGGGTGTCCTCGGGGAACCCCGAATCATCCAAGTTTTCCAAGCAGGATCACATTACAGAGTCATTGCAGTATTACAACATTTATTCAAATATCTACATCAGAGTAAATCAGCGGAAGTCTTACCATAACTTAGTTTACAAAACAGTAGTTTCAAACCTTACAACTAAGTTCGATAGTTATTACAAAACGACGTAGTGGAGTGGCATTATAACATAATACAAAACACACAAATAAACTGCCCTGCCCAAGGGCCACACATTTACTTATCGTCGTCGCATTGAACAATAGTCATGCAACACGGTCCAAAGCAGACCTGCTCATGAGCCTCACTTGCAACAAGGGTCAATGAACCCTGAGTACAAAAGTACTCAACAAGACTTAACCAAAAATAGAAATTGATAGAATTCAGGAATGCAGGCTCAGGGATTCAAGGTATGGCTTTAGCAATAATCAAAGTTCTTTTGCGTAAAAGCTCTTTAACAAAATTCTTTATATCAACATTTAAAACTTCCTAAAGATCATATACAAAGCTGACATGATCCATAATGAGATCATGAAACTTCATATCCAACACCTTCTCAAACCATCCTCAAGTTCTAGTTATTAAACTATGATGATGAACAGTGAGTTGAGTCTCCATAACCGAGGAGCAACGACGATTCGAACCGATTAAAACCTAGCTGGGAATTCCATACCACACGACATATGCAGGTCCCCGACCTACATATATCAACCTACCCTCGGATCCTCTAAAACAAGAACAGGTCCGCGCCACCCGAGAATACAGTACTCCACCAATCCAGCCCATTGCCACGTGGGTACATGCTATTCCCGCCATCTCTCCACTCCTAGTGCGCGAGTAGCCATTCTCGTAATAGAATAGCCAAGTTAAGGCTTACCGGAGTATGTGGTTAGTACTACAAAGTCTCACCTCATGCAATTCAACAACGGACGGACCTTAATCGACACAGGCGGAAAGAACCCGCTCACAAGACCTCCACGTCTTGTGGCTCTCACACACCGAGTCCACCCGGTCTAGATTTATTACTCCACATTCCCATATCACATGATAACATAAGTAACCAAAGTTCCATTTAAAACTTACAGGTGACAGGTAATCACCCGACTTTCATCGTTCTAAGCATAGCTAAGCATAACTAGGCATATACGAATTAAAACTGGTAACAAAGTAGATATGGAAAAACAAGGTTGGTAATGCACCAATTAGGTTTGCACTCAACTCCTAATCACTTAATGCAGTAAAGAAAAGCAAAAGCGAAATCAATTTGTAAAACACAAGGTAGGTTTAAATGCATCCGGGGCTTGCCTTCGTTGACGAAAAAGTTAGGTTCCGGAGTCGTTCCACAATTATCAAATCCGACCTCCACAGACGGATTAACTTCTTCCACAACTTGATTAACTACCACATGCTCACCTTCGTTCACTACACGTAGTAACAATGCCATGTTTAACATGATGCGAGATATAAAACATGATGCTCGATGATGGATGCAAAATTAACAACTTGAATACAACTTTCCTTCGCAGTACAGTTACAAGTCAAACTAACTAAACCTTTTTCGTAACACTTAATTCAATTGCCAAAGATCATTACCAACCAATGACCCAAGGTCATCACTCAATCCAAAATTCAAACCAAACATAAATCATCAAAGGTTACTATTTGCTTTTATGAATTAATTATTTAATTAATAATTATGAAAGAAATAAACTTGTTCCAATTGTGCCCAAAATTTTTGTAAATGTTCATCTCATGATAACTAAGTGGCAAAATAATTTTCATATTTTTTGCATAAATAAATAAGCCTAGAAAAATCATGAAAACCCATTTATTAATTAATTGAGCAATTTTTATCACATTCAAAAAGTACTGAAAAACAACATTTCATATTTTTCCTAAATAATATACATCACAGAGAGGTTACACAAAAATTTTCATAATTTTTGGAGCTCTAATTAATTCTACACAAAAATAACAAAAACTATCACTATTCATCCATTTCTGAAAAATAGAAAATCCATTTTGAAACCCACGGTCGCTGACAGCACGACCCCACCTGTCATCCCCTTCCTCCCGCGTTGACTACGGCGACGACGGCTCTGACCGGCGATTTCTCGCCGACGACGAGGTTCCCGGCGATGGCGAATGCACCAACATGCTCCCCACAACTATGCGCACCTACTGATGTCCCTAGTTGCATCGATCGCTGCACAAAATGAGCACGGCACCGTCGATGGCGGACACAGCGGCTCGGCGACACTACGCCGGCGATAGGAGACCAGTAGCGGTGAAACAAACCACATGGGAAGAACCAGGAGCTCACCCCAAACACGTTGAAGGCGATGGACGAGCCGGAGGAACAACGGATAGGCGGGTCGACGGTCACAGAGATCATGACGCTGCGAGCAACGGCGATGGCGGTGCTCTGGTGGCTGCGGTGGACAAAAGGAGCAATCAACCGGTCATAGAGCATCACGGGAACAAGGCGAAGCTGGAGCTACACTGAGCAAGAGCAAAGGCTCACCGGAGAGCGCTGGCCACGATGGCGCAAGCACGACGGTGGCGCTGCCGGCCATGAGGAAGAAAGGCGAAGAACGGCATTTCGCAGCAAAATCAAGTGACCAAGGTTGGTTGGCTGGGTGCGCAAGGAGCAAGCGGAGCTCAGACGATGCTTTGCCGAGGCTGGTTTGCGCTGAGGAGGTGATGCGAGCTCGACGGAGCAGCGGCGGTGGCGACGGGAAAATAGAGGAAGAGAAAAGGAGAACGGCGGCGATGCTCTAGCTATAAAGGCCGGCCAGGAAGCAAGAGGAAGCCACGAAGGAGCCTTCCCCGTGCCAGCGCGACGCCAAGGACGGCCACGGCGACAACCAGAGCGAAATAGAAGCTCGCTGGCGATGAGGTGTCTTCCGCGGGCACTGTTCACACTATTTACAAGATTGCCATTTGATTTAAAATCCAAATTACTCCCAAATTTATGTAACAACTCAAAAATCTCCAAAAATAAAAGTTGTTCAAAATTCAAAGTTCTAAAACTTTGCTTTTATAACTACCCCCTAATTCGGTCTATATTTTGAAATGAAAATTTGAATTCGAAAAGGGAATATTTAAAGAATCACGCCTTTTCAAATTACTCCAATTTTTATAAAACAACTTTGAAAACTCCAAAAACCAACTTTGTACAACTCGACAAGCTCTACATTTTTGCTTTTAGGCTCAACCCCAAAATGTACTTCAATTTTGAATTAGGTTTTTCGGGGTAAAACAATTCACTGGAAATCAGGGTTTTCGGAAATCCAAATCCAAACAAAACTTTGAACTTGATCCAAACCATACAAGGCAACACTTACAACATAAATGTAAACTTGTTTTAGAGAATGCATATCAAAGTTTTCACTAAGGCCAAATGCTTTGCAATGCATATGATGACATGGCAGGTTTTAGTATTTAAAACACCCGAGGTGTTACAATCCTTCCCCCTAAAAGAAATCTCATCCCGAGATTCAAAGTCATAGGATAAGTAATGAAAAAGGAAATGTGTCAATCCAAAAACATCCAAAACCTGTTCATAAAACGGCTAAGGTTCCTTTACAAACATGGTTCGTAACAACAGAGCAAAGCTAACATTCTTCTATATTGACGCAAGAAACTCTAGAAATTTTTCTAACAAGTAATCTTCAGATTCCCAAGTAGCTTCTTCTGAATGTTGATTCCATTGTATCTTGTAGAACTTGATTGTCCTCCTTCGAGTAACACAATCTTTTTGATCCAAAACTCAGAAAGGATATTCGGAATAAGTCAAATCCGGTTCAAGTTCCACTCCTTCAACCTCAACATTCTGCTCAGGCACTCAGAGACACTTCTTTAATTGAGAAACATGGAACACATCATGTACAGCTGATAGATGTTCTGGTAATTTCAAGCGATATGCTACTTTTCCATACCTCTCTAAAATTTGAAATGGTCCAATATATCAGGGTGCCAACTTGCCTTTAACGCCAAAACGGGTAACTCCTTTCATTGGTGATACCTTCAGATACACAAAATCTCCCTTGTTAAACACCAATGGTCTACGTCGTTTATCCGCATAACTTTTTTGTCGGGACTGAGCTATCTTCAAATTACTTTGTATTTGCCTAACCTTGTCTTCTGTTTCTTTCACAAGGTCAACTCCAAAGAACCTTCTTTCTCATGGCTCAGACCAACTCAGCGATGTTCTGCATCTACGACCATAGAGTGCTTCAAATGGAGCCATTCTAATGCTTTCCTGATAACTATTGTTGTATGAGAACTCGGCCAAAGGTAAGCATTCATCCCACTTATTGGAATAGTTAAGGACACAACACCTTAACTTATCTTTAAGTACTTGATTGACTCTTTCAGTATGTCCATCAGTCTGCGGATGATAAGCTGTACTATACAGGAGCTTGGTTCCCAAAGAAGAATGCAATTGTTTCCAAAAGCTAGAGACAAACTGTGTACCCCTATCGGACACAATGGTTTTTGGTACTCCATGGAGGCTCATGATTCTTGCTAAATATATCTTGGCATATTGGATAGTGGGGTATATACTCTTGACTGGAAGAAAATGTGCTGACTTGGTTAGTCGATCTACAATCACCCATATTGTGTCAAAGCCTTTTGATGTCTTGGGTAGACCAACAATAAAGTCCATACTAATATCCTCCCACTTCCAAGCTAGAATAGGTAATGGTTGTAACTCTCCAGCGGACCTCAAATGTATAGCTTTCACCTTTTGACAAGTATCACACTTGGCTATATATCTAGCAATCTCTATCTTCATTTTAGTCTACCAAAATCTTTATTTCAAGTCATGGTACATCTTGTTGCTTCCTGGATGGATAGATAACCTAGTAGCATGTGCCTCTTCAAGAATTGACTGTCGCAACTCAGGAACTTTTGGTACCACCAGGCGATCCTTGAACCATAGCACACCATCATCATCTATGCTGAAGCATTGCGCTTTTCCATTCCTGACTCTTTCCTTGATATGGGCTATACCCTATTTTGTTTCTGAGCAGCAATAATCTGGTCTCGAATATTGGCTTCAACAATTATGTTGGTCAAACTATCTTGTTGAATTACCTCTACATTCAACTTCTCCATCTCTTGACATAAAGTCAGACCCATTGTTCTTACTGTTAGGCAAATGCAATAACTTTTGCGACTGAGGGCATCTGCAACCACATTTGCTTTACCCGTGTGATAATGTACCTCCAAGTCATAATCTTTAATCAGTTCTAACCATCTTCTTTGTCGCATATTCAATTCTGACTGAGTAAAGATATACTTTAAACTCTTATGGTCTATATAAATATGACACGTATTACCAAGCAGGTAATGCCACCAAATCTTCAGAGCATGGACAACAACTGCTAATTCCAGATCATGAGTCGGATAGTGTTCTTCATGTTGCTTAAGTTGCCTGGATGCATAGACCATGACTCGGCCTTCTAGGTCATGAGCTCTACTATGTGGGAAGATTCAATCACCTGTCACAATATGCACCTAAACATGTCAATACTGATGCCAAGAAAAAGAAATGGTTCATGAGAAGTCTGAATATCAAATTGCAGACTATGATGACAACTTGTACCAATGTCACTTATCATGAGGCAGTGAATATTGCAATTGCTTTAGAGGCAAAGTATCGGCGGCATATGAAGCTCAAGAAGAAAAAGAGTATGCCGTCTGGATCTTATGGGGGAAATCCAAAAAGGCAAAGGGTGATTTATCATCCAGTAAATCATAATCGTCCTCCTTATCGTCCGCCGTAGTTTCAAGCCGGTCAGCAATCAAATGTCCGTCCTATTGCAACTTATCAGAATTCACAACCGACAAATGCTTCTGGGGTTTCTGCTTCAACACCCCAGGGTCACAAGTATCCCTGTTTCAATTGTGGCAAGCCTGGTCATTTCTCGAGAGAATATCCATATCCAAGGCAGTCTAATCCCAATTATCAGAAGGCCCCTACAAATCAACTACAGGGTCAGGCACAGAATAAGGGCAACAATCAAAATGTTTAGAAAGGTAAAGATGAAAGGAAGACAGGACGAGTGTTCTACATTCAAGCTGGGGAAATTCCGAAAGGGGAGCCAGTAATGATGGATATGTTTCCTGTTGCCAACCATCCTGCAGTTATACTTTTTGATTCTGGCGCATCGCATTCATTCATCAATAGAACATTTGTGGTGAAATATGAAATTTCAATTGGGGCAACAAAGGAAAATTTCTTTATACAGTCGCCCGGGGGACGTCTGTGTACTAAGGAAATGGTATACCAGGTGCCCATAAACCTAGGTGGGCATATTTTTCCCACTACCATGATTATCCTTAACGATCAGGATATAGATGTAATCTTAGGAATGAATTGGATGTATCAGCATAAGGCTGTTATAGATGCTTTGAATAGAACTATAAGGGTGAGTTTGCCAGATAGTACTTCTCAACTTCTCATCCAACTTCCAACCTTAAGAAGATCAGTGGGCAAAGTTTGGGCAAGCCTTGCCGTCAAAGAGATTAGAGATATCTGGTGGTAGTATGTGAATTTTTTTCGATGTGTTTCCTAAGGATTTACCGGTCTACCACCACGATTGGGATGTCCGGTTTAACATAGAATTGCAACTTTGGAACAGCTCGATTTCTCGAGAGACCTTATAGGATGCCACCTAAGGAGTTAGTCGAGTTGAAAACTCGGTTGCAAGAATTGATTGAGAAAGGGTTTATACAACCTAGTTCATCACCTTGGGGGGTGTTCGGCAATTTTGTGAAAAAGAAAGATGAGACCACGAGGTTATGTGTTGACTATCGTCCGTTGAATGAAGTGACCATCAAGAATAAGTATCCATTACCTCGGATAGATTTGCTTTTTTGATCAATGGCCGGAGCCAAAGTTTTCTCCAAGATAGATTTGAGGTCGGGGATATCACCAAATCAAGATAAAGCTCAAGATATTCCCAAAGCGGTATTTACCACAAGATATGGATTATATGAATACTTGGTAATGTCTTTTGGTTTGACAAATGCTCCAGCTCATTTCATGTATTTGATTTAATTCAGTATTCATGCCTGAACTGGACAAATTTGTAGTGGTGTTTATTGATGACATTCTAGTATATTCCAAGAATAAGGAAGAACATGCGAAACACCTCAGAATTGTTCTGACTCGTTTGAGAGAACAACAACTATATGCCAAGTTCAGCAAGTGTGATTTTTGGCTTAAGGAAGTACCATTTCTTGGACATATCTTGTCGTGGAAGGAGTTCTTTGTTGATCCAAGCAAAGTGAAGGATGTGCTTGATTGGAAACCACCAACCACAGTTCATCAAGTTCGGAGTTTTACGAGATTGACGGGTATTACCATCGGTTTATTCCATTTCTCTAAAGTATCAAAGTCCATAATCGAGTTCTTGAAGAACCAAGTCAAATTTGCTGGTCATCATCGATTGTGAAGAGGCTTACCAGATTTTGAAGAGGCTGTTGACTCATTTTGCACCAAAGATTAGCCCAACTCGATATCAAGAAGCCGTTTGATGTTTATTGTGATGCTTCAGGTATTGGTATTGGATGTGTGTTGATGCAAGAAGGCCGAGTCATTGCTTATGCATCCAGGCAACTTAAGCAACATGCAGAACACTATCCGACTCATGATCTAGAGTTAGCAGCTATGGTCCATGCTCTGAAGATTTGGCGGCATTACCTACTTGGTAATATGTACCATATTTATACAGACCACAAGAGCTCAAAGTATATCTTTACTCAGTCAGAGTTGAATATGCGACAAAGAAGATGGTTAGAGCTGATTAAAGATTATGACTTGGAAGTACATTATCACCCCGGTAAAGCAAATGTGGTGGCAGATGCCCTCAGTCGCAAAAGTTATTGCAATTGCCTGACAGTAAGAACAATGGGTTTGACTTTATGTCAAGAGATGAAGAAGTTGAATGTAGAAGTAATCCAACAAGGTAGTTTAACCAACATAATTGTTGAAGCCACTATTCGAGATCAAGTTATTGCTGCTCAGAAGGAAAACAAGGGTGTAGCCCATATCAAGGAAAGAGTCAGGAATGGGAAGGCGGAGTGTTTCAGCATAGATAATGAAGGTGTGCTATGGTTCAAGGATCGTTTGGTAGTACCAAAGGTTCTCGAGTTGCGGCAGACAATTCTTGAAGAAGCACATGCTACTAGGTTATCTATCCATCTGGGAAGCAACAAGATGTACCATGACTTAAAACAAAGATTTTGGTGGACCAAAATGAAGATAGAAATTGCAAGATATGTAGCAAAGTGTGATACATGTCAGAAAGTGAAAGCTATACATTTGAGGTCCGCTGAAGAATTACAACCATTGCCTATTCCAGCTTGGAAGTGGGAGGACATAAGTATGGACTTTATTGTTGGTCTACCCAAGACATCAAAGGGATTTGACTCAATATGGGTTATTGTAGATCGACTCACTAAGTCCGCACATTTTCTTCCTGTCAAGACTATATACCCCACCGTCCAATATGCCAAGATATATTTAGCAAGAATTATGAGTCTCCGTGGAATACCAAAGACCATAGTGTCAGATAGGGGTACACAGTTTGTCTCCAATTTTTGGAAACAATTGCATTCTTCGTTGGGTACCAAGCTCCTGTATAGTACAGCTTATCATCCGTAGACTGATGGACAGACTGAAAGAGTCAATCAAGTGCTTGAAGATATGTTAAGGTGTTGTGTCCTTAATTATTCCAACAAGTGGGACGAATGCTTACCTTTGGCCGAGTTCTCATATAACAATAGTTATCAGGAAAGCATTAGAATGGCTCCATTTGAAGCACTCTATGGTCGTAGATGCAGAACATCGTTGAGTTGGTCTGAGCCCGGAGAAAGAAGATTCTTTGGAGTTGACCTTGTGAAAGAAACAGAAGACAAGGTTAGGCAAATACAGAGTAATTTGAAGATAGCTCAGTCCCGCCAAAAGAGTTATGCGGATAGACGATGGAGACAATTGGTGTTTAGCAAAGGAGATTTTGTATATCTAAAAGTATCACCAATGAAAGGAGTTACCCGTTTTGGCGTTAAAGGCAAGTTGGCACCCTGATATATTGGACCATTTCAAATTTTAGAGAGATATGGAAAACTGCCCTATAGCTTGAAATTACTAGAACATTTATCAGTTGTACATGATGTGTTCCATGTGTCTCAGTTGAAGAAGTGTCTCCGAGTGCCTGAGCAGAATGTTGAAGTTGAAGGAGTGGAACTTGAACCAGATCTGACTTATTCAGAATATCCTATCCGAGTTTTGGATCAGAAAGATTGTGTTACTCGAAGGAGGACAATCAAGTTCTACAAGATACAATGGAATCAACATTCAGAAGAAGAAGCTACTTGGGAATCCGAAGATTACTCGAAGGAGATTTCTTTTAGGGGGAAGGATTGCAACACCCCGGGTGTTTAAGTATTAAAAAACTGGACATATCATCTTATGCATTGCAAGGCATTGGTCATATTGCAAACTTTGATATGCATTCACTAAAACAAGTTTACATGTATGTTATAAGTATTGCTTGGTATTGTTTGAATCAAGTTTGAAATTTTTGTATTGGTTTGAAATTCCGAAAACCCTGATTTTCAATATTTAAATCCGACCCTGAAAACCCATTTCAAAATCGAAGCACATTTTGGGGTTGAGTCTTAAAGCAAAGTTGTAGAGCTTGTCGAGTTGTACAAAGTTTGTTTTTGGAGTTTTTCAAGTTGTTTAGTAAAATTTGAAGTTATTTAAAAAGGCAAAATTCCTTAAATATCCCCGCTTTGAATTCAAAAGTTCATTTCAAAATGTAGGCCGAATTTGGGTATGGTTTCTAAAGCAAAGTTGTAGAGCTTTTGATTTTGAACAACTTTTGTTTTTGGAGATTTTTGAGTTGTTATGAAAATTTGGGAGTAATTTGTGAAATTTGGCGAATGGCAAGTCTGTAATTTCGATGAACAATGTTCACCGCTTGAGCTACACCGCCGGCGAGCTTCGGTTTGATTCCAGTCGCACGCGTGGCCGTCTGGGCGTCGCGTTGGCACGGTGAAGGCTTCCGCGTGGCTTCTTTGCGCTTCCTTGGTCGCGTTATAAGCCAGTCACCGTTCTTCGCTTTCTCTTCTCCTCTGTTTTTCCAGTCACCGCCGCCGCTGCTCAGTTGAGCCCTCGCCGTCGAACCAGTGTCTGTGCCATCATGGCATAGCGCTAGATAGCTTCGTCTACTCCTTGCACACTCGTCCAGCTAGCTCTGGTCGATTGATTTCACCGTGAGTTCGCCGTTCGTCGCTTTCTTCCTCGCGGCCGGCCACCTCACCCGAGATTTCGTTTCTCCACGGCCAGCATCCTTCGATGAGCCGTTGCCCGTGATCGATGTACCTATGGCTTCATCTCGATGATATGGTGCTTAATCCTATGTTGCTTGCTCATTTTGATCACTGCAGTCGGCGGTTCTTCCTCACCAACGATCTTTGCTCCGCCGTGATCACCGTGGTCGTCATCACGCCTCTCCGTTGGTTCTCCAACCTCGCTCCTTGCTTCAACGCGTTCGGGGTGAGCTACTGGTGCTTCCTGGATCCTTTGTTTGAGCTCTACTGGTTTCACGTCGCCGGCGTAGCGCTGCCGTGCCACCGTGTCCGCCATGGCCGCCATCGAGCTAGTATAGGACCGTAATCAGTACAGATAGGGACATCAATCGATGCGCCTAGTCTTGGTGATCGTTTTGGTACTTTGGCCGTCGCCGTTGGACTCACCATCGATGAGTTTACGTCGGTCAGCGCCGTCGCTGTCGTGGTCAAACGCGCGAGGTTAGGGATGACAGGTGGGACCCGATGTCAGTGACACAGCGTTCAAATTGGATTTTTCTATTTTCAGAATTGAATGAATAGTATCTGTTTTTGTTATTTTTGTGTAGATTTATTTAGAGCTCCAAAAATTCTGAAATTTTTTGTGCCTTCTCTGTGATGTGTATTATTTAGGAAAAAAATGAAATGTTGATTTTCAGTACTTTTTGAATGTGATAAAAATTGCTCAATTAATTAATAAATGAGTTTCCAGGATTTTTCTAGGCTTATTTATGTATCCAAAAATTATGAAAATTATTTTGTCACTTAGTTATCATGTGATGAACATTTACAAAAAATTTTAGGACAATTGGAACAAGTTGATTTATTTCATAATTCTTATTTAATTAATTAATTCATAAAAGCAAATAATAACCTTTAGTGATTTAGGTTTTGTTTGAGTTTTGATTAAGTGATGTCCTTGGGTCATTAGTTGGTGATGATCCTTGGCAATTGTTGTGAGTGTTGTGAAAATAGTTTAGTTAGTTTAACTTGTAACTGTACCGCGAAGGAAAGTTGTATTCAAGTTATTAATTTTGCATCCATCATCAAACCTCATGTTTCGTATTCCGCATCATGTTAAACATGGCATTGTTACTACGTGTAGTGAACGAAGGTGAACACATGGTAGTTAATCAAGTAGTTGAGGAAGTTGATCCGTCAGTGGTGGTTGGTGTTGATATCGGTGGAACGACTCCGGACCCAGACTTTTCCGTCAACGAAGGCAAGCCCCGGATGCATACAACCCTACCTTGTATTTTACAAATTGATTTTGCTTTTGCTTCTTTTTACTGCATTAAGTGATTAGGAGTCAAGTGAAAACCAAATTGGTACATTACCAACCTTGTTATTCCATATTTACCATATTACTAGTTTTAAATTCGTATATGCTTAGTTTTGCTTAGCTATGCTTAGAACGATGAAAGTCGGGTGATTACCTATCACCTGTGAACTTTAAATGGAACTTTGGTTAATTATGTTAACATGTGATATGGGAATGTGGAGTAATAAATCTAGACCGGGCGGACTCGGTGTGTGAGAGCCACAAGACATGGAGGTCTTGTGAGCGGGTTCTTTCTGCCTGTGTCGATTAAGGTCCGTCCATTGTTGAATTGCATGAGGTGAGACTTTGTAGTACTAACCACATACTCCGGTAAGCCTTAACTTGGCTATTCTATTACGAGAATGGCTACTCGCGCACTGGGAGTGGAGAGATGGCGAGAATAGCGTGTACCCACGTGGCAATGGGCTGGATTGGTGGTGTACTGTATTCTCGAGTGGCGCGGGCCCATTCTTGTTTAGAGGATCTGAGGGTAGGTTGGTATATGTAGGTCGGGGACCTGCATATGTCGTGTGGTCTGGAATTCCCAGCTGGGTTTTTAATCAGTTTGAATCGTCGTTGCTCCTCGGTTATGGAGACTTAACTCACTGTTCATCATCGTAGTGTTAATAACTGGAACTTGAGGATGGTTTGAGAAAGTGTTGGATACGAAGTTTCATGATCTCAATACGGATCGTGTCAGCTTTGTATATGATCTTATGAAGTTTTAAATGTTGATATAAAGATTTTTTGCTAAAAAGCTTTTACGCAAAAGAACCTTGATTATTGCTAAAGCCATACCTTGAATCCCATGAGCCTGCATTCCTGCGTTCTTTTAAATTCTTATTTCGGTTAAGTCTTGTTGAGTACTTTTCTACTCAGGGTTCGTTGACCCTTGTTGCAGGTGAAGCTCATGAGCAGATCTGTTTTGGATCGTGCTGCATGACTGTTGTTCAGTGCGATGACGATAAGTAAATGTGTGGCTCTTGGGCAGGGCAACTTATTTGTGTGTTCTGTTATATGTTATAATGCCACTCCACTACTTTGTTTTGTTTTATTAATCGAACTTAGTTGTATGGTTTGAAACAAATGGTTTGTAAACTATGTTATTGTAAGACTTCCACTGTTTTTACTCTAGTGTATCTATTTGAATAAACTGTTGTAATACTGCAATAACTCTATAATGTGATCCTGCTCGGAAATTGTGGATGATTCGGGGTTCCCCAAGGACACCCGACAGTCTTCTTAAGTTACTGGGAACGTATGCATAGATGTCAAAGGTCGTTGGACAGTGACAGGTGCATGTGGGCCCTATAATTTAGGAGGTTCTGCCACAAATACACATCCAATACCAATACCCGAAGCATCACAATAAACATCAAACGGCTTCTCGATATCAGGTTGAGCTAATACTGGTGCAGTTGTTAACAGTCTCTTCAAAGTCTGGAAAGCTTCCTCACAATCAGATGACCAGACAAACTTGACTTGGTTCTTCAACAACTCAGTGATGGACTTTGATACTCTAGAGAAATCTGGAATAAAATGACGGTAATACCCCGCCAATCCTAGAAAACTCTGAACTTGATGAACTGTGGTTGGTGGTTTCCAATCAAGCACATCCTTAACTTTGCTTGGATCAACAGCAACTCCTTCAGCTGACAAGATATGTCTAAGAAATTGTACTTCCTTAAGCCAAAAATCACACTTGCTGAACTTGGCATATAGTTGATGTTCTCTCAAGCGGGTCAGAACAATTCTGAGATGTTCCGCATGTTCTTCCTTATTCTTGGAATATACTAGGATGTCATCTATAAACACCACTACGAACTTATCTAGCTCAGGCATGATTACTGAATTCATCAGATACATGAAATGAGCTGGAGCATTTGTCAAACCAAAAGACATTACCAAGTATTCATATAATCCATATCTTGTGGTAAATGCCGTTTTAGGAATATCTTCAGGCTTTATCTTGATTTGGTGATAGCCTGACCTCAAATCTATCTTGGAGAAAACTTTGGCAATGGCCAGTTGATCAAAAAGCAAATCTATCCGAGGTAAGGGATACTTATTCTTGATGGTCACTTCATTCAACGGACGATAGTCAACACATAACCTCAGGGTCTCATCTTTCTTTTTCACAAAAATTGCCGGACATCCCCAAGGTGATGAACTAGGTTGGATAAACCCCTTATCAATCAATTCTTGCAACTGAGTCTTCAACTCGGCTAATTCCTTGGGTGACAATGTATAAGCTCTCTAAGAAATCGGAGCTATTCCAGGTTTCAACTCTACTCCTTTCCTTGATCACTTCAAACTTCGGGCTCGGTATCCATTCTAAAAATATTTCCGCCCTCATTATCACTTTCATCGATCATCACTAATTCTTCCGGATCTTCTTCTTCTTCCTCTTCTGATTCACTATCATCGGCAAGGATGACACCTGGGTCCATTGCATTAACTTGAGGTTCATGATTTGGATCCAGGAGGTTGCTTAGCCTATGAACTTCTTCATGCAGATAAGTATTATGTTCTTCTAAATCTTCTACATAGAATTCTAGCTCATGAGTTCTAGCTCTAGCTACATTTTCTCTATGCCAAGCTTCATTTCTTCCATCCACCATACGAACTAACATACGTTCGCAATGCCTGTGAGCGGTGGTGAGACGCCTCAATTGATCCTGTAATTCTCCTACCTGGATGGTATCCAAGGCCCTATCCCTAGTAGCTTGTGCTAACTCTGTAGAAATCCTCTGTATCTCTGCCTAGGGATCAGGCCTAGAACTGCTACTGCTAACACCGTCATTCCTAGAGGCAAGTTGGTGGCGAGGAATTCCTTTGGGTCCAACGGACTTACGGGGTGTCATCTTGGTATGAGCCATACTGTTGGAAGCAAGATTAATCCAAATAAGACAATCTGACAATAGTCTCAAGAGCAGCAAGGGTGGATTACACAACTCAACCCAGACTCACTACCCAACCTAGACTCAGAGGTGAAGGAACTAACAAGTGAATTAATCATGATGCATGAATCGTTCTTACGAACAAAAAAATCAAAGCTCATAAAGTACATAAACAACAGTTGTTATTAAATAGGGCATAATAATATTACTACTCCACCACACAAAGCCTTTTTAATGAAATAAGGAATGGTAAGAAAGAAATAAGATAAGTCAGAAGTAATTTGGACCAAATTAACAAGTTAAGTTTAGTCATCCCAAATCATTTTGAAGTTTTTGTAAAACAATACAACAAAGACTTTGTAACGATCGCGCTCTGATACCATTCTATGGTAGAACCTCCTAAATTATAGGGCCCATTGCACCTGTCATTGTCCGACGACCTCTAACAACTATGCATATGTTCCTGGTAACTTAAGAAGACTATCGGGTGTCCTCGGGGAACCCCGAATCATCCAAGTTTTCCGAGCAGGATCACATTATAGAGTCATTGCAGTATTACAACATTTATTCAAATATCTACATCAGAGTAAATCAGCGGAAGTCTTACCATAACTTAGTTTACAAAAAAGTAGTTTCAAACCTTACAACTAAGTTCGATAATTATTACAAAATGACATAGTGGAGTGGCATTATAACATAATACAAAACACACAAATAAACTGCCCTGCCCAAGGGCCACACATTTACTTATCATCGTCGCATTGAACAACAGTCATGCAACACGGTCCAAAGCAGACCTGCTCATGAGCCTCACCTGCAACAAGGGTCAATGAACCCTGAGTACAAAAGTACTCAACAAGACTTAACCGAAAATAGAAACTAATAGAATTTAGGAATGCAGGCTCAGGGATTCAAGGTATGGCTTTAGCAATAATCAAAGTTCTTTTGCGTAAAAGCTCTTTAACAAAATTCTTTATATCAACATTTAAAACTTCCTAAAGATCATATACAAAGCTGACATGATCCGTAATGAGATCATGAAACTTCATATCCAACACCTTCTCAAACCATCCTCAAGTTCCAGTTATTAAACTATGATGATGAACAGTGAGTTGAGTCTCCATAACCGAGGAGCAACGACGATTTGAACCGATTAAAACCTAGCTGGGAATTCCATACCACACGACATATGCAGGTCCCCGACCTACATATATCAACCTACCCTCGGATCCTCTAAAACAAGAACGGGTCCGCGCCACCCGAGAATACAGTACTCCACCAATCCAGCCCATTGCCACGTGGGTACATGCTATTCCCGCCATCTCTCCACTCCTAGTGCGCGAGTAGCCATTCTCGTAATAGAATAGCCAAGTTAAGGCTTACCGGAGTATGTGGTTAGTACTACAAAGTCTCACCTCATGCAATTCAACAACGGACGGACCTTAATCGACACAGGCGGAAAGAACCCGCTCACAAGACCTCCACGTCTTGTGGCTCTCACACACCGAGTCCGCCCGGTCTAGATTTATTACTCCACATTCCCATATCACATGATAACATAAGTAACCAAAGTTCTATTTAAAACTTGCAGGTGACAGGTAATCACCCGACTTTCATCGTTCTAAGCATAGCTAAGCATAACTAGGCATATACGAATTAAAACTGGTAACAAAGTAGATATGGAAAAACAAGGTTGGTAATGCACCAATTAGGTTTGCAGTCAACTCCTAATCACTTAACGCAGTAAAGAAAAGCAAAAGCGAAATCAATTTGTAAAACACAAGGTAGGTTTAAATGCATCCGGGGCTTGCCTTCGTTGACGAAAAAGTTAGGTTCCGGAGTCGTTCCACAATTATCAAATCCGACCTCCACAGACGGATTAACTTCTTCCACAACTTGATTAACTACCACGTGCTCACCTTCGTTCACTACACGTAGTAACAATGCCATGTTTAACATGATGCGAGATATAAAACATGATGCTCGATGATGGATGCAAAATTAACAACTTGAATACAACTTTCCTTCGTGGTACAGTTACAAGTCAAACTAACTAAACCTTTTTCGTAACACTTAATTCAATTGCCAAGGATCATTACCAACCAATGACCCAAGGTCATCACTCAATCCAAAATTCAAACCAAACCAAAATCATCAAAGGTTACTATTTGCTTTTATGAATTAATTATTTAATTAATAATTATGAAATAAATCAACTTGTTCCAATTGAGCCCAAAATTTTTTTAAATGTTCATCTCATGATAACTAAGTGGCAAAACAATTTTCATAATTTTTGGATAAATAAATAAGCCTAGAAAAATCATGGAAACCCATTTATTAATTAATTGAGCAATTTTTATCACATTCAAAAAGTATTGAAAAACAACATTTCATATTTTTCCTAAATAATATACATCACAGAGAGGTTACACAAAAAATTTCATAATTTTTGGAGCTCTAATTAATTCTACACAAAAATAACAAGAACTATCACTATTCATCCATTTCTAAAAAATAGAAAATCCATTTTGAAACCCACGGTCACTGACAGCGCGACCCCACCTGTCATCCCCTTCCTCCCGCGTTGACTACGGCGACGACGGCTCTGACCGACGATTTCTCGCCGACGGTGAGGTTCCCGACGATGGCGAATGCACCAACATGCTCCCCACAACTATGCGCACCTACTGATGTCCCTAGTTGCATCGATCGCTGCACAAAACGAGCACGACACCGTCCATGGTGGACACGACGGCTCGGCGACACTACGCCGGCGACAGGAGACCAGTAGCGGTGAAACAAACCACATGGGAAGAACCAGGAGCTCACCCCAAACACGTTGAAGGCGATGGACGAGCCGGAGGAACAACGGATAGGCGGGTAGACGGTCACAGAGATCACGACGCTGCGAGCAACGGCGACGGCGGTGCTCTGGTGGCTGCGGTGGACAAAAGGAGCAATCAACCAGTCATAGAGCATCACGAGAACAAGGTGAAGCTGGAGCTACACTGAGCAAGAGCAAAGGCTCAATGGAGAGCGCTGGCCACGATGGCGCAAGCACGACGGTGGCGCTGCCGGCCACGAGGAAGAAAGGCGAAGAACGGCATTTCGCAGCGAAATCAAGTGACCAAGGCTGGTTGGCTGGGTGCGCAAGGAGCAAGCGAAGCTCAGACGATGCTTTGCCGAGGCTGGTGTGCGCTGAGGAGGCGATGCGAGCTCGACGGAGCAGCGGCGGTGGCGACGGGAAAACAGAGGAAGAGAAAAGGAGAACGGCGGCGATGCTCTAGCTATAAAGGCCGGCCAGGAAGCAAGAGGAAGCCACGAAGGAGCCTTCCCCGTGCCAGCGCGATGCCAAGGACGGCCACGGCGACGACTAGAGCGAAATAGAAGCTCATCGGCGATGAGGTGTCTTCCGCGGGCACTGTTCACAGTATTTACAAAATTGCCATTTGATTTAAAATCCAAATTACTCCCAAATTTATGTAACAACTCAAAAATATCCAAAAATAAAAGTTGTTCAAAATTTAAAGTTCTACAACTTTTCTTTTATAACCACCCCCTAATTCGGTCTACATTTTGAAATGAAAATTTGAATTCGAAAAGGGAATATTTAAAGAATCACGCCTTTTCAAATTACTCCAATTTTTATAAAACAACTTTGAAAACTCCAAAAACCAACTTTGTACAACTCGACAAGCTCTACATTTTTGCTTTTAGGCTCAACCCCAAAATGTACTTCAATTTTGAATTAGGTTTTTTGGGGTAAAACAATTCACTGGAAATCAGGGTTTTCGGAAATCCAAATCCAAACAAAACTTTGAACTTGATCCAAACCATACAAGGCAACACTTACAACATAAATGTAAACTTGTTTTAGTGAATGCATATCAAAGTTTTCACCAAGGCCAAATGATTTGCAATGCATATGATGACATGGTAGGTTTTAGTATTTAAAACACCCGAGGTGTTACATCGGGTTAGGGAGCAGTGGAATGCCACATGAGGACTATGCCGACCCCATCATGAACGATGGACCCAGATTTCACTCGGACATGCCCATTAGCGAGCTCACCGAGCGCGTCACTCGAGCCATCGAAGCAAGTGACGTTAGCTCAACCCCTCCAGTTGCGAAAACCGCGGACAGGGTGACAATCACAAAGACGAGCTGACCGTCGATCAGACCCCCTCTATGCACGGGGGCTTGAGGAAAGTTGGACTCGCAAGGAGACCAAATGCGTAGTCGTAGAACGATGTCTCGGATCCTCGAGAGGGGGTACATGCAAAAACTAAGAATAAAGTTTTTAAAACAAGAGACGCTCTCGCCTACTAGTTTCGCTATCCTCTCCTCGATCTTTAGTGACACCTGACCCCCAGCAACGGCAAGGGGTCGGGTCTCACTCGGGGGCTGATAAGGGTATATATATACCCTTTCTGAAACAATCGTCGTGCCTGACCCCTTCCTCACGTTAAAAAACCTAGTGGCAAGGTTTGCGGAAACTAACGACTGAGTAAGGCTAGTCGGACTACAAGAAACCCACGCCCTGGCGGCTACGACACTCTTGCTTACCAGCATGATCAAAGTTTCCCGCCTACACCTCGAACTCTACGGTCTTAACAAATGGAAGAGTCAGAACGCATTAACCCCTTTTCACACATAAAAAGAGAGAAAGAACAAACTTGTTCAACCAAAATAAAAGAACAGACTTGTTCGAACAAAACACAAGGGTCGGAACTTGTCCAATTATTACAAAAATGGTCGTCCGACCTATTTAACTGACTAGCCCCTCCGGGGGAGAACTATGTGAAAGTGCAATGAAGCCTTAATTATGGGTTTTGGTGATAATAACCTCGTAATTAGAGAACTAATGAGATTTATCGAGATGACAAGCAGGGAATTTATATTCGAGGATGCTACATGAAACGGAGGAGCCCCCAACTACAAATATAGATGGCTTCAAACTTAAAGGAGGTTTAAATTCTTTTATATATTGAATTTGAGTATAGGAAAAGCCATACTATAAAAGGGGGCACAATGCTTAAGCTAATCTGTGCTACCAAGTGCTCCAACAACCACATGCATCCTCAGATTCACAGCCAAGATAGTCTACACTTCACTCTTATCCTTACTATCTTACGGGGTGCGAGCTCTGACTCGCCCGACCCCTTGAGTGCGGGCTCCGGTTCGCCCGACCCTTTGGTCGTGGGCTCCGTCTCGCTCGACAACAAGGTCGCAGGCTCCGTCTCACCCGACCCTTGGTCGCGGGCTCTGTCTCGCTCGACCCCAAGGTCGCTGGCTTCGGCTCGCCCGACCCTTTGGTCACGGGCTTTGTGCCGCCTGACCCCAAGATCGTGGGCTCTGGCTCACCCAACCCTTTGGTCGTGGGCTTCATGTCGCCCGAACCCAAGGTCACGGGCTCCGGCTCGCCCGACCGTTTGGTCGCAGGCTCTATCTTGCCCGACCCTTTGGTCGCAGGCTCCGTCTCGCCCGACCCTTTGGTGGTGGCCTCATCTCGCCCGACCTCAAGGCCACAGACCTCGTCTCACCCAATCTCTTAGGTGCAATGTCCATTGGGGGCTGGGGGTATATATACCTTTTCTTTTTCTCCCCAACGGCTATCTGCGATTTAAGTGACCGTTGGGGCCTAGGGGGTATATATACCTTTCCCTTTCTTTCCCAACAGTAACAAACCAACCTGCTACCATCTTCCTCACTTCAGCACACTCAAAATAGAGCAGGAGCTCTCTCTCTCTCACTCCATTGTTGACCTTAAGCCCCTAAGCAAATCCATTAATTTCCCCGTCAATCCTTGAGGGATAAGGGTCCAAAACTTAATAAAAGAGCATCTCCATTGATTCCAAACTCTAAAGAGCACTTGGTTCACGTTTTGGTCGGTGGTTGTGTTTGTTACTCTTGGAGCTTGGCTCCTAGCCGGCTAGAGCATCGCCCGGTGAGCTTGCCAACTTGTGTGGTAGCCCTAGGAGGTTTGTAACCATCTCTTGCAACAAGTAAAAACACCCCTCATCTCAAGAGTTCACTCTCTTAACTTGAGAACGAGGTAGGGTTGCAAATCCCTAAGCCTTAGTGGTATACCTCAACAATGTGGACTTAGGCAAGCCTTGGTGGCGAGCTGAACCATGGGATAAATCTATGTGTCATCCTATGCTTGTGTTGCTACACTTGTGTTCTTGTTGTTGTTGAGGTGATTTCTAGGATTGAGGCTGATCTACTTGTGTGTGGTGTTCCCACCACTTTCAGCTGTTGATCTATGATCTACCACCCTACAGGAAGCTAAGAAATTTACCCGATCTAAATTTCGTTGGGTAGATTTTGAACTGTGAACTAATCTCTCCTGCAGGTGCGGTAGTGCCGCACTCAAAGAGCGGCAGTGCCACTGGTGAATTTGACTTCAATTTGAGTTGAATTGTTACAGGCCTATTCACCCCCCTGTAGGCATACCAGAGATCCTACACTATGCCTTCTATCCTGTCCACCAGGTCCTGTGAAAGGGGAGCCATTATCGTTTCCATCTCCTCCAGCTCGTGGACTTCATAACCAGGCGCGTAGCCATGGCTCAATCGCCTCCTGATCGATGCTGTCCCCATAATGAGAACGAAAAATCGTGAAGGACTGATTGACCCCAGCACGGAGGGCATTCCTCTCAAGCTGGCGCACCCAAGCCATGATCTTGACGGCACGAGCCACGAGTGAGCTGGTCCCCTCCGACCGCACCACCTCAAGGTCATCGCAGACCACGCCGAGGGTGGCACTTAGGATACCGAGCTCGTCACTCTCTGCCTGAAGTTTTCTCCTCACCTCGGCGAGATCCATGGCCATACCGGCAAAAACACTCTCGGCCTCTAGCTTTTGGGTCGTCAAGCTTTTGAGCTCGGCCTTGAGAGAGCTGACCTTCTGCTGCGCATCATCATGCTCTTGGTAGGCCTAGTCACTCTCTCAGAAAGCCTAGTCACGCTCCTCGCCAGCCACACTATGTTCCGAGCAGAGCCTCTCCATGGTTTGGATCAATTCATCCTGCTCCTTGCGCAGCCAAGTGACCGCCATGGCATCCAGGCTCGCCCTCTTCTCCAAGGCCGCGAGCTTCTCCTTGGCCCCTAGCTTCATATCCCTCTCCTTCTTAGCTTCACCCAGAAGGTCAAGGATCCACTGGCGGGACTCGGTGTCCTTCTGGAGCAACTCATCCCGCTCCTTTCTGACCCTGGCGGCTTCTTTGTTATCCTTCCGTGACCTCGCCTATAGGGCCTCGAACGCCTTCTCGGCCTCATCAGCATCCTGATGGGCCTCGGCCACTCATGACTAAAGATTGGCCACCTACTCGACGAGGAGAGTCAGCTCGGTCACCCTCTGCTGGGTGGCAACAAGCTAAGCTGTCACCTCCCCATGTAATCATGCCTCCTCGACGAGGTGGTCCTAGCTTTCCTTCTATTGACGAAGGAACCGAGATTTCCCCCGGCTATGAGCTACAAGGGACTGCAGAAAGACGATGCTTAGGATACAAAAAGTATATAAAGGAAGATAAGCATAAGAAGTAGGACCAAACAATACCCGTCGAAGGGAACAACAATGTCGTGCAATGCGCCCGTAGCGTGGTTCCGGGCTTCGAGCATGGACGTGATCCTACGTCGAGGCTCTCCCGCTCCATGCTCTCTGTGTCTTCATTGAGGGTGAAAAACATCGACACCGGATCATACGGATCCGCCCACTAGAGCAGGGGCTCGCCCCGCTCGAGCGAGCCACTGCCCATCGACGTCAGGGCCAGGGATGACTCCCCATCGGCTCCAAGCGCCGCCGACAACTCTCGCCGTGACGTCCCTACTAGGACACCCCCTTCGGCGACGGAAGGGGTTAGCGGTGCGGACACCAATCTCTCTCCCAGCACCATGACTCCCGAGGAACCCTCGGCCGCATCCCCCTCCGTCCGGCCCATGCCAGGCGCCGTTGCTTGGGCCGCCGATGGCACGGGTCACGCCGGTGCCTCAGGCGCCGCTACAGTTGCGCCTGGCTATGACCCATCTATCATGGCCGCCACCACCTCCACCTGCATTGGCGAGGTCATGACCGGCTGCATCGCGCCCGCCACAGTCAGCGTCACAAGCACGGTCAGCGTCCCCATCCGTCCCATCGTCAGCAGTGGTATCGCGGACATCACCGGCTGCTCCGCAACCTCCAAGGGTGCCCCTTGAGCGCTCGTGTCCACCTATCTTGCTGAGGGCACGGGCACCACCGTGGGCGGCGCCCGACTGGCCGACGATGCGGTCACACTAGCGCTGCTCCCGCCCAAAATGGGTGCGACACCAGCCGACGGCTACCACCTCGATTGGAGGGCGATGCTCTTCTTTGGCACTAGCGCCAAAGGATTCCGCTGCCTACCGACGCTGCAAGGGACAAAAAACATAAGTCACGATGAAATCCGACTAAAACAGGAAAAACAGAGGAACTGATAACTCACCTCAGTGCCGTCGGGCGGCAGATGTGTTTGGGGGGCGAACCCCCTGACCCTCACTCCACCTCATCAGGACAAGGCCGTTTCGAGCCCACCCTTTACTCCTGGGCAGAGGGGCTCGCTCCTCTTGGCTCTTGAGGTGCGACGGCGGAGCCGCCAACCTCTGCTGGTACCTCGGGTGCGACGGCAGATCCGCCCACCTCTATTGGCTCATGGGGCATGCCGATGGTACGTCTCGCCTCCACCGGTTCCTAGGGGGTGCCGACGGCACGGCACGGCCCGCCTCCATTGGCTCCCTAGACGTGCGCTCCCCTCCATAGAACGAGAAGGGTCCCGATGCATACAAGGACAAACCGACGCCTGTCAGCGTATCCTCGTTCTTCAGGTTGTCCCACTCAATATCATCGGCTACCATCTCTTCTCCCTCCATCACCTCATCATAGTCACTGTCATCATCGTCATCGGTGTCCTCCCCTCGTTCCTGCACCTGCAGCTTCTGTTGCTTCTTCCTCTTCTTGTCCTCCTTCGCCTTCCTCAGCCACTCGCCCTCGGTGTGATTTGCCGTCCTCACGGCCGAATCCCTTGGCAGCGGCGTCGGGTGGTCCATGAGGATGAGATCCCTTGGCTAGTCCCGCCCCTCTCAAAGTTGGTATCATGGGGTCGGGAAATCAATTGAAGAGAAGGCAAAAGAAAGGGAAACTTACAAAGATGATGCAGCCTGGCTCTTGCCGCATCGGAGGATGCCCCGGCACCGGGTATACAAAGTCGAGGGTGGCACCCGCATCATCCCACAAAGGCTCCATTGCCTCCTTGATGCGTTGCATGATCTCAGAGTTAGGGAGCGTTCCCTCGGCGAGCACCGTTACATTGAACGAAGCCTCGGGCGCCATCGCGTATAGCAGGAGAGCGTGCGTCATCAATGGCACCACCCTCCTTGCGTGTTAAGCCCCAATGATGCCTGACCCCTTCAGGCCGTTCTCCTTCAGGATGTGGATGGCAGCGATGTGGTCTCGGATCTTCTTCTTGTCCTTCTCTAGGATGCCCCACTTCCTCCACTGCTCCGGGGCCTCTTCGATCAGGCGCCCGGTGAACTCCGGTAGAGGGGCGGCGACATCATTCTTGAGGTAGAACCACTGCAAGTGCCACCCCTTGTTGGACATCGAGAGCCACATGGACGGGTACTCGCCAACCCGATTGTTCTAAAGTTGGATGCCGACGCACCCCATCGGCATGTGCAGCTCCTGCCTGCCGCTTTTCTCCCTCTTCTTCTGGAGGTTGACGGCGAAGAAATGCCTCCACAAGTTGAAGTGGAGGCTGATCCCTAGGAATCCCTCACACAGCATGACGAATGCCGCCATGTGCTAGATCCCATTGGGATTGAGATGCTACAGCTCAATCTTGTAATAGTGCAGCAGCCCCCGAAGGAATTTGTGGGCGGGGGTCGCAAGCCCACGCTTGTGGAAGTGGGTGAACGACACCACGTAGCCGTCGGGTGGTGCGGCAAATCCTTGTCGCTGGGCAGCAACCACTCCTTGCCCGAGGTCTGCGTGCGGAGAAGACCGCGATGGATGAGGCCCTCCATACGCTGGAAGGTGATGTCGGAATGGCACCACGGATCCATTGGAGGTGGGGGCAGATGGATGCGGGCTCAATTGCAGCGGAGATACGGAGGCAGGAAACCTCAGCGATGGCGATGGCGGCATGGCTGTGGAGGCAAGGATGCAATGTATGGAACTCAGAGGGCTAACCCTTTGGTTTTATAGGGCGACAGGTGTGAGGAAACCAACTGCCCACCTAGATCTCCACGCTTGCCACGACCTGTCACCATGTCTTGCCACAGGGCGCGCGCACGCAACCTATGGCCATCCCCTCAGAAAACTCGTCGGATGTTTCACCTCCCCGAACAGGCCATGACCCATCACAGGTAAGAGGGATACGGAGCTGAAAACACTACTGCGGCCCATCTAGGCCCAGGAGTTCGAAGGTTGGCCCACCGATGGGTTCGACAACCGCTCTAGGCACCTTTAGAGTGAGGGGTGGAAAGGGATAGGCCGCTAGCGGCCAGTACACGGGCGCACTTGCACCATGGGCATCTCGGCCCACGTTCGAGTCTCGGCCGGATACGATCCATAGTTTTTTCTTGAAGAAAGGCAGAGAGCCCTCAGGACCGGTTGAATGGACCCGAGAACTATATGGATTGACCGCTGAGAATCTTGAGTCGGTCGCCAGCTAACCCAAGTTGGATCCCCGCGAACGAGATGTCGGGAACCCACTCAGACCAGCCCGTTAATAGCTCACTGAGCACCATGATTCGTCCATAGAGGAAAATCATGGCATGGCTCAGCCCCTCCATTTTTATCAAAAAAAAACTCTTGAGGGAAGACGAGCTGACCCTCGACCAGACCCCTGCTATGGGCAAGGGCTCGAGGAAAGTTGGACTCACACAGAGACCAAACGCACGAGCGTAGAACGACAGACCCCTGTAGGGGTCAAAATCAGGAAAAGACCTTTTTTGACCCTCCAAATCTCACGGCTATACCCCCGAGGGGTCTGATCATGACGAAAGGGAATCACCGTCCCCAGGTCACGCCATGGGCGACAAAAGAAGACCAAGGCCCTTAGAATCCTCCCATTCAGAAAAGCCTCCGAAGGAGTATTCTACTCCTCCGCAGGCTCGAGAGCTACTATCGAGGACCAATACTAGGGTACCCAAAGAGGAGGAGCTAATGACCATCAACATTGATTCATCCGAGTAGTCAAGAGCACGACTACAGCTCCAACCGACCCTCAGGCGTGCAAGCTCCACCTCGCCTGACCTCTGGGGGCGGGCTTCGCCTCGCTTGACCCTGAGGCCACGGGCTCCGCCTCGCCCGACCCCGAGGCCATGGGCTCCGCCTCGCCATACCCCAAGGCCGCGGGCTCCGCCACGCTCGACGCTTGGGTTTACGCTATGCCTCCCTCGACCTTTGGGAGCGAGCTCCGTCTCACCTGACGGAGACCCATACCGCCGCCAACCACTCCAGGTCCAAGCGTATAGGCCTGGGTCAAAACTCTGACACCAAGGAAGAGACCGGCATGCCCCAATGTAACCCGTGACCACAACGGGCCATGCCTAAGGATTCACATCAGGAACAGCGTCGGGCGTACCGGTGATGTTCTGCCTAACCCACATACGAACGCTGACAGGCGCGTCAACTCACCACGATGTCCACTGCGACAGAATGGAAGGCCATGACCGGCAGACGACGCCTGCGCATGGCGCCAGTGATGGACAGGGCCATGACATGGAGCTATCCCTATTGACATCTACAGGGTCGGTGGGACTCGCATGAAGGATAAGAAGGATCCGACGATCCTGAAGGACTCCTTCTCTCTCTCATTCTTATCTTTTATTCCGCTGTAACCCGTGCTTTTCCTTGGCCTATAAAAGGGAAAGTAGGGCGTCCCATGAAGGGGATCCGATCCGACCTCGAACCAATCAGATCTAGATACACACAAGAGGAGCAACCGAGCTCTCAGCACCCTTTTACTCCTTTCACTAGAGACTTGGGACCTGTCCCTCTCTCACCTGTTTGTAACCCCTACTACAAACTTTTAGTGCTAGTAACACGAGCAGCATCGACGAACTGGATGTAGGGACTTTCTGCCCGAACCAGTATAAACCTCGTGTCCTCTAAGCACACCATCCGAGCCAGACGCGCAATACTAGAAATTTACTCATAGGTGGTAACTCGAAACACCGACACTCAGCGAGGATAGCAAAATGACAACGTTTGTTTGGTTCTCCTACTTAGGCATTTCACGGACCGTGCGAGCAAGATTTGGCTTCCTCCTCTAGGAGAGCCAAATCAGCTCACCTGGTCGAGCGAGCATCTCATTGCTGTTGCAGGCGCAGCAAGGCGAAGCGAGCAGGCTACGCAGATAGTGTGTAGTTTGTTATAAATTTGTTGATGCTTTAACCCTCTCACACTCCAGCTCTCTTATACTCATGATACATGGGCTCTACTCAATTCATGTACGTAGACAACTTCACAACCACTTGCTACCAGTAACGCGGACATTGGGCCGATGGACAAGCGTGCACATAGGCAACTTCACACCCACTCTTCCTTGATGGTGAAGTGAGCCAAGCCACTTCGATCTTCAATCTTTGTCTTCACGTGTTGAGCGAAGTGGTGAAGGTGCCTTCGCCATCTTTCCTTGCTTCTTCGAACTTAAGGTACTCCTATATACAAGCGCTGTGAAGGAAAAATCATTAGCCAAACTCCGAAGTCTTAGGGGCTGTGTTGTTTGAGGTCAAATCCCCAACTGATAGGGAGCATACTTATCTGTTTGATCTCTTATCTAACCACATGTGGACCTTTGCGAGCGAGCTTTTCCTTGCTGGGCTGAGAGAGCCGAATCGACTCTCCCGCCTAGACAAGGTGCTCGTGCTTCATGTAAGTTAGGCAAGGCTAGGCTAGACTAACTACTCTGAGAAGCAAACCCAAAATGTATCTGTGATGCCACCCCTAGCACCACATAGATTCCTCGACAATAAGAGGCCTACCATCATGAGAATTACATGCGCCTTAATGCAGAGCAAACACAACTCAGATATAGGCCCCGTTCGCTGGTCTGAACTTTGGCTGAAACTGGCTGAAAAACACTGTTCTGGCTGAATTGTTGTGAGAGAAAAATACTGTTCCGGCTGAAAAAATAAGCCGAACAAGCTAAATTTAAGACAAGCGACGAAGCCATAGATATACGAGTTTACAGGATATTTAGTTTGGAATCAGAAAAATCAACTGTGACTCTTTATGTCGGAATACTTTATGATTCGATGTATTTATTAAATGTTCTAATAAACATATTGGTCAAAATTACAACCAGAAGACCAAAATACTAAGTCAATTGCATCAGGAATGTATGACAAGAGGATAGTATTTTACTCGATCAGAATTTTTTTCTGGATATTTTTTTAAAAGCGACAATTGTATAAATCATTTTTTGGAAAAGAAAATGATAGAGTATAGAACTTTTTTTGCGAGCAGATAGAGTATAGAACTTTATATCCCCCAACGCAACAGGTCTGCTCAAACCTTCCCAAAATTTTCGAATTCCTATTAACGGTCGGCGGTCGGCGCGGGGCGGGGCGGGGGGATCACGACGAGATGGAGACCGACACCTCCTCCTGCGGAGGTGGCGGCGCCAAGCAGCGGGGTATAGGACTTGTGGAGGTGCAAGCGGCGGCGGCAGCGTTGCGGCGGTCAGAGGTGTTTCACGTCGTGAAGGAGCTCGTAGGCTTCGTCCTCTACATGCACCACCAGATCCCCTCGTAATCCCCGATATATCCCTCCCTATTTTCTCCTGTGCAATGCCGGGATTTGGTAGAATCTATGGCGGATATGGTTGTTTTCGGTGTAAATTCTTTGTTTCGGTCTAATCGAGCGATTTGCCGCAGTTGATATTGCGTTTTCGTTGTATATCTGATCGTGCGCGGCTTTGGTTTTGATCGATTTGATTGGATTGAACCTAGGCTTATGGTTGCCTAGAGCAAACTTCAGGCTAGTTAATCTAACTAGGGTTTGAATTAGCTTTATTTTACGATGGATCAGTTCACGCTCTAATGTTTATGCTATGGAGCAATTCGCCTGATAGCGGAATGGCAACTTTGGATTGACAGGCTATAGTGGATTAGATCATTACATGCAGTTGAACTCTGATTTACTGGGAAATTCATTGGATAGTTATTTAAACCGGGAGATTTAGTTTGCACATTAAGCCACTTGCTTCTGTATAATTTTGTGATACACCTTGATTTCAGATGTACTCTTAGTTTGTCCATGCTCTTTTAGCTGAATGTTTCTTGATATTGTCTTGTCCTGGCTGCTGAGGTATGTTATTTGGAACCTGCTTATGGATCTATGCTGAGCTCCCCAATCTCAGTTTTTTTTTGGTTTGTGCGTATATTGTTTGATCTCTATTGTCGTTTACTATCGTTTGTGTTGTTTCTTGTCAATCCTGAGCCGAAACTGTCTTGATTTACTTCTATTTCGGAATATAGCCAATTGATGCCTCATGGTGATAGTTTGTAGTTTGTTAAGTACTGTAGGTTGAGTTTTATTCCCTTTTTGGTTTTCATGCTCAATGAGTTTCACAGTGTGCTCACATGCAGACAAAAATTTCCTGTAATAATCACAAGAAAGACTTACTCTCTTTGGTACTTGAGTTCTTGATGAACTATATGTCTCTGACACCATTGTGTAGGTCGCTCACAAGAAAGGCACTGTCCAAACAGTTATATGACTACTCTCTTTGGTGCTTGAGTTCTTGATGAAGTGTATATATCTCTGACACCATTGAGTAGGGTCGATGCTCAACAGCCACTAACAACAATGTACTAATAGCACACTCAAGGAAAAACAATGTACATGTGGAGCTTGGAGTTCTGATATGTATTATCTGAATAGTACTTGATTTGTCTTTGTGTTTGTGTTTGTAGTACCAAACATAGGACACATGCTCCCTACACCTGTACGCCTGGCCATTAGCAGTCCGTGCCTAGCCGAATTAGTAGCACTCCTCAGGTCCTGGGTTCAACTCCGTGTGGGAGTGAAGGCTAGGATTGGGATTAAAAAAATCCCCTCGTCTGTCCCACACCAAAGCATAGGTCTAAGGACCGGCCCAGGTTCTCACATGGGCAACGGTGCCGTTGTGTATGGGTGAGGCAGGGGTTCGGGGATTTTCTTGACCTGCATGAGAAGGTTAACCTTCTACCTTAAGCTCTTAAGCAGGATGCTCGGGGGCTGTCATACCCCTGCGGGTCAAGGTTTTTTGTTTTTGTTTTTGTTTGTTTTTCTGATTTTGTTTCATGGGAGCACTGTCCCAACAATTTGACTACTAATTGAGTTATTCAAATTGTGCATTCCAAAACCTTATTTGCCTGGGGCTACTGTGTTGAGTGTTATTGAATATATATATCCATGCATAACAATTGAAAAACATAGTAGTTTCTTTTTGTAAGATAGGCTAGGCTCGGTATGTACTGTGCTATTAATTATCAAATGAATTTGGAGTGTGTCTTAAATTTCCTCGTTTGCCAGGGTTTTGCCGAGTCTTGAAAATGAATTTGCAAGTTTAAAGGAGGAAATGGTAATTTCAGCATTCAGTAAACACTTTCCTACTGCCATCTATTTTGGAAAGTAACCAGTTTGTGAATTATAACTATCTCTAGACAGAAATGACATTACAACCGGCTGAACTCAAACCATCTGATCAGAGAAGGTACAACATGCGAAAAAGGGAGGTTAGATGTAGAATAAAGAAGCACGAGAAGTTGATGAATGGCATCTCTACCTTACTCTGTTCTCTTCAGCAAGCACTTGATGAAGTTTCAAGCGTTGAAGGAGTCATCCTGATCCTTGGAGGAAGCCTTGTACGGCCCCTATTTGTTTATGACATTACAATTTCTCATGGTATCTTTGATTCAGGAAGTGCCAAAGAGCATGCTCTAACCAAGTTAGCTCAATCTGTTTCTCGGAAGGTGAGCTACTATTGCGCCAACATTTTTCCCTGGATCTAGAATTACTCTATTTTTTTATGATTTGTTCTTGGTTAAGTATTGAGTACCATCCACTTAAGATCTCATTGTTGTATCCATGGGAAATCCGAAACATGATACCTTTTTGTCTCTACTTGAACAACAATATTTAAAATTTTTGTTATCTTTATGACAGATTATCGGTTTGTAATTCTAATTCAGCATATGGCTAAGTAGTTGAACCTTGTCATGTATATTGCCACATTCCTAGGCATGAATACATGGAGTGACTTCATGAGTTCTTATACTATCAGCATCTATTTAGAATTTGTCCTCTTTGAATGATAAAAAACTCGTGTATTTCTAGGCTATCCGTGCTCTTGTATCATGTGGAGCAGGGAGTTTGTCCTACACAGGTATTGTATCCTCTCTTTTGCTATATATGTTTGGCTGAGGTGACAGACCACTTTTAACTTGCTGCATTTCCATTTGTATTCTCTTCAAGGACCTAGCAAGTTATTTTTGTTGGTAAGATGTCCCAGTACATTGAACCTACCGCAGGATTTCCTGCCAAGGCGTGATTTTCGTTATAGCAAAAAGGTATTGTTCTTTTGTCAACATTAATTTACATAACCCATCTGTGTTTATCAGCATTACTCTGTAACATAGCTACTCCCCAAGGTTGATTCCATGAACCTAAACTTTTCACCTCAGGTTGTACCTCTTCAAATGCATATAAAGTGCATCAAATCAGTGTGTTCAGGGAATAACCAGCACCATATGCCAATTGTTGATGCCCCATGTTCCACTTCAGAATCTTCTCTTTCAGATGTTATTTGGTAATTTTCCTTTTGTGATATCATCTTACAATTGATTCAGCTATGGGATTATTCCACAATTTTCATACCTTTTACAGTGTTGAATGTAATGTCTTCTCATACTTCATGACAAATTATTTCCGTACGTTCTATAGGATCAGGATTCAGGGCTGCATTGTCAAACTGCAAGTTTGTTTCACAGATGAACAGTGTTTTGTTTTTGAAATTATTTGATTTTGCATCTACTTTGGCTTTGATACTTGAATAGTAACTTCTGTGTTTTGATGGTTCTGGATGAGGGAAAGCACGTCGGTTAACTCTTTTTAAGCTGTTACTGAATCCTGATGCAATAACTATGTTCTAGCTACAATTAATTTTCTGCCCTGACTTTGGTCAATCCCATTTAATAGTTCATGTTGTTTCTTACAGGTTCCAGTGCAAGCATACAATAAGAGGTTTGCCAGGCAAGGCGTCACTAGTAGGGTGATCTGAGTTCATGATGTCAATGTTAACCCAACTTGCCTTTGTTGTTGTAGCGAATGATATAACAATATGTGTACAGTAGAGGATGCTTATCACTTTGATGACTTGAAGCAGGAAACGATCAAGTAGTGGACTCCTTGTGTAAGGCAACTTTTGCACGTTTTCAAACAAAATAATCCGATGTTCGGTTGGAGCATATCCGGAGACAATGCTCAGCTACTTTTTACTAGGTACTCCGTCACTAAAAATATGGAAATCTTGTTTCCCGAGAAGTAAAATAATTTCATATATAATCAAATATTTACAAGAAAGTACAATATTTATGATACGTGGTAAGTACGCTAGATTATTAATTATGATATATGTTTTCATAATAAATCTATCTATTTAAAGATACAAATGCTGCTACTATTTCTATATATAAATCTTATCAAATTTAGATTATTTAACTTCTTGATAAGTGAGACTTTTATTCTTTTTGTGGTAGAGAGAGTAGCATCTAGGTGGTGTTTAAATTCAGGTAGTAAAGTTTAGGGACATCACATCGGGTGTCATATGAGAGTGTTCGAATAGTAATAATAAAATAAATTACAGAAGTCCTCAGTAATCTACGAGATAAATTTATTAAACCTAATTAATTCATTATTGGCATATGATTAGTGTAGCACCACATTGTCAAATCTTGGACTAATTAGACTTAAAAAAATTCGTTTCACAAATTAGTCACAATCTGTGTAATTAGTTATTGTTTTTAATACTCCATATATGTGTTCAAACATCTGATAGGATAGAGAGTAAACTTTACGGAGAAGAACTAATCAAGGTCTTAAGAAGAATTAGCACCGGTCCTGGGTGTATATACATATATGCTGTTCGATCCAGATTGCTTGACTCTCTCTGATCACAAACTTACGAATTTAACTGAGTTTGCCAGGCCTACGTACTATTTGCTAGACTGCTACTTGATCCATTATATACTGTTATGTGGCAAATTTTGGTTTACCTTTAAGTTCTGATTGAATCAATCTAATGAACGGGGCCTTTTCAAACTTCTAAAAAAATAGGATTGACTAACATCAAATCATTGCAAACACAATGGCCCCGTTCGCTGGTCTGAACTTTGGCTGAAACTGGCTGAAAAACACTGTTCCGGCTGAATTGTTATGAGAGAAAAACACTGTTCCGGCTGAAAAAACAAGTCGAACAAGCCAAACTTTAAGACAAGCAACAGGGGCCAATATGTATTGAAGCGATGAACATGTAAACTGAAAGCATCTACACCTTTAGTTGGGTTTCGGTGATTAATGACGACACAAGATTACTGTGACTAACATATGTTTTGCAGAGTCAACTTGAGTTAGGTCATGGTAATGGTGATTGATCGGGCAATTATGGTTTTCATGCCCCTGTCGATGGAAATCGCTTCGGTTTTCAAAGGATGGACGATAATGTTAAGGACGGACTAGTTCTAAATGTCGTTTGGCGTTGGAGAGACATTTAGAATAGTTTAGGATTTTGTTTCTTTTTCTTTGGCCTTACTATTAAGGAGGTATGAACTAGTAGCTTGACCTAGATGAGTCTAATAGTTTAGGTGTGGTGCACACTTGACAAACTTAGCACTAAGTAGCTCAAGGACAGCCCATAGATCAGTTGAAGTCGATGTCGTTCACAAAGTTTGTAAAATTTGAGGTGAATGGAGACTTGGATGATGACCGGACGCTGGACCGGACACACAGGTGTCGCGTCCGGTCCGTGTTAGCTCTGTCGATGCGGGACCCACAGGATACCCCGCAAGGAAGAGAGAAGATCTAGTCTAACTAGGATTCTCCCCATGTAATCTTAGTAGTAGTATTATTTTATAATCCTATTAGGAACTCTCATTGTAAACCGACTAGGAATCTGACCTCCTGACTATATAAAGGAGGGCAGGGTTCCTAGAGAAGGGAGATCACGATTTCTACAACACAATCAATTCAACGCAAAGGCTAATGCCGACTGGACGTAGGGCTGTTACTCGACCACAGTCGAGGGCCTGAACCAGGATAAATCGATTGTCTCTTGCGTTCACCATCGAGTTCCGCATACGCTGAAGCCCGAACAATACTGCCCCGGGAACCCCTGTGGCAAGCTATCGGTGGTGAAACATCGACAGCTGGCGCGCCAGGTAGGGGCTTTCGGCGAATTTGCATCCAAGAGCTCGATGGACCTCAACAACATGATCTTCTCAACGGGATCAACTTTCATCTTCGGCTCATGGATCTGCGAGGCGGACAACAATGGCAAGCTCCAAAGTCGTCTCCTCGAAGATTCGAAACACCATGAAGACTATTCTGTTCCGACGACCACGACAGATCAAATCTCTGGAAGATTCGCGCAGCTCATAGTGTCTGATTCAACTCAGGTTCCGCAGCTTTGCGCATCCGACTCGAATTCGAGATCCGCATCCGAGTTGGAGTCTTATCCGAGTCCTTTCGGGAAACCGAGTTCTTTTCCGATGGGACTTAAGAACGCGGCCCTGACCTATCAAGAATACAACTCGGAGTACGCGCAGAACCCCTTCAAGAAGTCGGATCTTCCTCCACTCGGACTCCTCAACATGGCAACATCTTATCAGGCACGGCTCAGAGAAGTCCTCGATCCAGTACTAAGAATGCCACTGAAGGGAGCTCAAGAAGGCCTCGTCCTGACTGTAACATCTCAAGACTGCATCGTTCACTAGCCAGACTCTGTTCCTGAGGATAACAGTACCCGACTGGACAACTCGACGATGACGGCTATTCTACCTTACCAAGAAGGAGACTCGATCTACGACATCGAGGCATCTACTAAAGTCATCAACAACTCCGACAGTATGAAAACTAACGCCAATAACAGAACGGCTCACGCACGGGAAGTATTCATGGTTCGACGCCCTCGGTCACCATTAAATCCCCAAGAAGCACCCGATGTCAGGTCATCAGATGAATCAGAATCCAACATATCACCCTTTGCCCAGGGCTACGATGGAGAAACCGAGAGTCAGAAACAAGCTAGAGAAAGAAAAAACAAGTTGAAGCAAGGGCACCAACACCGTGCTAGGCAGCGCAGGGAAGCCTGGATCAGATACGAGTCAGAGTTGGCCGAATACGACAGAAGAAAATCACAACGAGAAGTCGAAGGAAGACGCACGGCAAATACGCCTTACGATAAGATTCGAGAAGCATTAGAAGAACTCAGAGCAACTTCACACCCCGATGAGAAGTATGAACAGCTCCAGGACTTGCTTCGGTCGACGATCCCGAGAACGCATGAAGAGAGAGCCCAATCAAGACTACCCGCCAGATCAACAACCCATAGGCAAGAAGATCAAAATCAAAGGAAGTCCGCTTTCGAAAGACTTGGGCCAGATGGAAGTCATAACAGAGGAAGTAGGAAGGATCATAATCAAGGCCACCGATTTGAACAACCAAGAAAACCCAGGAGTAGGGCGCCTACCCAGACAGCCTCGCAGAATTATTCCCATCAAAACAACAGTTGGCCAGAAGGAGGTGCCGAATCAGAATTCAAAGAAGCCGAAATGCACGACAGATTCCCCTGTTTTGCGAACAGGCTTGCATCAATACGATTACCTCACAAGTTCAAACCGTCTAACCACTCTAAGTATGATGGCAAAACTGAACCAAGGCAATGGCTCAGAATATATTCACAATCAATTGAACTAGCTGGAGGAGACGACGATATCAAGACCCTGTTCTTTCCCATGGCACTGGAAGCCATGCCCCTCCAATGGTTTCGACAAATTAAATCCAGGATCTATCAGAAATTGGGAGGACTTGCAAAGAGCTTTTTGTGAAAATTTCGCAGGAATCATTACACACCCAATCACTTATGCAGAACTGAAAGGACTCAAGCAGAAGGGAGGCGAAAGTCTCAGAAATTACTATCGATGATTCGGTGAACTACGGGCTCAAGTGCATGACATCACCGAATGAGAAGTAATTGAAGCTTTCTCTCATGGAATCATGGCTAGGTGGCAATTTCAAGACTTCTGCAAAGAAAATCCGAGAAACAATGAAGAATTCAGACGAACAGTAGAAAAGATGATTTCTGCAGAAGAAAAAACATGAGAGAGGTTCCCGGATAGAAGCAACCAGGACAACCCGGACAAGCAAAATCATCGAAATAGCAAAACATCAAGAAAGAAAACGTAGACCAGACAATACCGTAGCAATGGCCGAGAAATCAAAGAAGTTTTCCAAGCCCAAAAGATATGATGACATTGAAAACATACGTTGCCCATTGCACCCTAATGGGAGGCACACCATCGGAAATTGCTACACTTTCAATGATCGATACACAAGAAAAGATAGTAAGGGGAACACCAAAGAGGACAATCAGAAAAAAGATGAAGACAACCATGAGGACAAAGGATTCCAAAAACCCAGGGGAACAATAGCAGTGATCTTCTCAGGGGCTCCAGATTGCAGAAGCAAACATCAAGAAAAACTAGCACTACGGACTATCATGACAGCAGAACCGGCTACTCCAAGATATCTCAATTGGTCACAGTATGCTATCCAATTTACCAGAGAAGACCAATGGACTAGCGTGGGAAACGCAGGCCATTATCCACTGGTGCTAGATCCAACTATTGCTGGTATGACTGTCACCAAAGTACTAATCGACGGGGGAGCCGGACTCAACATCATCTTTTCAGAAACACTAAGGAAGATGGGACCACAACTCGCCGGGATGATTACACCAGCAAGTACACCTTTTTACGGCATAGTACCAGGCAAGGCAGCCATGCCACTTGGACAAATTACTTTACCCGTTACTTTTGGAACTTCTTCGAACTACCGGACAGAGTTTATCAAATTTGAGGTTGCAGACTTTGATTCGTCATATCATGCAATCCTCGGACACCCAACACTAGCAAAATTCATGGCAATACCACATTATCCGTACTTACTGCTTAAGATGCCAGGACCCAACGGTGTCATTTCTCTTCGAAGTGATTTGAAGCATGCTTTTGACTACGACATTCAGGCAATCCAAATCGCAGCCAAAGCACAAGCCGACAATGGAAGAAAAGAAATAGCCACAATTGCTACAGAGATGAGCCAAGAAGAACTAGAAATACCGGCTAAAAAGGCCAACATCATCACACCACCAAAAGAAGCCGACGTCAAGCAAATCGACCTAGGCACTGGCGATGCTTCCAAGACAGCAACCATCAGTGCTCACCTCTCGGCAAAATAGGAACTTGCGCTCACCAACTTTCTTCGGGACAACAAAGATATCTTCGCTTGGAAGTCGGCCGACATGCCAGGTGTCTCAAGAGAGTTGGCTGAGCACAGAATTGATATTAATGAAAGCTCCAAGCCTGTAAAGCAACGGCTACGATGATTCTCACCTGACAAGAAGGCGGCAATTAAAAAAGAAATCACAAAGCTAATGGCGGCTGGATTCATTAGAGAAATCATTCATCCAGATTGGCTAGCAAACCCAGTTCTAGTACAGAAAAAGAACACGGACGAATGGCGCATGTGTGTTGATTACACAGATCTCAACAAGCACTGTCCAAAAGATCCGTTCGGGCTGCCACGCATTGATCAGATAGTTGATTCAACAGCAGGATCCGCCCTATTATCCTTTCTTGATTGCTATTCAGGGTATCATCAGATAGCATTAAAAGAGCAAGACCAGAGCAAGACATCTTTCATCACCCCGTTTGGTGCCTACTGCTATAAGACCATGTCATTTGGACTCAAAAACGCTGGAGCCACCTACCAAAGAGCTATCCAAACATGCCTTGGCGATCAAATTGGTGAAAACATAGAAGCATACGTGGACGATGTAGTTGTAAAAACAAAGAACCCGGATACACTGATTGAAGACATAAGACAAACCTTCGAGAACCTGAAAAAGTGGAGATGGAAATTGAACCCGAACAAATGTGTGTTTGGGGTTCCTTCAGGACAACTACTCGGTTTCTTGGTCAGTCATCGCGGAATCGAAGCAAGCGCCAAGCAAATTAGAGCCATAACGGAGATGGGCCCACCCAGAAACATCAAAGATGTGCAAAAGCTAACGGGCTGCATGGCGGCACTCAATCGTTTCATTTCAAGGCTCGGTGAAAAATGGTTACCTTTCTTTAAACTACTAAAGAAGACAGATAAGTTCGAATGGACAGAAGAAGCCAATGAAGCTTTCAAGAAACTTAAGGCATACCTCACATCCTCACCAATTCTCACACCACCAAGGAAAGACGAAGATATGATGCTATACATTTGGCGACCATCGCTTTGTGGTCAAAGACGACGATATAGTCGAGAAAGAGAAGAAGAAGAACGCACGTATAAAGTACAACGACCCGTATACTACATCAGCGAAGTATTATCTGAATCAAAAATCTGGTACCCGCATGTGCAAAAACTACTCTATGCCCTATTGATCACTTCACGCAAGCTTCGCCACTATTTTGAAAGCCACCAGATCACTGTGGTGACAGACTTCCCGCTCGGAGACATCTTACACAACAGAGATGCGATGGGACGCATATCAAAGTGGGCGATTGAACTCGAGCTCTTAACATCGACTTCGCCCGTGGAAAGCAATCAAATCTCAAGCCCTTGCCGATTTTGTGGCCGAGTGGACAGAGATTCAATGCCTTTATCGATACAATCCTTGACCCTTTGGAAGATGTACTTTGATGGGTCACTCAAGCTAGGAGGAGCAGGCGAGCATTCTCCTAATCTCTCCGGACGGAAAACAACTTAAATATGTCCGAGATATTATGGCAAGCTACAAACAACGAAGCAGAATACGAAGCTCTCATTCACGGGCTACGAGTGGCAATAACTCTTGGAATCAAGCGGTTACTCGTATACGGTGATTCGGCAGTAGTCATCAACCAAGTCAACAAAGATTGGGACTGCACCAAAGAAAACATGGGTGCTTACTGCGCTGAAGTCCGAAAACTCGAAAAACATTTCTAGGGGTTAGAAATTCTGCATGTCCTTAGCGATAACAACATTACGAAGAGATGTCCTCGCCAAACTCGGATCAGACAGGGCAAAGGTACCACCCGGCGTATTCATAGAGGAATTATCGACTCCTTCTATCAAACAAACCAGAAAGAAAACCCCGGAACCCCCAACCAAAGGCAGTCACATTATGGTAATCAACACTTCATGGACACAAGCCTTTATTGATTATATCAAAGAGAATAAGTTACCAGCTGAGAAGGAAGAAGCCACCCGAGTTGTTTGCAGAAGCAAAAACTACGTCCTAGTGGGGGACAAACTCTATAGAAGAGTTTGCATCATCGGAGTACTCCTAAAATGTGTCTCGTTCCAAGAAGGCAGAGAAATCCTAGACGAAATACATTGAGTTGCATGAAATCACGCCGCTTCAAGAACACTAGTCAAGCAAAGCCTTTTCGTACCGGCTTTCATCGCCAATGACTACGAAAAGACGCAGAAGAACTCGTCAGAAAATGTAAAGGTTGTCAAATGTTCGCAAGACAAGCTCATGTGCTAGCTCACAACCTCATCTGCATCCCACCCGCTTGGCCTTTCTCCTGCTTTGAAATTTGGATCAAGTAGGACCACTCAAGAAGGCAAAAGGCGGTTTTGAGTACATCTTCGTGGCGATTGACAAGTTCACCAAGTGGATCGAATACAAACCACTCGCAAAAAAAATACGGTAGCAAAGCAAAAATCGAGTTCATCCAAGACATTATGTACCACTTTGACATGCCCAATCGAATCATAATGATTTAGGCTCCCCTTTACGACCACAGAGTTGAAGTTGGGCGCAAGATTGTGGCTTCTTGACATAGATTACGCATCAGTCGCACACCCAGAAGCCAACGGATAGGTAGAAAGAGCCAATGGACTCATATTAGCCGGGTTGAAACCAAGACTATATGAAGAACTAGCAAACTATGGATCAAAATGGATTGAAGAATTACCCAAAGTAGTGTGGGGACTACGGACCCAAATAAGCAGAGCTACCGGATACTTGCCTTTCTTCTTAGTTTATGGATCAGAAACTGTGCTACCTGCCGACTTGATTTGGACGTCACCAAGGATGGAACAGTATGACGAAGGAGAAGCAGAACACACCAGAAGATTAGAACTTGACGCTACAGAAGAAGTCAGGGTAAACGCTACCCTTCAATCAGCAAGATACCTCCAAGGATTAAGACGTCACTACAACAAGAGTACACAGCCTCGATCACTACAAGTCGGGGACCTAGTGCTAAGAAGAATACAAAAAACTGACGGACGCCATAAACTACTCAGTCCATGGGAAGGTCCTTTTATTGTCTCAAAAGTCACCGGACTAGGAACGTACAAGTTAATGGCTGAAGATGAGAAAGAAGTCAGTAATACATGGCACATCAGCCAACTGAGAAGATTCCACGCATGAAAACAACTCAAAGGAGAGCACATGTACAAAACACAAGAGATCAACGTTCATGACCAATAAAGATGTTGTCCCTCGACAAAATGTGTATTATGGCTTATCAAACGATCATGATCAATAAAGATGGTTTTTCGACAACATATGTCTTATGATGGCTAAACCCCGAGTTGTTTCCAAAAGAGCAAAATGGCTGAAACATGCCTGAGCCTACCGCTGAGAGCAAAATAGCTGAAAAGATGCTTGAGCCCACCGATGAGGCTAGCTAATAAGCTAACACCCGAACTAAAGAGCAAAATGGCTGAAACATGCCTGAGCCTACCGGCCGAGAGCAAAATAGCTGAAAAGATGCTTGAGCCCGCCAATGAGGGTAGCTAATAAGCTAACACCCAAACTAAAGAGCAAAATGGCTAAAACATGCCCGAGCCTATCGGGCGAGAGAGCAAAATAATTTGAAAAGATGCTTGAGCTCGCCGATGAGGGTAGCTAATAAGCTAACACCGAAACTAAAGAGCAAAATGGTGAAACATGCTCGAGCCTACCAACCGAGAGCAAAATAATTTGAAAAAGATGCTTGAGCCGCCGATGAGGGTAGCTAATAAGCTAACACCAACCAAAGAGCAAAATCATTTGAAACATGCACGAGCCTACGCCGAAAGTGCAAAATATTTGAAAAGATGCTTGAGCCCGCCGATGAGGGTAGCTAATAAGCTAACACCCGAACCAAAGAGCAAAAAGGCTGAAACATGTCTGAGCCTACCGGCCGAAAGCAAAATAGCTGAAAAGATGCTTGAGCCCGCCGATGAGGCTAGCTAATAAGCTAACACCCGAACAGCATGTATCAGGGAAAATTCAAAACGAGATCCTCCAGCTCCTTGTACCAAAAAGCAAGAGGCTCAGGGGCTACACTGAGGACACTTGAGATCACAAAGTCTATCAAGACAACGGTCTACACCGAGTTGTTTTATACGGCAAAGGCGAAAGCCAGACAATAACTCAACAGATCAAGAAAAGTTGTCAACATGCAGGGTTGTTTACATGGCAAAGACGAAGGCAAGACCAAGTACTCGGCGAGTCGAACAACTCTAATCACTTGGACAACTCATCCAAGGAATAAACAAGGCAACCAAGGAGAGGAGGTATCAACAAAGTATCTTCATTCAAAAAAAGAATATAACTACTCTGTTATAAAAAATCAAAAGTATAGAGGTCGATTATGCTCAAGCATCATCATCAGGAGAGGAGATAACAATATTAAGATTATCTACAACTCTACTGGCTAAGTCTTCGACCTTAGGCTCCATTCGCTCAACGGCATCAATGTACTCTTGACTATCGGCTTCCTCTGCTATCTTGGATAGAGGCGCCTCCGGAGCAAGAACCCGGACCTAAGCCAAGACATTCTTGGTACACAGTTGGGCGCACCTCTTCACGAACTCTTGAAAACGAGTCAGAATTCGGGGAATCAACTGAGCCCAAGATTGCCCATCGTCCGCTGGAGTTCAGAGAACGTCGGCTACTGAACGAAAGGATTTCCATAAAGCTTTCCAGTTCTCAGTAGCCGTCGCCAACTTGCCAGATAAGTCTTCAATAGTTCTTTGAGCCTGCACAAGATCTCTATCAGCTCCACGCCTAATCAGCTTAGCAAGGGTGAGTTCTTCCTCAGCATGAGTAATTACCTCCTCAGCCTTGTTATGACTAGAGCGGACAAGAGCCTTCATTTCATCGATACTCTCCGAGAGCTTCTGCTTTTCAACTTGGAGAACTAGACAAGGCACCGAAAAACAAGTCAGCAAAAAAAAAGAAGTCAAAATACAAGAAGAAACAAGCAGAACCCGCGACACCTTTGCACTCGTTCTTCACAGACTCCACCGCGGCATCCCTCTGCTTCTCCATCTCTACTACCCGAGCACGAAGGGTCTTCTCCTCCTTTTGGTGCATTTGACGCTCTGTCTCCAACTCAGCCCGAAGGAGGTCAAGATCGGTTTTCAGAGCGTTCACCTCAGAAGACAACTTTTTCTCATTTTCAGATGAGAAAAAGAAGCTAGAATGATCACGAGAGAAAGACTGAGCAAGAAGAGACAAAGAAAAACAAGGCATAAGGACAGAAGAAAAACGAGCATCCAAAGGAGGAGTGGTAGTAAAACTTACCTGGAGCTTTTCACCAAAAGAAGTCGATAAGCTCCCCCAGGCAGCGGTTAACTCTGATAGTCGATGGGTGGCATCAAACTGCTGCACCACCTCATCGGCAAAAGGCAGACCACCGGAAGTAAGAGAAGGAGAAGGAGAAGCCGGTCGAGGCGAAGAAGGCACGACCGGAGCAGTCTCATGGGAAGTCAAGGCCAATCCCTTAGATGAACCTACCACCATGGCCGCGGTCACTTCAGAAGCAACCAAGCCAACAACAGCGCCTTCACCGGGAAACCTTGTCTCTTCAGCAACCGCTTCGCCTACCGAGCGCTCCGAACCCTGAGGCTCTGTACTCAGTAGCACACCAGAAAACTGGCAAGAAGTTGGCAGAGGGTCAAGAGAGAATGAAGGCCTGAAAAGTTGACAGAAAAACTTATCGATAAGAACAAAGGAAAAGGGAAACAGATGCAAAAAAGACGAAGCCAGAAGTTACTCACCCGACTATCTTCTTCTTCGTAAAACACAAAGAAGGCCTCACAGGGGGAACAACGGCGGCGAAAACGTTCCCACCACTTGGCGACAGGAGCGGTATAGCTGATACCAGAGCTTCAAAAGAAGCCAGAGCTGAGGCTATGGAAGAGCTAGGCATCGGAAGTGCAGAGGAGCTCGGTACCAAGGAACTCAACACCGGAGCTTCAGAAGAAGCCAGCGCAGACACCTCAGAAGAACTCGTACCCGATGCCTGGTTACTTCAAAAAGATCAAGACTAAAAATCAAGACAAAGAGGAGGAATGCAATAGAAGGGGAATATAAAAGCAACTCACCGTCGCACGATGAGGGGTACTTCATCATCTTCTTCCTCGGTTTCAACCAAGGCCACCAGACCGCCCGCTGAAGGAAGAGTAAAAGTACCCGGTTTAAGATAAAGAGAAAGGAGAAGACAAAGAGACAAAGAGTATTAAATATGCTCACCTAAGAGCATGCTAGCTACAACTGGAGTACCTGGAAGAGTACTTGGCTTGCGAGACTTCTTAGAAACAGGCATGCCAGATGAAGACCCATCCGTTTGCCCCCTCTTCGGGACACTACGAGGACCACGAGGGACTAGACGAGGAACATATTCTTCATATACGTCAACAAATCCAGAAGAAACTCTAGGAAGCACTGTGGAGAACAGGAACTTACTGGTTGCGGAAGCTCCAGCAAGTTTCTCCCCAGCTTTCGCCAAAATAGGGAGAACATCTAGGGGGATCGGGTCAACAAAGTTGCGCCCAAACTCCTATACAACAAGACAGAGAAAAGTTAAACAAAAATGGATACAACAAGAGTACACAAAGTACCCGGACAAAGAGATAAACAACTTACAGCTGGAGGCGAGTTGTTAGCAGAGAACTCGGAGACAGTAAGCGGGACGACGCTTGCTCCTTTCAACATCTTTTGGAGACGCTCAAGTACCTCTTCATCGGTCAGCTCAAGAGCTAGGACCATACGTGAAGGATCCTCAGCCCCAGAGTACTCGAAGCCAAAATGCTCACGCTCCTTCAAAGGCTGAACTCGGCGACGAAGGAAACTCGAAACAATCCCAAAACCGGTTAAACCCTGCTGTTTCAGCATACTAATCTTATTAAGGAGTGGCTGGATTGCCTGGACTTTAGCGGGCGACACGGGGTTCTTATCCCACCGGTCATTAACCAAGGGACCAGACCCAGAATGTACGGAAAGAGAAGGAATCAAATTGGCGGCATAAAACCAATCAGCACGCCAATCCTTCACAGAATCAACCAGGTCATAGTCAAAGAACTTGCTTTTAAGACCCTGGCGAAACTGGATCCCACAGCCGCCGAGAACATTGGTCTCTTCGCGACGAGGTTGAGGCTTCAGATGAAAGAAGTAGCGAAAAAGAGATAGAGAAGGAGGGATTCCAAGGAAAGCTTCACAGAGATGAACGAAAACGGAAAGATGGAGAACGGCATTAGGGGTTAGATGGTTCAGACTAACCCCAAAATAACCAAGAAACTGGTGAAGAAAGGCGGAAGCAGGAAGGCAAAGTCTGACGCGGACAAAGGAAACGAAAAAGACAATCTCACCAGGACCCGGAGCATGAACCCGATGCTCGCCCGGAACTCTCCATTCAGTGATGTCTTTGCTCTGGATCAAGCCGTCGCTGACAAGCTCGCGTAGCTGGTCTTCGGTTGTTGTTGGAGCCGGCCAAACCTTCTGAGCAGCCCTCATGGCCACGAACTCTTGGTTCTCGATCAAAGAAAGGGATGACTCCTCGTCCACAAAGGCTGCCTGGGACTTGCTCGCGGTTTTCTTCTTACCCATGAACTAGCGGAAGCAAAAAGGTACTGGGGAAGATGAAGCTAGGATGGTGCTCGGGTGACGGCGACGATGACGGCGACGGATTTCTAAAAGCTAGGGTTTCAAGGCAAGAGCTGGGCAGCGAAGAAAAGGAAGATAAAAGGTCTTTAAATAGATTTTTCAGTGATAAAAACGGCCCACAAGGCCCGTTAAAGCACGGTGTGGGAACGCGACGGTCCATTTACCGACACAGCTAAAATGACGGACGACACAAATCCACACAACGGTACAATTTAATGGGCAGATTTCAGACTTATCCGTCCAGCACCACAGCAGGGTTATCAGATCACTACAAGAACAACCCGTCAACCTAGAAGAAAGAAAGGGCTACCTCGCGAGGAACAAAAGAACCCGGTTATTAAAGAGAGAACTCGGGAATCTCATGAATAACTAGGATTACAGCAGAAAAATGAATGGCAACTCTGAAGACAAGATTCTTTCCATTACAAATGGCTTCAAAGATAGAAGATTACACATCTTACAAGACCCAATGAACTCGGCACTATGACAAGCAAAGTAGCAAAGAGGAGCCCGGACACAACTAGGCTCTGGAACGACTACGTGCTCCAAATTGCTACTCGGTAGAACAAACCGCGATCGGCTACACTGTTTTCTTCAAAGGACGGACGAAGTGCATCCAAGGCGGAAATCAGCAGCACGGCGGGAAGACAAAGACCAGGGGAACTCGGTAGGCATCTGTCTACCCAAGCCCGACGTGATGTAGGATCAGGTGTTGATCTGCACCGGACAGTCTCAAGACAGATGGCGAAGATCAACCCAGAACTGCCGGATGAAGGAACGAAGTCCACATCACAAGACTTCCTCCAACTACCGCTACGTACTTCCTGGTACATTGCTGCTGCGGGGCTAGTCTACCTCTAACCCCTATCACAAGACTTCCTCCAGCTACAACAAGACGCACAGGAACTACAAAAGACGCCCGGGGGCTGCTCTACTTCGCAAACTACCATATTCATGACTACGAAGATTCAAGATGTTCAATGGAAGAAAACAAGCACTCTAGGAGGGTATTTATAGATCGAAGGAGCGGTGCACATGGACTAGGAGTACCAACGAAACAGGCCTTACAAAGGACACAGTGAAAAGACAGGACTCAATAATAGAAGACTCAGGCACAGTACTCGAAAACGAGCATATTCGGAAGAATATACCAACACTATGCAACCTGTAAACAGGCAACATTTATACCCAACCGCCACCATACAACCTCACCTGGCAAACGGCAGACTACCACAACAAGAGAAATTTTCAGTTAAATTTCAGTTCCTCGAACAAATCAGACTCAAGACCCTCCAACTCTTTGTTCCAAACAGCAAGAGGCTCGGGGGCTACACTCAGTGAGTGCACTTTTTTCTCTCAAAAAAAAGCGCACGTCACCAAGAAGACTTTTTCAAGACAAAACTACTTCAAGGACTCACAACAAAAAGAAGCCAGACTGAGCTATTCCCAAGCTCTTCTTGATAAAGAACCCTAGAACATGCTCGGAGACCTTTCAACGAAGATCATGCATGTCCAGAAACAACTCAGATTGATCGAAAACAACTCATATATTATGTCACTAAGCTCGGGGGCTCGGCCTTCGTTTCAACTACTCCCGGAGGCTCGGAATCAAAGACAAAGGACCAAGAATACAAGAAACTCAAGACTACAACGACGACAACACATCAAGACCCTTCATCCGATTTCTTTTCTAAAGAAAAGAACTCGGAGAAGGCTCGGGGCTGCGGGATACATAGCCCCAGAATTTTTTTGAAGACAAGAATCTGGACCCTCCAACTTTTGCAAGCAAAAGCAAGAGGCTCGGGGGCTACACTCAATGAGTGCAATTTTTACGAAAAATTGCACCCATCCAAAAAGAACTCGGATATAGTATGCTCGAGAGCCCTTCAACGAAGAATCAGAGCAATTTCAGGACAAGACCCTCCAGCTCCTTGTTCCAAATAGCAAGAGGCTCGGGGGCTACACCCAGATGGGAGTACTTTTTTTTTCGAAGATTCCAAGAAGCGCTACATGGTTTCACTCAAGAAAGCACTCGGGCGACGCTTGTTCCTGCTCGGTAGGACCTGGAGGAACAAGACAAGGCTTCCGGAGTTCAACCATGAAGTGCTCGGGGGCTTGTCGATGCGGGACCCACAGAATACCCCACAAGGAAGAGAGAAGATCTAGTCTAACTAGGATTCTTCCCATGTAATCTTAGTAGTAGTATTATTTTGTAATCCTACTAGGAACTCTCATTGTAAACCGACTATGAATCTAACCTCCTGACTATATAAAGGAGGGCAGGGTTCCTAGAGAAGGGAGATCACGATTTCTACAACACAATCAATCCAACGCAAAGGCTAACACCAACTGGACGTAGGGCTGTTACTCGACCACAGTCGAGGGCCTGAACCAGGATAAATCGATTGTCTCTTGCGTTCACCGTCGAGTTCCGCATACGCTGAAGCCCAAACAATACTGCCCCGGGGACCCCCATGGTAGGCTATCGGTGGTGAAACATCGACAAGCTCATGTTGCTAGGGTTCACTTTTTCGACAGGACGCTGAGGACGTTGTGACCTGACGCACTAGAGGTAGCCTCCGGTCAACAATAGTAAGCATCCATAGAAGGAAATTTTTTGACCGAACGCGTCTGATGGGTGGCGATCGCACGGTAGTCAGAGTCCGGTCTCTAATAACTGGGTTGGCGTCATGTAGCCATTGGCCACTGACCGGACACGTCTGGTCACTTTGACCTAAGCTTCCGGTCACCCTAAAATGTGCTGAGTTGGACCACAACGAGTATGTTTTGAAGTGGGGAGTATAAATACCACTCCTACTCATCCAACTTAGTACTCTTGCCCATATATTCAGCTGAGAAACACCTTTAGAGTGCAAGGGAGAGCAAGAACCTAGTGGGGTGATTGAGATTTGATAATCTAAGATTAATGACCTCATTAGTGCATAGGGAGTAGCAAGTGTGCATCCACCCTTTTTATTATGATTGTCTTGGTCAAGTGAGAGCTTGTGCTTGTTACTCTTGGTGATCGCCATCACCTAGACGGCTTGGTAGTGATTGGGAACTTGGTGATCATCCGGCGGAGCTTGTGGATGAACCAAGTCATGGTGTGAGCGGTTGTGGGCGATTTACCGCGACGGAGTGTCAAAGAATCAACATGTAGAGAGCACCTGATCCTTGCACGGATCAAGAGGGAGCTACACCCTTGCATGGGTACTCTAATGAGGACTAATCGGGAGTGGCGACTCTCCGATGCCTCGAAAAAACATCGACGCATTCCTCTTTCTCTCTTTACTTCGAGCATTTACATTTGAGCAATTCAATTCTTGTCTCTATATTCCTAGAATTGTCATGCTAGAGTAGGATTGGAACCTAGGGTGCAAAACTCTTGTGCGATAGAACAATAGAAATACTTCTAGGCACAAGGGAGTGAAATGGGCTAAGTGTAGGACTTAATTATTGCAAGAAATTTAGAATTAGCCTAATTCACCCCCCCTCTTGGGCATCTTGATCCTTTCAATTGGTATCGAAGCCTCATGCTCCTTAAATTAGGCTTAACCGCCTTGAGCAAGATGTCTCACGGGGATGGACCCCCTTATATCTTTGGGGGAGATAATTTTCCTTATTGAAAAATTCGCATAGAGGCGTATCTAGAGGCTTTAGATGCTAGAGTGCTTAGAGCCACCACACAAGGTTTTCCAACACCTTGGGATCCCGCTAACCTTCACGGTGATGAGGTTCACTACGATAAGTGAAATGCAAAGGCTAGAAACACTCTTTAGAGGTCTTTGCAAGGATGTCTTTAACCGTGTGCGGAACCATAAAGACGCTCATTCATTATGGTCGGATATTTGTGCGCTCTATGAGGGAACCAAGAGTGAGCGTGAGGAACGCTACCTCCTTATAATGAAGAAGCTTAACTCATTTGAAATGCTTCCCAGTGAAAATGCTAATGAAATGTATTCACGTTTGAATGTTCTTGTAGAGGAAGTCAATGGGCCTGGACTCACTCAAATGCAACCATCCGATATTGTGAGAAAGATTTTGAGTGTCCTCCCCATTGACAAGTATGGGCATATTGTTACAGTGCTTCATCAAAGTGATCTTTCCACCGTATGCCAACTCAAATATTGGGGAAGATCAATGCACATGAGATGTACATGCACATCACTCCTCAAGATGGATCCTCTTCTACCAAGAAGAAAGTTTTGGCTTTCAAGGCTAGCTAAGAGAAGAGGCAAAAGTTGATCATGATAGCTCAAGTGATGATGAGATTGATGATACAAGCCTTGCTCTCGTGGTGAGAAGAACTGCCAAGATGCTCAAGAAGCTAAACAAGAATGGTGTCAAGTTTGATGGCAAGAAAAATAATTTTTTTCACTAGTAGTAGAAGGAAGCCAATCTCCGAAATGGATTGCTACAATTGTGGAGATCTTGGTCATTGTCAACAGAATATCATCGGTAGTCCTCCAAGAGGTATCCCACGAAGGTAGATTGATCGGCAGATGTGTGCATAATCGAGAACAAGAAGGCAACAGAGACACAAGAGTTAGACAGGTTTGGGCTGTCAGCGTGATGTAATACCCTACTCATGTGGTCTGTTGGATTGCATTGGTTTCGTATGATATTGTGTGTGTTTTGAGGATGTCCCTGCCCACCTTATATAGTCTGGAGGGCAGGGTTACAAGTCGGTTAGATCTAGAAGATAATCAGAAAGTAATAACAGATTACAGGAATCATGGGATTGAACGTATCCTAACAGATCTCGTAGTATCTTCAGGATATCTTCCTGGTGTCTTGCGGGGCGCGCCGAGCAGCGCCATGCTCCGCAAGGCTTCATCCTGTGGGCTGGACCACCCCTAGGGGCGCAGCCCATGTAGTCTGCCGTGGGTATCTGGGGTTGTACCCCCCACAGCTAGTCCCCGAGCGCCTTGTATTCGATGTGCAACACCGTCTTGAGCTTGTCCGAGCAGGTGTGAACAAAGCCGAGCAGTCAGACTCATAGTCCGACCACCATACCGAGTCACTGAGCAGTTGTGAACCATCACCGAGTAGTGTATCCCAAGTACGGCTTGTCATAAGGATGTAAGGAGCTCAAGTTCAAAATCAAAAACTTCCTCACAGTGGACCAAGTGTGCCCACTTAGAGTCCGACCACAAGAAAGGGAGATAGTCTTCCTCAACTTTAGGAGGCGCGGAGTCTTCTAGATTAAAGCAAACACACTCACCGCAAGGTGAAGTGTGCCCACTTAGTCTACGAGCCTGACAGTAGGTGACGCAGTCACGTGGTGCCAGGGTCCAAAGTAGAAGAAAAGCAGAAGACCAGCCGAGCAGGCAGCCAGTGTAACACCTCTGATGTTTTGACCTAGCACTAAAATTTGACATGTCATCATATGCATTGCAAAGCATTCATGGAGTAGAAAATTTTGAATGCCTTCACTAAATAAGCTTTATTTCATAATGTTGTTATTTCATGTGATGTGTTTGAAAACCCTAAATAAAGATCATGACCACAAGGGTCAAATTTCATGTGATCATGTGAGGCCATGTGTCATTTGACTCAAATAACCCTAATGGGCCATGTTACTGGTCAAAAATCAAAGTTAAAGTAAAAGGAAGACAAATCAAATTTGAATTCAAATTCAAATTATAAAAGTCCTTTTTGCCCCTTTTGACTAATTCAAAATCCATGTGGAATTTGGGGTTGAGGCAAAAAGCAAAGTTGAAGATTATTTTATAAGGGTCAACTTTGGTATTCAAAGTTTTTTAAGTTTACATATAAAATTTGGAGTAATTTTGAAATGATTCAAATATTCAAATGCACCCCAAATTCAAATTTCAAAATGGAGGCAAAATTTGAAAATATTCCTTGAAGCAAGTTGTAGAGTTTGAAAAGTTGAGCAACTTTCATTTTTGAAGATTTTCAACTTCTTTAGAATATTTATGAGTAATTTGCAAATTAAACGCAGTGGCAATTCTATAAATAATGCAAAAATCAAAATCCAGCCGAGCGCCACCACTCTGCTTGCAGCTGGTGCCACGCAGCTGCCGCCACCGAGCGTTTTGCGCCGCTTACTCGCGTGTTGACACGCAGCAAGCTCCGTGGCGAGCTCGTGCGTGAGCTGTCGACGCCGGGCACGTTCTCCCCGGCTATAAATAGGAGCACCGCCGCCGTCGTCCTCTGTTTTTCTCCTCTACCCTGCTCCGCCACCGCGTAGCTCCGCCGCTCGTCGTAGCCACCGTCAAACTGCGTCAGTCGTGCCTAGCTACACCAAAGCGATTGCCTCGACCTTGCGCTCATCTTCGACTTGCTCGCGTCGCTGGTGTTGGCCAGAATCGCCCGGCGCAACACGTTCTTCCCCGAGACTGGCCGAAGCTTCGCCACCATCGACCTCGCCGTGGCCAGGACGTTCCAGCCCGTCTCCGCCTTCACCAAGCACACCGGCGTGATCGTGGTGAGCTCCTGCGCATGATGTTCGCTTCGCTTTTGCCTCTATTGCATCGTGACAGTAGTTACGTCGTGCGCCGTCGTGCCCGCGCCGCCATGGCCGGCGTGGAGCTCTCTCCGGTGCACTTGCTGCCTTTCTGAAGGTTGGGATGGGTTCGTGGGGCAGAGTAGGTCATGTAGGTGCGGTCTGCCTCGCCGAAGCATCACCGCCGGCGTGTTTTGGCCGACCGGTGATGGCAGCGCCGCCGTGTTCTGAGTATGTGTCACTGACGAGCGGGACCGGCTGTCAGTGAGAGAGAGAGAATAGTGAGATTTGTTATTTTCTGAAATATGAATAGTGCAGTAACTTTGAAAATTTATAGGAAATTAATTACAGCTCTAAAAATTCTAAAAATTTGTGTGTAGCTTCTGTACATGTTCTATTATGGTTTAAAAATTTGAAACTTAAAATTTGAATAAATTTTTAATGTTCAAAAATTCAGTCAATTAATTGATAAATGCAATTTCCATAATTTTTGTAGGTCTCTATATAATTCCAAAAATTATGAAATTTGTTTTGGTACACTAATTTGACATAAGGAAGCTTACATAAATTTTTGAGGTCATTTGGAACAAGTTCATTTTTGGACTTAATTCCAAATTTATTTAAAAATAAATAAAGGCAAACCCTAAGTGTTTGATTAGTGTTGGATCTTGTTTTGGTCATGTTTTGTGACTAGTAGGGTTTCAAGATCCATTTGGTCAAATTACATGTTTGGTTCTTGACGGTAGAATTGCCAGTTGGTTTTGTTGGCTTGCAACTGTACCGTGAAGGAAAATCGTTTTCGAGGTGTTTTTACATTTCATGTACCATGAAAGCATCATGTTTACATTATCATCATGTTAAAGCATATGTTATCATTTCGTGTAGAACCCGAGAGTGAAACGATTCTAGTTGAGCAAGTTCTGGAAGAATCCACGGTTGTCACGGGATTCGATAATTGTGGTACTGATCCGGAACCTGAGATCGTCAACGAAGGCAAGCCCCGGTTTATGCATTAAACCATTACCTTGTTTACTTTGAAAAGTTTATCACCTATGTTACTTATTGCATTAAGTCGATTTATTCAAATGTTACCTATTTGATGCATTGCCTACCTTGTTGATTGTTTACCATCCTTGACGATGATTTCATTTACAAAGGCGTAGAATTGCTTAGTATGCTTTATGGTAGGTTTTCAAAGTAAAAGTTTCAATACAATCAAAGATGGCATACTGGCCAAAGAAAGAAAGAAAGAAGATAGAATGAACTAGAGACTAGTTGGGTGGCTTATCTTGAATGTTGGGTAATGTTGCCGACTATGTCACTTAAAGGCCACTCATTGTGGATCTTCTGAATGAGACACTTTGTAGTACTGGTCACATACTCCGGTAAGCCTACTTCGGCTAATCCGATACTAAGATGAATGCCCACGCACTGGGAGTGGTGAGATGGCGGGAGTAGCGTGTACCCTCGTGGCTTGAATGTGGCCGGATTTGAGGTGTGCTGTGCTCTCGGGTGGCGTGGAGACGACTTAGTACGGGAGGATCCGGTAGCGAGGTTGATATATGCAAGATTAAGTTCTACATATGTCGTGCGATAAGGAATCCCCAGCTGGGACTTGAATCAATTCGAATTGCCGGTGCTCCACGGATATGGAGACTCGTTTCATTACAGAAGCAATGCAGGACTAGTGAATTACTAAAACATGAGAAAAAGAATGGAATGAGAAGGATTGGAACATGGGATATGAACACTTAGTTGGAGATATTGAACTAAAGTACTTAGGGGTAAAACTTGAAACTAGGATCAAGAATAGTAAGCTTTTGGCAAAGAACTTTTGAATCTTTCTACATCCTTACCTTGACCCAACACCTGCATCCCTATGACCTTCGCCCGTTTTCGTCGGGTCAGTCTTGTTGAGTACTTTTGTACTCAGGGTTTGTTAACCCTTGTTGCAGGTGAGTCGCATGCGCAGGCTTGTTTTGGTCCCTGTTGTATGTTAGTGTTTGAAGTCGATGACGATGAGGAATGATGAATGGCCTTTGGACAAGGCACTAGTTTGTGTGAAATAAATAATGTTAATGTAATATTATCCCGCTACTATGGTTGTATGACACTTATGGTTTTGTAAGTTTGAAACAACTGGTTTGTAATATTAAAACTTAAAGTCTTCCGCTTTATAATCTCTGGTATGTATATTGAAAACTGTTGTAATCTGCAACGACTGTGATTGGGATCCTGTTTGGAAAAGATTCGTGGATGATTCGGATTTCCCGAGGACACCCGACAGACCTGTTAAGTTGTTGGGAACTTGTGTAAGCTATCTGAGGTCTGTTGAGACATCGATAGGTGCACGTGGGACCGATTTCTTAGGAGGTTCTGCCACAGCCAGTCCCCGGGCGGAGCCCTAAAATGAGAAAAGCACATTCAACGCAAGGTGAAGTGTGCCCACTTAGTCCCCGAGCCTGATAGTAGGTGATGTGGTCACATGGTACCAGGGTCAAAAATAACAGTAAACAGAAGAAAGTCACCAGTGTGGTGAGGAGCCAAGTCATAGTGATGACGTAGTCCCCGAGCCACAAGTGCAAATCTCAGAGAAATTAAATCGTGGAGAAAAAACTAGAGTAATGGCTGTACAGTAGGAGTTATTAATCCTTAATGGATTGTGGAGAAGTCATGTAACACCCCTGGTGTTACAAGCTTGCTTAGCACCAAGATATAGACCTAAGAGGATTTACCGAAATGATTTTCTTGGATTTTTAAAATTTAACTTATGTTTAAAAGTGTCATTGTGGCGAATTATATTGAGCAACGGGTTAATTAGTTCCTAGATGTTTTGTTTCTATGAGTTAGTATGACGTATGGACTAGTGAATGAAATGCGTGGTTGTTGAAATTAATTCAGTTTAGGCATATTAAAAATTACGGCAAAAGCGCTAAAGGTTAGTAGTTCTAGCTAAGTTATTATTCTTTTAAGTGTGAAACGATAGTAGACAATGCCATTTTGGCGCTTGATTTCCAACGAAATGGTTATGCACTACATCTATGTTTTCGCACGATCGATTGTAGTTAGGTGTATACTAGGACACGGTGTAGGTCGGGGTTACGTTAGAGTACGATGCTCACGCGAAATTGATCGAACTTTGCTAGAACGCATTGAACTGTGTCGTTGGCGCTTTGTTCATGAACCGGCATCTATGGCAAGCGATCTCTGCCGCTCACCTCAACTACCTCTCCCTGCTTGCTCTCGGTCGTTCATCCCACCTACTCGTTGAGCTGCCGAAGCCACCAGCGCTTAGCGCAAATATGCATTCAAGTAGCAAATATGCATGCTTCAATAGCAGCTCATAGTACTAGCGGCGACCAGCGGGTACACCCTATCGGCAGCACGCCATCACAGAAAGAGCAAGCCTCAATTGTTGTTGCCCCCGCTAAGCGCCACCGTCCAACTACCAACTTCGTCACGTCATCCCTGTAGCACCATGAATGCCTCTGTCTGCCTCTGCGTGTCTTTGCTCCCCTTTTTCCCTCTTCCAGTTGATCTCTCCTTGAGCTCCAAAGCACCGCCACTCGCCCGTCATCTCTCCTCCTCCCCCCTCATGAGCGGGCGCGAAGCTCCCACGGTCCCGCGCTGGAGTCGCAGCCCTAGTCCCCCGCTTGCCCTCCCCGCTCTCTCTGCTTTCCTCCTACGCCGGGCCACCGGGCCACGCTGCCCGCCAGTCGCCTCTTCCCTTTTTCCCTCGCGAGCGCGTGCATGCCCTTTGGTCCTGCGCTAGACCTACTGCTCCTTGGCGTGCCCAAGCCACAGTGCCCCGCCGTCGTCCGCACCAGGCTACCCTTGCCGCCGATGCCGCCATGGGGCTCCGCCTCCACGACCCGCCCCGGCCGGAGGTCCGCTGGTGACGGCTTCCCCACCGCGCTCTGCCTGTCGTGATGTCCCTAGTCACACGCCATCGCCATGTGTTCCGCGCGGACCTCGCGCATCTCTCCGTCATCCCTCGCCGGTCACCGCGAGCACGCCAGAGCCGCCGATGCCCTCATGCGCCACCCCACCGTCTCCGTCGACCGACGCAGCGTCTCCCGTGTCGCGACCATGCGTGGCCACCGTGTTGTGCCCTGTCTCGGTCCGCGCCGTGGCCAGGCCTAGGTCCGGTCATGGTCCGCGCAGCTCCCCGTGTTGCTCCATCGCCGCTGCCGTGTCCGTAGTGTCCCGCCGTGGCCACGCCATTGTCGCCGAGCGGCTGCCCACGTGAGTGCGTGGCCAGGGTGCCTTAGGCCACCCCTGGCCATGCCGCCTGCGCCCACGGGATCAGCAGTTACCCCTGTTGCCCCTGCACACCGCCTTCATCGTCGCCGGCCACCCATCGTGCTGAATTGGTCACCGACCGGTTTCCTCCACCGCATGCTCTGTTCTAGAGGAGGTGAGGACGTAGAAATGTAAATACGAGGTTTTTCGAGGGGCTAGGTTTGAAAGCTGTGACTCAAATGAATAGTAGAACGGTAGCATACTAAATAGATAGAAACATGGTGATGTTTTTGCAAAACCGTTAGTGCACCCTGGGCTTGCCTAGCTGGGTTGGACGGCGTTGCGCCTGGGCCGCCGGCCACGCGCCCTGTTTGGGCCGGCCTTGTGCTGCTGGGCCGCGCCTAGACAGTAGGCCGCGCGCGCGCCTGTGGGCCATGCCGCGCTGCCGGGACTGCCGCCGCGTGTTGGGCCGAACTACTGCCGCAGTGCCTGGGCCGCGTGTACGTGGACTCCCGCCTTGGGCCGCTGGGCCGAACAGGTGGCCGCTGGCCCCTTTAGTTTTCGAAGCAATTGTTAATTTAGTTTCGGAAATAAAATTGTAAAATCAATATAAATTTGTGTAGTTGTCCAAAAAATATGAAACCAATTTTTTAGGCTCCTAAAATCATGATCTATCTATTAGCGTAATTGGTTCATCTAGTTTTAAAATGTTTTAAGGGTTGCTCTAATTATTTTAAAATGTTTAGTATTGTCAAAAAGGAAACTTGTAGGAATTTACGTGATAAATCGGTGATAGTATTGACTCTGAAAATTTTACAATAAATTCTTACTATTAATAGTAGCTCACTGTAATTTTTGTAGCACCAGAATAATTAGTTTGCTAGATAGGTAATGATACCCTATTTCGAATAAAGATTAAATCGATAGGATAGAATAAAGAAACACCCTGGAATTGTATAACTAAAATACTTGTTGGGAAATGACACCTTTCTTGACGATGTTGATGCATAGATTAGTATGTTAGTCATTAGAGCTAGCTTGTTAGTTCGTAGTATGTACTCTATTTTAAGAGTTGTTGTTGCCTTGTTAATTATCTATTGCATCATTTGCATCAATGCATATCATATAGGTACGATGATGGATCAACGGATCAATTAAAGGATGATTGAGAATCTGAAGATGGTGTAATGGTATTCTCTCTAGGAGATGATGCAATGGGCTTTCTATTCAGTTGATGGTGGATGATCTGAAGATGCAGATACTAAATTTTTAGTATATATCTTACCCAGGCAAGCCCCGGTGCATAACCCCTACTTTTCTGCACTTTAAATTATTTTTGTGCATTAAGTTTTAACGAGTTGAATGAAACCCACTTGCATACATATATATATATATATATATCCTATGAGTCTTACTAGTATGACAGGATCGTGTAGATTGCTATGCTACAGGACTCCGATAGAAGTCGAGTGATTGTCTGTCACTCGTGAGAGATAGGAAATATATTATTGTGTTATTATCACTTGGAAAATATAAATGGTGAAAAGGAAAAATAGAGACCAGGCAGGGATATGGTTTGGGTATTGGTGGGTGTAAGAGGTTGTGTTCTGCGGCCAACGAGGCATAGCTTGGTTACACTGTTTTTCCTGTCTGTGTCGGTTAAGGACCGGTCGTTGCAATGGATGCTAGGCAAGTCACAGATTTATTATCTCGAGCACATACTTGGGTATGGGCGTTGGGAAGGCTTGTTACTCTCTTGTTGTGGGTTCCGGCTCTTTCTGGACTGACTGTCAGGGTGGTTTTTGGGTGGAGGTCCTTGCACCGCACTGAGTCCGGGACTCAGGGGCGGGGGCTTGAAGTCCCAGTTCGGACGGGGACCTAGATCCTATGACAGGAGGGTAGTGGGTTGGTCCTGCTTGTGCCTGGGATACAAGCGGGGCATGTGTTTTGGGATACCCAGCTGGGCTCATTGATTCATGAATCGCTGCCGTGTCGGTATGACTTGTCTAAACTCTAGCATCGTAGTAAGAACTAGAAGATGAAAGATTGTAAAAGGAAATCTGATTGCTTACCACCTGCTTGAAAGTAGCACAGGTGCTTACATAGAATGGTTAGTTAATGAACTAATGATGACTGCTAATAAAATTGAATATAAGGACGTACGCTTAGTAATGCTTCCTGCAGATGCAATAAACCCACAAGCCAGATAGCCTTGCATATCCTTGGAGTCTTTTCTTTTCTCCTGTCGGATAAGTCTTGCCGAGTACAATTGAGTACTCAGGGTTTTATTTCCCCCTATTGCAGGTGACAGGTGGATGCTGGAGCTAACCCTTGTGTGTGGATTCCTCCTGGTGGGCTCAGAGAGGATTCCTTTATACTGCGATCATAGTTTTTATTTATAAATCTCACTAAATGTTGTTCTAAATGGAAGTTTTATAATCTGTTGTCATAGTTTATATATCAACGCTTCATCATGTCATGAATAGATATTTATTTTTATTGTAATTCTGATCACATATTTATATTCCGCTGTTAACTTAAATTGTTCATAATTCTGATAACATGATCATATTCCACTATTATAAATAATAAATATTATACTCTGATATTCCATGGAAAGTGATGTAAGAAATGGTTAATAATATTGTAAGTTTTATTCTCTCATTTGTGATTCTGATGGAAAAATGTGGATTTTCAGGTTCTCCATTGGGGTGTGCTCGACGGAACCGCATGATTTCGTGTCCTCCCTTGAGTACTTAGTGTCTAATAGAAGACGAGGACTCCTGGGAGGTATTAGATTAGGCGGTTCTGCCACAAGTCGGTGAATATTCGGTGTGCAGTAACAAGTTGATGTGAAAAATGGGTGATATGGGCTGCAGTTGCGCGGAAGCCCAGGTAACGGCCCACCACGCTGCTTCAAAGAATTCGTAGAGGCGCAAATCATGGAGTGGTTTCCCAAAAACCCTTGAATAAGAAAAGTGGGGAGGGGGCTTTATCCGAGCAGCTGGTGACCGTGTCCGAGCAATTGAGGCGCAACTCCGAGCAACTGGAACGTAGCTCCAAGCAGCTGAGAAGCATCTCCAAGCAGAAGAAAGGTACTGTGGATCGGTGAACTTGTTCTGTATTGCCGAACAGCATTAATGTTGCTAACGATCGTCACTTTTGTAGAGCGAGATGCGGAGCTCGGCCAGTTGCATCAAGTCGTCAGTCAGCTCCAAGAGGAGAAGGGGAAGGCATCTGGGCGAGCGAAGAAACTGGCCGAGGAGCTAAAAGGTGAGTAGTTCGTGGTTGGAGTTATTGTTGAAGTGATTTCTTCGTTTGACGGATCCTTTCGGTGCCTGTAGAATACCGCCAAAGGACCAGGGCATAGTTCGACATGCTAGAGCTGGAGGCACAAACCCAGAGGAGAAAGCTCAATGCCGTGGTGTCTAGAGTCAGGCCGGTGCTTGACTGCATCGACATGGAGGCAGCTCCTTAGCCCGACGATAGGCCGCCTTGTCCAGACACCATCATCGACAAGTGCAAGGTGGCGTGGGAGAACTTCAAAAAGCTTCAACCTCGACGCCACTATCTCCGTCGCGATGCATGCCCTGGCGGTGGTTCGGTCCCACTACCCTGCGATCAACCTTCAAGCTAAAGGACGAGGTGGAGGACGCGGCGAACAAGCTGGCCGGCGACGTTGACTTGTTCGATGAGGTGGATGGTGATGGGCAAGCCCAGTAACCTGAGTGGAGATGACCTGTATGTGACAGCTGGATAGGATAGTTAAACACGCGAGGGCGTAAAAAAGCATGTATGTATGTGTATAAATGTTGTATGCAAACATTTATGTATGTGCATGTTTATGCGTCTTGCTAACACTTTTGGTGAAAAAACATGTAATGTTAACCCTAATGCAATTATATGTGGTATAAGTAGCGTCCGAGCAGTTAGTTCTTTACTAGGCTCTTGGCCTTGGCTAGCCCGTATTCCATAACATCAAGCGCGGAGCCCATGCACGTGTAGGAGGAACAGACATGACCAAGGAACCATAGCCGACCACCCATAACACAGAGCGCGGAGCCCATAGCACGTGTAGGGAGAGATCGGAGACTAGGTTTTCTCTAAAGAACACTGAGCAGAACGTGTGCTACTCGATGGTTGGCAAAATATCTTAGAGATATTTTAGTACGGAGAAACATGGCGGAGCATTTAAGGACACCACGTATTGGAGTTTGTTAAGGAGTAGCTTAGAGCTGGCGACCGCAAATGGAGATTAAACCGTAGTGGAGAAATAATGGAGACAAATTATGGCGACAAAAACTTCATTCATTGTGGAGTGGAGAGTACATATCTAGAGCATTTTAAGGATAGAAATGTATGAGGTGCTCGATGTGCCATGAGTTGGGGATATCAATTCCATCCAAGTCACATAGCCAGTAAGACCCTAGTCGGGTAACCTCTTTGACCATGTAAGGCCCTTCCTAGGGGGAGGAGAGCTTGTGCATCCCTTTGGTTTTCTGTTTTCTATGAAGAACGAGGTCACCGACAGCAAATGAATGACCTTTGATGTTGCGATTGTAGTATCTTCGCAAGCCTTCTAGGTATTTGGCTGTGCGGATGCAAGTGATCAGGCATTCTTCTTTGGCCCTATCGACGTCCTCTGTCCAAACATCTACGGCTTGCTCTTCATTATAATGTTCCACTCTGGGTGCTCTGAAAGCAATGTCAGCGGGAAGTATAGCTTCTGAGCCATAGACCAAAAAGTATGGAGACACACCAGTGCTGTGACTAGATTGAGTGCGCAGTCCCTTGACCACAGTTGGGAGCTCTTTGAGCCATCTGCTCGGATGCTTTTCCTCTTTCTGATATAGCCTCTTTTTTATTGCAATGATGATCATGCCGTTCGCCCATTCGACCTGGCCGTTGGCTCTTGGATGGGCAACAGAGACGTATTTGATAGGATGCATCGATCTTTGCAGAAGTCCCAAAAATGGTGCCCAGTGAATGTAGTTTCGAGGTTGGTGATAATGCTGTTCGGGAGACCAAATCTATGGATGATGTCTTCGAAGAGCTCAACTGCCTTCTTTGTAGTGGCTAAGACAAGCGGCTTGTATTCGATCCACTTGGAGAATTTGTCAATGGTGACATATACGTACCGAAACCCACCTGGTGCAGGCTTGAAAGGCCCAATCATATCCAGTCCCCAGCATGCAAAAGGACAAGAAGCTGGGATGGTCTGCAGTTCCTACGCTGGCACGTGTATTTGCTTGGTGAAAAAATGTCATCCTTCACAATGTTGGACGAGGTCTTCTGTGTCGGTGATGGCCGTGGGCTAGTAAAAACCTGCTTAGAAAGCTTTGCCGACCAGGTTTCTCGAGGTCGCGTGATTACCACAGGAACCAGAGTGAATTTCAAGAAGTAGTTTCAGTCCCTCTTCTTGGGTGATGCATTTCTACAGTATCCCTTCCTTGACACTTTTCCTCATCAAGTTCCCATCTACCAGCACGTAATGCTTGCTACGACGGATTAAGCGTTCAATTTTGGTCTTGTCAGCGGGTACGTCGGTGCTGGTGAGGTACTTGATGAACTATTCCCACCAATCTGTGGCCGGCGAAGGTACTATAAGTACTAGCTGCTCGGTGGGGGGGATTTCTTGAACTTCTTTCTCTTCCTTAATAGACGACATAAAGAGGTCTTGAACGAAGACCCCAGATGGAATCACGGCGTGAGAGGATCCTATCTTTGATAGGTGGTCAGCGAGCTGATTTTGATCTCGTACCACGTGGTGGTACTCGATACCGTAGAACTTTCCTTCGAGTTTCCTAATTTTGGCACAGCATGCGTCCATCTTCTCACTAGAATAGGACCGGTCTTTGTTGAGCTGGTTGATGACCAGCACGGAGTCTCCATATACCATGAGGCATTTGATGCCGAGCTCAATGGCTATACGGAGTCCGTGGAGACACGCTTCATACTCCACGGCGTTGTTGGAGGCTAGAAAATGAATTCAGATAACGTATCAGAGCTTGTCCTTTGTCAACGTAATGAATAGAATGCCAGCACCAGCACCGCCGATGTTGAGAGCGTCATCGAAGTACATCACCCAATGCTCGGGGCAGGCAGCGGGGATGGGCTCTTGGATCTCGGTCCACTCAGCGACGAAGTCAGCGAGCGCTTGTGACTTGATGGTAGGCCTGCTTTTGAATTCAATGGAGTAAGTGCCAAGCTTGACAACCCACTTGATAATGTGGCCATTGGCCTCTTTGTTGCGTAGGATGTCCCCTAGTGGGAACTCGGTGACCACGGTGATCTTGTAGTACTCGAAGTAATGGCGGAGCTTGCGTGATGTGACCAAAATGGCATATAACAGCTTCTGAACCTGAGGGTAATGAGTTTTGGACTCATTAAGAACCTCGCTGATGAAGTAGACCGGATGTTGCACCTTATAGGCGTGTCCGGCTTCCTCGTGCTCGACGATGATAGCTGTGCTAATGACGCGAGAAGTGGCGGCGATGTAGATCAGTAGGGTTTCATCTATTCGAGGTGTCGTCATGATCGGAGGCTTTGTTAGAAACAACTTGAGCTGCTCGAAAGCTGTATCTGCCTCCTCCGACCAGGAGAAGTGCTCGGAGGCCTTGAAGAGTTTGAAGAACGGTAGACCCTTTTCACCGAGGCGCAATATAAAGCGGCTGAGAGTAGCCATGCACCCTATAAGGTTCTATATATCCTTTACGCAGGTTGGCCGTTTCATGTTGGTGATGGTGGAGACCTTGTTGGGGTTGGGTTCAATGCCACGGGCGCTGACGATGTAGCCTAGGAGTATGCCGGATGGAACTTGTAACACCTCTGATGTTTTAAACCCTAAAACATGCCATGTCATCATATGCATTGCACATCATTCTTGGGTTGGTGAAAACTTTTATATGCATTCACTAAAACAAGTTTATTTTTATGCTTATATGTGTTGAATTGTCTGGAATGAATCAAGTTTAAAACCTTTGTATTGAATTGGAATTCCGAAAAACCCTAATTTTCAGCATTTAGTTTTACTCTGGAAAACCTAATTCAAAATCTAAGCACATTTTGGGGTTGAGACTAAAAGCAAAAGTGTAGAGCTTGTCATTTTGTACAAAGTTAGTTTTTGGAGTTTTCAAAGTTGTTATATAAATTTGAAGTAATTTGAAAAGGGGTAAATTATTAAAGTGTCCCCTTTGATTTTAAACTTGCATTTTAAAATGTAGACCAAATTGGAGTATGGTTGTTAAAGCAAAGTTGTAGAACTTTGAATTTGGAACAACTTTTATTTTTGGAGATTTTTGAGTTACCATACAAATTTGGGAGTAATTTGGGAAATTAGATGAGTGGCAATTCGGTAAATATTGTGAACAGTACCCGCGGCGACACCTCACCGTCAGCGAGCTCCTCTGGCTTCCAGTCGCGCCCGTCTTTGGCTTCACGCTGGTGTAGAGAAGCTGCTGCGCGTCGTCTTCGTGTCCTTGGCCGCGCTTTAAAGCCGAGACGCTATCGCCGTTCTCCTCCGCTTTCTTCCTTTGCTTTTCCCATCGAGTCGCCATTGTTTCATCGAGCTCGCGTCGTCCCCGTAGTATCCTCCCAGTCGTAGCAAAGCTTGTCACAGCTTCGCCTACTCCTTGCGAATCCAGTCAACCGAGCCTAGGCGCCTGACTTCGCCGAGTTTCGCTGCTCACCGTCGTTCTTCCTCGCGGCCGGCCGAACCACCGTCGAGCTCGCCTCTCCGTGGCCAGCAAGCTCCGGTAGCTTTCTTGATCTTTCAAGCCTGGTTCTAGATTCTCCTTGTTGCCGTGGCGCTCTGTGACCTTTTGGTTGCTCCGTTTATCCACTGCAGCCACCGAAACATCGCCGTCGACATCCGCCGAGCCGCCGTGTCTGCCTTGTTCGCCGACGAGCTCCTCTGCTGCTCCTCTGGTTCAGTCACCAGCTCGAGTGTGTTGTGGGTGAGCTCCTGAGTCCTCCCAAGTGTTTTGTTTAACCGCTACCGACCTCATTTCGCTAGCGTAGCGCAGCCGCGCCGTCGTGGCCGCCATGGCCGGCGTCAAGCTCGAACCCCGTTGTAATTGATCTAGCTAGTACCTCCAATCGATGCGTTGTGTTGTGGGGAATGTGTTGGTACCGTCGCCGTGGCTGGAGACCTTGCCGTCAGCGAGAAATCGCCAGTCAGCGAGCATCGCCGCCGTGGTCAGCGGGAACACTGTGCCGACATGTGGGGTCACTCTGTCAGTGACGGTTTGTTTGAAAATGGATTTTTTTTCTTTTTCAGAAATGAATGAATAGTGTAAGTTTTTGTTATTTTTGTGTAGAATTAAATATAGCTCCAAAAATTATGAAAATTTTTGTGTGACCTCTCTGAGATGTAAACTATTTAGGAAAAATATTAAATGTTAATTTTCAATATTTTTTGTATGTGATAAAAATTGCTCTAATTAATTAATAAATGAGTTTCCATGATTTTTCTAGGCTTAAATAATTCTCAAAAAATTATGAAAATTGTTTTGACACTTAGTTATCATATGATGAGTCTTCACAAAAATTTTGAGCTCATTTGGAAAAGTTGATTTATTTCATAATTTTGAATTAAATAATTAATTCATAAAAGCAAATAGTAAACCTTAATGACGTAGGTTTTGTTTGAATTTTGGATTGAGTGATGACTTTGGGTCATTGGTATATATTAATCCTTGGCACTTAAAGTAAGTATTTGAGTTATGAAACAGGTTTAGTTAGTTTTTGGCTTGTAACTGTACCGCGAAGGAAAGTTGTATTCAAGTTATTAACTATTGCATCCATCGTCAAGCATCCTGTTTTATATCTCGCATCATATTAAACATGGCATTGTTACTTCATGTAGTGAACGAAAGTGAGAACGTGGTAGTCAATCAAGTTGTTGAGGAGGTTAATCCATCTGTTGTGGTCGGGTTTGATATCTGTGGAACATCTCTGGAACCTAACTTTTCCGACAATCAAGGCAAGCCCCGGATGCATTTAAACCTACCTTGTGTTTTACAAAATTTATATCGCTTTTGCTTTCAAGCACTGCATTAAGTGATTAGGAGTCAAGTGAAAACCTAATTGGTGCATTACCAACCTTGTTTTTCCATATCTTCCTTGTTACCAGTTTTAATTCGAAAAATGCCTAGTTATGCTTAGCTATGCTTAGACAGATAAAGGTCAGGTGATTACCTGTCACCTGAGAGATATAAAAGGGTTTTTGGATACGGTCGGTTATTTTATGTATCATGAAATATGAGCATGTGCAGTAATAAATCTAGACCGGACGGACTCGGTGTGTGAGAGCCACAGGACATGGATGTCTTGTGAGCGGGTTCTTTCCGCCTATGTCGATTAAGAACCATTTGTTGTTGAATTGCATGAGATGAGACTTTATAGTACTGGCCACATAGTCCGGTAAGCCTTAACTCGGCTAGTCTATTATGAGAATGGCTACTCGCGCACTGGAGTGGAGAGATGGCGAGAGTAGCATGTACCCACGTGGCAATGGGCTGGATTGTGGAGTATTGTGCTCTCGGGTGGCGTGGAGCCGTTCTTGTTTTAGAGGATCTAAGGGTAGGTTCATCAATGTAGGTCAGGGACCTGCATATGTCGTGTGGTTGGGAATCCCCAGCTGGGTTATTATCGGTTCGAATCGTCGTTGCTCCTCGGTTATGGAGACTCAACTCACTGTTCATCATCGTAGTTAACAAATGAAACTTGAGTTGGTTTTGAGAAAGAGTTTGATATGAAGTTCATGATCTCAATACGGATCATAACAGATTCATATATGATTTTGAGAAAGAGTTAAATGTTGAAATAAAGAATCTTGTTAGAAAGCTTTTACGCAAAAGAACTCTGTTTATCGCTAAAGCCATACCTTGAATCCCCAAAGCCTACATTCCTGAGTCTTCTCAGTTTTTATTTTGGTTAAGTCTTGTTGAGTACTTTTGTACTCAGGGTTCGTTAACCCTTGTTGCAGGTGAGTCTCATGAGTAGGTCTGCTTTGGACTGTGCTGCATGACAGTTTTTCAAATTGAAGATGACAAGTAAATGTGTGGCCCTTGGGCAGGGCACTTTATTGTGTGTTTTGTTTTATGTTACTAAGTTACTCCACTACTATGGTTTGTAATAATATCACACTTAGTTTGTAAGGTTTGAAACAGCTGTTTTGTAAACCAAGTTATTGTAAGACTTCCGCTATTTCACTCTGATGTATATATTTGAATAAATATTGTAATACTGCAATGACTCTGTAATGGGATCCTGCTCAGAAAAATTGTGGATGATTCGGGTTTCTCGAGGACACCCGACAGTCTTCTTAAGTTACCGGGAACATATGCATAGTCGTCAGAGGTCTTTGGACAGTGACAGGTGCATGTGGGCCCTATAATTTAGGAGGTTCTACCACAGAACTCCAAAGATGCACTTTGAAGGGTTCAACTTCCATCTGTATCTTTTCAGGTTGGTGAACGTTTCTTCAAGGTCAGCGATGAGATTGTCGGCGGTCTTGGACTTGACGACCACATTGTCGATGTATGCTTCGACATTGCGGCCTATTTGTTGATCTAGGCACATCTAGATGGCCCTTTGGTAGGTTGCCCCGATGTTCTTGAGTCCGAAGGACATGGTGGTGTAGCAATACGCACCAAAAGGCATGATGAACAATGTTTTGATCTGGTCGTCCTCTTTGAGGGATATCTGGTGATAGTCGGAGTAGCAGTCGAGGAAGGAGAGCAGTTCACAGCCGATGGTGGAGTCTACAACCTCATCTATCCGAGGCAGACCGAACGGGTCTTTAGGGCAGTGTTTGTTCAGATCAATGTAATCAACGCACATTCTCCATTCTTTATTCTTTTTTTGAACAAGAACAGGGTTTGCTAACCACTTAGGATGATACACTTCTTTAATAAATCCGGCAGCTAGGAGCCATTTTATTTCTACCCTAATAGATTCCTTATTGTCTGGCGTGAATCGTTAGAGTTTCTGCTTGATCGGTTTGGCGGTCGGCGAGACATTCAAGGAGTGCTCGATCTTCTCCCGCGGTACCCTCGACATGTCTGTGGGTTTCCAAGCAAACACATTGGTGTTGGTATGTAGGAAGGAGATGAGCGTGCTTTCCTATTTGGGGTCGAGGTGAGCCCCAATCTTTACGGTCTTGGCGGGGTTGTTGAGGCCGAGGCCGACCTCCTTCATTTCCTTGCACTAGGCGGAGATGCGGGGGGGGGGCTCCAGCACTGGGATCTCTATGCCATCGGCGGGCACCGTCCTAGCATTGGTAACCATGCTAGCCATCTAGATGGAGAGCTTGGTGGCTTTGGCAAGGGTGAGACTCTCTGTCTCGCAAGTGTAGGCGATGGAGAGGTTGGCCCACAGGGCCAGGACTCCTGCAGGCGAAGGCATCTTCAACACCATATATGCATAGTGTGGTATGGCCATGAACTTGGCCAGAGTTGGCCGACCAAGTATGGCGTGGTAGGCGGTGTTGAAGTCAGCAACGTAGAAGTTGATGTGCTCAACGCGGTAGTTGATAGCCGTGCCAAACTATACTAGGAGGGTGAACTCTCCAAGCAGTTTGGATGCCCTGCTAGGTACCACACCCCAGAAGGAGGAGTCAAAGGGTGTGAGGTCTCCTATCCCAAGGCCTAGCTCCTTTAGGGCTCCGATGAAGAGGAGGTTCAGAGGACTTCTGTCGTCGCCAAGTGCTTTCCTAAAAAGCACTTTCTTGACATTTGCATCAAGAATGAGGGGGAAATGCCCTATGTAAGGGATGTCCGCCCACTAGTTGGCCCTGCTGAAGGTGATGGGGACCTCGGACTAGGGGCAATAGCTGGGGTTGGAGATGGCGTCTTCTGCATTGACGGTGAGCACTCGGTGGGCGGTAAGCTTCCCATCTCTTCTGCTCTCGGCGGTGGCGAGGCCCCTAAAAATGGTGGTGACCACTTTGTCGTGATCCTAGAAGGCATTGTTGTTGTCCCCAGGTGGTCGGCATCCTCTTGCTCCGTCGTTATTGTCGTCATTCGGCTTTTTAGCCTAGACCTCTTTAGCCAAGCCGAGGCAGTCCTTCATCTTGTGCTTGCTGTTCTTGTGGAGAGGGCACGGGCCCTCAAGGATCTTTTTGTATTGCTCGTCGTAGTTGCGCTTGGCGCAAGGTTCATCAATGGCGGTGATGATGTGGTCTGGTCGGCGGCAGCGATATTGACCAGATTTGGACCCTTCTGGCCGATCGCGGCCACTGTCCCAATGGTGACTACGGTCGTCGTAGAGGTGGTCAATGTGGGGTCGGTCTTTGGGACGCTCGTTGCTGCGGCGAGTTGGGCGGTGAATGCTCGCATCCTCGTTGAAGCGTACTTCGGCCTCTTTGGTGTCGGCGTACTGATCCACGGTCGTAATCATCTCGCCAATCCCCTTTGGTGGCTTGTGATTGAACTTGGAGCGGAGGTCGCAGTGATGGAGTCCTTGGACGAAGGCGGTGATGACCTCTGCTTCCGTGATGTTGGGAATAGAATTCCTTATCTCGAAAAAGCGTCTGATGTAGCTACGGAGGAGCTCGGACGGTTTCTGGTAGATGCGATTCATATCATGCTTGGTGCCCAGCCGAGTACACGTAGCCATGTAGTTGTCGGTGAAGACCTTCTTTAGCTCTTCCCAGGATCCGATGGAGTCCGGGGCGAGGCTTGTGAACCAGTTCATCGCGGTTGGCGTGAGCATGATGGGAAGATAGTTCACCATGACGCTGGTATCTCCCCTGGCGGCGCGCGTAGTAGTGGCATAAGCTTGTAGCCACTGTGTGGGGTTCATCCGTCCCTCGTAGGGCTCGACCCCAGTGATTTTGAAACCACGGGGCCACTAGAGTGTTCGGAGTGCCCTTGTGAATGCTCAGGGCCCTTTAGGATCATCACCATCGTGATATACATCGTTGCCGGTGCTAAGTGGATGGAGGGCAGCATCCGAATTGCTGAATTCTTGCTCGTACTCTTGATGCCGGCGTACTTCTTCTTCATGGCAAGAAAAACGGCGCCCATCGATATGACGCCGCGCGTCTCAGAGATTGTTGATGTGCGCACAGAGGTCATGGTCGACTTCTTGGTCGTGTTGGCGAGGGTAGTTGATGCGGTTCCCCCGAGCTCCCCCTGGAGGGGTTGTCCATCATCACAGCTTCCGCTCGGGCGGCGATTAGATCTTGGCGTGACGGATCGGTGAATCGAGCTTATCGAGTAGGAAGGTCTCTGATCCTGGCGGATCTCATTGACTTGGCAGTGCACCGCTTTAAGCTTGGCGGTGACCTTGGCGACCTCTGGTGTTTGCTCGAGCCGGGCGAGCTCATTAGCAGCCACGGTCAAGTTGGCGCTTGGGGTTTTGTAGATGTCATGGTCGTCGACACAGACAAACTCGTCATCGAGGTTGCGTTGGAGTGGGCGTGGCCTCCCTTGTGAATCGAGCTGTTCGTTGCGAGCAGCTTCGGCTAGCACAATGGCGGCCTGATTTGCTCAGCGCTGTGCACGGTTGGCATTCCTGTTGACATGAGCGGTGCGGTCCTCATCGGTTTCTCCATCCCATGGAGGGATGTTGATGCTGACGTTAAAAATCCCACCTCCTCGGAAGGGTGGGAAAGGATGTTGTATGGCGGTGGTTTCGACGATAGTCTCCGTAGAGCCCTGGGACTCAGAGTCTGGATTTTCCTCTAGGATGGTTTGGAGGGGTGCTTTGGGGCGTCGGTCGATGTGCAACATGTTGAAAGTCGGCGGGAGCTGGTCGGCGATCTGGTCGGCGAGAGGATGGATGTCTCCCACCTGGTCGGCGAATTTGCCCCTTAGGGCATCTTGATAGGTGGCGGCGACGCTGGTGAGGCCAAAGGGTGGGGCCGTAATCCCTGGAGTTTCCTGATAAGCCTCCGATAGATCTGAATCGGAGGGTGGTCGGCGCTGAACCGGAGTGGTCAGAGCCTATTCTGCAATGGAGAAGCAATCGGCGAGCTTCTGGCCAACCTGATCGATGGATGCGATCAGATCGTCGCTGTTGATCTACCTCCTCGAGTAGCGGGGGAGCGGGCAGTGAATTTTTGGTGAAGACGACCTCGGAGGCGGTTCTAAGATTGGATCTGCAGTCGCAGGTGTTGGGGTAATCAGCGCAGAATCGATCTGCACCGGCTCGATGAGCTCTCTGTCTCCGTCAGCATTGATGACCTAGGAGATCGATCCAACCATGAAGATCTAGCTGGGCTGTGGGAGGGACAAAGAGCCTATAAAATGTACCATCATGTTTGACATGGAAACAACACGCACACCCCTACCTGGCGCGCCAACTGTCGACAGAATATCATCGGCGGTCCTCCGAGGGGTATCCCATGAAGGTAGATTGATCGACAGAGGTGCACGTAATTGAGAACAAGAAGGCAATAGAGACACAAGAGTTAGATAGGTTTGGGCCGTCAGCGTGACGTAATACCCTACTCCTATGGTCTGTTGGATTGTACTGGCTTCGTATGATATTGCGTGTGTTTTGAGGGGGTCCCTACCCGCCTTATATAGTCTAGGGGCAGGGTTACAAGTTGGTTAGATCTAGGAGATAACCAGAAATTAATAACAGATTACAGGAATCATGGGATCTAACATATCCTAACAAATATCGTAGTATCTTCAGGATATCTTCCCGGTGTCTTGCGGGGCACGCCGAGCAGTGTCGTGCTCTGTAAGGCTTCGTCTTGTAGGCTGGACCACCCCTAGGGGCGCAGCCCATGTAGTCTACCGTGGGTATCTAGGGTCGTACCCCCCCATAGTCATCTAGCTCATCAATGCCCCAAACCCAAGAAACACAAGTACAAGAAGAAGTACAAGGGCAAGAAAGATGACTCAAGTGATGATGATGAGAAAAAGAAGAACAAACCATACAAGAAGAAGGATGGCAAAAGAAGGAATTTCATAAGAAGAAGAATGGCAAGGCCTATATTGTTGGTGATTGGCTCACGGACATTGAATCTTCAAGCGGCTCATCCAATGATGAAAGTGAAAATGAGAAGGAGAAGGTGGTCGCTCTTGTGATTGGTTCTTCACTACATCCACCGACACCACCGTCATCATCCTATACACACCTATGCCTCATGGCCAAGGGTGAACGAAAGGTACAAAATGATGATGATAGTAGTGGTGATGACAATGCTAGTGATGATGAGAATGGTAGTGATAGTGATGAAGAATTTGAATCACCTTCTTATGATGATCTTGTCAAATTGTTAAACCAATACACTAAAATCATTAGAAAGACAAGAGCTAAAAATGAGAAGCTAGAACTTGTGAATGACTCACTCTTAGCAAAATATGACATAGCCAAAAAAGCTAATGACGAGCTTAGAGAAGAGAACAAAATTGTGTCATCCAAACTCAAGGAACTCAAAACCTCTAAAAGGGAGCTTAGAGAAAAACATGATAAACTTGAGGAGATACACAATGATCTCACCACTAGTTACAACTTGCTAAAAGAACAGTACACCAATCTCAAGGTTAATCATGATAATCTTGTTCTTTCTCATGAGTTATTGCCAAACGAGCCATATGATGCTACTAACAATGTTGTTAAGATTAATATAGCCACATCATGTGATGACTTAATTGTTGAGAGCATTGAGTAAGGTTCTAGTAGCAAAGGCAAGAAAGTGGTTGAATTCGACAACTATGATGATTATGTTAAGCTCAAGAATGAAAATGAAAAGCTCAAGAAGGATCTTGAAAAGCTATCAACCGCCAACACAATTGTGATAGAGAATCTTGACAATAATCATGATATGGCACTTGAGAATGAGATGCTTAGAGAAGAGAAAAAGAAACTCAAGATGGAGAAGAACCATGATGAACTTAGAGAAGAAAACAAGAAACTTAAGTTGGAGAAAGAGCATCTCAATACCGGTTTGAGCAAATGCACAAGAGGCCAATATCTCCAAAGTGAGCTACTTATGAACACCATGACAAAGATGGATAGAAGTGGCATTGGGTTCTTAGCAAATCAAGAGAAGAAAGCTCAAGTTCAACATCCACGACAATACAAGTCAAAGCCTAAGCCAAAGAGATGCTTTGAGTGTAGACAAGAAGGTACTTTGCTCATGAGTGTGAAACTCCACCACCACAACCCTTGCCCAAGCATGCTAGACCCTTTGCCTTCAATGCTCACTACATGCTTAGAAAAGATTCTAGTGGAAAAATAAAAGTCATGCTCTTAGGTCCACCCAACAAGAATAGGCCTAAGCAAATTTGGGTTGATAAGTCACTAGTTGAGAAAGTCAAGGGCCCTCATAAAGTTTGGGTCCCTAAACAACAAGCTTGATCTCTTGTGTGCAGGTGAACTACAAGACCGGTGGAAGTCATTGGGTTATTGATAGTGGTTGTACTCAACATATGACCGGTGATCCTTGTATGTTCACCTCACTAGATGAAGAAGTAGATGGTCAAGAAAGGATTACATTTGGTGACAATTCAAAGGGCAAAGTACAAGGGTTGGGCAAAGTTGCAATATCAAATGATCACTCAATATCAAATGTGTTATATGTTGCTTCTTTGAGCTTCAACTTGCTATCCGTTGGTCAATTGTGTGATCTTGGTTTTCAATGTTTGTTCACTAAGAAGGAAGTGGTTATGTCAAAGAAAGATGATCAAGTTATATTCAAGGGCTTTAGATACAACAACCTATATCTAGTGGATTTCACCTCCAAAGATGCAAACTTAAAGACATGCTTATTCACCAAAACATCACTTGGGTAGCTTTGGCATAGAAGACTTACACATGTTGGGATGAGTTCACTCAAGAAGTTAATGAAAAATAAGTTGGTGAGAGGTTTGAAGGATGTGAAATTTGAAAAGGACAAGCTTTGTAGTGCATGTCAAGCTGGCAAGCAAGTTGCAAACACTCATCCAACCAAAGCTTACATGTCAACAACAAGAGTGCTAGAGCTTCTCCACATGGATCTATTTGGACCAACAACTTACAAGAGTTTGGGAGGCAATCTCTATTGTCTTGTGATAGTTGATGACTACTCTAGATACACTTGGGTGTTCTTCCTTTATGACAAGACTGAAGTGGCCGCATGTTTCAAGAAGTTTGCCAAGAGAGCACAAAATGAATTTGAAGTGAAGCTCAAGAAGATAAGAAGTGACAATGGAAAAGAATTTGACAACACAAACATTAAAGCATATTGTGATGAAGTTGGGATCAAGCATGAGGTCTCCGCAACCTACACTCCTCAACAAAATGGTGTAGTAGAGAGAAAGAACCAGACACTAATCACCCTTTGCAAGAACAATGCTTGATGAGTACAATACACCTCAAGATTTATGGACAGAAGCTATCAACACCGCATGCTATGCATCCAACCACCTTTTTCTCCAAAAGTTTTTTGGTAAGACCCCTTATGAGTTGCTCAATGGAAAAAAGCCGGACGTCTCATTCTTCTGGATGTTTGGTTGCAAATGCTACATCTACAAGAAGCGGCAACACCTAGGGAAGTTCCAAAGACATTGTGATATTGTTTTTCTTGTTGGTTACTCATCAAAGTCCAAAGCACATCGAGTATTTAATCATGCCACCGGCTTGGTTGAAGAAACATATGATGTGGAATTTGATGAATCTAATGGCTCCCAAGGAGCACATGAGAATCTTGATGATGTAGGTGATGAACCATTGAGGGAGGTCATGAAGAACATTCCGGTTGGAGACATCAAGCCCAAAGATGATGTACAAGTAATTGATCCACCTTCTTCATCAAATGTGCCACAAGACGAGGTTTCAGCGACAGTGGCAGTTGAGGCTACACTTCCTATAGTGACACCTTCTGAGCCACAGGGTCAGGCTACTACTTTAGCTTCTACTTCACTACTAGCCAACCCAGTTACTAAGACTGCAGAGCAGACCTAGACCGCTTCACCTCCACTTCCAGTGACCGAGGGTCCGATCGCTCAGAGTTCCTGGTCTAAGGATGATGCAGCTCAGTTTTAGATCTCTCATCGTACCTCAGCGCCCGACTCGTCTGCTGCTACCCCGCTGTCCGATCCTTAGGTTTTGGTGCTTGACACCAAAGGGGGAGAGGGAGCGAGTATGTTAGATTTAGGGGGAGAGTGTGAGATGGACTCGTTCTTTGGTGTGTGATACTTCATGCATTCACGTTTACTCTCATGAATTATGTTATATGTGATATATGTGTGAGACTTATGTGACATGTGTTCTCTCTACCTTGATATATATGTCATGTCACTTGATTATGCTCATTTGCTTTGCTTCCATATTTTACTCCGATACAAATGAGCTTTACTTTGTGTACTTATGCTTATTTCATAGCTTGTAAGTACATTGTGTTGGCTTGGATCATATAAGCATGCCTAACCATCCTTTGTTTCTATTATCAATTGCTTATATGAACCAAGCATGTTGAAAACCTCACTCATCTTTTATACATATTCGAGGTTGTGTTGTCATCAATTACCAAAAAAGGGAAGATTGAAAGCATCTAGGCTCCTAGTTGGGTTTCGGTGATTAATGACGACACAAGATTACTGTGACTAACATGTGTTTTGCAGATGCAACTTGAGTTAGGTCAGGGTAATGGTGATTGATTGGGTAATTATGGTTTTCATGCCCCTGTCGATGGAAATCGCTTCGGTTTTCAAAGGATGGACGACAAGGTTAAGGACGTTTGGCGTTTGGCGTTGGAGAGACACTTAGAGTAGTTTAGGACTTCGTTTCTTTTTCTTTGGCCGTACTATTAAGGGGGTATGAACTAGTAGCTTGACCTAGATGAGTCTAATGGTTTAGGTGTGGTGCACACTTGACAAACTTAGCACTAGGTAACTCAAGGATAGCCCATAGATCAGTTGAAGTTGATGTCGTTCACAAAGTTGGTAAAATTTGAGGTGAATGGAGACTTGGATGATGACCGGGCGCTGGACCGGATGCACAGGTGCCGCATCCAGTCCGTGTTAGCTCGCGCAGCTAGGGTGTGTTCATCGATCGAACGCTGGATCGGACTCACAGATGTCGCGTCCGGTCAGTATTAGCTCGCGTTGCTAGGGTTTGCTTTTTCGACCGGACGTTGAGGACGTTGTGACCTAACGCACTAGAGGTAGCGTCCGGTCAACAACAATAAGCATCCAGAGAAGGAATTTTTTGACCGAACGCGCCTGATGGGTGGTGACCGGACGCTAGTAAGAGTCCGATCTCTGATAACTGGGCTGGCGTCATGTAGCCGTTGGCCACTGACCGGACCTGAGCGTCCGGTCACCCCGAAATGTGCTGAGTTGGACCACAACGAGTATGTTTTGAAGTGGGGAGTTGGACCACAACAAGTATGTTTAGCTGAGAAACACCTTTGGAGTGCAAGGGAGAGCAAGAGCCTAGTGGGATGATTGAGATTTGATAATCTAAGATTAAGGACCTCATTAGTGCATATGGAGTAGCAAGTGTGCATCCATCCTTCTCATTAGGCTTGTCTTGGTCAAGTGAGAGCTTGTGCTTGTTACTCTTGGTGATCGCCATCACCTAAACGGCTTGGTCGTGATTGGAAACTTGGTGATCATCCGGCGGAGCTTGTGGATAGCCCAAGTTATGGTGTGAGCGGTTGTGGGCGATTCACCGCGACGGAGTATCAAAGAATCAGACCGTAGAGAGCACTTGATCCTTACGTGGATCAAAGGGGAGCTACACCCTTGCGCGGGTACTCCAACGAGGACTAGTGTGGAGTGGCGACTCTCCGATATCTCAGAAAAACATCGATGCATTCCTCTTCCTCTCTTTACTTTGAGCATTTATATTTGAGCAATTCAATTTATGTCTCTATATTCCTAGAATTGCCATACTAGAGTAGGATTGGAACCTAGGGTGCAAAACTCTTGTGCGATAGTACAATAGAAACACTTCTAGGCACAAGGGGTGAAATGGGCTAAGTGTAGAGCTTAATTATTGCAAGAAATTTAGAATTAGCCCAATTTACCTTCCCTCTTGAGCATCGTGATCCTTTCACAAACAAAAAGCTCGAAGCTCAAAAGAACTTAGCTCGATAAGAAGTGCACATTTGCAAAGAAAGACTACAAGAAAAAGGATAAGGGTTTAGCGGTATGTACCAGCATAAAAAATGTATATTTTGTCTAGATGTGTTGAATGGAAAAAATGCTCAGTTGTATGTAATTGTTTTATTCTCTTTTATTAGAAGGCAAAAGAAACTACAGAAGTGGCATTCCATGAGTGTGCAGCAGTACAGGATATTCCTCCTAGCACTTCATGTCTCAACGAAGGGTTGTCTGAACCATACTTGACTATCAATATCTTTTCTCAACTATTAATGGTAATATTAAGCGGTCATTCTTCTTGTCCCGGTATGCACAAAGAGTTTAATGTTTTGTTCTTTTATGAGCAAGCACTTGTGATCTTAATGCTGATTTCTAGTAAGAGGGGGTGTTTTTTCTGAGCTTGTGGTCTGGTGATGTTTTGCAGATTGATGACCTTTTAGATATGTGCAACATAAAGGCCATGCGATGATTCATTTCTTTGCAAAGTCTGTATGAATGCTTCTTGCCACATGAAGAATACATGTGATGATTCATCAATGCATTTTGTTTCCATTCGGAGTTTACAAATCAGAGTTTATCAATGCATCGCTTTTACCATTCAGGGTTTACAAATCGACATAGTAATTACAGGAAGATAGATGCCTTCAATTCATACAATAATCAGACTCTCAAATTGACTGATATTCAATCATCACACTATTGTGTTGAACCGCAATCTCAATTTACAATTTAATTCGACTCAGATTGTGTACTCTGAAGCTAAGCTTCTTTAGCCATATTTGTTGCCCCTGGGCCCTGGCATGTAGCAGCCCCTGAGGAGAGAGGAGGCAGCGCGTTGCGACCACCCCTTGGCGAATGGCGACCTTGCCGTGCTGTCCTCGCTCACGTAGCACCAGAAAGCGGAAACCCGCAACCAGTGGCATAACGAGTAGCTGCAGCATCTTGCGACGCCCCTTGGTGACCTTGCCGTGAAGGTGCAGTCCTCACTCACATAGCTCTAGATATCAGGAACCGGGCGGCTGCTGCCGTGGCGCGGTCAACTCCATGGCGACTGGCGTCCTCTTGTGCTTGGATGCTGGGGGACGACACAGACCGAGCGACTGCTCACGAGCCAAAATGAGCTGGGCGCTTGGATGTTGGGGTAGACTGCACAGATCGAGCGAGCCCGACATCAGGTGATCTACTGGATGCTGGGAGACGAACTGAGCTGGATGCTTGGATGTTGGGAGACAGACAGCACAGAGCGAGCGACTGCTTGGATGTTGGGACTTGGGAGACGGCACAGAACGAGGGACTGCCGAGAAACATCGTCGAGGTACAAGTAAATAGTTGCGAGCTCACGGTTTGCAAACTGTCAAATGATGATAGTAATTAACAATATTACGTTCGCTTCGCTGAAAAAAAACAGCTGAAACATTGTTTCGGCTAATTTGCTACGAGAGGAAAGCAATGTTCCAAGACTAAAAAAAAGCTAAAAACTACGGATTATAAGAAAAACGAACAGGACCTCTATCATCCTACTAGGTATCCCCTGTATCCTCACCATCTCTTGCAAGAGGATAAAAAGTGCAAAAGCTGTAATGAACTCTACACTATGCGTGATCGGTTGGAACAGCAATGATCGGTAGCCCCAGCAGGGGGAGGGAGGGCGTACACGATCACCATCGAAGGAATACAGTCCAGGAAAGTATCATGGCATGGTTGAGCAGCAGGATATATATAGTGATTGTAACATGGACTAAGAGTATCATGGGCATTATTAAACAGAAGACATGATACTAAGCAGCAGCAGCACACCATGTTGCAACCAGACGAGTCATCAGCCATCACCACCCTGACCCAACACAACCCCACACATGCTAAACAGAGGTAAAATGTGTTTCCATAACATATCAGCAGGCGAACATAGTAAACCATACAGTGACATGTATCCAATCCAATCAATTACTCACAGTGATTCGCAAATAACCAACTCAGGGGCCGAGAATCGCAACATGAAATGAAAACATAGTATAAGATTATAACCCAAACATTACTCGAATTCAACAGTGAGTGCTTGACAGGACCCATAGCGACATGATATCATCAAAACAAAAGTTGGCATCGCCACAAGAGAGATGCAGCAGGTGTTCTGTTCCAAGAAACTACTAACATGCGAAGATTATCACCTAGCAAGACTTTCCATTTCCCTTCTTTTCTCCTCCACTCCACAGAAGGAAGCTACGCCTGCTGGTTGTAGACGTAGGTGAGGCCGCACTTACCGCAGTAGTGGCGGTCGAAGTGGTTGGCCATGAAGACCCCGGCGCCGCACTCGGGGTTGGGGCACTCCTTGCGGAGGCGGGTGACCTTGCCGGTGGCGTCGTCCACCTTGTAGAACTGGAGCACGGCGAGCTTCACCTTCTTGTGCTTGTGCTTGATCTTCTTGGGCTTGGTGTACGTCTTCTTCTTGCGCTTCTTGGCGCCTCCCCTCAGGCGGAGCACCAGGTGCAGCGTCGACTCCTTCTGGATGTTGTAGTCGGCCAGGGTGCGCCCGTCCTCCAGCTGCTTGCCGGCGAAGATCAGGCGCTGCTGGTCCGGCGGGATGCCCTCCTTGTCCTGGATCTTGGCCTTCACGTTGTCGATGGTGTCCGAGGACTCCACCTCCAGCGTGATGGTCTTCCCCGTCAGGGTCTTCACGAAGATCTGCATCTTGGCAGGCGCGCCCTGCTCCGGCGGCGGCCGCCCGACCTTACCTGAGGTTTCTCGCCTGCGGCGGCGGGATGGTGGGGGATGTGTGTGTGGGCGGCGACTAGGGTTGAGGAGGAGAGAGAGATGATTCTTTTATAGCTCGGACGGGGAGCTCTCTTCCGTTGGATCCAAAAGGATTTGGATCGAACGGCAGATATGGGCCTACGTTGATGGGAATTGTTGGGCCGCATGGGCTTCATTTTGTTGGGCTGGACCTTGTACCTTTTATGCCCCAGTTCGTCCTGTCCTCTCCTCTCCCTTTCTCTGTCTGTCTCGTTGCGGCGACACCTCCGCTGCCGCCGCCCGAGTCCCGAGCGGAGCCGAAGCCGAAGCCAACAACCGCCGGGGACGCGAGGGATTGTTTCGGAGATGGCGTCGACTAGCTCCGCCGGGGACGTGGGAGCCTCAGGTACGAATCCCCAAACAAATCCTGGATGAATGGAATGCTTTGCTTGGTTGCGTCCATGGGATTGGAGTTACTCGCAGGAATGAAAAGGGAGATTATTACAAGTTATTAGATGGTGCGTTCCTTGCGGGATTTGCGCGCCCAATTCCGCCTTTAGTGCAGAGATCTTCCTCTATGTAGTTCGTAACATGTATATGTCTGCTGGGTATCGTAGTCCTGTACGGCTCTTGATAAGATTACTACTGTTCATAGTTGCTTTTCCTTGGTATAGTGGTTGCATTAGGATTAGGTAATCTATGCTCAAACCTTGCCATTAGATTGTTAACAGCTCAGGGTACCTACAGTTTGTCCTACCATGCATGTGAGTGATCCTGACTTGGATACTTCAACTCCGACACAAACAGAGGATTGTTGATAGGATACGTCTGCAGATTTATCTTTTCAGATTCAGATGTGATGACTAATTTTGATGCAAGGCTCTTAAGTAGGATGAGATAACAGCTTTCAGATGCATAAACAAGTTCCTGATCCCTTTGGTATGTGGGATACATTGCAAGACAGTTATGTTGTAACATGCAGTTCATTTTTTGTTCTGTCCCTTGAGAACATGTTTGTAAGGGTTCTGCATCTTTTGATACTTTGGTTTAGAATAGACAACTATTTTTTTATGTCTACCTCTGTAATAATGGATAATGTATGGCCCAACAGTTGGCACTAGTCCTGTTAATTTCCATCATGCCTTTCTCACGAATGGAGGGAGTAAACCGTTGTGTAGTTAGCACAAGACTAAGAAACAACACATAACTCCCTTTTTAGGATAAGAAAACCGTTTAAAAGATTTGATCAGATAACTTCCAATAGAATCAGTTTTGACTTCCAAGCTACTTGAATGTGGTGACCTTTGTATAGTGCACTTTTGCTACTCACGAAAGTGAGGCAACGGTGTTGCACTAGCATGTTTGACATAGTTTCTGGATAATTTTTTGTTCTCCTTTTTGATCTTTTATTAAGTCAAAAACATATGTCTGTTTATGGTCACTATTCAGGAAGATGCATGCATGATATTTTAATTGAGAGTTTGCTGAAAAGATTCAACAAAAGGGTAAAGTTTTGTTAGAATGGACAACTGCTGTTTGTTGCTAAAAATGCAACTAATATCTAATCAGAACCCCTAACATTTTTCTTGTACCAGGGGGTAATTGTCCCTCGTTCTTTTTTCAGCTCTGTGAATGTAAATTTTCTGTTATGTGTTGTGATCCAGGGTCAAAAGGTGCGGTTGCTGATAAAACGCTTCCTGCTTCTGCAAATACCAGTAGCTCAAATCAAGAGTTTCATGATGCTGGTATGTATACTGTTTGTTCGCCCAGGCCTTGGGTTGCTCCTTTGTGTTCCAAAATAACGCTGTGTTTTTGTGCACATGAATTAGAAACAAACCTTTTAGATATTTGGGTCAGCAAATTTGTGATATGTATATATAGGCTATGGATCATATTCGTACTGCAATGTGTTTGCATTCATGATTGATGTTTCTTGCAAAGTTCAGCACACTGTGGCCTCTTGGTGACTTTTGTTCTTTTCACTAGATGTTATGAATTAGGATCCACCTTACTCTAGGTTTAGTATTTAAGTATGTATCTTATTTTCCTAGTAATGCTTCTTTTATGGTATATAGAAAAATATTTTTAGGGACATCTGGAAGGAAAATGAAATCTACTACATTATTTCTGCATTAACATACATGAGCTTGTATAGGATGCCTGTTCGCTCAAGTTGGCAAATGTGATAAATAAATGAACTTCTGATACACATGCACCATATTTTTAGTTCTAGACATCATAGTGTTACATGTCATGCGTGTTTGATCCTTATTATGTAGTTATGCACAATGCATATCCTTTAATTATTATATTAACAAATGCTTCTTTAACACACAGCCTGAATCTTTTCTTTTCCTTGCAGATGCAAAATCACGTGTGGAGGACATCTGGAAGAAAATGAACACTGGTTTGCCTAATAAGATGCCCAAGCCTGCAATGACGAAGCTCAGTACAACAGCAAAAGAAAAGAAAAATAAATCAACAAATGTGAGTAATATTTGTTTTTTGAGCTTAGCAGCGTGTAGGTTGCTTTGTGAAGTATCTGCTGGTTGGATTTTTCACAGTTAGCTTTACCTTTTGGAATATTTATTCTTTTCTGTAGAATTGGATGACTGTTCTAGGCCTTTCACCAAGTAAGGCATGTACTGTCGACCAAGGATCCAAAAATGGGCAACAACAGACACAACATGAAATGAGCGAGGATGCCAAAAAACTTGCAGCAAAGGCCCTTGCAGCTGCCAAAAATGCCGCTGCTGTGGCATCTGGACGAGGGAAAGTGGAGGTAAATCCAAACTGTCAGCATCACAAAACTTTTATTTTTGTTATTATTGGATAATGTAAAATAGAATTTCTCGAAAAAAAAATGTATCAGCACATGGCTTATCTGTAACCAAATGTCTTTTCACATGTCTAGTGCCGTTTTGAGTTCATTTTATTTAAATCATTTTAACTGCAACTAGTTTAAAAATTGAAAACACCAATAAGCTTATAGCACAGAAATATGGCAACTCCCTGGCTTTTGCAATATATTCATGAGCTTTAATGTCAGAATGCTTAACAACTTGTACTTTCACATGATCCAACAGATCACTGAGGTAAGGGACTTTGCTGGCAAGGACATCGAAATCAAGAAATTGGTTGATGCTAATTCAAAGGAGGCAATCGAAAAGGCCAAGGCAGCTGGTGCCGCCCCATCAGCTGTCGACAACATTCTAGAGCAAATACGGAAGAAGCAGAAGCTGAGCGTCCTGGACAAGACGAAGAAAGACTGGGGAGAGTACAAGGAAGAGAACCGAGGCTTGGAGGAAGAGCTGGACGCCTACAAGAAGAGCTCGAACCAGTACCTCGACAAGCAATCGTTCCTGCAGCGAACTGATTACCACGAGTTTGAGCGTGAGCGGGATGCCCGACTGTCGATGATGTCCAAGCGGAGGACAGATATGCGGGACGACGATGTGTAGGACTGAAATGTACCATGTTTGGAGGTCTTTTTATCCACTCCTTGTTGTAGACATTCTTTTGAGATAATGGTAGACACTAAATTGTCAATTGCCTTCCAGTCCCATTCAATGTATTGATTTTTTCTTTTTTTGAGAATTATAATGTGTTGATTACAAATCACGAAGATGCGTCATGCATGTGCATAACAGCATATGCCGGTCCGCACTCGTGATTGGAGAGGCTGGGTTTGGCAACATTTCTGAAACCGGGAAACTCTGACGAACCAGCAGCAGCAGAGAGCTCAGAAAGCTTGAGGAAAAACTGGGAATCTCTGAAACTTGAACCTATGATAACAATAAGATTTTCCCCCTTTTTTTCCACTTTTCTTATCTTTTTGCATAAGAAAATGAACGACCGTGCTTTCAATGTGTTGATGTTTATGATGAGGCTGTCCCGCTTGTTGATTAATCATCTCATCTTGCTAGTACGCCAAAGCTGCTCGCATCAGTGATGAGTCAGTTTACTGGAACCTGAAAAGTGAAAACTCAGGCTGTGCCACCCCTGGACGCCAAAATTGCTAATGAATAGCCCATAGCCCGTTGAATATTGAATATTATTCTTGTGGTCGCCGGGAAGACAGCGGCTGCCCAACCAACAACCAACCGATACAATACAGCCACGCGCGGCGCACGCGCTGACAGGAGAGAGCCGGAGAGCAGCCATGGCCGCGGGAGCAGCGTTGTACTACCACCCAGCCGCCGGGAAGGCGAGCCTCGAGGCGGTCGCCCCGCCCTCGCCGTCGCTGGCCCTGGGGCCATCGCAGAGCAAGGTGCTGTGCGTCAGAAGCGGCAGCCGGTGGTGGATGAGGCGAAGATGGGAGGGGAAGGCGAGCAGCGTCAGCTGCAGGGCAAGAGCGAGAGCAAGCGCAAGGCCTGCCTTGTTCTCTCCTGTGGCCATGGACTGGCAGGAGTGCACGTACGTTTCTCCTTCTTCCCTCTGATTCTGCCGGATCCAGGGATTGTTGCTGACTACTGATTCACTTGGAGAAATATCCCCTTTCCCTAGCTGATTGAGCTACTTTGCTTGCTGATTAGTACACCAGAAACCAATGTTTACTTGAAGGGAAGCCCAATTATTTTTGTCCCATGAATCTTATGCTGTGCAGAAACTGGGAATTTGGGTGAAATGTAGTATTGACATCTACGAAAGGTAGTCAATGGAAATGGGAGTGAATACCTTGTGTAATCTTCTGATGAGTATTTCTCACGCCAGCCACAAGAGATGCCGGTTTACATTGGATAAGGCTGGATTTTGTAGGGCCCAGGTTGTAGATGATTCTTATCACAGATTGTTGATATGTACTCGCAATAGGCAAGGCTTATAAACCTGACCATATTGAGTCTGATCAGAATTCAAAGTGCAGAGAAAATGTCACTGTTCCCTGCTTTATAGTTATAGGTGACTGCTGAGTACTGGGTTATGCATGAGTTTTGATTAAAAAAAAAACTTCCCAAACAGTAAACTCGTACTGGAGTCTCCTTGTATTTGAAAACTTCAGCAAATAACATCTTCGGTGAATAGCTTACTGAACTTACCTGCTTAACGTTTCATAGAAGTTCATTCATTTTTTTTTTCTAATTATGATTATGCGACTGATTGTTGTCTTCGGAACAGCACTCAGCTTGAAGTTGATGTTCCATGCTCGGTGGCCTATCAGTGTTACTCAGAACGGGAGACCATTCCTCAGTGGATGCCATTCATCTCGTCTGTCAAGGTGATTGTCAAGATTTAGTAAATACTACCCCTGTTTCTAGAGCAAATTAGAGGGAGGTGCTCTTACCTTGTGGGTGCATATACATGTTATGTAGGGGGTGCGTATATGGTGAAAACTTAGACAAAATCACTGTTTTAACATTTTCAGGGGGGGTTGCATTTGCACCCCCCCCCTACTCTCAAAGCAGCACCGCCCCTCCCTGTTTGCAATTTTTCAAAATAATAAATACTTTTTGAATTTATTGTCTTGACAAATTGCAAAGAGATGTAGTATTATTTGAAGACTATAAAATCTACATGAACTGTATGATGCATAGATCTTTCTCTTGGCCTCAATACTAGACTTTGTTTCTTTTTGGTGGTTATTGTGCGCTGTTTCCTTTACTAATGCTTGGCTTTGCATATATTGTGCTACATTAAGTTTGTTCAGTTTTAACGCACACACTTGTGCAAATATAATTTACAGGTCCTTGAAGATAAACCTGATCTTTCACGGTGGACTCTGAAGTACGAGGTCCTTGGGCGGGATGTAGAATTTTCTTGGCTTGCACGTAACATGACAGTAAGTATCTGCTATTACAAGGCTGCTATCAGTTTACATGTGAACATTCATTGACATTACTCCGCGTGTCAGCCTATTAAAAACCAGAAGATCCATTGGCGATCTCTTGAAGGTCTTCCTAATAGGTGAGTATTACGGAATCTGCGGCTATTGCATACATAAATTAGTCCTCAGTACTTCCATTTCACTGCAGCATTTTTCTTCACTTGATTGGGTTCAGTACAATAATTTTTGTGAGTAGCCTGTGGTTTTGAGTGCTTTGCCTTTTTTTCGAAGCTTTGACGCCCTGGAAGTTAAAAGTGACCAATTTTGCTTGATGCAGAGGTGCTGTTCGGTTCTTCCCCAAAAGCTCATACTCTTGTAGAGTACAAGTGAGTATTCAGCCTTGTGAATTTGTGACATTTGTTTTTAACTTCAGGTTGATATCTTTCTTTAAAACATGATCTTCCTTTTCATTACTATACGCAGCTGACAGTGGCATATGAAGTTCCTGAAATTCTGGCCCCAGTTGCATCAGTAAGTGGCATGCATAAATCTTATGCTTGCATAGCAACTCCTTGACTGACCAGTCCAACTATCATTCACCAGGCACTGAAACCGTTTCTGGAAAGCTTGCTTCTCAAAGGTTTAGAACGCTTTGCCACATTTGCCAAGGAGCGTAATAGCAAGATTCCTCATTCTTGAACAGCGTCACTCCTCTTCTGTGTTCAACACTCCATAGCAACAATTCTAGTTTCATTAGTGAAGCCAGTGAATCCACATCACAATGCACAAAATATGTAAAGATTGCGTAATGTCATTCTGGATGTGGCCAAATAATGTATCAAAAGGGAAGAGAATACAAGTGTGAATACAAATATGTCAAAAGTTGGAAGTCTGCTTCTTGCTTCTATGTCATTTATTAATCATGTTCTTTTGTCCTCATTATAACCGCTGAATGAATCACCCTGTTCGCTTGCTTATAAGTCGTACTTTTTCAACCAACAAACAGTATTTTTCTCTTACAACAAATCAGCCAACAGTAGTTTTAACCATTACTTATCAACCAAGCGAACAGTGGAAGCATGTCTCAGGTCATCTCATTCTCAGTAAAAATTCACCAGAATGCTACTTGGCGGTAAGCACCAAGCATGAGCCATGAGGCACTCAATGCCGAACGTAATACCTCTTAATGCGGTGTCATTAACTCGTCATCGTTATCAGATGAACACGAGCTTGATGCAAACATATTATGCCGGTCTCGATATGTTGACCGTACAGACATCCTTATTCTTCTGAGAGAAACGATGCTGTGGTTGAGTATATGTGCATGCGTGCGTGTTCTCGAGTACTGACTGTTACACTGTATCATGTTCCTCAATCCTCAGCGATGCAACTAAATCACATTCATATCAGCACAAGGATGTTAAACAAATGCTACAACAGAAAAAGAAACCAAGGCACAAACACGGCCATCCAGCAACAGCCACACGGAAATATCGCGAGATACAAAGGTTACTAGAACGTCAGAAATGTATCCATCAATGATTCATGGGCATAAACAGCAAATATAGTTCAGGATATTATTTGGATGGATAAGCCAAGCCAAGGAAGCATAAACGGCTATAAGATGTGGGCAACTCGGCAAAGGGTCAATTCACAGTATCGCCAACAAAACGAAAGGGCAATCAGGGGTCTTTTTGTTCCAACAGACCCAAAATCACCACAAACTTTGGATCTTGTTGAGCCACCAATTTGGATGGTAAAGAAACAGAAAATGAGAAATTATATGTGGATTGCTTTGTCGAAGGTTTGCAAGCAAGCCTCCTTGAGGGCTTCGCTCACGGTAGGGTGTGCGTGGCATGTTCGAGCAACATCCTCACTGGATGCTCCATACTGCAAGGCGAGGACAGCTTCATGGATGATTTCACCAGCATTGGGTGCCATTATGTGCACACCCAGAATCTTGTCAGTTTCCTTATCTGCGATCACCTTAACTACCCCTTCAGCGTCATCAATGGCCTTCGCACGGCTGTTAGCCAAAAGTGGAAACTTGCCCACGCGATAGGCAATTCCTAGATCCTTCACCTGCTCCTCAGTCTTGCCAACAGATGCAACTTCTGGATGTGTATAGACCACACCAGGAACTGTGTCATAGTCAACATGGCCTTCCCTTCCAGCAATGAACTCTACGCATGCAACACCATCCTCTTCAGCTTTATGGGCAAGCATGGGACCAGGGATGGCATCCCCGATTGCATAGACTCCGTTCACATTGGTCATGAAGCGCTTATCAACAAGGATCCTGCCAGCCTTGTCTGTCTCAACACCAAGAGTTTCAAGCCCAATCCCAGAAGTAAATGGGGTTCTGCCAGCAGAGACAAGGACAACATCTGCTTCAAGGATGGTTTGCTCACCACCAGCTGCAGGCTCAAGTGTCAGCTTTACGCCATCTCCACTGGTATCACACCCAACAACCTTTGTCTTGAGCATGAACTTGAACTTCTGTTTTTCTAGCATGCGTTGGAACTGCCTCCTGACCTCGCCATCCATTGATGGTACTATATCCGGCGCAAATTCAACAACAGTGACCTCTGAACCAAGGCGGTTCCAGACTGAACCCATCTCAAGGCCAATATAACCTGCTCCGATTACCACCAGTTTCTTCGGGATCCCTGACAAGCACAGTGCACCAGTAGATGAAACCACTTTCTTCTCATCAATTGTTATTCCCGGAAGTGATTTTACATCAGACCCAGTTGCAATTATTATGTTTTTGCCTTTGACAACAGTGCTACCACCATCAATCAAATCAACTGATACTTCTGAGGGGGATGACAATTTCCCAAAGCCTTTAACATAAGTCACCTTGTTCTTTTTAAAGAGCCCTTCAATTCCTTTTGTTAGTCCTACCACAGCTTTGTCTTTCTGAGCCATCATGGCTGGGAGGTCGACTTCCAGATTTGAAAACTTAACTCCATGGTGTGCAAAAGAATTCTTTGCTTCATGGTACATATGTGATGAATGCAAAAGAGCCTGAAATATGTAAAGTAAAGCTTGGATAAAATCAGAAGTGTCCTAAATGAAAAATGGTCCATAATGCCAAAAAACTGAAGTAAACAATTATCTAGGTGCAGTTATACAAGAACTACAGAAGAATGTATAAATCTGAGATAAAATATGCTCGTCTCAAATCCAAAAAAAGGACATGTATCACTAGGTTGATGAACCCAGGGAATACTACAATATAATTTTACATTCAAGTTATTGGATGGAAGCCTCTAAGCAAGAAATTTCGATCCCATGTAATTCACTTATATACCATAAAAATGAAGAATGTCTCTGGATGACCTCATGAATACTATCGACTTACATATCTTTAAGGAGCTTGTCTCCAATACAAAGATAAGATACTCAACACGTAGACATGAACAGTACTGTACAGTAAGTAAAAAGTGAGGAACACAAAGCGCTTCCATTTATGCTGCACTGCATAGTTAGCCAAGTTGACGAAACACACCCGGTCAATTTTCCATGAAGATACCCACCCCCGACCCCAGGGAAGCGAATAAGGGTTTATTAAGACAGAAATTGTGAAAGAGTGAATAGGTTCTAAATCTTAACAGTGCAACTCACTAGGGTGAACTGATGTACCCAAAATCACAAAGGTTTACAAGGTTTCCACGTCGATAGGATAGGAGAAACTCTACTTATGGAAGGTTTTTACAAGGTGGCGGCAAGAATGTTTCCACATTCCCTGGACGAGGAACATGGCTTTGAGCCTGCTTCATATGCCTATGGTAGTAAACAAACGAACCATAAAAGATGAACCAAACTATGCTTTTATTAACAATTGGCCCATGAAACATGGGACCCTGGTGGAATTCCAAATTGTATCTACAAGTCTCCAAGGGCCCTGAGCAAGCAATGGTATAGAAAGAAAAGCAAAGAAAACAACACAGTGATCTCTTGATCTCTACCTCGGTCCTCACCGCCCGTGGCCATATGGTGTGACAAAATGCTGCCAAAAGTTCCAACACAAAAAGAAGTGCTGTACATAGTTTGTAAAAAAAAAGGGCGTACCCAGTGCAGAGAGCTCCCGCTCTGTGCAGGGTCTGGAGAAGGGTGTTAGTGGCAAGCCTTACCCTCGCCTGTGCAATGCGAGGAGACCGCGACTCAAACCCGGGACCTTCCGGTCACAGGCGGTAAGACTCTACCGCTTGCACCAGACCCGCCCTTCAATGTACATAGTTTGTAACTAATTATAAAAATCATAACAGTTCTTTAAGCGTAAAAAATATATACTGGAAAATGAAACCAAAATGAAGTAATCATCCCATTTAAAACTATTTGTTAAATAGATGGTAGTTATGTTGACCCTACCTATTGACCATTGATTCCCGGTACATCAAACAATTTCAAAATATTTGCTCGTGACTGTGATGCACACAAAAACAATACCAGTAACTTCGATGATCCTGTAGTAAAAAATTATCACCAAGCAGATGCCAACAAACCAAATTTCAAAGAAACACAATTACACAAGCACTTTATAAAATATCTTGCATCCTGTGGCGCTGGGGTACGCCTCAACGCCTAGGCGATGCCTCAAAAACCATGCTCGCACGAGATTCCAAATGTACAGCAGAGACAAACTGAACACTTCTAAACATAACAGGAGATTGATTCATAATTAATACCAATACATGACAGTAGATTTTGAACAAAAAATTATGTGCCATCATGCGCGCAAAGGGACACAGTATTTCACAACTAATGCTGTGAAACAAAAACTGCTTCTGAAATCCTAATAGCAGTGTAGAAAGCTCTCAGGATCACCAACTTTATCCACTGCAGAAACAAAGTTGAAGCACACGCCCCAAGCAACAGCATCATGATGACAGGTTAGGTTTACCACCATATGACTAGTGTACCCCAAATCATCCGCGATTCTAAAAAACTCTCACAGATCTAACACCCCAAATCATATATCATCACGTAGCAACAAAGAGATTGGTGTAGCACAGCAATGGGGGTAGGAGAGGGAGACGGCGAAATAGGGCATCACCTTGGATGGGATGCATCCGACGTTGAGGCAGGTCCCGCCGAGGGTGCCCCTCTTCTCGATGCAGGTGGTCTTGAGACCCAGCTGCGCGGCCTTGATCGCCGCCACGTACCCTCCGGGCCCGCCGCCCACCACCACCACGTCGCTCTCCTCGCCCGCCGCCGCGTACGCCCTCCAGGCGGACACGGCCGCCCCGGCCGCCGCCTGCGGCCGCCGCAGCACGGCCGCCGCCGCCCGCCGCCTCGCCAGGATAGCGAGCGCCATCTCTCTCTCTCCGCGTGCGCTTCCTTGGTCTTCCCTCCCCGAAGAAGAGATCCGCGCTGGGAAGAGAGAGAATCGAGATGCCGCCGGTGGGGCCCGATCAAATAGGGTTCACGCTCGCTCCTGGCCGTACGATGAAGGGCTCGTCCCACCACTTAGGGGTGTTTAGTCGGTGAGTTCAAAATTTTTGACGTCACATTGCATGTGGTGGAAGGATGTTGGAAGGAGTTTTTGATACTAATAAAAAAATAAATTACACAGAAAACTGCGAGACGAATCTAACGATACTAATTAATCGGCCATTAGCACATGGGGGTTACTGTAGCACTTAAGGCTTTTCATAGACTAATTAGGCTTAAAAGATTCGTCTCGAGATTTCTAACCAAACTGTGTAATTAATTTTTTTCGTCTACATTTAATGCTCCATGCATGTGCCGCAAGATTCGATGTGACATTTTGGGTTGAAAATTTTTAGGAACTAAACAGACCCTTATTATCCCCGCGTGGTGGACCCGAACGTCTGAATCAGTGTCCCGCTCGCTCGCTTCCCTAGGCGCACGCTCCCCCGTGTGTGGACCAACGCTCCCTCCCCTCACGAGATGCCGCCTTCAATCATGCTCCTTCCTCTTGCCACGACTAATCACGCTCCCTCCTCCCTTTCCCTCAGCCCCACGATCGCCCACGCCACCGCCTCCTCTTCCTCCCGTCCGCTCGTCGCACAGGCGCCATGTCTACCATGCCGTCCTCACTCAAGGCCGCGCCACGCCACCGCCTCCTCCCTACCCCATGACAGCAGCAGCCTGCAAGCCCGATGCCCGCGAAGAGGAGCGTAGTGGGATTCACCTCTCGTCCGCGACCTCAACTCTCGCCTCTGCGTCCCACGGAGGATCTGGTTTATACCCACTCGACGACGATCCCTTCTTCGCACATCCGTTTTTTCCTCGTCATACTGTCCGAGCCATCGGACTGGTGCTCTGACGCCATGGTAGCACCAGCCGCTCCCCATAGAAGATGCTGCCGTCCCTGGCCTGTTCATCGGGGGAGAGCACGCGTGGCCGCCCTACCTAGCGCTGGGCTCCCCGGTGCCCCGCCTCCATGAGCCCCTCGCTCCTCGTCCCCTCTCTTTCCCTCTCCCCATTCCCTGCCTTCTTCTCCGCTTGGTCGAAGTCGCCGCCGTCGCCTGCTCCTCAATCTGTTCGCGTCGTGAACTCTTCCTCCCTCCGCATACCACGGTGAGCCGTAACCTAAAGCTAGACCTCCTTGTTAACGGTCGTTGTGACTTGAAGCCCCAAGGCAAGATCCCTTGTTCTCCTGTCGGTGCAAAAAGTGACCAACACGTAAATATTTGTAGTTTTGTCGTACGTTGTGATCGGATGTGGCCTAACACTCAATGACACAGGGTTTATACTGGTTCAGGCAACGTGCCCTACGTATAGTTTGAGTCGGTGGGTGACTTTATTCCTGAACCTAGGTGCTCGAAGTTTGCTGTGGGGTTACAAATGAGAGGGAGTAAGATGGGGGTATCAGAGGTCCGGTCGGACTCCGGGCCGAAGGACCAAGAGTGACGGGAGCTCCGCTGTCACGGAACCGACCAATTTATAAGAGTACAAGTACGAAAACAATCGCCGAAACGATCAAATTCTCGAACTTGCGCCCATATAAACCCGGTAGTCAACTGAAATCACGACGGATTTCAAACCAACTTGCATACAACCAAGATCACAGTAATTCAACATAACATAAATGACGTTACAACATTTCGCAGGCGTTCGCAAATAGATTACATCAACACAGAGTCATCGTTATTACAAAACAAGTCTTGTAAATATAGCGGAAGCAAATAGTTTAACTCACACACACGAGTTCAATACCGGTACCGGTTCATTGATCACATCCCACAAAAGCATTGAGATAAGATAATGAGAAGATCATGCCCGTGATCTAGTCTTTCGTCACCCGCCCGGGTGGAGACAATACTACAGAATCCACGATAGAGAAGGTCATACGCAACAAGAGGGAATAAACCCGAGTGCAGGGGAATGTACTCACTAGACTTACCCGACGGAAACCAAAATAAAAGACACCAAGGATCATGCATAGCTTTATTTTGTGGATCTGGTGACACTTTCATTTGCGAGAAAAGCATATGTAATAATGATTAACTTTTATCACGAACTAGCAAAGTGACTTTAAGCCATTAAACATCCTCTATATTAGCTTTTTGTACTAATCAACCACTTGATTAATATGCAAACATTAATAACCATAGCAGGTATAATTCTCGGCAACATTATCATTATCATCATCATTATCCATTTGACCATATCGTTAAATTAATTGAATCTACGTTGCATTTGCTCAAGTCAAGTTCTCACTATCCAGGAGAGACGGCGATTGAATCGATTCCTATCCGGTGGAGGGTATTCCTAACACAAACCCCGCTTCCCCGTCAGGTCGCAAACAAGTCACCTTTGGTACAACTCGGGAGAAAAGTAATGAAAAGACGCGGGTCCGGGCCGCCTGCATTCTCGAGAGAACCACTCTGCCGAGGAAGTGCAGGATCTCAAACCCTGACTCCCCTTGGACTTATGCCAATGGCTCTCCGCACATCCTTACTACCTCCGAATGCATCCAACCCCCACGGTTCCCGGCTGAGTTGAGCTACTCGGCCCGGCGGTCGGAACGACTTATCCGCCTGACTAAGTGTTAGGCTGCGTTCAACATGACATGAGGACGTCTGAAACATATCGGTCCTTAAGCGACCTGACGGAGTCACTATGTTCAAACCTACACAAGACTCGCTTGGGTCTTAATTCATTATTCACATGGTTCTTTTCCACGATAGCAAATATAGCCAACCGTGATCCACCTCATCCTAAATCTCGCGGTGGCGAAATCACACGACTTCTACCGCACTAAGCATGGCTAAGCATTTAACCCGTTCACGAACTTAAATAGGATTCCAGCGATGATATCGGACAAGGAGGATATATAATGCAGCAATTGGTTCCAACCAATTCCTATACTTAATGCATCATCAACAATAAAGATACTCAATATATTTGTAAAGACATGGGAGACTTATAATGCTCGGGGCTTGCCTTTCGGGAAAGAGGAAGGGGTGGTGATCGTGGCACTCGGGCAACTCCTCGGTGACGGCAGGCCGCTTCTTCGACTTCACGCACCTCGGGCTCCTCCCTCCTGGTTGGCTCCCTCGAACTCCAGCAACGTCACTCCCTCCGGCACACCTATTGCATGAATCGCAAGATAAATATCATGGATGCATATATACGAATGTCGGGGATGCTCGGGGAATGCACATGTTCATTTGTAGTTTGCATATTTCAACTTAAGCCCTATTCAAATCACTTTACTTACCAAGTTTATACAACCTAATGTATAATTGCTCATCTTCAGTTAATGACCTAGCACCTGCACCTAAGCATATTCTCAAGTTAGGCTAACCCCCAAACAATTAACGATTACGTTGCAACACATTCAATCAAGCATTTGTATTTCAGCAAATGAAGACTATATATATATCGGTACATTAAACTAGCCATAACTGGAGATGTATAATTCCAAATGACATGAAACAAGACAATCTGGAAAGCTTATGAAATTGTCTACAATTCATTTTTAGACCTCAAAGCATGATTCAAACCTTTACCAGGTCGAATTCATCAATCAACAGAAGTCTATCCACACAAGGCAGAGAATCAGCAAAAACTGCAACCTAACTTTAAACAGCTGTAGTTTCTAAACTACTGGGCCAAATGCCCTCAAATTTTGACAGGAGCTAGATACATAAGTTACCTACAACTTTTGTATTCAACACAAGCACAGAAAACCACATTATCATGGGTAACTTTCCAAAGTCCCCAGATCTGTCCAGAGGACATAATGCCAACAAATAATTAGCAACTTATGATGTAAACATATAATTAGACAAAACCAACTTTACTATCTTATCACACATATCCTAGGAACACCAGAAAATAGGATGTCCATTACCAAAACATTTCTTTTAATACCTTTCTTAATTTATTTAATTAATTAGGGAATTAGTAAACCTATATGAAAACTGCCCCATTAATTCTACAAAATTACAGTAGACACTACATACTCTAAGTAGACTACCATAAAAATTTCACACCATTTGAGCAAGTATAAAAGCCTACACAAAATGACAAGGCATAATGGCTTAAAATGGCATAATTAGGAAACCCTAATAAAAAGTGTCAAGCAACAGATTTCATATTTTTCCTTGCATTCTTAAGGTACTGGGATACTCTCCAACAAATTTCATAGTCAATGGATTCATAAATAAATTACTAAAATTCCCACAAGAATCATCCAATGATAAAAGGAAAATCTATAACTCAAAAACTACACATGCAATGACTCTCAAATTTTAACCAGAGCTTCTACTAGGCAATACTAGCTTACCCACAAAATTTCACAATTTTTGGATCACAGAAACTCAAGATATGACTTAAACAAGTTTGCATGCACTCAAAAACACTTTTAAAGTTCCTATTTAATTCATCCAAAATTTCTACAAAATGTGCTCAAGATATATTTTTCTTAAATACTAGACCTAACTGTGAGTCTAACAAAATTGGAATCACTCAATTTGGATCTACCATTTAGGAGTTACAAAAATCACAAATCGGCATTCAAAACTGTCTTTTTGAGCTAGCTTAAGAATCCCTAGCCAGCGACGCGTGTGGGACCCGGTGACAGCCCAACCCCCACCGGTCAATGACAAAAGCGAGGGGAGGCGGCTGCGATGTGCGGCGAAGGCGGCGCAGCTCATCGGCGATGAAGTCTCCGGTGAGACCAAAGGCCACCGCGTCGTGCTCACCACGACGAAGGCGGACCGTTAGTGCCTAGGGTTTGATCTCTCTCGGCCTCAACCTATAGCGGCGGCGTGCACGGTTGCTTCGGCGGAACTCGGTGGTTCGGCTCAGCGGCGAGGCGGCGACGGCGACCGGATTAGCACAATCACGGGCTAAGCGAGTTTCCCCATCCCCATGTGAATCTAGTGCACCCCGAAGGACCCGCGATGGTCGGAGATGGGCGCGCCCACGGTGACCGGCTGCGGCGGCGACATTCCGACGAGGCTGCGTGTGGCGGAAAGCTTACCGAGCGGCTAGCAAGCAACCATGGGTGCGATCGCGACGGTGGATACGCTGGAGGAGCTAAAGCGATGGCGAATGGGCGACGAGGCGCAAGCTTGCTTTTCGGCGAAGGCGGAGCTGATCGGCGGCAATGGTGGAAGCGGCGGCGGCAAGGCATTGCGCGCGGACGAACAGAGGAGGCAAGGGAGGAGTGAATGGAGCAGGGTCACAGCCGGGGTGCGCACGGCGTAATGTGGAGCGCCGAGGCTCGACGTGGCCTGAGCGGGCAGCGTAATGGCGACGCGCGGCGCCACGCGGCGGACGACCTCTGTTGCCGGTCGGCCATGACCGAACTGAAACTTTCGTTTCGGTGTTCATCGAGTCCGACTGACAGGCGAACTTTGACACCAATTAACTCCTAAACTGTGACATATTAGAGGAAATAATGAACATGAAAGTTGTAGCCCGTACTTCCATCTTCAATTTCTATTTAAGTGCCAAGGACTAATTCTCAACGAATACAGAGTAAAATCAAGCCAAAGTCCAGCTCATGGGCTGAAAACTCGGTTTCATACTTAGAAAAAAATTCTAAGTATTGAATCCAACCTCAAATCTGACTTGTGGGCCATTTTTGAGCATGTTGTGCACATTTTAATGAGATGGCCATAAAATAACTTTTGTTCCTTATATAATTCTCTACAACTTTGCTTTAGGTTGCTCAGACATGCAAACATCCTAAGCTACACTTTTAAAACAGTCAAACACAGGAGCTCTAGGGGTCCAAATTGGTCAACCATGACTTGGAAACCTAATTAGGCAAAATGATCAACATGAACATTGTTCCTAATAACATTCTAAGTATAACTAAGTTACTTACAAGCATTTCTAGCCACACCATGCATTGGTCACACAAGAATCAATCAAGGTATACTTTGAAACGATGAAAACACAAGAAATGTTGCAATGTTGTTTTCTAGTCATGTTTCACATATTTCATGATCTTGTTGCATCGCATTAACTAATCTTGTTTCACTAAGTGAGTGGCACAGGTTGCACTTAAGTGTTGGACACTTTACATTTCATAAAGAAACAATACACGGAAATACACAACATGTTGCAATGTTTGAAATCATGTTTCATGTGATATAAGTTCAAGAATGGATGCATGATGCTCATGTTCATGAAATGTAGTGCAAATGTGGAAGCCAAACACCTGGGGGTGTTACAGCCCTCCCCCTTATAAAAATCTCGTCCCGAGATTTGAAAAGCGCACTCATTGTTGATAGAACTCCTTATAACCATCCCTCAAATAATCTTCCCTTTCCCACGTTGCATCGCGTTCACTACCCCTGATTACTCCACATGACTTTGTAGAACTTGACCACCCGACTCCTAGTCACTCGCTCACAGTGTCAATCACTCGAACCGGCTTTTCTTCAAAAGTCAAATCAGATTCTAACGCGATATCCCGAGTGGAACACGCTCTTGAGGACACGAAGACATTTCTTCAAGCTGTGATACGTGAAAGGCGTTGAAGATAGCACTCATCTCGTGGGGTAATTGAATCTTGTATGCTACCTTTCCACTTTGTCCAATGATTTGAAATGGGCCGACATATCTCGGCGCAAGCTTTCGCTTCACAAGGCGTTGGACACTTTTCATAGGTGAAACCTTCGGATAAACGAAGTCTCCAACTTCGAACTCAATAGGTTTTCTCGTCGATCAAGATAACTTTTACGCCTAGCTTGTCTTTGCGGCCATGTGAGTTTGGATAGTACGGACTTGTTCTTGACTTCTTGAACAAAATCAATTCCATAATATCTCCTTTCACCGGCTTCTACCCAGTTCAACGGGGTTCTACACTTCCGCCATACAAAGCTTCAAGCGGTGCCATCTTGATGCTTTCTTGATAACTATTATTATACGAGAATTCAGCTAGGGGCAACCATTTTCCCATGAACCCTTTATTTGAGATGACACGAGCTCTCAACATATCTTCTAAGATTTGATTCACCGCTTTCGGTTTGTCCATTGGTTTGCGGATGATAGGCGAACTTCTTACTAGCTTAGTTCCTAATAATCCATGTAAGTGCTCCCAAAAGCGGCGGAACTGTGGTCCTCTATCGGATACAATAGTACGAGGATTCCATGAAGGCGGACTATCGATTGAAGTACAACTCAGCATAATCAATCGGACGGAAATCAATGCGGACAGAATGAAGTGTGAGACTTAGTCAGACGGTCTACAATCACCCAAATAGAGTTAAAATTCCTCCGAGTAGTAGGGAGTCCAACAATAAAATCCATACTTATCTCCTCCCATTTCCAACCTGGAATAGATAGTGGTTGAAGTAATCCGCCCTTCATGTATACAGCTTTAACTCGACAACAAGTGTCACACCTAGCCACATAAGCGGCTATCTCCTTCTTCATTTTAGTCCACCAATAACGAGGCTTCAAATCATGATACATTTTACTCTTGCCGGATGAATAGATAATTTAGAGGAATGTGCTTGAGATATGATTTGATCTCTAAGCTCTCTATCCTTGGAACCACTAACCTATCCTTGAACCATAACACGTCATTTTCATCTACCCGAAAATGTTTGGTTTCTTGTTCTTTCATCTTGCGCTTGATGTGGAATACACTGGATCGGTCTTTTGTAGCTCAATAATTCTACTTTGCGAGTACAACCGGCGGTGATGTTGTGAAGGATTGCAGGATGCATGAGCCGTGACAAATGACAATCACCTTCAATCAAAGAGTGACAATGCGATTTCTGCTCAAGGCATCTGCATGACGTTTGCCTTGCCGGGATGATAGTGCACTTGGAGATTATAATCCTTGATCAACTCGAGCCATCTTCGTTTGCGCATATTCAACTTCGGGTTGAGTGAAGATGTACTTAAGACTTTTGTGATCGGTGTAGATGTTGTACACATTACCAAGCAAATAATGTCTCCGGGCTTTCAAAGCATGAACAAGCTGCAATGAGTTCTAAGTCATGCGTAGGATAATTCACCTCATGCTTCCGAAGTTGGCGAGAGGTATAAGCAATGACCCTACCCTCTGCATAAGAACACCTCCTAAGCCAATGCCCGATGCATCACAATACACATCAAAAGGTTTCTCAATATCGGTTGTGCCAAAACCGGAGCCGATGTTAGAAGAGTTCGCAGGTATGGAAAGCCGCATCACACTCGTGGAGTCCGACAAACTTCATGTCTTTTTGCAAACAAGCGAGTCATAGGCTTGGCTATTTTAGAGAAATCCGGGATGAAGCGGCGATAATAGCCCGCTAAACCCCAGAAAACTCGAACCTCATGCACCGAAATGAGGAGCCTTCGATCTAACACTTCTTGCACCTTGGTGGGATCCACCATAATTCCACCATCGGACAACACATGCCCGAGAAATGGTACTTTCTGAAGCCAAAATTCACATTTGCTAAACTTTGCATAAAGCTTGTGTTCACGCAGATCTAGTGAGAACCACTGCAAATGTTCAACATGATCTTCTTCATTCTCGAGAATAGACCAAGATATCATCTATAAATACCACCACAAATTTGTCCAACTTCGAGGCATAAACACCGAATTCATTAGATACATGAAATGTGCGGGGCATTGGTCAATCCAAGCGACATAACCGGATACTCATCTGCAGACCATATCTTGTAGAGAATGCGCGGTTTTTGAGACATCCTCGGGCCGAATTTTGATTTGATGATAACCGGACCTCAAATCAATCTTGGAAAAAGACTTTTGCTTTAGACAACTGATCAAACAAGATGTCTATCCGTGGCGAGAGGGTACTTGTTCTTAATTGTGATTTGCATTCAAAGGCCTATAATCTACACACATGCGTAGTGACTGATCCTTCTTCTTCACAAAGATATTTGGACACCCCAGGCGATGAACTAGGGACGGATAAGGCCTTTTCAGAGAAGTTCACTTAGCTGGATCTTAAGTTCAGCTAGTTCATTGGGAGGCATTCTATAAGGTCTTCTAGATATGGGTTTGTACGGTAGCAACTCTATCTTGAACTCTACGTCCCGATCCGGAGGTAATCCGAGCAAATCCTCGGGAAAAACATCCGGAAAGTCACACACTACCGGGATATTTGCCATAGCCTTTGCTTGCACCGCATTAGCTGCACAAGAAAGATTGATGCCCCTAGGTAGTTGCACCAGAAAACCTTCCTGATTACTGGGATCTCTGAGCATGACTACTCTAGTCGATGTATCAATAAGCACCCCGTGCTTGCTCATCCAATTCATTCCCAATATCACATCGATACCCGCCCGGTAAAACTACCAGATCAACTTGATAACTTCGTCCCTCTATCTCAAGTTATCGCCCCTACTACGAGCTTGGTGGGGATGGTACCCTTTGGCAGCCCTAATACAATAACCCTCACCCTCAGCGGTGTATGTTTTACGCACAAACTTGGATGCAAATGCGGGACTAATAAAAGAATGTGAAGCACCGAATCAAATAGTACAAGCTGCGGGGTGTTGATCAACGAAACTTACAAGCGGTGGCCGCCTCCACGAAGGAATATCAAAGCAACATTTGTATAGTTCACTGGCCACCTTGATTGAAATTCTTCTTAGGGTAAGGACACTTCCTCGCCCGATGGCGGTCTTGTTGCAATTCCAAAGCATGGCATATTGCTTGGCGGAACATTGAGCTTCCTTGTTGGTAGTGCCCTTTGGAAGAAACAGCAAGTAAAAGCCTTGCGAAATCCGGTCCTCTCCTGGATTCTTCTTCTGTGGTGGCGAAACTTAGCCGGTATTTGGTGGACGGAATGGAGCCTTATGTGTGTGACGGAGCCTTGGATTGTGAGGCACTCGCCTCATAGGCCCTTTTACGACTCTTTGAAGCAGCACACACAGCATTATTGTTCTCTTGGGCTAGAGCATCACTAACAAACTCATTGAAATGCGCACACTTGCAATTTCCCATGGTCTTCATAAGTTTGGGGCTCGGTCCCGCTTGAAACTTTGCGATTTTCTTGGCATCGGTGTCCACAAACTCCGTAGCGTACCTTGCAAGGTTATTGAAAGCTGCGGTATTCATTCAAGCTCTTGTTCCTTGGGTTAACTTCATAAACTCAGTATGCTTGATCGCCATGAGACCGGGAGGAATATAATTTCCCTGAAAGCAGACTTGAACCGATCCCAAGTAATTTGGGCATTAGCGGGCATAGTGGACCGATGATGGCTCCACCAAATACCGGTGGCCCCACCTGGCTGGTGAGATCGTACTCGGTCTTGACACCTCAGTCAAAGCGGAGCGGCGGAACTTACGCTCGAGAGTATTCAACCACTCATCACTTGCAGAGGCTCCTCGGCCTCCTTGAAGATCGGGGTTTTCGTGTCAAGGAAAGCCTTGAAATCACTTGTATTGATTTGGTTACGGTCCTTGGCGGACATTCCGATCCTCACGGTTTGCCATCTGGCGCATAGCCTCGGCTAGCATCTTGCCGACTTTCAACGATTTGTCTGCATTAGCTCGGTGGTGTGGGTGGTGGTGGAGGAGGTGTTTGCTCCTCATCCCCATGGTTACGACCATGACGAAGATTGTAAGCCATCGCAAAATGTATAGCCAATGAGCAGCGATGATGTGGAAATTTGTAGATGAATTGTATAATTATGCCACACTCGATTCCAATGGAGGAAATGAACTTATACTATCACAGAGGCACAATCATTCATCTAATCACACATGACTTCTCAAGCGCATCAATTGACACATTAAGGCAATGAACTTAACCGACAATGAGATAGATAGCCCGCATGACGGAACTTGGCAAAGGCTCAAATATCACGGAGCATAACATGTTCAATAGGTTACATCAAAGCCCGAGGGTTCCAAGCGGCGACAAAGAAAGATAACTTAAGGTTCGATATTACATCCCAACGATTAACTTATTACAAAGCTACTCGTTCATGCACGAGGATCAACAAAGACTAGCTCCAACAGTATTAGCTAAGTAGTAAGCTAACTCACGATCGTCCTCGAGTCGATTTGTCGAAGATCTCTCCTCCATCTTCATCACTAGCGTGCTCTAACTCCTCATCTTCCTCTCCTCGTCATGTGGAAGCGTTTTCAGGTCCATTAACCTCAACGTCATCACCTTCACCATGATGATTTTGAACCCATCTCATCCTCCTCGGTGGCGGGGAGAGGTGAAGGCGATTGTGTAACGGTGAACCTCCTCATGAAGATTGTCATTGTACCCTTCTGCGCACCGCCACCTGGCTGCTGCTCGAGTTCTACCTGTCGCGCTCAAAGCACATTCTCCTCGTGTTAAAGCTTCATTCCGTTGGTTCAAAGCATGTGAACCAACATACGCTCCACGATTGCGGTGAGCAATGTCAACCCTCTGAACCTCAGAGTTCTCTTGATCCCGTTCTGCGTGACTTGCTCCAAGCAGCTGCGAGGCTGCAGATCCTCTCGGTGATCACCCGGGCTAGCTCGCCTCGGCCTTTCCTCCTCAAGTAGGCTCGGGGCCGGGGCTCACGAGGAGCTAAGCGGTGACGAGGTGCCCGCCTCCAGCCGGACTTGCGGTGGTGCGTTTGCGTGCAGGCGGCGCCATCTCAGAAAGCAAAGATTACAACGTAAGGGGGAAATCATTTAAGGGATACGAAATTTAATTATTCGAGACCATCAATTTTAAAGGAGGAGAATGCAAGAAATGCCATGTATGATTGAACATGATGCATGCACGATCCGTGACGTCGTCCTCACAAACCTAAACTAAAATTTAAAGGCTAGCGAAATATACGGTGGCATACATACGTTCTCTCGTATATCACGGTAGCTAGTCGATCTACAACGATACGTTGTCGATGTGTACTGCAGAAAATTTCATTTCAGCCCGATGTAATTCCCAAAAGGCATAAAAGCAAGCATTAACTAAATACTTTCATACATACATCCCCGGATGTATATACTCTAGTATCATTGACTACCCAACAGAGATACCCACAATTAAGTACTCTCATAGATACATGATTAAACATGTAGGTATGCGAGCAACCACAACTACTCTCCCCTAGACCGACGGTTGGACGGTCATGCTCTCACAACTCACCCTTACACAGGCGTGAGGCAAATGATCCAAACATTACCATTCAAGCGAATGGCACCCATGCAATAGCACGCCGCATGGACAACGAAAATAGAAACAATCATTTCCCAAAGTTAGTAATTATATAAGCCACCTAAAATCCTTAAGTGGGCTACAAAGGATGTGATCTTTGGTACACTATAAAATTTTAGATTTTTGAACACTTACATATAACTATAAGTTATAAACCAGTTTTCGCAACAAAAGCTTTTGTTTTAAATACCCGTATGACATGTTTAATGTTGAATCTAGCTCGATGCCGGTGTCACGGAACCGACCAATTTATAAGAGTACAAGTACGAAAACAATCGCCAAACGATCAAATTCTCGAACTTGCGCCCATATATAACCCGGTAGTCAAGCTGAAATCACGACGGATTTCAAACCAACTTGCATACAACCAAGATCACGATAATTCAACATAACATATCGCGTTACAACATTTCGCAGACGTTTCGCAAATAGATTACATCAACACAGAGTCATCGTTATTACAAAACAAGTCTTGTAACATAGCGGAAGCAAATAGTTTAACTCACACACACGAGTTCAATACGATACCATCATTTGATCACATCCCACAAAAGCATTGGATAAGATAATGAGAAGATCATGCCCGTGATCTAGTCTTCGTCACCCACGGGTGGAGACAATACTTGAGAATCCACGATAGAGAAGGTCATACGCAACAAGAGGGAATAAACCACGAGTACGGGGAATGTACTCAGCTAGACTTACCCGACGGAAACCAAAATAAAAGACACCAAGGATCATGCATAGCTTTATTTTGTGGATCGGCCGACACTTTCATTTGCGAGAAAAGCATATGTAATAATGATTAACTTTTATCCGAACTAGCAGTGACTTTAAGCCATTAACTCATCCTCTATATTAGCTTTTTGTACTAATCAACCACTTGATTAATATGCAAACATTAATAACCATAGCAGGTATAATTCTCGGCAACATTATCATTATCATCATCATTATCCATTTGACCATATCGTTAAATTAATTGAATCTACGTTGCCATTTGCTCAAGTCAAGTTCTCACTATCCGGAGAGGCGGCGATTCGAATCGATTCCTATCCAATTTGGAGGGTATTCCTAACACAAACCCCGCTTCCCCGTCGTGGTCGCAAACAAGTCACCTTTGGTACAACTCGGGAGAAAAGTAGCAGAAAAAAGGCGGCGGGTCCGGGCCGCCCTGCATTCTCGAGAGAACCACTCTGCCGGGAAGTGCAGGATCTCAAACCCCGACTCCCCTTGGACTTATGCCAATGGCTCTCCGCACATCCTTACTACCTCCGAATGCATCCAACCCCACGGTTCCCGGCCTGAGTTGAGCTACTCGGCTTGGCGGTCGGAACGACTTATCCCGCCAGACTAAGTGTTAGGCTGCGTTCAACATGACATGAGGACGCATGTCAGGTCGGGTCCTTAAGCGACATACAGACGGAGTCACTATGTTCAAACCTACACAAGACTCCGCCCGGTCTTAATTCATTATTCACATGGTTCTTTTCCACGATAGCAAATATAGCCAACCGTGATCCACCTCATCCTAAATCTCGCGGTGACAGGAAATCACACGACTTCTACCGCACTAAGCATGGCTAAGCATTTAACCCGTTCACGAACTTAAATAGGATTCCGGTGCGATATATCCGGACAAGGAGGGATATATAATGCAGCAATTGGTTCCAACCAATTCCTATACTTAATGCATCATCAACAATAAAGATACTCAATATATTTGTAAAGACATGGGAGACTTATAATGCTCCGGGGCTTGCCTTTCAGGAAAGAGGAAGGCTGGTGATCAGGGCACTCGGGCAACTCCTCGGCGACGGCTGCTTCTTCGACTTCCTGCACCTCGGGCTCCTCCTCCTGGTTGGCTCCCTCGAACTCCAGCAACGTCACTCCCTCCGGCACACCTATTGCATGAATGCGCAAGATAAATATCATGGATGCATATATACGAATGTCGGGGATGCTCGGGGAATGCACATGTTTCATTGTAGTTTGCATATTTCAACTTAAGCCCTATTCAAATCACTTTACTTACCAAGTTTATACAACCTAATGTATAATTGCTCATCTTCAGTTAATGACCTAGCACCTGCACCTAAGCATATTCTCAAGTTAGGCTAACCCCCAAACAATTAACGATTACGTTGCAACACATTCAATCAAGCATTTGTATTTCAGCAAATGAAGACTATATATATATCGGTACATTAAACTAGCCATAACTGGAGATGTATAATTCCAAATGACATGAAACAAGACAATCTGGAAAGCTTATGAAATTGTCTACAATTCATTTTTAGACCTCAAAGCATGATTCAAACCTTTACCAGGTCGAATTCATCAATCAACAGAAGTCTATCCACACAAGGCAGAGAATCAGCAAAAACTGCAACCTAACTTTAAACAGCTGTAGTTTCTAAACTACTGGGCCAAATGCCCTCAAATTTTGACAGGAGCTAGATACATAAGTTACCTACAACTTTTGTATTCAACACAAGCACAGAAAACCACATTATCATGGGTAACTTTCCAAAGTCCCCAGATCTGTCCAGAGGGACATAATGCCAACAAATAATTAGCAACTTATGATGTAAACATATAATTAGACAAAACCAACTTTACTATCTTATCACACATATCCTAGGAACACCAGAAAATAGGATGTCCATTACCAAAACATTTCTTTTAATACCTTTCTTAATTTATTTAATTAATTAGGGGAATTAGTAAACCTATATGAAAACTGCCCCATTAATTCTACAAAAATTACAGTAGACACTACATACTCTAAGTAGACTACCATAAAATTTCACACCACCATTTGAGCAAGTATAAAAGCCTACACAAAAATGACAAGGCATAATGGCTTAAAATGGCATAATTAGGAAACCCTAATAAAAAGTGTCAAGCAACAGATTTCATATTTTTCCTTGCATTCTTAAGGTACTGGGATACTCTCCAACAAATTTCATAGTCAATGGATTCATAAATAAATTACTAAAATTCCCACAAGAATCATCCAATGATAAAAGGAAAATCTATAACTCAAAAACTACACATGCAATGACTCTCAAATTTTAACCAGAGCTTCTACTAGGCAATACTAGCTTACCCACAAAATTTCACAATTTTTGGATCACAGAAACTCAAGATATGACTTAAACAAGTTTGCATGCACTCAAAAACACTTTTAAAGTTCCTATTTAATTCATCCAAAATTTCTACAAAATGTGCTCAAGATATATTTTTCTTAAATACTAGACCTAACTGTGAGTCTAACAAAATTGGAATCACTCAATTTGGATCTACCATTTAGGAGTTACAAAAATCACAAATCGGCATTCAAAACTGTCTTTTTGAGCTAGCTTAAGAATCCCTAGCCACCGGCGTGTGGGACCGGTGTGATGACCCCCCCGGTCGGTCGGCGACGACAAAGAAAGAGGGGAGGCGGCTGCGCGAAGCGGAAGGCGGCGCAGCTCATCGGCGATGAAGTCTCCGGTGAGACCAAAGGCCACCGTCGTGCTCACCACGGCAGGCGGACCCGTTGGTGCCTAGGGTTTGATCTCTCTGGCCTCAACCTATAGCGGCGACGCACGGCCGCTTGCTCGGCGGAGCTCGGTGGTTCGGCTCAACGGCGAGACGGCGGCGGCGACCGGATTAGCACAATCACGGGCTAAGCCGAGTTTCCCCATCCCCATGTGAATCTAGTGCACCCCGAAGGACCCGCGATGGTCGGAGATGGGCGGCCACGGTGACGGGCTGCGACGGCGACATTCCGACGAGGTGCGTGTGGCGGGAAAGCTTACCGGCGGCGGCTAGCAAGCAACCATGGGTGCGATGCGACGGTGGATACGCCGGAGGAGCTAAGGCAGTGGCGAATGGGCGACGAGGCGCAAGCTTGCTCGACGAAGGCGGAGCTGATCGGCGGCAATGGTGGAGCAGCGGCTTCGCTGTTGCGCTTCGGACGAACAGAGGAGGCAAGGGAGGAGTGAATGGAGCAGGGTCACAGACGGGGTGCGCACGGCGTAATGTGGAGCGCCGAGGCTCGACGTGGCCTGAGCGGGCAGCGTAATGGCGACGCGCGGCGCCACGCGGCGGACGACCTCTGTTGCCGGTCGGTGATGACCGAATCGAAACTTTCGTTTGGTGTTCATCGAGTCCGACTGACAGGCGAACTTTGACACCAATTAACTCCTAAACTGTGACATATTAGAGGAAATAATGAACATGAAAGTTGTAGCCCGTACTTCCATCTTCAATTTCTATTTAAGTGCCAAGGACTAATTCTCAACGAATACAGAGTAAAATCAAGCCAAAGTCCAGCTCATGAAACTGAAAACTCAGTTTCATACTTAGAAAAATTCTAAGTATTGAATCCAACCTCAAATCTGACTTGTGGGCCATTTTTGAGCATGTTGTGCACATTTTAATGAGATGGCCATAAAATAACTTTTGTTCCTTATATAATTCTCTACAACTTTGCTTTAGGTTGCTCAGACATGCAAACATCCTAAGCTACACTTTTAAAACAGTCAAACACAGGAGCTCTAGGGGTCCAAATTGGTCAACCATGACTTGGAAACCTAATTAGGCAAAATGATCAACATGAACATTGTTCCTAATAACATTCTAAGTATAACTAAGTTACTTACAAGCATTTCTAGCCACACCATGCATTGGTCACACAAGAATCAATCAAGGTATACACTGAAACGATGAAAAACACAAGAAATGTTGCAAATGTTTTCTAGTCATGTTTCACATATTTCATGATCTTGTTGCATCGCATTAACTAATCTTGTTTCACTAAGTGAGTGGCACAGGTTGCACTTAAGTGTTGGACACTTTACATTTCATAAAGAAACAATACACAGGAAATACACAACATGTTGCAATGTTTCGAAATCATGTTTCATGTGATATAAGTTCAAGAATGGATGCATGATGCTCATGTTCATGAAATGTAGTGCAAATGTGGAAGCCAAACACCTGGGGTGTTACACGACGTGCGCTAAGTGTTTCTCTGTTCAGCTTTAAAGTCCTAGAGCTGAGCAGAGAGAATCGAAATGATTCGTATGTTGTTCGTTGGAATCGTTTGACGGTTGTTCGACTCGTCCAAATTGATCGTCCTCCTTCTGGAGAGAGTGCATCCCCTTTTATAGATAAAGGGGACGGCTTTACAAGAGAGAGTGTGAGAGAAAGGGTGTGTGTGCTACCTAGTCTTGTTGCCCACGCCGTCGGGTACAAGGCGGTTTGTCGGTACCCACAATACTGTTGATGGCTGGATGTATGTGGTTAGTTCCACCGTGTTCTTCTGGTATGGCAATCGTTGGTGAAAGCATCTAGGTCCCTAGTTGGGTTTCGGTGATGAATGATAATACATGATTACTGTGACTAATGTGTATTTTGCAGAGGCAATTAAGTTAGGTCACGATAATGGAGATCGATTGGGCAATCATGGTGGTCATGCCCCTACGATGGAAATCGTTTCGATTTTCAAAGGATGGGCGACAAGGTTAAGGATGGACTAGTTCTAAGTGTTGTTTGGTGTTAAAGAGACACTTAGAGTGGTTTAGGACTTTGTTTTTCCTTTGGCCGTACTATTAAGGGGGGCATGGACAGGTAGCTTAACCTAGGTGAGTCTAGTGAGTTAGGTGTGGTGCACACTTGCTAAATCTAGCACTAGGTAGCTCCAAAATTATAACACCTCGGGTGTTAGCCTTGCATAACTTGACTTGCATAACATGAGCATGAGCATCAAGCATTCACAAATCATCATTTACACTTGAAACATTCAATTGAAACATATGAAACATTTGCTTGTTATTTCATGTTTCCTGGTATATATATGCAAATAATAGTGAGTGAATACATGTAAATGATTGTGTGCCCTTGAAAATAGCTTAAACATGTTTAGAGTATCATTATGAACAACTTTGGTATTCATGGCTAAGGCTAAATGAGTCACTAAGTCATAGTTCATGTATGAGTCATCTTTTAAATGTAGCATGTTTGACCAAAGTTGAACTAGGTGTTAGAGACCTTGCATGGAGGAGTTCACTAAATCAAAGTTGTAGTGTTTGACATAAGGAACAACTTTTATTTTTGGGTCATTGACTGATTTAGCTTCTAACATGCTTGAATAGGTCCCACAAAAATCAGCAAAATCCGTGTTTCAAAGACTTAACGAATTTTTTCTAAGTCCCGGATCCTCGACGACTGTCAAGCCGACCTTGAGCATGATTTTACTCCGCTTCATTGCGAATTAGAATAAGTGCTTTGAACAAGTATTGTAGCTTATACATAGGTCTACAAGTTTGGTTTAGGAAGTTTTGGCTAGAAGTCCACGGATTAAGAGTTTGTTCAACTTGAAAACCGGCCGTCTGGCGTCCCATTTCGATTGTCGAATGAATCGGCCACTCGGTGGCCGACCGGCCAGAGCTTTGTCTGTGGCGTGGTGGCTACCCGGCCACGCCGCGTGCGCCGGCCATCCCCCAACGTGGCGAGCCGAGCAAGGCTGCGCTTAACCTTCCCAATACTACCGCACTTTTCACCACAAGACCCCATTTGCTTCGCCTCGGTTTTCTTCTCGCCGCAAAGAAGTGCGCCCGGCCGAGCTCTTGCAGCTCGCTGTCGCCATAATGCAGCAGGACAGCGCGCTTAGCCACTCCAAAGACCACCGCCATAGCTCCACCGTCTCCCCAAAGACCCCATTGCTTCTCCCGTGTCGCCGACAAAGATTTGTAGGCAGCCGCAGCAAGATGCAAGCTTCGCCGGAGTTCCGCCGTGAGCCCCGTCGTCGGGCCACGCCGCCCACGATCCTTCTCCCGCTCTGTTGGCTAGCGTGCTAGGTGCTCCAGCGTTCATAGTTGCTTATATCCGCACCTTAGGTTGAGCCGCTGAGGTCGTCGCCGGCAGATCGCCGCCGTCGTCCCCGCTTGCCGCTCCGCCATTGCCGCCGCCGTCGTCTTTACCACTGATTGACGATAGGGCGGCCAAGTGGCTCAATAGATGCGCTTAGGTCACGAGATCACGTCGTGAAGACCTCACCGTCGGCAACCTCGCCGCCGACGAGCTCGCCACGTCCGTCAGAGGTTAGCGCCGCCCGGCTCATTTCCGTCTCGATGACGTGTGGGTCCAATCGACGCGCAGAGGTCCCACGGTCGGTGACACATGTAGCTTTTGAAAGCTAGTTCAAAATTCCAGATTCAAGTGTGTTTTGTTATTTTTGTATCTTCAGTTTGGTAGCTCCTAAAATTGTGAAATAAATATGGTTGTGTTCCTTAGGAAGTGTATTATTTAAGAAAAAAAATGTTCTTGGTTTCAACAGTAGAAATTTTTGGAGATTTAAATAGGGATTTGAAATGTGCTTTTGAATGCATTCAAATTTGTTTATTTTATATCTAGAGTTCCTGTGCTCCAAAAATTATGAAATTTTTGTGGTGAACTAATCTTAGCATGTGTGAACTCTGGTAAAAATTTGAGGACCAGTGCATGGGTAGATTTAAAGTTATAGATTTTTCTTTTATGACTAGTTAATCCTTGCATGAATTTTCATAAATTAAGTATGAGTCCAAAATTCATGAAATTTGTTGGAGGTAATCCTAGTACCATATGGATGCTAAGAAAAATATGAAATCTGTTGTTTGACACTTTTCAATAGGATTTTCCATTTATGCTATTTCAAGCCTTGCTGCCTTGTCATTTTTGTATAGAATGTTCTACTTGGTAAAATGACATGAAATTTTTACAGTAGTCTTTTGATAGCATTAGTAAGGCTCTGTAAATTTTTGAGAATTTATTAAGCACATCTGATATATATTTATTATTTAACCTAGATATCTAAATAAAATAATAAAGGCAATTTAATAAATAGTTTGGGCTTCACCATTATATCATCTTAACTGTATTTGGTATGCTTAAACTATTGGTAGGTTCTAGGTTGTCAAATTTTGAATGATTACCTGAAGTAGAAGTATTCTTACTTTATATTGCATGTTAAATCATTTCCGGACTGATTCTAGAGTGTGATGAGTTGCATGTTGAAACTGAGGTGTACTATAAAATGGTTAATAGCAAAGTTGTAGAGAATTTGATAAGCTTTCCAGAAAGTCCAGGATCACTAGATTTGGATTTGTAGAACTCCAGTTATGAGTGAAACAAGTAGCTACATTTGCTTATGCATAGTCGATGCATTGTAAAAGTAGTTAAGTAATAATCGAGAAGAGATATGCACCTACTCAAACAACGTGATGCACTTGTTAACATGTATGCATTCGTAATACTTATACCATACTCATGCATCTAGGATCGGAGGAAGAGATCACGTTCTTTGGAATTCAAGAAGCGAGAGGAAGGGAACCCGCAGGAGGATCCACAAGCCGCAGCTCTCGAAGGCGTGGAGCGAGAACCTCAAGAGCTTCAGAGTGCCCCGACCATCGCCCTACTTCCTTTCTGCGAGGCAAGCCCCGAGCATTATAAGTCTCCCGAAGAATTTACAAATGTTTACCTACGTATTTATGATTGATGCATTAGGTTATAAGAGTTGAATGAAACCACTTGATGCATGTACATTCCTTGTCCAAATATTACACCAGAATCGGTATAGGTCCAGGATCGAATATTTATGCTTAGCCATGCTTAGACCGGTAGAAGTCGGGTGATGTCCTATCACTGCGAGATATAGGTGGATACCGAGCACGGTTGGCTATATCTCGCTATCGTGGAATGAGAACCATGTGGTAAAAAGTAAATCGAGACCGGACGGAAGTAGATAGAGAAGCAACAAGACATGGAGGTCTTGGGTGTGGATTTATCCCGTCTATGTCGATTAAGGACCGCATCGTTGTTGGTGCTTCGACAAGATTGAACGCATGCCTCTCACTTAGCTGGCCGGATAACTCGTTCCGACCAATGCTGGCCGAGTAATTCAACTCGGGCCGAGAATCGTTCACAGCGCTCCTTCCGGGAATGATCGATCGAGCCCAAGGGCGTGCTTGGCTCGAGCATCCCGGCATCTGGTGTTCCAGATTGCGGTATGCACGGACCCATGAAATGTGTACCTGAGTTGTATCAAAGGTGACCTAAGGCTATCGTGGTTGGTAGACTGGGTTTGTGTTAGGAATAAATTCCAAGTTTGGTTGAAATCGATTGAATCGCCGTCTCTCCCGGATAGTGAGAAACTTGGCTAGTCCCAACATCGTAGTAAGCGTGTTATGGAACATGATGGTTGGACGAAAATGGAATTACAATACCTGCTATGGTTACTATTGTATGCTTCTAAAGGATGTACCACATGTTTGGCATAGGATAGTTGCTAACCTAGAAATGAATAATTATAATTAACTTGGTAAAGAATTAGTACTATACCATGATTTAATTGCTTTTATGCAAAAATGTTGTCAAGTTACGTCCACTTATACGACCTTGCATAATCCTTGGAGTCGTTTTATTTTACGGTTCATGACGAGTAAGTCTAAAGTGAGTACCTTCTCGTACTCAGGGTTTATTTTCCCAATGTTGCAGATGGCACTGTGTATCATGGTTATTGCAAGAGTTGCTTCTATCCCGCTGTGGATGAGGAGTAAGCCTTGGGCAGGCTTCTTTATTAATTCCTACCCTTGCTTTTGTGGATCGTGATCTAGCTTGGCACTATACCAAACTATGTTGGAAACTTTATCTTCGAACTTATTTGCTTCCGCTTTATTTATCAAACTCGGTTTGTAATAACTTTTATTCGTACTCTGATGATGAAAAGTATCTGTGAACTTTATGTAATATGTGGCATGTATGTTGAATCCTGTACGATCTTGGTCGTTGTAAATCGTTTATCGAGACCCGTCGTGGTACTCGACGGACTACCGGGTTTATATGGGTTCAAGTATGACAGTGCGACCGCTTGCGGATTGCCATTGTACTTGTATTCTTATAAATTGGTCGGTTTTGCGACAGCTGGCATCAGAGCAAGATTCAACGTTAATTGTCGCAAGTGTATTTAAAACAAAAGTTTTTGTTTCCGAAAACCCTTCTCTAGCAACTAATAGTTATATAAGAGGTATTTGAAATCTAAAGTGTGCCAATGATCACTTTCCTTATGCCCAAATTAAGGACTATTAGGTGGCTATTTAAATACTAACATGGGGGTTTTTACTTCGTCGTCCATATGGCGTGCTATTGTATGGATGCCATTCACTTGAATGATAATGTATGGATCAAATGCCTCTACGCCAAGGTAAGATGAGTGTATGACCGCAAGATGTGAGCATGCGGTCGGGAAGAGTAGCTTTGGTACGGCTATGTATGCATGCTTGCATGTGTATATGGTACGTATTTAATTGTGGGTTAAATTATTGTCGGGTAGATTGATACGGAAGTATATGTATGGGTATACATATATGGAAGTATTTACGATTACATTCTGCATATTCATTATGGGTTTAGGGCTGAAATGAGATCTTATGCAGGTACACTAACAGCGAAACGTGTAGCTCGACTAGTTACGCTATTTATGAGAGAACGTATGTATGCCACCGTGTCTACCGCTAGAAACAAATTTTTCCTAAGTTTGTGAGGAAGTACGGAACGAGCATGCATCATGATAATTACCATTCACATAATTACATTGTTCCTCCCCTTATAAAATTCTTACTCGTTTATGTAACTCTTATCCATTATGGCATTGTCTCACCAAAGGGTACATGTTAATGGTGCAGATGGCACGCACTGCTGCACCGCTCGCAAGTCCATCGGAGGCAGAGCTCCCGCCATCGGCTTGCTCCACGTGCGAAATCAACGCCACACGTTCCTTGGAGAGTTTGGGATGCCTACACTCTTGTGGAGAGTGCTCGATTATGTAGGCTATCGATGGAATGGAACCCCGCTATTTCGGGCGAATGAGCAGTTGGGGAAGGTCTCTTAGTTCTTGTGGAGGCCGTTGTTCGTCCCCGAGGTGACGATTTCGAGTGGACAGCTGGTGTTATGAGTCAAGCTGGCAGATCATTGAAGAAGCGGTGGGCAGGCAGCCTTTGGGATCCCTGAGGGACATCATGGATCGTTTTCCTCGGGAGTGGCAGCCGCTTTGGTGGGAGTCTTTCCAAGAGGTAACCCCTCCACCGACTCATGGCAAAGCAGACAAGAGGAAAATCTTTGGAGATTGGTGCGTGAGAAAAGGCGTAATGTGATAACCCTTCCATGAGCGCCATGTTCGCAATGATGAGAGTGTTGGATGGAGTTGAAGGTAGCCTCAGACGTGTGTCTGGTGCTCTTGGTCATGCCCGCGAGGACCGACGTCAGCTTCAGAGGGAGCACGACGTCGAGATTGAAAGGCTCACTGAAGAGATGACTCGGTTAACTCACCAGCGAAATGCAGCTTGGACAAGGGAAAATGTCCTAAGAGCTCGACAGTTTGAGCTAGGACAGCAGCTGGCTAATGCGGAAGAATACAACGATAATCTGCATGAAGAGGTTCATCTTCTGAACAATCAGCTCCACCCTTATGTCCCACCTGGAGCCGCAGAAATGGATCTAGAAGGGTACGAGGAAGGAGAAGAAGAAGTGGAGCCTGAAGAAGAAGTAGAACCTGAGGAAGGAGATGATCTTGCGTCTGACCTCGATAGTGATCATGATGAGGATTAGATTGCTTAGCACTTAGTGGAAGGACTAATGTATCACCTTTATTCATGTAATGGACCTGTAGCTCGAATTTGGCATTAGTAACCAGACTATCATGTAATGCGGTTAAGTGCACCTTTGGTTGAACATCAATGCAATTCCGTTCCTTGTTGGTGATCACGATTTAACTTTGCACGCGTTATGAGCGCGATAAGTGGTCAAATTGGGGATGCCATGTTGCGAGAATGAATTGTTATGCCTCTGTTTTTATTATGAATTTGAGAATTTCTCCAGTGATTTCAGTTTGGCATGATTATGATTCATCTACAATCTCTTGACATCAACCAATAATCGCTTATTGTTGCAACTTCGCAGATGACGCGCACCCGTGCTGGAGCTGGTAGCAGTCACGATGGCAATGGTGATGACTTACCACCACCGCCGCCGCCGTCTGCTCAGGAGTTCTTTGCTCAATTCTTGGGGAGTCAAAGGACAATGGAAGAAGCTTTGCGCCTTATCGCACAAAACACTGCTCGTGGCCACCCACAGCAACCAGGGGCCGAGCCAAATCAGCACAGTACATTCAAGGAGTTTCTGGACACGAAGCCTCCAATCTTCAAGGTGGCTGAGGAACCACTACAGGCCGATGAGTGGTTGAATACCATTGAGCAGAAATTCCGTCTGTTGAGGGTCACGGAGCATCTGAAAGCAGAGTATGCTTCTCATCAATTGCAAGGACCAGCAGGGATCTGGTGGACACACTTCCTGTCGTCTCTGCCTGCTAATGCGCGAGTGACCTGGGAACAATTCAAGCTGGCTTTTAGGGGACATCATATTCCCCCGGGCCTGATGCGCATGAAAGCAGCCGAATTTATGAGGCTCACTCAGGGAACAAAGTCACTCATAGAGTATATGCACGCATTCAACAACTTGTCCAGATATGCTCCCGGTTTTGTGGATACCGAGGACAAAAAGATAGAGAGTTTCAAGCGAGGTTTGGGTACTAAACTGATGAAGACCATGGCCAATTCTCGATGTGCCACGTACAACGAGTTTATTAGTGATGCCTTGACCCAAGAAAACCACAACAACATGCATGCAGTTGCTAAGGGTCGCAAGAGGACATATGAGGCCGGTGCCTCCGGATCTTTCCAATCAAAAGCTCCTATCACAGCTAGGCCGCAATTCCATCCACCTGCACCCAAGTTTAGGCCTCCACCACCGAAGGCTCAGAATAACAGGCCACAGAAACCATTTCGTAAGGCGTTCACTATTGCCTTACCAAAAGGAAATGGCAATCAGGACAGCTCCACCGGATTTAGAAGTAATCAACCATGTTTCAACTGCAACCAACTGGGTCATTGGTCCAAGGAATGTCCCCACCCCAAGAGGAATGGCAACCCAAATCAGAACAATCAGAGGCAGGTGAATGCCAGGGCACGTCAAGGACAAGTGCATTATACCGCTGTGGAGGAAGTGCCCGCCGGAGAAGTTGTCACGGCTGGTATGTTTCTTGTCAACAAGCATCCCATTGTTGTTTTATTTGATTCGGGAGCTTCTCATTCATTTATGAGTCAAGCATTTGCATCTAGACATGGTCAAGAAATAATTGAAGTAAACAAAGGGGTTTTAACATAAGTTCAAATAGGGAAGTCTTGTTATTACCAAAAGATAGTCAAAATGTACTCATCGTGATACAAGGGAGGAGTACACCATGATTTGATAATATTGCCCGGGTTGTCAATAAGTGTAATCTTAGGCATGAATTGGATGAAGGATCATGGTGTTCTTATTGACACTAGCACCGCACTATTATGTTGAGAGAACCCACGGGAGGGAATGCTTTTCTAGTCCCCCCTCTCCGCGATTTCAAACCCCAACATTTAGCTTTGTGCTATCCAAACCACCACAATATGTGATATCCCGGTGGTTTGTGAGTTTCCGGATGTATTTCAGAGGAATTACAGGTCTACCACCGGATAGGGACGTGGAATTTAAGATTGAATTAGTGCGTGTACCGCACCCATATCCAGAAGGCCCTATAGAATGCCACCCAATGAGTTAGCGGAACTTAAGGTCCAATTGCAAGATCTATTGGACAAGGGTCTTATCCAACCTTGCTCATCTCCGTGGGGATGCCCAGCATTGTTTGTGAAAAAGAAGGATAAGTCAATTGAGAATGTGTGTAGATTACAGACCACTCAATGCGGTGACCATCAAAAACAAATATCCATTGCCCCGCATCGACATATTGTTCGATCAGTTAGCGAAGGCAAGGGTATTCTCCAAAATTGATTTGAGATCAGGTTATCATCAGATAAAGATCAGACCGGAGGATATACCTAAAACTGCTTTCTCTACTAGGTACGGCTTATACGAGTATTTGGTTATGTCTTTCGGACTAACAAATGCTCCAGCCTATTTCATGTACACGATGAACTCTAGTATTCATGCCCGAACTTGACAAGTTCGTGGTCGTGTTTATTGATGATATATTGATTTATTCAGAAAATGAGACCGATCATGAAGAGCATCTGAGGATTGTCCTATCCAGACTGAGGAAGCATAAGCTATATGCCAAGTTTAGCAAATGTGAATTTTGGATGAGCAAAGTACCTTTCTTAGGTCACATTTTATCAAGAGATGGAATCTCAGTAGACCCATCCAAAGTACAAGAGGTCATGGATTGGAAAGCCCCAACTTCGGTTCATGAAGTTCGGAGTTTTCTCGGGTTAGTAGGATACTATCGTCGGTTTATTCCAGATTTCTCAAAGATAGCTAAGCCCATGACCAGACTACTTCAGAAAGATGAGAAATACAAATGGACACCAGAATGTGAAACAACTTTTCACACCCTCAGAACTTTGTTGACTACAGCACCTATGTTAGCACAACCAAACATTGAAAAGCCTTTTGATGTATTTTGTGATGCATCAGGAATAGGTTTGGGATGTGTGCTTATGCGAGAAGGGAGAGTAATTGCATATGCCTCTCGGCAATTGAGAAAACATGAAGTCAACTACCCTACACATGATTTGGAACTTGCAGCCGTTGTCCATGCACTAAAGATATGGAGACATTACTTGTTGGGCAATGTATGTCATATCTATACTGACCACAAAAGCCTCAAGTATATCTTTACCCAGCCAGAACTGAACATGAGACAACGAAGATGGTTAGAATTGATTAAGGACTATAATTTAGAAGTGCATTACCATCCGGGTAAAGCAAATGTAGTAGCCGATGCACTTAGTCGGAAGTCCCATTGCAACACTGTGGAAGCATTGCTGGAAGATGGATTCAACTTGTTACATCCTGCTGTACTACACAATATCACCATCAGTTGTTCACTTGAGGGCAAAATCATAGAGCTACAGCAGACAGATGTGGGAATAAGTCATATCAAGAGAAAAATGCAAGAGCAAGAAACCAAACATTTTAGATTGGACGAAAGAGGTGTATTATGGTTCGAGGACCGACTAGTGGTGCTAAAAGACCGTGAGCTAAGGAATCAAATTTTAGAAGAAGCTCACTCGTCCAAATTGTCTATCCATCCGGGTAGTAGTAAAATATATCAAGATTTAAGAACCCGTTTTTGGTGGACTAAGATGAAGAAAGAGATCGCAGCCTATGTTGCTAGGTGTGATAACTGCAGTAGAGTGAAAGCCATCCATATGAAAACCGCTGGATTACTTCAGCCATTGCCTATTCCAGGATGGAAATGGGAAGAAATCAGCATGGACTTTATCACAGGCCTTCCAACGATGCCACAAGGTCACGATTCAATCTGGGTCATTGTTGATCGTCTTACCAAGTCAGCACACTTTATACCCGTGAGCACGCGGTATATAGTTGGGAAATACGCTGAGATATATGTATCCCAGATCGTGAGATTGCATGGAGTACCCAGGACCATAATCTCAGATAGAGGACCACAGTTCATAGCTCGTTTCTGGGAGCACTTACACCAGGCCTTGGGAACCAAGCTAATCAGAAGTTCAGCTTATCATCCGCAAACTTCAGGACAGACATGTGGCAGAACCTCCTAAATTATAGGGCCCACATGCACCTGTCACTGTCCAACGACCTTTGACAATTATGCATATGTTACCGATAACTTAAGAAGACTGTCGGGTGTCCGCGGGGAACCCCGAATCATCCACGATTTCCGAGCAGGATCACATTACAGAGTCATTGCAGTATTACAACATTTATTCAAATATCTACACCAGAGTAAATCAGCGGAAGTCTTACAATAACTTAGTTTACAAAACATTTATTTCAAACCTTACAAACTAAGTTCGATTATTAATACAAACCAAAGTAGTAGTGGAGTGGCATTATAATATAATACAAAACACACAATAAAACTGCCCTGCCCAAGGGCCACACATTTACTTCTCGTCATCAGATCGAACTATAGTCATGCAGCACGATCCAAAACAGATCGACTCATGATGCGCACCTGCAACAAGGGTCAACGAACCCTGAGTACAAAAGTACTCAACAAGACTTAACCGAAATAACAAATAAGAATCAGGAATGCAGGCTTAGGAATTCAAGGTAGGGCTTTAACAATAATCAAAGTTATTTTGCGTAAAAGCTTTGTAACAAAATTCTTTTTATCAACATTTAACATTTCATAAGATCTTATACAAATCTGACACGATCCGTAATGAGATCATGAAACTTCATATCCAACACTTTCTCAAATTGTCCTCAAGTTACAGTTATTAAACTACGATGATGATCAGAGAATTGAGTCTCCATAACCGAGGAGCAACGACGATTCGAACCGATTATAAACCCAGCTGGGGAATTCCAGACCACACGACATATGTAGGTCCCCGACCTACATATATCAACCTACCCTCGGATCCTCTACACAAGAACGGGTCCGCGCCACCCGAGAATACAGTACTCCACTCCCAGTGCGCGAGTAGCCATTCTCGTAATAGAATAGCCAAGTTAAGGCTTACCGGAGTATGTGGTTAGTACTACAAATTCTCAACTCACACAGGTCAACAACGGTACGGACCTTAATCGACACAGGCGGAAAGAACCCGCTCACAAGACCTCCATGTCTTGTGGCTCACACACACCGAGTCCGCCCGGTCTAGATTTATTACTTCACATGCTCATATTTCATGATAACATAAGTAACCAAAGTTCCATATAAAACTCGCAGGTGACAGGTAATCACCCGACTTTTATTATCTAAGCATGACTAAGCATAACTAGCCATATACGAATTAAAATGGTTAACAAGGTAGATAAGGAAAACAAGGTTGGTAATGCATCAATTAGGTTTCCACTTGACTTCTAATCACTTAATGCAGTATTGAAAAGCAAAAGCGAAATCAATTTGTAAAACACAAGGTAGGTTTAAATGCATCAAGGGCTTGCCTTCGTTGACGGAAAAGTCCGATTCAGAGCCGGTCCACACGTTATCCAACCCGACCTCAACCGACGGATTAAACTCCTCAACCGCTTGATTAACCACTGAGTTCACCTTCGTTCACTACACGTAGTAATAATACTATGCTTAACATGATGCGAGATACAAAATATGATGCTCGATGATGGATACAAAAGTTAGCAACTTGAATACAACTTTCCTTCACTGATGCAGCTTACAAGCTAATCTAACTAAATCATTTCGTAAAACACACATCAATTGCCAAAGATCATTATCCACTAATGACCCAAGGACATCACCCAATCAAAAATTCAATCAAAACCTAAATCATTAAAGGTTACTATTTGCTTTTATGAATTAATTATTTAATTAAGAATTATGAAATAAATCAACTTATTCCAATTGGGCTCAAATTTTTGTAAATGTTCATTACATGATAACTAAGTGGCAAAACAATTTTCATAATTTTGGATAATTAATTAAGCCTAGAAAAATCATGGAAAGTCATTTATTAATTAATTGAGCAATTTTATCATACCCCAAAAATACTTAAAATCAATATTTCAAAATTTTGTCACATAACATACATCACAAAGAAGTCACACAAAAATTTTCATAATTTTGGAGCTCTAAATAAATTTGCACAAAAATAACAAATTCCAGCACTATTCATATAAATCGAAAAGCGAAGAAAACTCATTTGAACGCCGAGTCACCGACATCGGACCCCACATGTCATCTTCAACCTCGCTGCGTTATTTACGACGACGACGGCGCTGACCGGCATAAACTCGCCGACGGTGAATCCAAAGCGATGGTCAAGGTACCAAAATGACCACATCATCACGGCGCAAGATCGATTGAAGGCACTAGCTAGGCAATTACTACGATCTACGAGCTTGGCATCGGCCATGGCGGACGCTTGGCGACTTCGGCGGCACTACGCCGCGACGAGGAGCTCGGTAGCGATTAAATAAACGGTACAGAAGCACCGGTAGCTCACCACGAACACGACGGAGCGAGAGAGCAAGGTCGAGAAGCGGCGAGACGCGGGTCGACGCACAAAGAAGCGGCGGCGGAGCAAGGATCGTCGGTGATGGTGTGCGGTGATCGTGGTGATCAAAATGAGCAAGCAACAACGGATTAAGCATCACAAAGATCGAGGCGAAGCTGGAGCTACGCTAATCGAAGCAACGACTCACCGGGAGGGCCACGACCACGGTGAAAGCGGGATCAGAAAGTTGTTGCCGCCGCGAAGAAGAAGAAGTACGTTGCGTGGCGTTTCCGAAATCAGACTAAATTGAGGGGTTAGCTGGGACGCGCAAGGAGTAGGCGGAGCTGGAGCTAGCTTATCGGCGATGGCGAACACACGACAATGACGGCGCGGGCTCACGGAGATGAGCAAGGTGATGGGAAGAAAAGCGAGCAAAGGAAAAGAAGAACGGCGGCGACTCCAGAGCTTTATAGGGCAGCCAAGGAAACGCAAGGAAGCCACGACGAAGCCTTCAATAGCAGCATAACGCGACGCCTTGGGACTGCCGCTGCTGTGACTGGAAGCAAATCAAGTTTGCGGCATGTAGCAAGAGCGGTGAACACTGTTCATCAATATTGTAATTGCCATTCTCCAAAATTCACAATTTACTCTCAAAATTTCATAACAACTCAAAATCTCCAAAAACAAAAGTTGTTCAAAATCAAAAGTTCTACAACTTTGCTTTTGAAACCATATCCAAATTCATTTTACATTTTGAAATTCAAATTTGAATTCAAAAGGGACACTTTAAAAGAATTATGCCTTTTCAAATTACTTCAAATTTTACTAAACAACTTTGAAAACTCCAAACACCAACTTTGTACAACTTGACAAGATCTACACTTTTGCTTTTAAGCTCAACCCCAAAATATGCTTAGATTTTGAAATGAGTTTTGAGGGTAGAATTTAAATTTGAAATTAAGGTTTTGAATTTCAAAACAATACAGTATTTCAAACTTGATTCAAACAATACAATTCAACACTTATACATGAATGTAAACTTGTTTTAGTGAATGCATATCAACGTTGCAATATGACCAAATGCTTTGCAATGCATATGATGACATGACGGTTTTAGTATTTAAAACACCCGGTGTTACAATCCTTCCCCTAAAAGAAATCTCATCCCGAGATTCAAAGCCATAGGTTAAGTAATGGAAAAGGAAATGTGTCAACCCAAAATATCCAAAACTTCTTCATAAAACAACTGAGGCCCCTTTACAATCATGATTCACAATCTCATAGTAAACTACCATCATACTAAATCGATGCAAGAAACTCGGAAACTTTTCTAACAAGTAATCTTTGATTCCCATGTAGCTTCTTCTTCGAATGTTGATTCCATTGTATCTTGTAGAACTTTATTGTTCTCCTTCGAGTAACACGATCTTTCCGATCCAACACTCGATAGGATATTCGAATAGGTTAGATCCGGTTCAAGTTCCACCCTTCAACTTCAACATTCGCTTTCGGGCACTTGGAGACACTTCTTTAATTGAGAAACATGGAATACATCATGCACCTGGCGATAGATGTTCGGTAATTTCAAGCGATATGCTACCTTTCCATACCTCTCTAAGATTTGAAATGGTCCAATATATCGTGGTGCCAATTTGCCTTTAACACCAAAAACGGGTAACTCCCTTCATTGGTGATACTTTTAGATATACAAAATCTCCTTTGTTAAACATCAATGGTCTACGCCGTTTATCTCGCATAACTCTTTTTTGTCCGGTGAGCTATCTTCAAATTACCTTGTATCATCTAACCTTGTCTTACTTTTTCTTTTACCGGTCAACTCCAAAGAATCTTCTTTCTCCGGGCTCAGACCAACTCAACGATGTTCTGCATCTACGACCATATAGTGCTTCAAATGGAGCCATTTTAATGCTTTCTTGATAACTATTATTGTATGAAAACTCAGCCAAAGGCAAACACTCATCCCACTTCTTGGAATAGTTAAGGACACAACACCTTAACATATCTTCAAGTACTTGATTGACTCTTTTAGTCTGTCCATCAGTCTGTGGGTGATAGGCTGTACTAAACAGAAGCTTGGTTCCCAACGAAGAATGCAATTGTTTCCAAAAGCTGGAGACAAACTGTGTACCCCTATCTGACACTATGGTCCTCGGTACTCCATGCAGACTCACAATCCGCTCTAAGTACAGCTTGGCATATCGTACAGTAGGACATGCATTCCGAACTGGAAGAAAATGCGCTGACTTGGTTAGTCGATCTACAATAACCCATATTGAGTCATATCCCTTTGATGTCTTGGGTAGACCAACAATAAAGTCCATACTAATGTCCTCCCATTTCCAAGTGGAATAGGTAATGGTTGTAGTTCTCAATGAGACCTCAAATGTATAGCTTTTACTTTCTCGACAAGTATCACACTTTGCTATATATCTTGCAATTTCTATCTTCATTTTAGTCCACCAAAATCTTTGTTTGGTCATGGTACATCTTATTACTCCCCGGATGGATAGATAACCTAGTAGCATGTGCCTCTTCAAGAATTGATTTGTCTCAACTCGGGAACTTTTGGTACTACTAGGCGATTCTTGAACCAAAGCACACCTTCATCATCTATCTTTGAAGCATTCCGCTTTTCCATTTTCGACTCTATCCTTGATATGGGCTATACCCTTGTTTTCTCTTTACGGAAAGCAATAATCGATCACGAATAGTGGCTTCAACAATAATGTTGGTCAAATTGCCTGTTGAATTACATCTACATTCAACTTCTCCATTTCTTGACATAAAGTCAAACCCATTGTTCTTCTTGCCGGACAATTGCAATAACTTTTGCGACTTAAAGCATCTGCAACTACATTTGCCTTTCCAGGTGATAATGCACTTCCAAATCATAATCCTTAATTAGTTCTAACCATCGTCTTTGTCGCATGTTCAATTTCGAGTGAGTGAAGATATACTTTAAGCTCTTATGGTCGTGTAAATATGACACGTATTACCAAGGGGTAATGTCGCCAAATTTTGAGCATGAACAACATTTGCTAACTCCGGATCATGAGTCGGATAATGTACTTCATGTTGCTTGAGTTACTGGATGCATAGGCAATGACTCGACCTTCTTGCATCAATACACATCCAATACCAATACCAAGCATCACAATAAACATCAAATGGCTTCGATATCAAAGTTGGGCTAATATCTTGAGTGCGGTGGTTAATAGTCTCTTCAAAGTCCGGAAAGCCTCTTCACAATCAGTTGACCAAACAAACTTGACATTGTTCTTCAATAACTCAAAGTGATGGACTTTGACACTCTAGAGAAATCTGGAATAAACCGACGGTAATACCCGCCAATCCCGTAAAACTCGAACCTCATGAGCTGTAGTTGGCGGTTTCCAATCAAGCACATCCTTAACTTTGCTTGGGTCAACTGCAACTCCTTGGTGACAAAACATGACCAAGAAACTGTACTTCCTTAAGCCAAAACTCACACTTGCTAAACTTGGCATAAAGCTTATGTTCTCTCAATGTTCGAACAATTTCGAGATGATCCGCATGTTCGCTCTTGTTCTTGGAGTATACTAAAATATCATCAATAAATACCACTACAAATTTGTCTAGCTCAGGCATGAATACTGAGTTCATCAGGTACATGAAATGAGCTGGAGCATTTGTCAAACCAAAAGACATTACCAAGTATTCATATAATCCATATCTTGTGGTAAATGCCGTTTTGGGAATATCTTGAGCTTAATCTTGATTTGGTGGATAACGACCGACCTCAAATCTATCTTCGAGAAAACTTTGGCTCCGGCCGATTGATCAAAAAGTAGATCTATCCTAGGTAAGGGATACTTATTCTTGATAGTCACTTCATTCAGCGGACGATAGTCAACACATAACCTTAAGGTCTCATCTTTCTTCTTCACAAATATTCTTTGGACATCCCCAAGGCGATGAACTAGGTTGGATAAACCCCTTATCAATCAGTTCTTGCAACTGAGTTTTCAACTCGGCCAATTCCTTTGGTGGCATCCTATAAGCTCTCCGAGAAATCGGAGCTGTTCCGGGTTTTAACTCTATGTTAAACTGTACATCTCTATCAGGTGGTAGACCAGGTAAATCTTCAGGAAACACATCTGGAAATTCACATACTACCGGGATATCTCTAATCTCTTTGACCGCAGTTGCACAAATTTTGCCCATTGATCTTCTTAAGGTTGGAAGTTGGATGAGAAGTTGAGAATTACTATCTGGCAAACTCACCCTTATAGTTCTATTCAAAGCATCTATAACAGCCTTATGCTGATGCATCCAATTCATTCCCAAAATTACATCTATATCCTGATCCTTTAGGATAATCATGGTAGTGGGAAAAATATGCCCACCCAGGTTTACGGGTACCTGGTATACCATCTCCTTAGTACACAGACGTCCCCCAGGCGACTGTATAAAGAAATTTTCCTTTGTTGCCCCAATTGAAATTTCATACTTCACAACAAATGCTCTATTGATGAATGAATGTGATGCGCCAGAATCAAAAAGTATAACTGCAGGGTGATCAGCGACAGGAAATGTACCCATCATCACTGGCTCTCCCTCTGGAATCTCTCCGGCTTGAATGTAGAACACTCGCCCAGTCTTCTTTTCACCATTACCCTTCCGAGCACTCGATTGTTGTTCTTGTTACGTGGATCCACCTGTTGTTGATTAGCGGGGTTCTTACGGAAATTGAGATTGTCTTTGTTTGGGATACGGGCATTCCTTGAGAAATGACCAAAGCTTACCACAGTTGAAACGAGGGATACCGTGACTGGTGATGTTGGAGTATTAACACCAAGTATTTCGAGGTGAATTCGATAAGTTGTAGCAGGGACGAACATTTGATTGTTGCCCAGATTGAAGCTGCGGTGGGACGATAAGGAGGACGATAATGGTTGATGGATGATAGATCACCCTCGCCTCTTTTGATTTCCTCCAAAAGGTCCAGACGGCACATTCTTTTTCTTTTGATCTCCTTATGTTGTCGATACTTTTCCTCTGAAGCAATTGCAATATTCAACGCCTCATGATAAGTAATATTGGTACAAGTTGTCATCATTGTGCGCAATTTAGTATTCAGACCTCTCATGAACCATTTCTTCTTTTTAGCATCGGTGTTGACATGTTCAGGTGCATATTGTGACGGTGATTGAATCTTCCCACACATTCGCATAACCGTCGATCCCCTTGCTTCAAAGCAAGGAATTCATCATTTCATAGCCATCACTCCCTCGGGGATATAATGAGCTCTGAAAGCGATGAAACTCCATCCAAGTTAATGGAACACCCACGGGCTGCATGGCCATAAGATTTGCATACCAAGCTTTCTTTGCTCCCCTAAGTTGTTGGGCGGCAAACACCGGTTTCGAAACTCTATGCATGGAATAAGATCAAATTTCGCTCCATGGTCCTAAGCCGGTCCATCGACCTCCAGTGGGTCATCGGCCTTGGTGAACACTTTGGGGTTTTGTATCTGTAAAGTCCACATATGTAGCCTCATGCCTATTATGATTACGCCCCGGTGTCCATGCATCGATTTCGTTACTTTGAGCCATCTCATGAAGCAAACGAGAATTTTCAATCTGTCACATTGACAAGTGCGACTATAGCATCACCAAATTGGTTGGAACCGGTGGTGGATTGGGGATATCATCCTCATCTTGTGAAGTACCGGAATCATGAACCTCGCGTCTGACGATCATCTGTTCATAACAAACCAAACTTTATTCACAAGTCTTTATTGAATTGCAACTAAAGCTTACTACAACGCATTACATCGGTTTCTTATTTAACACAAACCGCATCTAAACAAGACTGCTTAACTTAAACTAGAACTAACTATTACACAACTCTACTTCTTTCCTTTATCACTTCAAACTTCGGGCTCGGTATCCATTCCAGAAATATTACCGCCCTCATTATCACTTTCATCAATCATTACTAATTCTTAGGATCTTCTTCTTCTTCCTCTTTCGATTCACTATCATCGGCAAGGATCACACCTGGGTCCATTGCATCAGCTTGGGGTTCATGATTAGGATTCAGGAGATTGCTTAGCCTATGAACTTCCTCATGTAGAGTGGTATTATGCTCCTCTAAATCCTCTACATAAAATTCTAGCTCATGAGTTCTAGCTCTAGCTTCATTTCTCCCATCCACCATATGAATTAATGATTTTCGCAGCCTCTGTGGCGGTGGTGAGACGTCTTAATCGCTCCTGTAATCGCCCACTGGATGGCGCCCCTAGCCCTATCTCTAGTAGCTTGGGCTAACTCTGCAGAAATCCTCTCAGATCTACGCCGAGGATCGAGACCTAGATCTGCCATCGCTAGCACCGTCATTCCTAGGGGCAAGTTGATGGTGAGGAACTCCTTTAGGTCCGGTGGACTTACTGGGCGTCTTCTTGGTACGAGCCATCTTTGCATGCGAAACAGGTTAATCCAATTAAAACAATCTAACAACTTGATCTCAAGAAGAGCAGGTTGGGATGGACTACACAACTCAACCCATACACACTACTCACCCAGGCTCAGAGACGAAGGAAGTAACAAGTGAATTAATCATGATGCATGAATCGTTCTTACGAACCAAAAACATCAAACTTATAAAGCACATAAACAACAGTTGTTATTATATAGGGCATAATAGAATTACTACTCCACCACACAAAGCCTTTTTCTCAAATCAGGAAGGGTGAGAATGAAATAAGATAAGTCGGAAGCAATTTGGACCAAATTAACAAGTTATACTTCTTTGTCCCAAATCATTTTGAAGTTTTTGTAAAACAACACAACAAAGACTTGTAACGATCGCTCTGATACCATTATGTGGCAGAACCTCCTAAATTATAGGGCCCACATGCACCTGTCACTGTCCAACGACCTTTGACAATTATGCATATGTTACCGATAACTTAAGAAGACTATCGGGTGTCCGCGGGGAACCCCGAATCATCCACGATTTCCGAGCAGGATCACATTACAGAGTCATTGCAGTATTACAACATTTATTCAAATATCTACACCAGAGTAAATCAGCGGAAGTCTTACAATAACTTAGTTTACAAAACATTTATTTCAAACCTTACAAACTAAGTTCGATTATTAATACAAACCAAAGTAGTAGTGGAGTGGCATTATAATATAATACAAAACACACAATAAAACTGCCCTGCCCAAGGGCCACACATTTACTTCTCGTCATCAGATCGAACTATAGTCATGCAGCACGATCCAAAACAGATCGACTCATGATGCGCACCTGCAACAAGGGTCAACGAACCCTGAGTACAAAAGTACTCAACAAGACTTAACCGAAATAACAAATAAGAATCAGGAATGCAGGCTTAGGAATTCAAGGTAGGGCTTTAACAATAATCAAAGTTATTTTGCGTAAAAGCTTTGTAACAAAATTCTTTTTATCAACATTTAACATTTCATAAGATCTTATACAAATCTGACACGATCCGTAATGAGATCATGAAACTTCATATCCAACACTTTCTCAAATTGTCCTCAAGTTACAGTTATTAAACTACGATGATGATCAGAGAATTGAGTCTCCATAACCGAGGAGCAACGACGATTCGAACCGATTATAAACCCAGCTGGGGAATTCCAGACCACACGACATATGTAGGTCCCCGACCTACATATATCAACCTACCCTCGGATCCTCTACACAAGAACGGGTCCGCGCCACCCGAGAATACAGTACTCCACTCCCAGTGCGCGAGTAGCCATTCTCGTAATAGAATAGCCAAGTTAAGGCTTACCGGAGTATGTGGTTAGTACTACAAATTCTCAACTCACACAGGTCAACAACGGTACGGACCTTAATCGACACAGGCGGAAAGAACCCGCTCACAAGACCTCCATGTCTTGTGGCTCACACACACCGAGTCCGCCCGGTCTAGATTTATTACTTCACATGCTCATATTTCATGATAACATAAGTAACCAAAGTTCCATATAAAACTCGCAGGTGACAGGTAATCACCCGACTTTTATTATCTAAGCATGACTAAGCATAACTAGCCATATACGAATTAAAATGGTTAACAAGGTAGATAAGGAAAACAAGGTTGGTAATGCATCAATTAGGTTTCCACTTGACTTCTAATCACTTAATGCAGTATTGAAAAGCAAAAGCGAAATCAATTTGTAAAACACAAGGTAGGTTTAAATGCATCCGGGGCTTGCCTTCGTTGACGGAAAAGTCCGATTCAGGAGCCGGTCCACAGTTATCCAACCCGACCTCAACCGACGGATTAAACTCCTCAACCGCTTGATTAACCACTACAGGTTCACCTTCGTTCACTACACGTAGTAATAATACTATGCTTAACATGATGCGAGATACAAAATATGATGCTCGATGATGGATACAAAAGTTAGCAACTTGAATACAACTTTCCTTCACGGTACAGTTACAAGCTAATCTAACTAAATCATTTCGTAAAACACACATCAATTGCCAAAGATCATTATCCACTAATGACCCAAGGACATCACCCAATCAAAAATTCAATCAAAACCTAAATCATTAAAGGTTACTATTTGCTTTTATGAATTAATTATTTAATTAAGAATTATGAAATAAATCAACTTATTCCAATTGGGCTCAAATTTTTTGTAAATGTTCATTACATGATAACTAAGTGGCAAAACAATTTTCATAATTTTTGGATAATTAATTAAGCCTAGAAAAATCATGGAAAGTCATTTATTAATTAATTGAGCAATTTTTATCATACCCCAAAAATACTTAAAATCAATATTTCAAAATTTTGTCACATAACATACATCACAAAGAAGTCACACAAAAATTTTCATAATTTTTGGAGCTCTAAATAAATTTGCACAAAAATAACAAATTCCAGCACTATTCATATAAATCTGAAAAACAGAAAACTCATTTGAACGCTGAGTCATCGCGACATCGGACCCCACATGTCATCTTCAACCTTCGCAGCGTTGACTACGACGACGACGGCGCTGACCGGCATAAACTCGCCGACGGTGAATCCAAAGGCGATGGTCAAGGTACCAAAATGACCACATCATCACGGCGATCGATTGAAGGCACTAGCTAGGCGAATTACTACGATCTACGAGCTTGGCATCGGCCATGGCGGACGCGGCGACTTCGGCGGCACTCGCCCGGCGACAGAGCTTCAGTAGCGATTAAATAAACGGTACAGAAGCACCGGTAGCTCACCACGAACACGACGGAGCAGAGAGCAAGGTGGAGAAGGGCAGAGACGCGGGTCGGCGTCGCGGCACAAAGAAGCGGCGGCGGAGCAAGGATCGTCGGTGATGGTGTGCCGTGTGATCTGTGGTGATCAAAATGAGCAAGCAACAACGGATTAAGCATCACAAAGATCGAGGCGAAGCTGGAGCTACGCTAATCGAAGCAACGGACTCACCGGAGGGCCACGACCACGGTGAAAGCGGGATCACCAAGCTGCTGCTTGACGCGAAGAAGAAGTACGTTACGCGGGCGTTTCCCGCGAAATCAGACTAAATTGAGGGGTTAGCTGGACGCGCAAGGAGTAGGCGGAGCTGGAGCTAGCTTATCAGCGATGGCGGAGCACGACAGTGACGGCACGGGCTCATGGGAGATGAGCAAGGTGACGGGAAGAAAACGAGAGCAAAGGAAAAAAGAAGAGCGGCGACGACTCGAGCTTTATAGGGCAGCCAAGGAAACGCAAGGAAGCCACGACGAAGCCTTCAATAGCGCAACGCACGCCCGGACGGCCACGCTGCATGACTGGAAGCAAATCGAAGTTCACGCGGCATGTAGCAAGAGCGGTGAACACTGTTCATCAATATTATGTAATTGCCATTCTCCAAAATTCACAATTTACTCTCAAAATTTCATAACAACTCAAAAATCTCCAAAAACAAAAGTTGTTCAAAATCAAAAGTTCTACAACTTTGCTTTTGAAACCATATCCAAATTCATTTTACATTTTGAAATTCAAATTTGAATTCAAAAGGGGACACTTTAAAGAATTATGCCTTTTCAAATTACTTCAAATTTTACTAAACAACTTTGAAAACTCCAAACACCAACTTTGTACAACTTGACAAGATCTACACTTTTGCTTTTAAGCTCAACCCCAAAATATGCTTAGATTTTGAAATGAGTTTTCAGGGTAGAATTTAAATACTGAAATTAAGGTTTTCGGAATTTCAAAACAATACAGGTATTTCAAACTTGATTCAAACAATACAATTCAACACTTATACATGAATGTAAACTTGTTTTAGTGAATGCATATCAACGTTTGCAATATGACCAAATGCTTTGCAATGCATATGATGACATGACAGTTTTAGTATTTAAAACACCCGGGGTGTTACAAGACAGAGCGAGTAAACCAGATCCTAGAAGATTTACTTAGAGCTTGTGTTATATCTTCAAAAGGTTCATGGGAGAAATGGTTACCTTTAGCTGAATTCTCCTATAACAACAGTTATCAAGCGAGTATCAAAATGGCTCCATTTGAAGCCTTGTATGGCAGAAAGTGCAGAACTCCCTTGAACTGGATTGAGCCCGGTGAAAGGAGATACTTTGGTATTGATTTTGTAAATGAAGCCGAAGAGCAAGTACGTATCATCCAACAACACATGAAGGCAGCTCAATCAAGACAGAAAAGTTATGCCGACAGAAGGAGAAGACCACTAACTTTTGAAGTGGGTGACTATGTATACTTGAGAGTATCACCCATGAAAGGCGTGAAAAGATTTGGGATGAAAAAGAAGCTTTCACCAAGATATGTAGGGCCATACAAAATTTTGGAACGAAAAGGGAAGGTTGCATATAAGTTACAACTTCCACCAGAGATGAGTGCAATCTTTGATGTGTTCCATGTTTCTCAGCTAAAGAAATGTCTTCGAGTACCGGAAGAAGCTATTGCACCCACCAACGTGCAGCTTTAATCGGATTTGACCTATGAAGAAAAGCCAATTCGAGTATTAGAAGAGATGGAGAGAGTGACAAGGAGTAAGATTATCAAGTTCTATAAGGTGGTGTGGAACAATCATAGTGAACAAGATGCTACGTGGGAAAGAGAAGATTATCTACGAGAAGTTTATCCCGCCTTTTTCCAAGAATGGTAGGTCTTGCAAATCTCGGGACGAGATTTTTATAAGGGGGAGGGGCTGTAACACCTCGGGTGTTAGCCTTGCATAACTTGACTTGCATAACATGAGCATGAGCATCAAGCATTCACAAATCATCATTTACACTTGAAACATTCAATTGAAACATATGAAACATTTGCTTGTTATTTCATGTTTCCTGGTATATATATGCAAATAATAGTGAGTGAATACATGTAAATGATTGTGTGCCCTTGCAAATAGCTTAAACATGTTTAGAGTATCATTATGAACAACTTTGGTATTCATGGCTAAGGCTAAATGAGTCACTAAGTCATAGTTCATGTATGAGTCATCTTTTAAATGTAGCATGTTTGACCAAAGTTGAACTAGGTGTTAGAGACCTTGCATGGAGGAGTTCACTAAATCAAAGTTGTAGTGTTTGACATAAGGAACAACTTTTATTTTTGGGTCATTGACTGATTTAGCTTCTAACATGCTTGAATAGGTCCCACAAAAATCAGCAAAATCCAGGTTTCAGCACTTAATGAATTTTTTCTAAGTCCTGGATCCCTGACAGCCTGTCAAGCCGACCTTGAGCATGATTTTACTCCATTTCTGTTGCGAATTAGAATAAGTGCTTTGAACAAGTATTGTAGCTAGTACATAGGTCTACAAGTTTGGTTTAGGAAGTTTTGGCTAGAAGTCCACGAATTAAGAGTTTGTTCAACTTGAAAACCGGCTGTCAGGCGTCCCATTTCGATTCGAATCGGCCTGAATCGGCCATTTCGGTGGCCGACCAGAGCTCTCGAGCTGTCTGGTGGCGTGGTGGCCAGCCACGGCGCGCGCCGCATGTCTGTGGCAGAGCCTTGAGCCAAGGCGCCTTAACCTTCCCAATACTACCAAGACTATAACCTTCCAAGACCCCATTTTTTCGGCCGCGCACCCATTTGCTTCGCCTCGGTTTTTCTTCTCGCCGAGCTTTTGCAGCCTTGAGCTCTTGCAGCTCATAATCGCCATAACAGCTAGCCTTTCGCGCTTAGCCACTCTAGCACCACCGCCATAGCTCCACCGTCTCCCAGCACCCCATTGCTTCTCCCGTGCTCACGACAAAGATTTTGGTAAGCACGCGCAGCGCAGATGCAAGCTCGTCGGAGTTCCGCCGTGAGCCCCGTCGTCGTGGCCACGCCGCCACAGTCCTTCTCCCGCTCTGTTGGCTAGCGTGCTAGGTGCTCCAGCGTTCATAGTTGCTTATCCGCACCTTAGGTTGAGCCGCCGAGGTCGTCGCCGGCGATCGCCGTCGTGCCCCGCTTGCCGCGCTCGCCATTGCCGCCGCCGCCGTCGTCTTTACCAGATTGACGATAGGGGCGGCCAAGTGGCTCAATAGATGCGCTAGGTCACGAGATCACGCGTCGTGAAGACCTCACCGCCGGCAACCTCGCCGTCGACGAGCTCTGGCCACGTCCATAGGTTAGCGCCGCCGGCTCTGTTTCCTTCTCGATGACGTGTGGGTCCAACTGACGCGTAGGTCCCACCGGTCAGCGACAGCAGTTTTGAAAGCTAGTTCAAAAATTCCAGATTCAAGTGTGTTTTGTTATTTTTGTATCTTCAGTTTGGTAGCTCCTAAAATTGTGAAATAAATATGGTTGTGTTCCTTAGGAAGTGTATTATTTAAGAAAAAAAATGTTCTTGGTTTCAACAGTAGAAATTTTTGGAGATTTAAATAGGGATTTGAAATGTGCTTTTGAATGCATTCAAATTTGTTTATTTTATATCTAGAGTTCCTGTGCTCCAAAAATTATGAAATTTTTGTGGTGAACTAATCTTAGCATGTGTGAACTCTAGTAAAAATTTGAGGACCAGTGCATGGGTAGATTTAAAGTTATAGATTTTTCTTTTATGACTAGTTAATCCTTGCATGAATTTTCATAAATTAAGTATGAGTCCAAAATTCATGAAATTTGTTGGAGGTAATCCTAGTACCATATGGATGCTAAGAAAAATATGAAATCTGTTGTTTGACACTTTTCAATAGGATTTTCCATTTATGCTATTTCAAGCCTTGCTGCCTTGTCATTTTTGTATAGAATGTTCTACTTGGTAAAATGACATGAAATTTTTACAGTAGTCTTTTGATAGCATTAGTAAGGCTCTGTAAATTTTTGAGAATTTATTAAGCACATCTGATATATATTTATTATTTAACCTAGATATCTAAATAAAATAATAAAGGCAATTTAATAAATAGTTTGGGCTTCACCATTATATCATCTTAACTGTATTTGGTATGCTTAAACTATTGGTAGGTTCTAGGTTGTCAAATTTTGAATGATTACCTGAAGTAGAAGTATTCTTACTTTATATTGCATGTTAAATCATTTCCAGACTGATTCTAGAGTGTGATAAGTTGCATGTTGAAACTGAGGTGTACTATAAAAATGGTTAATAGCAAAGTTGTAGAGAATTTGATAAGCTTTCCAGAAAGTCCAGGATCACTGGATTTGGATTTGTAGAACTCCAGTTATGAGTGAAACAAGTAGCTACTGTTTGCGGCATAGTCGATGCATTGTAAAAGTAGTCAAGTAATAATCGAGAAGAGATATGCACCTACTCAAACAATGTGATGCACTTGTTAACATGTATGCATTCGTAATACTTATACCATACTCATGCATCTAGGATCGGAGGAAGAGATCACGTTGCTTTGGAATTGAAGAAGCGAGAGGAAGGGAACCCGCGGGAGGATCCATAAGCGCTTTGACTCGAAGGTGTGGAGCAGAACCCTGAAGAGCTTCCAGAGTGCCCTGACCATCGCCCTACTTCCTTTCTGCGAGGCAAGCCCCGGAGCATTATAAGTCTCCCAATAATTTACAAATGTTTACCTACGTATTTATGATTGATGCATTAGGTTATAAGAGTTGAATGAAACCACTTGATGCATGTACATTCCTTGTCCAAATATTACACCTGTAACCGGTATAGGTCCAGGATCGAATATTTATGCTTAGCCATGCTTAGACCGGTAGAAGTCGGGTGATGTCCTGTCACCTGCGAGATATAGGTGGATACCGGAGCACGGTTGGCTATATCTGCTATCGTGGAACAGAACCATGTGGTAAAAGTAAATCGAGATCGGACGGGAAGTAGATAGAGAAGCAACAAGACATGGAGGTCTTGGGTGTGGATTTATCCCCGTCTATGTCGATTAAGGATCGTACCGTTGTTGGTGCTTCGACAAGATTGAACGCATGCCTCTCACTTAGCTGGGCGGATAACTCGTTCGACCCGCTGGCCGAGTAATTCAACTCGGGCGGGAATCGATTACATTGTGCGCTCCTTCTTAGGGAACGATCGACCGAGCCCAAAGGCGAGGCTTGGCCTGAGCATCCTGGCATCTGGTGTTCCAGTTGTCTTGTTGTGAGTACGGACCCATGAAATGTGTACTGAGTTGTATCAAAGGTGACCTAAGGCTATCGTGGGTTGGTAGACACTGAGTTTGTGTTAGAAATAAATTCCATTTGGTTGAAATCGATTGAATCGCCGTCTCTCTCCGGATAGTGAGAAACTTGGCTAGTCCCAACATCGTAGTAAGCGTGTTATGGAACATGATGGTTGGACGAAAATGGAATTACAATACCTGCTATGGTTACTATTGTATGCTTCTAAAGGATGTACCACATGTTTGGCATAGGATAGTTGCTAACCTAGAAATGAATAGTTATAATTAACTTGGTAAAGAATGAGTACTATACCATGATTTAATTGCTTTTATGCAAAAATGTTGTCAAGTTTCGTCCACTTATACTGACCTTGCATAATCCTTGGAGTCGTTTTATTTTACGGTTCATGACGGGTAAGTCTATTGAGTACCTTCTCGTACTCGGGGTTTATTTTCCCAATGTTGCGAGATGGCATTGTGTATCATGGTTATTGCAAGAGTTGCTTCTATCCCATTGTGGATGAGGAGTAAGCCTTGGGCGAGCTTCTTTATTAATTCCTACCCTTGCTTTTGTGGATCGTGATCTAGCTTGGCAATCGTACCAAACTATGTTGGAAACTTTATCTTGAACTTATTTGCTTCCGCTTTATTTATCAAACTCGGTTTGTAATAACTTTTATTCGTACTCTGATGATGAAAAGTATCTGTGAACTTTATGTAATATGTGGCATGTATGTTGAATCCTGTACGATCTTGGTCGTTGTAAATCGTTTATCGAGACCCATCGTGGTACTCGACGGACTACCAGGTTTATATGGGTTCAAGTATGACAGTGCGACCGCTTGCGGATTGCCATTGTACTTGTATTCTTATAAATTGGTCGGTTTTGCGACAAAAATAGCCCTTAGATCCATTGGAGCAAACTTCATTCACACATGATTTAGAGTTGGAAGTTAATGGAGGGTCAAATACTGACCGGACGTTGGCTTCGGTGTGACCGGACACTGGAGCACTGGTTCCTGCGTGGGCTCCTCAATGAGTGGGGCCTGGAGCTATAGCACCTCAATCCAACTGGGGTGCTGCATGTTACAGGCTTTGTCACCGTCTGCGAGGCCTTCCTCGGGATGGAGCCGCACGTAGACTTCTTCTGGTGGATCTTCACTGGGCGAGCCTTGTTGGAGGGGAAGCTGGCCAATACTGCACCGGTTGGTGGCTTCGCCCTGTAGAAGAAGCCAAGTTCATCTGGCTCCTACCCCGTGTACACCCCCTGCGACTCCAATCAGGGGTGGCATGGGGAGTGGTTCTACATCAGGAACCTGGTGGAAGCGCCATTCTCGTCGTTTGCCGGTCATGGGGCCCCTCCAGCCGGCAGAGCAAGCTGGAGATCATCGGGGTGGAGCTCCAGAAGCTATTGCATCATGGTCTCGATGGGGTGCAGGTGTTCCACACCTTCTTCCATCATCGGGTCGCCCCGCTGGCAGAAAGGATGCGGCCGATGTGGCTGTACGAAGTTGGTGATGGACCCCGACCACGCGTCACCGGTGGAGTTGGCGAAGGACGAAGTCTGGAGCCGACTTGACTGGGTGCTACAACTAAAGGCCTGGGAGACCCTTGAAGGAAAACCTGGACCTCTCCACGTTGGGAAGCTACCCAATTTGGTACATTCTTCTTTCCTTATTCTGTGTCCCTTTCGATCTCGCTCTCCTGTAATTTGACTTCAAGTCATCCATTTCACAGGGACTCATCGGTTATAAATCCTAGCCACACCTTTCGAAGGGGCCGGAGGGCGTGGCTCGGCAGGTGGCCCTGAAGGAGGTGGCAGGTGGCAAGAAGAAGAAGAGAGCTGAGAAGGCTCGACATTGGCACTAGAAAGAGAAGGAGATCGCTTGGCGAGTGCGGGCTAGCAAAAATAGGAGCAATGTAGAGGCAGAGCTCGAGTCAAAGGAACCCACGGAGATAGGTGACGACATGATCTCCAAGGATGAGGGAGGCTAGGAGGTCATCGCGACCTCAGTGGAGCATCGCGAGCCTACAACTACGTCCATCGGTGGTGGGCGGGAGATAGAGAGGCACGGCAATGTTCTTGTGCCAAGGAAGCATGCCACAAGCGTGGACGCCATCGGTGAGCGGTAGGCAAAGCGGACACGGTCGCCGCACCCTTCGGAGGCGTCGCCGGCCTTGTCCCCACCTGCTCTGGGCATGGCAGGGCAGGCCAGGTGGTCGGAGGAGCAGGCTCGCACCCCTGCATCATTAGGACCGGCGCCGGCATGTGCCCCACAATAGGGGGATGCCCCGCCAGCTGCTCTGGTCGGTGCACCTCGAGCCGGCGGTTGTGGCGACTTGCGGATCGATCAGGAGCCGGCCGAGTCGACTCCCCCTCGGTCGAGGTGCGGGGGCATGGCTCACGACCTACGAGCGGCCCTCATCCAGTGGGCCTGTTGCCAGCGGGTCGGGGGTTCAGAGCCTGCCGCTTGCGTCCCGATAGGCTTTGTTTGTTTCTTTTATCTCACAGTTGAGTTTTTTGAATGCGAATGACCTGTATTTTTTTGAAAGTGGCTAGATACTGATGGGGTTGAGTATCGCCCCACCTCCCATGCTAGAGGAGTGGAGGCTCACATTGCAGCGCATAGCGATGAGCGACGAGGAGAGTAGGGTGGCGGTGGTGCGACCTTCCGCTCTGGGGGCTGAGCCCTCCCGGTTGGTCGCAAGTACGGCGGCAGTGGCGGCAACGGTGTTGGCGACGATCCCGGTGACGACGGTGGAGGCTGGGTCAGAGGTGACCCTCGTGAAACCTCCTGCACTGGCTGTAGCGGAAGAGGGGGGAGACCTGGCTCCCTGCCTCACCCAGTGGAGGGACGCATGGCTCGCCCTCCTAGTCAGAGCTATCAGGGTTGGGAGGAGACGCGGCCAGACCAGAGGCGGAGCATCTGTTGGCGGGCCATGGGGTCGAGGAGGTGGAGGTCCCCTCCCTTGGTGAGACAAGCACCAGGGTGGAGCCACCGGCCATCCCGCCATCATAGGAGTTGGCGGTGGTCTGGTCGGCGGTTGGGCCTTCCAGCGGGTTGGGGTGACCATCAACCTGGTGTGGCCCTGCCCTGGCAACCCGAGGAAGGTGCGGTTCATCCTTCGGGATGAGGAGGAGGTGCAGCTCTGGGACGTACTTGGGGGGAGAGGACTTGCGATGGAGTCCGATCTTGCCCAAACCAGGGCAAGGCTTGAGGAGGCCTTGGAGTGGGTCAAGTCCGTCCATCAAGCGGTGACGGTCGACCTACCCCTCATCATAGAGGTAAGTTTTCTACATTCATCCTTGGCTCCTTGGTCTTTCACCGGTTGTCTCAGCATGCCTACTTCTTGTATTGTAGGGCTTGGAGGAGATGTCAAGCTGTAAGTCTCGTTTTCTCTAGGAGGAGCACGCTCGGATGGAGCGGGAGGCCACGATGTTGTGGCAGGTCATTGAGCTCGAGCGCTAGCTAGAGTCCGTGCACTATGAGTCTCAAGACCAGGCAGTCGAGGCGACAGAGGCGCGGGCGGCGGAATTGCTCGCGGTGGAGCGGGCGACCGCCGCTGAGCAAGGACTTGAGGCGGCGAAGACCAAAGCGGTGCTCCATAAGTTCCTGGCGGAGACCAAGGCAGTGCTCCAGAGTTCCCTGGAGGCCTTGGAGTCAGAGCGGAAGGCCCGTGTCAGAGGTCGACCAAGAAGTGCGTGCGCTCCGGGGGCAGGTGCTAGGGATGGAGGAGTCGAACGCTCGGCTGCACGAGCTGGTGACTCGACAGGAGGAGGGACTCTCCATCCTCAAGAACACCCACCTTGGTATGTACCTGTTCTCCCTTTGATGTCTTGGTTTTTTCCTTTAGCTTGCTTTTGAGCTTGTCATCCTTCTTCCAGAGCTGGGCGGAAGGGTTGGTTCTCTAGAGCAGGACCTGGAGATGGCCAAGGTGATGATTGGTCGAAGCACAAAGGCGCTAACCAAGTCCCTTGAAGAGTGACATGCTCTCGAGGGGAGCTTGACTAGATCCGCAATGTCGCCTAGGTCATCGTCTCAGAGGTGTTCGGGTCGGTGCCAAGCACCAACACGCCCGCCATCCGACTGGCGGTGGTTCCATATGAGGTTTGAACGCTTTTCTCCGATGGGATGTTCTACGGGACATCAGGGGTGCTGACTTCGGTGGTGACGCACCACCCAGACCTAGACTTCGCTGCCATCTGCAGTGGGTACACCAATGGCTGGAGCCCAAACGCCATCCGTGCGCTCGGGGAGAGCTTGCTGCCGCACGCACAGTTGGTGGCAGAGCAAGTCTCCGAGCAATGGGTGATGGAGGCTCGCCGTGCGAGCGCCCAGCCTGCAGATGGAGTGGAGCCTAGGTTGGAAGTGAATGTCATCCCGCCTCTGACCGAGCTGCACGTCGTCCCTTTAGAGACCGAGCAACCCTTATCTTCGCCGGTCGAGCCGGTGGCCGATGCCACTGGGCAGCCGTAGTAGTATTTAGAGTAGAAAAAGCAGTCAATATATGTAAGGGATAAGTTCGTGGGGGAGTCCCATGTGTAAACATTTTTGTATCCATGAATACATTGACTTTGTTTTGTGATGGAATCACTTTGTAAGGGGAAGCTTGTCCCATCCATTCCTTATTTTTACCCTAGCATAACTTTGTTTTTTATTCTTTCTTTTTCACACCTGCCCCTTTGAACTATATGCTGCAACCTTAAGAACCTAGGCGTGGCCCGCGAGGCTTAGCTGCTCGTAACCATAGGCCATGGTAGGGTGTGATCGGTCGGAATGTTTAAAGCAAAGTTACGTAAGGTAATTAAAGAAGAGGACTACCCTTTTGTTCAGGTAAAAAGGTATTTACCATATGATAGTAGAAAAGAGAGGTGGTATCGCACCCCCGTGGAGCCCCCAAGTGACCTGGGCCAAAAGTGTTCAGGTCGGGGTGCTTTGTAGGAGCAAACGTTGAATGAAAGAAAGCGGTAAAGACCGGATTTTTAGGGGAAGAAACGATGTAACTGTTCGATGTTCCAAGTGTTGGTGAGAACATCGCTGTTGTCGTCCTTCAGTCGGTAGGCGCCTGGTCGGATCACTTCGGTCACCGTATAGGGTCCTTCCCAAGGCGGAGAGAGTTTGTGTTTCTCCTTGGTTGATTGGGTCCTTCGAAGCACAAGGTCTCCGACCTCGAGGATCCTTCCTCTAATTTTTCTCTCATGGTACCTGAGGAGAGTCTGCTAGTAGCGAGTGGAGCGGATGATGGTCGTCTCATGAGCCTCCTAGAGTAGGTCGACTACGTCTTGCTGAGCCTCCATGGCCCGGTCGTGGTCGAAGGCCTTTACTCTTGGGGTGCCATTGTCGAGGTCGGGGGGCAGCACAGCGTCAGCTCTGTAGGCTAGGAAGAAGGGTGTGAACCATGTGGAATAGTTTGGGGTTGTTCTTAGGCTCCAGAGGATCACTGGGACCTCTGCAACCCATCGCCCGGTGTACTTGTTGAGTCAGTCGAAGATGCGTGGCTTAAGTCCTTGGAGGACCATGCCATTGGCACACTCGACCTAACCTTTAGTACGTGGATGTTCGACCGAGGCTCCGTCGATCATGATTGTAACAGAACCGACCAAATCATAAGAACGTAAGTACAAAAAAACAATCACCGAAGTGATCAAATTCCTATACTTAAGCTCCCATAATCCCGATAGTCCGGAAATCACGAAGGATTTCAACCAACTCTCGACATACAAACCAAGACCGTAGTGATTCAACACAACACATCATTCGTTACAACATTTCACAAGTAGCATTCGGATTACATCCATCAGAGTTCAAATAAAATATTACAAACCAAGTTCAAATGTGCGGAAGCAACATAGTTTAGTACATAACTTCATAGTTTCAAATACATTGCCAGATCTTAGTCATGTCCCACAAAAGCATCTTCAGATACGAGAACTAGGAGAGACCGCGCCCAACGGTCTAGTCTTCATCCCCAGCCGGGAGAAGGCAATACTTGTAGCAACCAAAGTAGGCGGTCATACGCAGCGGTGGGAGATAAACCACGAGTACGAGAAGGTACCCGACTAGACTTACCCGTCAAAACCGAAATAAAAGACACCAAGGGTCATGCAAGGCTTATGAGGTGGGCTAGCTTGATACGGTTGCATAAAAGAGCTTATGAATATAGTGACCAATTTAAACTTAGCATCAAGCTTATCATCATTTACGTCCACTAGATTAGCTTTTGTACTAGAGCACTCACTTATTAGGAGCAATCAATATTAACCATAGCAGGTATAATAAATTTGTCATCATCATATCATCTTTTCTGAATCATTATGTTATTTAGTGTATCTACTTTGGAGATAAGCCCGTCAAGTTCTCACTAACAGGGAGAGATGGCGACTCGAATCGAATTACAACTCAGCTGAGGAGGTATTCCTAACTCTCACCCTGGCATACTTTGCAAGGGTAGCCGTGGGTCACCTTTGGGACAACTCATGAACCAAATTCGTGGGTTCGATCAGCGCCAGCACTCTTAGGGATTACCCTTCTGCCAAGACGATCAGGACTTTTAAATCACCTGCCTTTGGACTCACGCCTACGGCTCCCTTTCGAGGCGCACTTTATACTTATCGACTCCCGGCCTGAGGTGAGCTACTCGGCTTCGTGGTCGGTCTTCAGACACGGCCATCTAAGAGAGAGGCATACGTTCAACATGAACCGGAAAGGCTCCAAGATTCAGTCCTTAAGCGACACAGACGGAGTCACTGCAAACCGGCAAGCCTCCGCCCGGTCTTCATTTCAAATTAAGACTGGTTCTTTTCCACGATAGCAAATATAACCAACTGTGCCATATGTACATCCCTATATCTCGCAGGTGACAGGAAATCACCTGACTTCTACCGCGTTTAAGTAGGGCTAAGCACTACACGAACCTGAGCTACATAGGATTCAGGGTATCAATATCTGGACAAGGATTGGATAACCAATGCAGCAAGTGTTTGCATCCAACACCTAAACTTAATGCAACAATATATATATATATATATAACAATAATAGTTTAATTGTATTTCAGAAATTAGGAGGCTTAATATGCTCTGGGGCTTGCCTTTCACAAAGTTGCATGGACGGTGATCTGGGCACTCAATGGCGACCTCGTCTGGCACTTCTCCTGAGGGCTGCACCTTCAGAACCTCCGGTGTTGGCTGCTGCTGCTCCTCGCTCGGTTCCTCGAATTCCAGCAGTGTCACACCTTCCGGTACACCTATTGCATGCCGATGCACAAGATAAATATCATGGATGCATAAGGAATGACATGATGCTCATGATGAATGAATCACAGTAAATGTTTAACGAAAACATCACTGGACACTCGTTTACCGATTAAGAATCGCTCTATTCAAATCACTTTAAACATGTATCTAACTTAATTTGAAGAATGAGATCAACTTACCTAACTTGCATAACCTAAGATAATGATGCTCATCTTCAGTTAAAGGCCTAACACCTAGGAACATTACCACCAGCTTAGGAAATAGTAAAGGCATACTTAAATCAGCAGTTAAAGTTTCATATACACACGAGTAGTTTCTTAATTCAATCACAACAAGAGTCCTATAAATCCAAATGACTTGCACGAGGACATTCTAGAAAGCTTATGAAGTTCTCTACAAATCATTTATAAATATCAAAGCATGATTCTTACGTTAACCAAATCGAATTCCAGTAAACCTAAAGTCTGTCCAGAAATGACAGGTTTATTAAATTAATTATTTAGTGATGATGCAAAAGCATAATTGGACCAAACCAAGTTTACCAACTTGTTGCACATACCAAAGGAATATCAGAAAGTATAGTGCCAACCTCTAAATAAATTATTTAATGTCCTTTTCTAATTTATTTAGTTAATTAGGTGATTAAAGCAATATATAGTAAAACTATTCAGAAAAATCTACAAAACTTACAGTAGATATCTCATGCTTCACATAGACTACCATAAAAATTTCAAAGCCATTGGGCAAGCAGAACTTGCTGTATCTAAAATAATAGGTGGCATGTCTATTTCTAGCATAATTGGGAAACCCTATAAAAAAATGTCAAGCAACAGATTTCACATTTTTCCTAGCATCATTCTAGCATAAGAATATCACTCACCAAATTTTACCTTTACTGGATCTATAGAAAAATTATGAAAATTCACACAAGATCCATCCATGCAAACAAGAGAATTTTCTATCTCCTACATACAGTGTCCAAAATGTATGAAAATTTAACTACAAGCTATTCATGATATGAGCAGTATACCATAAAAATTTCATGCCATTTGGAGCTACATAGAAAAAGATATAATTACCCCTATTTCCTTCATGATTAAAAGAGATAATTAGCAACTCCATTTTTCATAACAGAACATGGCATAAATTATATTTTTAATATAAACTAGACATTATCATGAACTCAACAAAATTGGAACCATATCATTTGGATCTATCAACTAGGAGATACACATTTTTGAATATGTACACAAATCTGTGAAAATAATAAAACAAACAAAGAATGGAAAACCTAATGATCTACTGGGCCGGCCTAGACAGACTCGGTGGCCCACGACGCACACGCAAGCGCAGCCCAGACTCGGCACGGCCCACGCTGGCTCCCGCCTCCGCTTCAGCGACTGACAACGGGGCCCCACGAGACAGAGAGACAGGCAGGGGAGGAAGAAAAGACGGCGGCGCAACTCGTCGCCGGTGGCAGCTCCGGCGAGGCCATCGGTGCTACGGTGTTCGCCTCACCCATGCGCATCTAGTGGAACCATCTATTGAAGCTATTGCCGCGGCTAAAGGCAATGGCGACGGCCATGGCGGCGCACGACCATGGCTTGGCCGACTCCGGCGAGGCAACGGCGTCACGGCTCTAGTGGGTGACCCTACGAGCATCAGTAGCACTCATAGGACCTAGCACAAGGGATAGAGGGGACGGTAAGAGGCTCGAGTAGCACGGCCACGTGCGAGCTCGGCCGGCGGCAGTCATGGTGACCCGGTGGAGCCGCGCTCACGGTGAGCTCTACCTGAGGCGAAAAACGCGATGACGGTGAGGTCTCGGACGTGGAGGAGCTCACGGTGGTGCTGTGGCTGGGATGAATCGGACCAAGGCGCTCGGTTGAGGTGGATTTTGGCTCGGCGGCTGCCACTACGTCCCGGTCGCTGCTCTCGTGGAGGAAGATGATGGCAGCGAGTGAACTGGCGAGACGCGGAGAGAGTGGCGAGGCGCTGGCTTGGCTTTTATCTGGGAGCACGGGCGCGCGATGTGGAGGTGCTAGCTGGGCATGCACGCCACGCGGTGGCCAGCCTCTGAATCGGTCGGCCACGACGTTCACTGAATGTTTTCTGAGACGGCTGAATCGGGGTCCGGTGGCACGACTGACACCGCCATTTCATCGCCTCATAGCTCGTAATCTAGCCCGAGTTAGTGGTAGGTAGTAACAACAAATATGTAGATCTACAGTAGTACTACAACATTGTCAATTGGGGCTTGGACTAATTCGGTCTGGATTGGGAGATACAAGGTCGCAAAGAGGGGCTCATGAAACTGTAAGTCAGGACTTGAGTGAAGAATTTTTCTAAGTCTGAAATCAGCAGGAAAAAATGACTTGTGGGCCTTGTTTGAGGCTGTTCGACACATTTTCATGAGTTGATCATAAAATAACTTTTGTTCCTCGATAAATTAGCTACAACTTTGGTAAAGGGTGCACAACCATGCAAGGTCTCTAAGTTGGTCTTTTGAATCAGTCAAACAGTGTGTCGGGGACCTAATACCGGGGTACCCCAGAAGGTGGAACCAATAACCACCGAACGTTAAAAACTTCTGGATGCATAAGAGCGTTGCTTCACCCCTCATGGGAATGACAGGAGCTTGGTTCCATCTCGCCCGACGCCTTTGGGGTGGGCTCGGTCTCGCCCGAGGGCCAAGGATTAGTCTCCGTCTCGCCCGACGCCTTTTGGACGGGCTCGATCTCGTCCGAAGGCCGAGGGATAAACCCCGACTCGCCTGACGCCTTTGATGTGGCTCTGCCTCGTCTGAGGGCACAGGGCTAGTCTCCGTCTCGCCCGACGCCTTTAGGGCGGGCTCGGTCTCGCCCGAGGGCTGAGGGATAGACTCCGCCTCACCCGACCCCGGAGGAGCAGGGTCGGTCTCCCCTAGGAGATAGGGATTGGTCTCCGCTTCGCCCGACGACAAGGAACGAGCCTCACTCTGCTCCATATCTAAAGATTGGATTCATCTTACCTGACCACTTCTCCCTGTTCCTTCAAGATGATAGAGACAGGGCAAGACAAGACGTTCAGGTCAACCGTGCCTCCAAGAACCATACCCTGCACCCTGGCAGGAAAAGTACTGCTAGGGGATGACGGGACGGGTGCTTTAGGCCCTTCCAGGAGCCGCAGAGCCCGAAAGGTGTCACAGGTGCGAGCTCTCCACCCTATAGAGTTGTAGGCGCCGCCTTCAGCTCTGGGACATGGAACCCGACAAAGATATACGACAACCACTACGCTCCAGAAAAGGATTTGCTATCTCCATGAACAACGGATATTCCATCACCACGCTATGGACCCAAGGAAGCGGCGCCCGCTTCCCGACCCCTCAGGTCCACCAAGACAGAAGACCTTGGCCACGGCGCTACTCCAGACCCTGACCCCGCGTCCCTCCGACGAAGACTCATAGGAACCAGAAGGCGTGCGGAGCAAGGCTGGGGGAGGCTCAAAAGTCAAAACCACTGTACTGCGGCCCATACCCTGCGTATGGTAGCATTCTGTAACCAACCTGACATTCTACAGAGACATTGATAGTATTGCAGGCGCTTATCTTCCTTTGCACTCATCGGAATGAAGAACCAGGCCGGGTAGACGTGAGCCACAAGACTAAGTAGAGTACACATCCTAAAGCCCTCACCCTTGTAAAGCCAGCCCCTTCATCTATAAAAGGGGATGCGCTTCCTCCATAAAGAGAGAGAGAGAGAGAAAAAAGATCGAACGAGATGACTCTCAGATACACACAGTCAAGTTGTGTCGAACCTCTTGACATCCCTTCAACCCTTCCATCAGAGACTTGGGACCAGTCCCTCTCTCGATCGTTTGTACCCCTTACTACAAACCGTTCACGATGCTAATAACACGAGCAGCAACAAACTGGATGTAGGGACTTTCGGCCCGAACTAGTATAAATCTTGTGTCCTTTAGCACACCATCCGAGCCTAACGCACATTACTATAAATTTACTTGTCGGTGCTTGTACGAAACACCGACAGTTGGCGCGCCAGGTAGGGGGCTTGCGCGTTCCAAATCAGGCCTCGGATGGCCACCCACGCAATCACCTGGGTCCCGGGCACACACGTGCGTTTCGGCGACCTAGATTTCATCATCACACTAGAAGGAGAGTTGGCGCTGACTCACTCTGCCGCCCCATCTCTCCCTTCCATCAACCTCACTGCGTCTTAGGCTTGAGGGCCCAGCCGGCAACTCCCTAGGAGTCCGGTCACCAAGGAGGTCTCGCAACGCGTCACCCTATGTCCGAAGGTCCCATACAGAGCGCCCGACAGCAAGCGTTCCGTTCGGTCTCCATAGCGAACGCCATGGCGGCAGCTAGCCACCTCTGGCGCTACGGATGGTTCGATCACCCATGGACATCGAGTTCGTGGGGGCGATTGAACATGATATGGAGACCCTTTACGGGCTCCTCAACGAGGAGCCGAGATCGTTCTCTAGCTCGGATTTCGAAGAAGGGGGCCACCACCCTTCCGGGAGTGCTTCATGACGTAGACCCCGAAGGTCACGCCGAAAGCGCCTCAGGAAGAGGTCACCTACAAACAACCCCGGCGGCAGATCGGGGAAGAGATGATAGCCCCATCTCGCCTAAGGATGGAGCAATTGAGGGCCCGTCAAAGAAGAGATCGATGAGGCGGGCAAGGGCTCGCCTTGGGAATACACGGACATCAATCGCGAGATTGAACGCCGCAAAGATGGGCGCGGCAGCGCCACTGCTGCCATTACCGTACATCGGAGGATCCTCACCGACGATGGGGCCCTTCCTCACTTTGCCCGAGCCAGCCAGAACATCGCCGCAGCAACCGCCTTGCTGCATGGCCTTCCGGAGGCCATGACGTCCAAGGATCGCCGTGCTCGCCGGGAGATTCGCACATTGCTCGAGCGAGTAGCGGCGCAGCAGGCGGAAAGTTCATTGTCTCGACGACGTGAACCCGACACCAGCCAGCGCGCGCCCTCGATGCGTCCCACCAAGGACGCATCCATATACCAAACACCGCCAGCCGGCGGGCAGCCCTCCATCGTCCCAGTACATCAACGCCTCGGCCATGGCCGCGACGTACGCAGTATCATCAATGCTCGGAGACGTGCCCACGGCGACGATGGAGAAGCAGCATGCCACGGCTATCATCCCTGACATGGTGAGCGCTACGACATCAACGAGGACCGAAGCGGTGCCCCGACCGCCAGGCCCTCGGCCTTCGCCGACACATCCTCAACGCTACGTTTCCCTAAGGTATCGACCGCTACCAACATCCCTAAATATTACAGCGATACAAATCTGGGCTTTGGCTCGAAGACTATCGGCTTGCATGTCGGGCGGTGGTGCAGTGATGACAACTTCATTATTCGCAATCTCCCGCCGTTCTTGGTCGATTCGGGCATGAGCATGGCTGGAGCACCTACCGTCAATGCTATTCAGAGTTGGGCGGATCGACGGAGATCTTCGTGGGTAACTTCGAGGCACGTACAAGCATACAGAAACCCATGGGACCTCAAAAGCTGTCGCCGGAAGGCCAATGAAACCCTTTGCGGGTACATTCGGCGCTTCTCAAAGTGCAACGAGCTCCCGAACGTCGCCGACGCCGACGTGATAGGAGCCTTCGTCCGGGACGACTGCGAATCCACGGTCCACAATTTGAGACACAGGGGCCCACGGACTACCAAGGAACTCTGGACATCGCCACCGATCACGCCTCTGGAGAGGAAGCGGTGGAGCCATCTTCGACCGCACCGGCGGCCAGCAAGCGGCGGGGACGAGGCCGCAAGCGAAAGGCACCTCCGACCGTCCCGCCAAGAGAAAAAATAAGAAGCAACGACGCGACAACCCGCTCGTGTCCGCATGACCGCAAAGGTGGTGGGAAGCTGCGGAAGGCACTCGAACCACCGAGAAAATGCTCGAGGGGCCATGCCCAAACCACGCCTTCCCGGCCAAGCATCTACAAGGAGTGCGGCCTCATGCGCAAATACTTGGCGGGGGACTTAACAAAGGGGAGCAGGGAAGGAACATGTTCCGCATACAGAGGCCTTGAGAGGAGAAAACGGCGCCTTCCCAACTCCGGCCGGGCGCCCTTATGATCTTTGGAGGATCAACGGCCCTCGACTCGGCGCCGCCAAAAGGTTGCCCGTCGCGAGGTCTATATCGCTGGACCGGCCACGCATGACCTTCCTCCGGTGGTGGAATCCGCCATCACCTTCGACCGGACCGACCATCGGATGCCGCCCCACACGGGAAGGTACCCGCTTGTCGTCGATCCGATCGTTGGTCCAAAGCGGCTCACCAAATCTTGATGGATGGGGCGTGGCCTCAACATCATGTCGCCAAAACGCCTTCGACGAAATGGGCGTTGACCGAACAAACCTCCGTCCCATCCGAGCACCATTCCATGGCGTCGTGCCTGGTAGGCAAGCCGTACCACTGGGGCAGATCGACCTGCCCGTCACTTTTAGGGATCGGTCCAATTACCGGACTGAGATCCTCACCTTCGATGTAGTGGGGTTCCCAAGGACTTTCCACGCCATCCTAGGGCAACCATGTTACGCGAAGTTCATGGCCGTTCCCAATTCTACATACACGAAGTTTGAAAATGCCGGGCCCCGTGAAATCATCACCATCGGCACCTCTTTCCAGCGCGCTTACGAATGCGAGGTCGAATGCTGCGGACACGCATCCACAGTCATCGCCTCCGAAGAGCTCGCCACCCTCAGGGAGAAGGTCGTCGAAGAGGCACCTGACGCAAAGAAATCAACCGGGTCATTCGAATCGGCAGAAGGCTCTAGGGAGGTCCTCTTGGATCCCAGCAGCTCCGAGGGCAAAAAAGTCCGTGTCGGGACGCGCTCTCCTCCAAGTAGGAAAGCGCGCTCGTCGACTTCCTCCGCGCCAACAAAGACATCTTTGTGTGGAAACCCTCGGATATGCCGGGCATCCCGAGGGAGGTCGTCGAGCATACTCTCCAAATCCTCCCGGGCTCCAAGCGAGTAAAACAACGCCTACACTGCTTCGACGAGGAGAAACGCAGGACCATTGGCGAGGAGATAGCCAAACTACTGGCCGCAGGATTCATTAAGGAAGTATACCATCCAGAGTGGTTAGCAAATCTGTTCTTGTCCGAAAAAAAGCGGAAATGGAGAAATGTGTCGATTATACGGCCTCAACAAAGCGTGTCCAAAGGATCCGTTTCCTTTGCCACAATTGACCAAATAGTCGATTCCACCTCGGGTGCGAAACCCTCTCGCTTCCTTGGCGCATACTCTCGGCTACCATCAAATCGCGATGAAAGAATCCAACCAGCTCGCGACATCTTTTATCACGCCCTTCGGATCGTTTTGCTACATTTCAATGCCATTTCGGTCCGAAGAATGCGAGGGAACAACGATACCAATCTTTGTATGTAATTGCTTCGGAGACCTCATCGGGCAAACCATTGAGGCCTATGTCGGCGACATCATAGTCAAATCAAGCGGTGACCACCTTGTCGCCGACCTTGAAGCGAACCTTTTGCGAAACTCACGGGCAAACGACATCAAACTCAATCCCAAAAATGTGTTTTCGGGGTCACGAGGGCATCTTTGCTTCGGCTTTATCGTCTCTAAGCGTGGCATCGAAGCCAACCCGGAGAAAATATCGGCCATCACAAGGATGGGCCCGATTCAAAACATAAAGGGGTTCGGACGGATCACGGGGTGCCTTGCCGCTCTCACCGATTTATTTCACGCCTCGCCCGAATGAGGACTCCCCTTTATCGACTCTGAAGAAATCGACCACTTGAATGGATGCCCAAGGCTCGAAAGCACTTGACATGGTTAAACAATTTTGACTAAACCTCAGGTCCTAGTTCCTCCGTGCAATGGGAATCCCCTCTGCTCTATATCGGCCACC